>CM041016.1:7250595-7865595 GCA_022984855.1 Dimocarpus longan | reverse complement strand
GGACACAGCCCATTGCTCCTGTACCTGTCACCAGAACTCTCCGTGCTCCCAATTCGTATAGCCTCTGCAATCACAGTACATAATAATCTGTATATATATATATGGGAGCAATACATGATAAATCCTGATAGAATTTTCGAATTAGATTGCTGAATGCCAATTAAATATTAATTAAAGGTAAATATTACCATCAATAGTTTCTGATACTCAGAGATAAGATACTTGATATAATTTGGCAATCGGAATTGACGAGATCTTGCGGAGAAGGGAACCAAGTAGTAGTTATTCACAAAATCATTGCCACCAACTGTGATGAGTATAAGTGCTTGGTTTACTAGCCGACGAGTTTGCTGAGCTCCGATGAGAGCACTTACTCGACGTTGGTATTCTTCAAAGTAGTCCAACTGTCTAAACATTCTAATTATGTTTAGCTGCAAATGTGACATATACATGTCAAAATTATTGTACCACTAGTCTTGAATTGTACATTTCTTTAGACCTCCTTATTTTGAGCTTACTATGCATCTAAATCAAGTTTGAGAAGATAGAAAGGCACATTGACTTACAAATTGAATTCCAGTGTCATTAAGAATTCCTATCCCTGCTGACGCGAAATTGGCACCAATAAGAAGGCTTAGTCCATTGAGCTCTGGGCTCAAGTAAGGCAATGGAGGGTGTGGTTGACCAATCTGTTCACCTGATCATATTGCATTATGTGACAGAGATTAGTGCAATCATAGCATGCATGTATACGTGTGCATTATATGCATTCAATTATAGGCTATACAACCTTTAGATGTAGTTAATCATAAATAATGAAATAAACAATTAAGGATTAGAAATCATACTAATTATGTCAGGAATGTTGAGACCATTAGAAAAACGTCCGGTGGGTTTTCGTGTAGGATAATCAACCCCGTAAGGAGGTGAGTCTGCACGGGCAGTTGTTGCCAGGTAGTTGTTGTTGCCACTATCAACAAGGGAATCTCCAAACACAAAAAAGGCTCGAGCCTCAGCTGGAGGAGCAATAGCCCCTAATGCCCATACAAGACCAAAAATCATCCAAGAAGCAATGAAATGTGATGAAGTAGCCATATATTGACAAGAGCTTTGATATCCGGGAAACAGCTACTTCAATTTTTATTGAAATGGAAATTTGTGGGATGCGGATGGAAGAATGGGAATGGGTAGTGTTTAATATAACTAGTGCTTTCTGCCAACATTGGATGAAATTAAAAGAATTCCCCCAAAAGAAATTAAAGCTATCTCTAATCATTTTTTTTTTAATTTTTAAATAAAAAAGAATATTGATATCCATCGAAATCGATCATCGATAGTGCAGTCTAGATGAATACTCCCATAACTGAGAGATGATTACTCTTATAAGGTGAGACTCATACCCATACTTTGTGTTTTAATAAAACAAATGTGAGGTTTAAACTTTTCATTTCTTAAAGTCAAAGGAGATACTCAACCACTCATACGAAAGAGTAGTATGTCATCTATAATAAAGGTTGTTGTGCTATAAAACAATGACTCAGAGTAGCCATATATAGCAACTTTCACTTAATTTAAGTTAATCAATGTCTTTGCACACCACTTTTTAATTGGCGCAGTTGAATATTTCATTTGATTTTTAAAAGTCAAATGTTTAAATCTCATTATTATCCTAAAACACACCGTATATATAGTTTTCTATTAATTCATCTCCTCTCACACTATAAAAAAATATAAGTTAATCGATGCCTTAAAATATTGATGTAGCTTCTATGCACTGATTTTGCACTTTCCATTTAAAGCATACACAAGAAGATGTTATGCAAACAAAATAATTTTGTAAACTTTATTTTTGGCTATCTAAGAGAGAATGTGACTAATTCGAATAAACTATTTGACTTCAACCAAGAATCACACGTTACAAAACTTTTAGGTTTTCTATGAATGGATTCCCGTTTACAAGAGAAGGTACATAAAAATAGTATGCCTTTTATACGGTTGCATGTGAAATGAATTGATATGAACCGTACTCGCAACGTGAGAGGAGCGGTGGAAATAATTTTCGAGTCACAACTCACAAGACACCTAAATAAAGGCTACAGGCTTTATACATTTTCTTCTATATGTTAAATCTTCTTTTCATGAATAAGCATCTATTGATAGCATCCTTGAAGTTTTCTCATGTGCTTTTTCGTTGAATTTAATTCCTACCTGATCAGCTTTTATTATTACTCGACCTATTGGAAATGTGGTTACCGACATTAAGAGATATATATATATATATATATATATATATATATGATATTTTTATAAGGAAGTATGTTTGATTTTAAAAGGCAAGGATCAATTAATCAAACTCATCAATTGTATTTTCTCTTTTAAAATAAATTATCTCTCTAATTTAATTTTAATATAATTGATGAATTTAATTAGTTGGTTTTTATCTTTTAAAATAAGTTACTTAATTTTAAAAACCATATATATATATTTTCTCTTTTAAAATAATTTTTTTTTTCTTATTTAATTCAAATGCAATAAATGAATTTGATTGATTGGTTCTTATTTTTTAAAATTAGGTAGCTGATTTTAAAAGTTATATATATATAATACTTTTACAATACTTAATTTAAAAAAATTAGAACAAACCAATCAAATTTATTCATTACATTTGAATTAAATAGGAGAGAGAATGAAATGAATGAATTTGATTGGTTTATCCTACATTTTTAAAGTTAAATGTATTGATTATAAAAATACTCTATATATATATCTTTTATAGTCAGTGTGTTTTAACCTTTAAATTATTAAGACCACTAATTTTAGTTATTCATTACATTTGAATTAAATAAGAGAGATAAATATTTTTAGAAGAGATAATACAATGAATGATTGAGATTAATGGTCCTCATAATTAAAAGTTAGAACACACTAACTATAAAAACTCTCTCTCTCTCTCTCTCTCTTTATATAATATTTTTATCATCAGTGTCTTTTAACTTTAAAAAGTAATGACAAACTAATCAAATTTATCTATTACGTTTTCTCTCCCGAGACAAATTCTTTCTTCTATTTAATTCGAATGCAATGTATGAATTTAATTTGTTCGTCCTAACTTTTTAAAATTAGGAGTTACTGATTATAAAAATATTTAATGTATATATGTAGCTTTTAAAGTCAGGTATACCTGATTTTAAAAAGTAATGATCAATCAATTAAATTCATCAATCGCATTTAAATTAAATATGAGAGAAAATACAATGGATGAATATTTTGATTGGTTCATCATAACTTTTTAAATTTAAAAAATACTGATCATGAAAGCTATATATATATTTATATTATTGCAGCAATAAGCATTTGGGTATTTGGCTCACTACTAGAACCAAATTTTAAAGAAGTTAAAAAGGTACTGAATAGTAACAAAATTATCATGTCTTTTATAACTAGGAAACGACTACTATACGAACAACAAAAAATGTTTGCATGATACAAACAATAGATAGGGAGAGTTTGGGTCCATTGGATGAGAAAAATTGAGATCCAATGGCTATAAAGAAAAAGTAGAAAAAATATATTTTTTAATAAGACAAATAGGCAACCGATTGAGGGTTGAAACAAATCAATTGAAAAAAAATAATAAAAAAAAAATCAATTTTTACCTAATTCATCTCCCCAACCCCATCTCCCTCTTTCGCATATCAACCTTCCTGTCTCGATTCAACCTCCATCGCTTCATCAACCTCTCTCTCTTCAACTCAACCTCCATCGCTAGTTAGGAAAACCATAAATGAGTTTTGAAACCTAGCAATAGAAAGGGGTTTCCACTCGGTTTAGAATCCTAGAAATGGGTATCGAAACCCACCAATTGCACTTCTCGTAGAACTTCTCCTTCTCAATCTCTCTCTCCACCTCTGTCTCTCTTGAAACTAATTTTTTTTTTTCTTTTATTTCGGATTGATGGTGTTCATCTGATGATTGATAATGGTTTGGGAGACTGGTGATGGTTTGGGATTGATGATGGTCTAGGTTTTCATGGGAGGTTAGAAGATGGCTGGAAACCTAGAACCATTCGCTCTTTTCCATTTGAGTACAAACTTAGATTTCTGCGTTTCCAATCAAATGGAATGGAAACTAGATTTCCAATTGAATGAGAACCCATGTGTTCTTCATTGAAGTAAGCACTGTTCATTAAAGATGAACATATTTTTTTCTAGTTTTTTTGTTCCCCTTTTATTTCATCTGATTGATTTTTTTTTTAATTTTAACTAAAAAACTGTTTTCTTAATTTAAAAAAAAAATGTTTTAATTTTTTTAATGATGTCCGTGATAGACAGTGGATATTATTTTAACTTTTTCAAAGAAAATTATTAAATTATTAAAAAAATTAATAAATTTATTTTAAAGTTTTTAAATTTATTTTTAAAAAATAGAAATTATAAAGTTGAGGGCATTATGGTCTTTCCATTGAAATAATAGGTCAAACTTCACTTTTAATGTCATTTGACTGTTAACTAGGGATATTGTGTAACAAAAACAAAAATGTTCACGCACTTATATTTGACTTAATCTCAGAGGGTTTTGTATATTTAACAAATATTAAAGTGTAAATTCATTTTAGAGTCTTAAATTTTAAATGGAGTTACATGTTAATTCAAAATTAAATAAAAAATTTAATTTATATTGCATATAAATTTTTTTTATAAGTGATAAAGTTCTTTATATGTGATGAAAAAACAAATTATCAAATACTTATGTGCGAAAACTCTAAAATTTTATTGAAGCACACTTAGTTAAAAAATCTCATGTTGGGATATTAGGTGTTAAAAGGAATATTAAATTGTATATATTTTGATGCATATTTTATTTTAATTTTGTTAATATAAGGTTGTTGGTTAATGTCAAAACAAAACGAAAAAACAATCTCCAAAAAATTATAAATTTAGTTAGTTTGACCAAGTTTAATTGGCTACATTTATAGGGGTAAACTAATATATTTATTATTTATACAAGTTATGCACAAATTTTATTGTCATAAAACAATATATATATTTATATATATAACACTATTCTAAACTTAATGTAATAATTTGTAATAGTTTAAAAAAAAATTGTATAATAATTTTTAATTTTTATTTTAAAAAATAAATTATATAGTTCAAATATATTTAATTGCACTATACACAGTAATATTTCATGTTGGGATATTATATGTATAATAATTGACATGTTTATACTTGTTCACTAAACAATTTAACCTTTGTTACACTTGTTTGGCCAATGTCAGAGTTATTCGCCGAAGTCATATGTCCATATTGTTCATAAAATATTGGACAAAATTCACTCTACAATTTTATAAATAGCTAAAATCCATCCCATTTTATCTCAAATCCACCCTTAGTTTCATCAACTAATAACAAAATCCATCCCGACTTTTTCATTATTCTTCAAAATTCAACGTACCATCAAAAATGCCTTAAACATTATAATGATAAATATGTAAATACAAAATTAAATCCTAACAAAAAAAATCATTGAAATTATATTACAATTAAGTGCAAATACTTTTATGTACTTTTAAGCAATAAATTTATATTTTTTAAAACTAAATTTAATAACTTATTTTATACAAAATACATTTAGATAATATTTTAATCCAATTTAAATTATTATTTTTATATAATCAAATTTAAATAAAATAACTTTTTATTTTATTCAAAAATTATTTTTAACAAATTCAGACGATACATTAACATCAAACTTGACAACTAAACAAGTTCAATGTTACTCTTAATAAGTTGACATATGTTAATTATTAAGAAGGGTGTTGTAGTTGTTAAGTGAACAATATCGATATAACCTGATGTTATACATTCATTTTTGTTAATTTTTAACAATTTAAGACATTATATTAACATTAAACTTGATAAGTAAATAACTTCGACGTTAATTTTAACATGTTGATGTAACTTCAATTGTTAAAATTGTTAAGAAGGGCGTTAAAATTGTTAAGTGAATAACTTTGACGCAGTTGATATCATATGTCCATTTTTATTAGTTTTTAACAACTTTAGACATTATACTAATGTTAAACTTAACAGCTGAATAACTTTGGCGTTAGTCTTAACAAGTTGACATTATGTTAATTGTTAAGAAGGATGTTAGCTTAACAACTTAGACATTAGCTAATGTCATCCATCCGTTTCTGTTAATTTTTAATAACTTCATAGGTTACACTAATGTCAAATTTGACGACTGAACAATTTCGACATTAGTCTTAAAAAGTTAACATTACGTTAATTATTAATAAGAATGTTGGAGTTGTTAAACGAACAATTTCGATATTGGTTGATGTCATACATCTATTTTTATTAATTTTTAACAACTTCAAACATTATATTAGTGTCAATTAATGACTTAACAACTTTGACGTTAGTTTTAATAAGTTGATATAACGTTAATTGTTAAAAAAGACGTTGGAATTATTAAATGAATAACTTCAATGTTAAAATGAAATATTAATAATAAATAAAAATTAATATAATATAATATTTTATAATAATATAATATATATTATATTATTTTAATTATAATATAATGTATATTAATTTAATAATAAAATATTAATAACAAATTAATATAATATAATATAATATATTTATTTATATAATTTAATTATTATAATATTAAAAAGTTATTATTTTAATATTATTTAATATAAAATCATATATTTGATCTGCAACAACCGGTCGAAGGTCAAACTTTTCACTCTGACAATCAAAGCGTGTACGTATGGTACAAACCATAGCCAATCCCTTATAACTATCACTGAACTATCAAAGTGAGTTTTTACGGCACATAAATATGTGAACTACTCATTATGTCATTTTTTAAAAATATCAAAAGTTTTCGGAATTTTAAGGCTCTCTGCTTCTTGAATAAAAAGTTTTTTCATGAAGAGGAAAAATAGTTCATAGGCAAACAAAAACTATCCTGACAAAAAAAAAAAGCAAAAGGGACAGCATAAAAGAATCAGAGAATTTTTGGCACTTGTAATAAAGAGCATAATGAATAGTGCATAAACTTGGATGCTGAAAAAATCATTTTAATGATTCAGTATTAGTTATAAAAGAGTCAATAATTTTAATGCCATTAAAAAAATGAAAACTCTAAAAAAATTGATTAGGAAATAAGATTTTCATCTAAAATTTTATCGTGCTCTGGGGATCATTGTATTAAATATTCAAATTTTGGAAAAATGGATGCATTTTTAGAGGTCTTTACCTATGAATAACTCTATGCATTGACATTAATTATAAGATTAATTACAGACGTTGGATAAAGAAGTTTGAGCGACAATTTCAACCAACATTTTCCCCTCTCACTCTTTGACATTAATCATTGATAGATTTTTGTCAATTTCAATTATGGTTAGCTGCTATCACTCTAAAAAAATTCCATTGAAGGAAATTTCTGCTTTAACTAGATAGTACTATAAAATTTTTGTTTAATGTACATCAGGAAAACCTACTTCACTATTACGATAGAATTATATATAAATTTGCCTATAAATCAATGTAAATTATAGGCTTAAAGCCAATATCAACATTTGGGGACATTAATTAACATAATTAAATAAAATTAACTAGCTGGAGTAAGCTGCAAGGTTATAATAAGTTATAATTGCCTTTCGCAAGCACAACTACCTTACTGAAGAGTGGTTTATAATTATATGGAGTAGTTTGCATCCAATGTAGGTGGATTGCACAACTTATATAGATCAATATTTTTCCTTCCTTTCATCACATCCCGAAGTCTAATTACAAGTAATTTAAGTTGCTGTTCTCAGGAATTTGAAGAATATGTCAATGGCTACTTCTTCAAATTTCACTTCTTTGATGATATCATTAGGCATTGTATTGGCATTGGGAACCACTGCTTCCCTAGCTGAGGCTCGAGCTTTCTTTGTGTTTGGTGATTCACTTGTTGATAGTGGTAACAACAACTATTTAGCAACAACTGCTCGGGCAGACTCACCACCGTATGGGATTGATCATCCCACTCATCGACCAACAGGACGTTTCTCTAATGGCCTCAATATCCCTGACATTATTAGTTAGACTTTCTAGCTATTCTTTGTTTATAATTTCATGTTTTTATCATCATATGCAATTTCATGTTGAAGCAAGCACCTATATGTGTCTATGTAATGTACACTCCTACATATGCTATATGCATCACACTAATTAATCTATATGACATGCAATCTCAGGTGAGCAAATTGGCCAATCAGAACCTCCACTGCCTTACTTAAGTCCTGAGCTTACTGGACAAAGGCTTCTTGTCGGTGCCAATTTTGCTTCAGCAGGGATAGGAATTCTTAATGACACGGGAATCCAATTTGTAAGTCAATTGCCTCTCTATCTTCCATCTTAATAACAAGTTAATATATAAAATTTAATGAGTTCGTATACAATGTACAATTCAAGAATACCATCTTAACATATATATAATCTAAAATGTTACATTTGCAGTTAAACGTAACAAGAATGTTTAGACAATTGGACTACTTCGAGGAGTACCAACACCGAGTGAGTGCTCTAATTGGAGCCAACCAAACTCGCCGACTTGTAAACCAAGCGCTTGTACTTATTACCGTAGGTGGCAATGATTTTGTGAATAACTACTATTTGGTTCCCTTCTCTGCAAGATCTCAACAATTTTCATTGCCAGATTATGTGAAGTATCTCATCTCTGAGTATCGAAAACTACTAATGGTATGTAACTCCCTATCCACTAGTCTACTACAATTTTTGCTGTAACCTGCTCATTAAGCACTAATGTTGGTCACAAGTAGGAAGTAACATAATAATGATAAGAAGTCCAATTTTTATGTTGAGGAGCCTCTGAAAAACATTGCTAATTTATTTAAGGGATATTATCAAAATACCTCCGAAAATGAAATTAATATGATACTATCATTTTTATGTTAAAAAATTTGGCAGAGTAATATTAATTTCCATTTTAGGGAATTTTTCAGATTTTTTTCTTTATATTATTTAATGGGCAATCTTGATTCTTTGTTACATTATTATATATTTCAATTGCAGAGGCTATACAAATTGGGTGCACGTAGGGTACTTGTTACAGGAACAGGACCATTGGGTTGTGTCCCAGCAGAACTGGCCATGCGAGGCACAAATGGGGGATGCTCAGCTGAACTGCAAAGAGCTGCTTCGTTGTACAACCCACAACTAGTTCAAATGCTACAAGAATTAAACAGCAAAATCGGCAAAAACATCTTCATTGGAGCAAACACTCGACAGATGCACATGGATTTCATCAGCAACCCTCAAGCTTATGGTACGCCACCTTGTCACTGCATTCCAAGACTAATCATAACTTATTAGTTCTCAATTCACAATAGAATTGGATTTAAAGAAAAACATGTTAAAAACAAATTATCATAATTCATAACCATCAACATGTTGATAACATGCATTTTTATTGTGCAGGATTTACGACATCAAAAATAGCATGTTGTGGGCAAGGACCATACAATGGACTAGGTCTCTGCACAGTTTTGTCAAATTTGTGCCCGGACCGTGACCATTACGCATTTTGGGATCCATTCCATCCATCCGAAAAGGCAAACAGAGTGATTGTTCAGCAGATTATGAGTGGCTCTACCCAATACATGAACCCTATGAATCTCAGCGCCATCATGGCCTTGGACTCCATGGCCTGATCATATATATATATTTATATGGCTTCTTTATTCACTATACCTATGTTCAATGATCCATTTCTTCCTTTTTGAATTTTAATTTGTTTGTCTTTTTCTATATTGTTTTTCTCAAAGTGTGGTGTAATATGTGATTACGGTTATAAATTATTCTATCTATTCTGATTGAATAATTAATAAAAAAGTATGATCGATTTCAGTGTTTTGTTTTATTTTCATCCTGTCTTCTCATTACATTTAGATTTTAATCTTCTATCTAAAATGAGAAAATCTTGAAAGACATTCATGTTACATTTCATATCAAATGGATAATCTTTTTATGAAGTTATAGTTACAAAGAAAGTGTTGCACTTAATATGGGTAAATTTCATTTATCTTTCTTGAAGAGAATGTCTAATTACAAGCAAATCCACCCACTTTTAAACTAAGGCAGTACTTTTTCTTTGAAAGAAGTTTTTTCACAATAACAAATTACGATTTAGCTACCCACTTCAAATTGTAATTCAGACAGAGTAACTGTTTCGATGTTATTGCAATTTATTACCTTGTCATTAGCATGATTTTGTTACATTTGATAGTGAACAATGTCAAAGCGACGAAAAGATAAAATTACTTTTGATGATTGAAGTTGACCAGTTGATCAAACAATAAAATTAAAATTAAAATAATTAAATACAAAAATTAAATAATAAATTTTTATTTAACTTATGCCTTCTCTCTCTTCCTCATCATCTTCTCCTCATCTCCTATCATAGTCTCCTCCTCCTCCTCCTCCTCCTCCTCATTATCATCATCGTCATCTTCTTCTTCGTCATCATTTCGAATGAACCTAGAAATTCATAGACAATTTTTTTTTTCCATTTTTTTCCAATTTTTTTCTTCTTCATTTCGAATGAACTTAGAAATTCCCAAACAATTTTTTTTCAATTTTTTCTTCTTCTTTTTCATTTCGAATGAACCCAAAAATTCTCAAACAATTTTTTTTTTTTACAATTTTTTCCCAATTGTTCTTCAATTTTTCTTTTGATTATTTAGATTGAACTGTGATTTTCATTTTTTGTTGATAGGATTAAACTGGTGATTGTTTGGGTTGGTGATTCTTTTTAATTGGTGACTTTTGGTGTTTTTTTATGGTGAATTGGTGAAAAAGATAACGATGATGATGAATTCAAGTTGGATTTTTTGTTAATATTTAATCTTTTATTATTTATTTATTTATTTATTTTTTATTTTGTTAAATTGATCTTCACCATCCATTTGAGATGGAGATCTAGTTAAAAAATTTTTTATTTAATTTATTTTTTAAAAAATAAAAAAATAAGGTTAAAAGATAATTTTACCCTTCACTCAGTTAATTTTAACTGAGAAATGTTAATGATAGGGGATAAATTGCAATAATATTGAAACAGTTGCTCCACTTAAATTAGAGTTTGAATTGGATAGTTAAATTGTAACTTACTCTTCTCACAAATTTGTAAAATTTTAACAGTACATCCATCTTAATAATCTATAAATCAACTTGCTGTAAGATAGTTAGATAATTTATTACATTTCTAGATTTTGAAATGCGGTTTTCAAATTTAAAGTTTATAATATTTGCATTTCTTCAAATGTCAGGCTACCAACTATTTTTCTTGAGAGTCAAGAACAATATTCGCAATTGCAAAGTTCTAAGATTTTGGCCAGTAAATACCATCTCAAGGTTGATGATTTTGAAGAAAATAAATGGCTAGCTATTGGAACAAAGAATAAGTGACATCAAAACCTTATTTATCGTCTCTATGTTATAATAGATATCTTCCAAAATGGCTTGAGAGAAAAAAATGAAAACGTGCATTATATGAAATAATAAGGCCACCTAGCCTTGATTGACACAACATCATTGATGGGTTTTAGCAAGGTGGTACATATATGGTTAGGCTAAAGGGGAGACAATTAAGTTGGTGACTTGATGACAGAGGAGATGCAATAGACACTTAGATTTCAAAATCCACGGGGGAGGAATTTTGAAAAGATTGAGATTAAATGAAATTTACGTATTCTTTAAGATAAAATGTTAATAAGCTAGTTAAAGTTTGTTGCTGCGTTGTAAGACCTCATTTTTATTTTTATAGTCTTTTCAGATAAATCATTTTTTACCAACGCTCTTGAAGTTTGAGATAGTTGCATAGATATATATATATATATATATATATATATGAATTTATGATTTATGATATATATATATATATATATAAACATAAATACTACTTGATACGTTAGGTTTGCAGTTACACTCCTCTCCATTGGTTAACTAACAATTGATTAAAATTTATAACAATAGATGAAGGATAATTTGATTTTTTTAATTATATGTTAAGTGAAAAAAACTAAAGGAAAATAAATTATTCTAATCAAATATTGCTCTATCGGTCTTTAAAATTTTAAGCTAGGGACAATATGGTTTCTTTAACCAAATAAGTAATTTTTTAAAAAAATTTATATTTTTAATTAAAAGTTTAAATAAAAACACCTAATGCTATGCGAAATGAAATGACATTATTTTGGTCTCTAAAACGGCATCATTTCGAACTAACATTTTTTTTTTAAAAAAATAATAATAACGAGACGGATTTTTAATATAACGATTAATATATATGATATCCTTAACAAAGACAGGACATGTGCTTGATTTAACGTGGTTGTTTCCTTGCAATTACTCGATCGGATTGTGACCGACACAAAAGTTTATCTATTCGAAGAGATTGGTCTGGTGACAATTAATGGTTGAACCAAATTTGTCTCCCCCTATAAAAATCAAAGGACTCTGACGGGGACATAATTCTTTATTTTTGAAAAGAAGCGATACATCAAATTTCTTTTACCACGTCAATTTTCCTTTTTTCCTTTTTTTTTTTTAATTTTCAGAAATAATATTCAAATTGTGTCTTACATATTTTTTTTTCCTTTTCTTTCAATTTGTATGTGTATTGTGAATCATTGTGAATTTATATCCAAATATATCTCCACGACAACTTTTATTGACATACTACTCATTAGTAAGAATGATTGAGTATTTATACTGTAACTTTAAGAGATTAAATGTTCAAATCTTAACTTTTATTCTTTAAAATATAAGGTGTGAATTGTGAGCATTTTCTTGATAGGAGTTGTCATCTACACCATGCTATCAACAAGCCTCAAGTCCTCTTACCCATAAGGTGTTAGAGTTCAAAAAGACAAAAAGTTTTATAGATTGTCAAGTAAAACCAATTTCATGAAACAAAATGAGATTGATCTATAGCCTATTATTACACATATTTAGAAGAAATTGTGAATTCAAATAACCTTACCCTCCTCAAATCTTAAATTTTAATAGTATAAAACATAAATATAAATAAATAACATTACAAATGCATGTTATATAAATTCTATAATTCCATTACTTCTTCAGTTCTGAATTTTCAGTACAACTACTAAAAATAGGAAACAAAGGACACGAGATTTTCATTGGAGATAATTAACATAAAACAGGCTTCGCCAACAACAATTTATTATTTTGGTACACAAAAGTTGGATGTCCATATAAGTGTGAATTAAGCAACATATATATTTATTTTTTCAAGCAGATCTTAGAGGTGATCATTAGATCCTGGAGTCCAATGCCATAACAGTGCTGAGATTCATGGGATACATGTAGTCAGTGGAGCCTGTCATGAACTGTTGAACAATTATTCTATTAGCCTTCTCCGATGGATGGAATGGGTCCCAAAATGCATATAGATCTCTGTTTGGACACAAGTTTGATGCTACTGTGCATAGTCCAAGCCCATTGTAAGGTCCTTGCCCACAGCATGCTTCATTTGCAGTTTTGAATCCTGAAAAACAAAAAAAAAAATTAATTCAACAGATCGATGCAACTGTGAAGTATTGCTAACTGTGGTCCATGAGTCATGACAGTGAACCTGACTCAAAAGCTATCAATTCGTATTATTTATTTATTTATTTTTTCTATTGAAAGCATAGACATAGGTTCCTGTCAATAAATTTCACTCGAGAAGAAAAGGTTTCTTTCAATAAATGCAATCAATCACTTTTAAAAAAACTTTTCCGTTTTGGCGCAGACTCGATTGGATCCACAATGTGTCACATCTTTTATCTGTCTATGGCCCGATTGCTAATCTCTGATATCTCTATCTAATCTCTTAATTATGAGACATGATTTGTTTTTTATTCTTAATTAGATTTATTGCTTTTAGACCCACTTTTAGTTTGTATTTGAAAATTATCCAATCAATTACGTTATTCAAAGATTTCATTTCTGGAGGACAAATCAACCATCACCATTATAGCTATTTCAAAGTCAATCATAAGTTTAAATTAAAGTTGTTTATAAATTATGAGAGTAAATTTTTACTAACATTCCGTCTGGTTAAAAGAGAACAAAAATGGATCATATAACCGTCATTTGTGATAAGTTCTTAAAAAATTCAAACAAAATCTTTAATATCATTGATGATAACTTTCAAAAAAGAAAAATTAGAAAACTTGTCAACAACTATCAAAATCAACTAATAGTGTCCATGAGGAGATCATTAATGAATGTTTCCTGTGAATTTAAAAAAATAATGACTGATGACGTACCATATCTTCCAGGGTCGGTGACAAAGTCATTGTTCATTAGGTTTGTGTTGACTCCAATGAAGACACCTGAACCATATTGACTATTGAGTGAACTTATAATCTGAACAAGTTGGGGATTATACAAGGCCGCAGCTGCTTGCAGTTCAACAGAGCACTGCCCATTTCTGCCTCTTAGGGCCCTTTCTGCCGGAACACAGCCAAGCGGTCCGCTCCCTGTCACCAACACCCTTCGGGCTCCTAGTTCATACAGCTTCTGTAATATGATTTCGCATAAAATATTAGTTTCATAGAACGTACTTGTTGGGATCCAAATGATAAGTAATGTTTTGAAGTTTCAACCTGAAACCTTAATTGTATTTTGAGTGTAAACCTCCTACCACCAAGATAATTTGCCTTGATGGTAGGAGGTCCCAACAGTACTTAATTTATAAGTCATTGATATACATTCATTTTAAAAGATTTTTGACAAATTTTAAGAGAGTTTTAAAACGTTATTAACAATTTAGGAGGTATTTATATTAAATTTTGGAAACAATTCGACTATATTTGTGAGGAAAGGTTAAAGAAATTAATAAAATAATGTGATAAGGATGCAGTATATGTCGTAGAAATTAAACATACCGCTAGAAGTTTTTTGTACTCAGAGATCACATATTTGACATAATCTGGTAAAGCAAACTGACGAGATCGTGCAGAGTTAGGAACCAAGTAGTAGTTGTTCACAAAATCGTTGCCACCAACAGTAATGAGGACAAGTGCCCCGTTAACACGTTGCTTGGCCCGTTCAGGTCCGATAAGAGCAGCGAGTCGGTTCTGGTATTCTTTGAAGTACTCAAATTGCCTGTACATTCTGATTATGTTTATCTGCAAGTTAATGCATGCAACCATTTCAAGTCATTGAAAAGAATGTGAATTTTAAAAAAGAGACAAACAAGGAAGAAGTTTTTAGTGAAAGCAAGGATAGTGAAATAAAGGGAAAATTTTGAAAACTTCCTCTAAAATGAAAAATAATATTACTGAATTTTATTTTTTTAATATAAAAAATAATGGTTTTACATTAATCTTAGTTTCAAGGGTATTTTGATAATATCCCGTGAAAGAAAGGCCCACAGAAGAGACAAGGTTTCGTAAGCTACCGAAAAAAAAGGAAGCACCGAAAGATAGATATTGACACTTTAAAATTATACGAGTACAGCTAACTAGGATATGCATGTAGTCAAACCAATTGTTACTGAGGAGGGGTTTTAGGAAAGACATAAAACTTCACTATTTTGGACATACAAATTGAATGCCAGTGTCATTCAGGACTCCAATTCCAGCGGAAGCAAAGTTGGCACCAACAAGTAGTTTTTGTCCAGTGAGTTGTGGACTTAAATATGGCAATAAGTATTCTGAGCCAAGTTGGTCACCTGAATATACACACACATTTTGTGTTAGGGCAATTTTTAAGTCTGTCACAATCAATAGTATAAATACAAAATTAAGAGGTTATCATAGCGCAAACTAATGAACTTAACTGATAAAATCAGGAATGTTTTTGCCGTTAGAGAAACGGCCTGTGGGTCGATGATCTGGCAAATCGATGCCATAAGGTGGTGAGTCTGCCCGAGCAGTTGTTGCTAGGTAATTGTTGTTGCCATGATCAACAAGTGAATCACCGAACACAAAGAAAGCCCTAGCTGCCTCAGCTTGACGAACAAAGGTTCCCAATGTCAGGATAAGACCTAAAACCATCCATCCAATAAGGATCGATGAGCTTGCCATGGAATTAATTGAAGTAAATATATCCCTAAACAGATATGTTGTATCTGTGTTTGCAATTTGCTTGCATTGTGAATACAACACTAGAGATGGCCTTCTTATATACAATTTCATGGTTTTTGCATGTGGGGGAGAGAAAGACAGTACTGGGCCTACCAAAAACAATTGCATAGTGCAGGTAGGTGAATATGACAAAGCCATGATGTCACCAATCACTTAACTCCACTGTCCTGCATGCATGCATGCAAAAATATGTACTTTCATGTTCTAATTTAATGAAAAGTTATTTCTATTAGCTTGATGGTTTGCTAACTTTTCCCAAATCTCTAGGTCATTTCACTTGAAAATGGGTGTAAATTAAAGCTCCCTATATATAATTACAGACACCGAGAAAAAAACCCCAATGTATTTGCTCAAAATGCTTCATGAAGAAAATAATACTCAGTTCCCATGTTGTAGTCAAGATTTAATATTGAACCTGTAAATGTGTTATTGAATTTAATTTAACGTAGGTATATTTATGGCTTTGTTAGATTACATTTAACAGATCATTTGCACAAAACACATAAATGTAACAAAATTGCTATATGTGAATTGTGGGTGTTGCATTTATCTAAGTTGTCTTGTCCCGATCGCATTGAAATGAAGTCCGAAAATCTATTGTTACCAAAGAAAAAATTGAGATCATTAAATGTCGGCAAGCTTTCGGTCCTTTGCAGTCCCCGAAAGATGGGAGTCACATGGACAATCTCCATGTCTTCATGTTCATGAATGACCGTGGTCACTACAACATACAATATACGGAGCCAGCAGTTTGAGTGAATATTTTTATTGCTAACAAATGAAACCTTAAAAACCTCCTGAAGATATTCGATGCTCTCTTTATTGAAATTGAATAGGACACATCGTGAAGGTGCAGTATGAACATGTTGATACATTTAAGCATATTAAAACTTATAATAAACAAAATGATCTTGGTGTTGTTAAATTTTTGGACCGACAAAATATGTCTGTCGATCGAGTTGATGATTATTCAAAGATGGCTGTAATGGGGCAACTAAAATAAAATTTTCCTAGAAAGTTTTGGACCACTTATGAAATGAGGCATAGCACATAAAAAATGAGCTGTATGAGGCTTTATAAATCCAACTACTCCCTGTGTATAGAACCTATCTTAGCTGGAAAAATGGTTCAACTAACAACATTCATCAGAATTTTCAAATTAATTCAACTACAAATTTCAACCTCCTTTTTAGGCTCTTTAATTCCCACAAAAAGCAAGAACATGATGATCATGTGTCATGTCTATACTAATTGGTTGAATTGACTCTACAACCATAATATTTTTGGCACGGCAGCAAGAAAACCCGATGTGAACAAAATAGTTCTATCTTATATTCTGTAAATATAGTAGGAATCCACGAAACAACAAAAATGTTGGATCTATTTTGGTAACATTTGGTTCTTCAAAATTTGTTTGTAAAATGTATGCCATTGATTGAATTTTATTTTCCAATATCTGACAATACATCGGATAAGCATGTTTTAAATATAATTTTTCCGGGAGCTAAAATGTGAAAAATTCAATCATTACTGGTGTCTAAATTAAAAGAGCAAGAAAGAGAGAGAAATTTTTAAATATTTTGAAACTCATGTTGGTTATAACGTACAAAATGTTTTTCAATCATTTATTTTAGTTGACTTTTTTTATTTAAAAGATGTTCAAGTGATGTATGCTTTTAACATACTACAAAAACATAGAAAACCAATTGTGAAAAATAGTACTAAAACGGGAACTTCATTCATCTTTAACAATGTGACTCACTAAGCAATAGAAATGGCCTAACCTGGGATTTATCAAAATAAAAAATTAAACAGGTTTAGAGGGTTAGTTGTCCTAATTCTCATTTTCGATACAAAGGACTAAATTCATTAGTTTCTTCAGATTTATGTTTATCAAAGATAGAAAACTAGCTTAGATAAGAGAATGGCAATAGAGGAAGTAGCTAGCTAGGTAGACGGGAATAAATGTGACATAATGATTCAACAAAATTTGAGGCTGACTTAATTTTGTAGAGGAGGTGGGGTTTATCCGTTTGTATCATCACTTCATGATTTAATTGCTTTATTAAATTATGAAAGATTGAAATATTTAATAGTTGTGATCTACTAAAATAGCGTCTAATTTCTTGCATCATTGCTGGCGCATTTGCTTTCATGCATGGATGCATTTTTTTTTCTTTGGAAATTAATGGGACAATAAAATTATGGTAATATTAAGTTTCCTAAATTTTTTGTTCAAATTTGTGCTCAAATGATATAATATATAAGTTGTAACATTTTACAAAATAAATCATGAGATGATATAATAATTAATATGATATTGACAACTTACATGTCGTGTCATTTAAGCATAAATTTATATAAAATATTTGAGAAGCCTAACATTTCTCATAAAATTATCGCCCCATGCCTAATAAATAAATGAACAAAATTTCACTTTAGTCCTTAAATTTTGATGAAATATTATTTTTTTACTCGCAAATGTATTTTTACTTCCTGTCATTCCTAACATTTAATAAATTCATTAAATTAGTTTCTTTGACTGTTTAACTAATGGTTAAACATGATAAAAACTGTACAAGGACCTAAATATTCTTAATCATTTTATTTTTATTTTAATTAAATTAAAACGAAACCAAAAAAATAAATTTAATAATTATTTTTTAAAGTTCAATTAAAAAAAAAAAACCTAACAAAACCAAAAATAAATAAAAACCAAACATAAACACATAATTTTAATTCAAAAAAATAAAATATAAATAAAATAAAAACTAACATTAGACCTAAATCTTTAAATTGAACTTCAATTCAAATAAATGATTAAATAAAACTAACAAACCCAAAATTAAAACCTTCATGAAGAACAAACCCATTTTATACTTCAAATTCATTAATTTCACAATCTGTAGATGATTAGAAAACAAGTTAACACTATTGGTGTCCAGTAAAGATCAATGGAGCACAAAACCGAACACCATCACTCTATAAACCAGCATGGCTCTCCTTGCACTCCCGTCACCGACACTCTCATTGGCCCCACTACTCCACAAGAATGTTAAGTAGAGATAGAGAGACGCTGAGCAAAGACTGAACACAAAAAGATGGAGAGACGTTAAGCAAAGATGGAGCATAGAACCAAACACAATACCTAATCTTTATTAAGCAAAGATGGAGAACTTTTATGGTTATTTTTGGGTATGGATTAGCAACGACAAAAGAAAGGAAAAGGATGTAGAAGAGAAACTGTAACCAGCTAACCCACCCCCAATCAACCCAATCGGCCCAACCAGGGGTAGGTTAGCCCGTTACAAAAACCCTAGAAATGAGGGTTTTTGATGGAGATGGTTTGGATATGAATTGACGACAAAGAAGGGTGAAAGGAGAAATAAGAGACCTTACTAGTGGTGGCTAGGAAGGTGAGTTGACTCAGTGGAGAAGTGAATCAATGATGGTCACTTTTTTTGAGACGATAAAGAAGGGTTTATTAGTTTCCAGATGTTTTTCCATCTAGGTTCTTTTGGAGATGAAGCTGGTGGAACAAGTGCTTGTGAAGATCAGTGCATTGGGAGGAAAGACTATCCCAGATCTGCCTAGATGTTACATCTGGGTTCAACTAGATTTATTTTTTTGAAGTTTTCTCTCTTTTTTTTTTTTTCCTTTAATTAGCTTAGAAGATTTTTTGTTTAATTCTCAACTGTACACTTGTCAATCAAGTAGCAAGCAGAATGACCCTCTAACTATTAATTTTGACTAATTAACAATCAACTGACAAAAAAGATTATTTTAATGAATTTCTCAAATATTATGGATTACGGGCATAAAAACGTATTTGCGAGTAAAAAAGTAATTATTTCATCAAAATTCAAGGACTACAATTGAATTTGCCTTAAATAAATTGTAGGTGTATGTTTTTAAATATTTGCTTTATGTTGGATATAGTTCCCATCATCACATGTGTGCTTGTCATGTTTTCTTTTGAAAGCATGTGTTGAAGTTTAATTAATAATCATCATGGTTTGACAACTTCAAAAGATTATCTGATTGGTTAACGTTTCAATTAACAGTACAGAATTTGAATTTTTTGGTTGGAAACTCTGTTGTTTTTATCTATTTTTTTTAATTAATACAGTACAAAGCCATGATCTATTATCATCTTTTAAAAAAGAATAATTTTTGTGAATTTAATGATTATTTTGGGAGAAGATCAGCATATTAATTAAAATCGGTGAATTATGACACCATTGAAAAAGTCAATGTCTCTTGACTAAGACATACAACCATTTATTGATAATTGAAATTGATGTAATGCATGCTATGAGAGTATGACAACTTTGAGAGAATTTTGTTCTAGCAAAAAACAAACATTAAAATGGATGGATGGAGTTGGTGGCTAATCAATATGATCTAGAAATTTATAATAGCATCAATTCAAAACAATAAAATTCCCTTAATATCCAAATTGACATGTTCTTTATCTTTCAAACTTGAACTTTTGCATTGTTTTTCATTTTTCCTTAAACCTCTTCATTTTCTTCCTTTTTTTTTTTAAAAAAAAAATATATATATTTTATCTTCATAAAAATCTATTCAAAGTCCTTAGAAATTACCCAATATATGTGATTCGTTTATTTCTTTTCAACACTTCTACTTGGTTGCTTGTTTTTAAGTCTTTCTACCCTTTAAAACTTCTCTTGAATTCACGTTAAGACCCAGGTTTATGAATTTTGTAGCTTTATTCAAGTCAAAGGTGTTGGGGTTTGTAGAGAGAAAAAAAGTTTGAGAACAACTTGCAGAGTGTTCTCGAAGCCATTGTACACATTCAATTAATATTGCCTTCAAACACTTGGACCCATCAAGTTCAGCTCAATATAAAAAAGATCCAATCAATTATTGTTTCACACAAAAATATTTGTAAATGTCTTTCATAATCCACAATAATACACAAGTACTGATATGTGATAATGGTTTTGGAAGTCAATTACCATCCCATTCGCCATCCCCCAACACAATTTAATGTATATATCCAAAGTGACACGTTCTTTATCTTTCAAACTTGAACTTTTGCATTGTTTTTCATTTTTATTTGACCTCTTCATTTTCTTCCTCCCCCCTTCTTTTTTATTTATTTTTGTAAAGATCTACTCAAAGTCCTTAGAAACTACACAATTATGTGATTCGTTTATTTCTTTTTAACACTTATAATTGGTTGATCGGTTGTTTTTAAGTCTTTCTCACGCCATTCGACACATTTAATTAATACTGCCTCCTCCAATTATTACAGTCCCTTTCAACCACGTGGACCCATCAAGTTCAGTTTCACACAAAAATATTTGTAAATATCTTTCATAATTCACAGTAACACACAATTGATGTGATGATTTTTTTTTTTTTAAAAAAAAAACTATGATAGACGAATTCAAAAAATCTCATCAGATTAGACAAAACAAATACCTTACAATTTTCAAAATAGGTAAAACTTAAACTCTTGAGATTTTTTTTTTTATTACTTATTGGGTTCTAACTTTTAATCTAAATATCTAATCATAAAATTGCATTATTTTTTCATATATAATTATCGAGCTGTAATCTAATATCAAAGGTCGGAAACCATCGAGACCTACTAAAATTAAATACTATATATATAATCTAAAAATCTATTATCATGACTTGTCAAAGCAAAACACTGCATATGCAATTATTGATATATACGGAAGGTGGACCTCAAACCTCTATCATAAATTCAAAGAAAAAAAAAATCATTTTGAGTTAAGATGGATACATTTTGAGTTATAGATGGATACAGAACAAAATTACCTTGTTATCATGCAATTATTGATAAAATCTTAAGAGTTTTTAGAATTTTTACATATTTTAAAATTTTAATTTTTATTCAGTCATAAAAGATATTATTATTTACAATCCCAATTTCCCAAATCTAAGTGGGTTCTTTAACGGTTCATAAACAATTAACACAACTAGCTTTCTCTTCCAAATCCCTCATACCAACCTCGGATGATGAATCTTGTTGTCGCTAAAACTTGGTCTACAACTCAACAAATCAATACTATTTTCGCACAATATAAAATTATCAATGCTCACTATACTAAACTTCAGGACTCATTGAAGTGTGATAAAGTTATAATACGAATTTTCTGATTATTGATAATTTTTACAATGGATCTATTACCATCCAAAAAAGTTTTTCACTATACCCATCTATTTTCTACACTTAAATTAAAATTTTTTAAATTTTGGTTTTTACTTTGGACTCCTTTGAAATACTAAAATTATCCTTTATTATCAAAATAATAATAATAATAATAATAATCTTGTTCTTTTTCTACCTAAACTTTTTTATTTTCTAGTTTTCACATCAAGGAAATATTTTAGGATGAATAAACCCAACCATAAAATGCAACAAATCAAAATCATCTTTTTGTCATCTTTTTTTTACTGTAAAGTGCAACAAAATTAATGCATGTTTTGTATTGGAGTGTAAAACTAAAACCTGAAACCAATATTGTGGTGCTGTGAAAACGCATCGGGGCTCGCCGCAGAGCCCACGGGATTTAGGAGGCAGTGTCCCCAGAAGAAAATTTTTTCGAGCCACCAATGCGTGGTGCAACCAGGTGCTACTACCAATCGTGCCATAGGTTGTGCACACCTGTATGGTCTGACGTGGTACTACGACCTGAGGTCGCATGCACGCCATCGGTGCACGACTTGGTACCGCGACCCGAGGTCACGCCATAGGTTGCATGCGACTTCAATTCAAAAAGACTAAAAAAAGGTCTTGACCGAATTAGAAATCTTGTGCAAGAAGATTTCCTAAGTTAATTAATAATGGTTATTAATTAGTTATCCCTGATATTATAAATGGTCATATGTACTATGTTAGAGAGAGTTTAGATGAAAAAGTGAGAGCTGCAAGTTAGAGACTGTTGACGTTCGGATTTGGTCAACAAGATTCTTCAAAGCTCAAGACTGCAAATCAATGAAAAATAGAACAAAAACAAGAGAATAGAGACAAAGAGGAAGAGATTAGATGCAGATTTTACGTGATTCGACCAAAAGGAAGACCTACGTCCACGGTGCCTGCTCCAATGATGGAAACTGTTATTACTATATTTTTTTATTACAGTGGGAGAGAAGAGAGAGAGAGAAAAAAAAAAGTCAATCCCTTCTACAAAGATTTTCACCCTTATTTATAGAGAGGAGGAGATGCTACAGTTGAAATGAGAAATAATATAATATTAATTTATATTTTTCGAGACTGACATCTATTAAATGCTAAGTCAAATTCCGTGAAATCCGGATCTTGATTTGGTAGTTATGTGTTCCTTAATTTGCATTGCTGTCATTCTGAGAAAGGCTGAACGTGTACACCAAGTAATGGACTAATTCTGCTCCGTATGAGCTGGAGCTCGTTCAAAACAAGCTGATGAGCTCATTTTGGGCGAGCTGATGGACGAGCTCATGCGAGGAGTTGGTGAGCTGATGAACGAGCTCATGCGAAGAGCTAGTGAGCTGATTGCTAACCAGTTGGGCCTCTGCCTGCTAGGTCGGTTGATTGGATCATTTTCGTTGGGTTTTTAACGGTCCATTTAGGCAGTTCAGAAAATATCCATAACAGAGATAAGGAGAGAACTTTCATCTGTAAATATTATTTTATAGTGGAAAGATGCTAGTACGCTTCGTTGGTGTAGGAGATTTTTCAAACCACTAAAACTCTTATATCTCCTTAATGGTTTTTTTCTACGTTTTATGTGCACTTGATTTTGCATGTGCTTGCGACCCTTATTTCCTAACATTTAAGGTAATAATTTTTTGGTTGGGAGATCTCTTCATTTTCTGTTGTAAGATGACACAAAAGCATCGTAAAATGGCAGCAATCTGCTGCCTTTTACCACACTTATAAAAGCAAAAAATTCTTTTATTTTGTTTTTCTAATGAAATTGTAATCTTAAAAATTTAAACAGTCATACTTGTATACATTCAAAATCTATCAAATCAATTTATTATTTTATTTTCTTCAATAAAATTTGTTCAATTTAGGGACTTAACTAGATAAAATCTATTCTTTAGTTATACATTATAAAATTGTATTTTCATGTTGTGATTTCAAATACACTATTAGGATAGATTAACTGCGTCTACATAATATGATCAATGTAGAAACTAAATTTAGTTTGACAATAATATAAATTTATCCTTATAAGTAATCGTATACATGGACATTTTAGTAACAAATATTCATTGCAATATGGGTATTGTGAGATTTTTTTTTTCGTGGTGACAGTAGAACCAGTCTAATGTTTAACTTAAATCATGTTAGCACCCAATGTGATTTAATAACGAAAAAAATTAATTTAATCTATTAGTTGAATCGCTTCCATCTCAACTGGTATATGTAAAATTTAGAAAAAGAACTTAAATAATGTTTGCAAGATTTGAATATTGCCGTATAAAATTTTCATTTTGTTTTGGAACTAGTATACGAAAGAATTAAAAACCAAAATCAGAGAAGATGGGAACTTTTTTGGGTTCCCACTATACAAACTTCGGTTCTTGGAGCCCAAAGAGAATTTTCTATTTTGGGTTCGATTTCCGGTTTAAAGGCCCCAACCTTCGGTTGAAACCAACTTATCCGAACCGACAATTGGTGGGTTTGGTTATCATTACTCATTAGCCTTCTGCTTAGATGCAGTTGTCTCCACAATTATTTTTTTGAGATAAATACACAAAATCCCCTTTGAGGTTTAGTCAAATATAGACATTAATATTTTACTTTTTGTAACACAATACCCTCACATTAACGGTCAAACAAAGTTAAAATTAACTGATGACTTGAAAACATGGTACAATAACAAAAATACTAATGACAAAATTTATATTAAAAATTTCAAAATAAATTTAAATAAAAAACAATTTAAAAATATAAAATATAGATTAAAAAAAAAATTGTTGAATCTCCACCGACTATCATTTTTGATGGATGGTGAAGATTATTATTCAAAAAATTAAAAAAGTTAAATATATTTTAAAAAATTTAATTAAATAAAAAAATTTCACCGTCCATCCTGAGATCTAAAAATTAAAAGAAATTAAAAGTATGAAATCAAGGGGTTTCATGCATTTAACTCTACAATATATTTAACTTTTTTAATTTTTTGAATAATAATCTCCACCATCCATCAATAATGATGGTCAGTGGAGATTCAACAATTTTTTTAAATCTATATTTTATATTTTAAATTTATTTTGAAATTTTTAATATATATATTTGTCCTTATTCATGAATATTTTTGTCATTGTACCATATTTTCAAGTCAACAGTTAACTTTAACCGTGTTTGACCGTTAATGTGGGGGCATTGTGTTACAAAAAGTAAAATATTAATACGTCTATATTTGACTAAATCTCAAAGGGGTTTCGTGTATTTATCTCTTATTTTTTTCATAAAATTGTCTTCACATTTGTTATAGAGCACTCGCAAGGAAGTTTCAGTTAATAATAAGATTTTCTTATATTTTTTATTTAAATAACCATGAATATATGTTATTTATCAATTAATGTTTTTCTTTCTTATTTTTAATTTTCTCTTTTTTTTTTTTAATAAATATTATAATAAACTCAGTATTTGGGAAGTTGACATCCAACGAATTGTAAAAGTGCAAGTCCACCTAGATGCTTTGTGGAGTATTGAACCTCCAACACCCTTAGTGAATAAGAAGGTATTCAACTACCTCTTTAAGGGGTTATGTGCGATATATTTTGTCTTCTTGATGGTTAATTAATTGGCTGTTTGTTTGCATCAATTTTATAAATTAAGCCTTTGATGTGGTTTAGAAGCTAAGTGAAGTTTCAGAAGACTTGTAGTCCTAAGGGTACTTGATGTAATCTAAAATCAAATTAATTTTGGATGATGTTGTTGACAATTAGACAATTTTTGTTTCCATAGAGCAACGGAACGGGTCCAACTGGAGTGAATTATTTCGTTTTCAACGATTGAGAACTTGTTACATGCATCTCACCAACAAATGACTTCATACTATTCAAATTTTCTTATTTACATATCCCCACATCACCCCACACCCACACACACACACACACACACACACACACAAGAATCTTGCTCTTTGGTGATGCCAATTAGACATCATTAAAAATCGTACCTTCGTCGTTAAATCACTTTTACGACACCAAAGCATGTGTCTCACCCACCACATAGCCCTAATCCTATTGTAAGGAAGTATAGGTGACATCTTGTAATTTACGTCTTAAATGAACCACTTTATGTGACAAAAGTATAATGTCATTATAAATGTTAAATAATTCAATTTGTTAACATAAACAACACTTTTAGTGATACTCGAAATATGTCACACAAAGTAAAACTACTTTATAAATATATTTATTTGTTTACTAATATTAAAATGTTTATTTCAGTTAAATATTAGCGATATTTTTATTATACATTTAGCAACACACTAAAGGATCGAGTAACCAAATGTAATTTTATTAATATTTTAAAATTGATTTCAAGATATTAGTTGAATTTATATTTGAAAATATTTTTCATATTTAGTTACTGCAGTATTATTCATTTAAAATATTTAATTCAATTATTTTTTATACAATTTTTTATTTGACTATTGTATAAATTCAATATACAGCATCCGTGAAACAAAAAGAAAAATACTATTAAAATGCAATCGAACATGAATAATTTTATAAAAAAAATGGATAAATCAAATCTTGTTAGGAAATTGGTAAAATAAAAGGAGATCCTAGTCCCACACTGGAAGAAAAGCAAGGATGAAACAATTTTCAAATCTATATAAGGAGTCCAAAGTTTTTGTTTCCAATTGTCTTAGTCAAAAATATTTTAAACATGATATTTAACTCTAGTTAAAATTTATTTCTTGTTTATTTTATTTTAGAGTGTAGAATTGTATGAGTTAATATATATTTCGAATAGTGTAAATGTATTGGGGTTTCGAGATTTGAGAGAATTGTTTGTGATTGTAACAATTTTTCATATAGTAGATTTCTTTTTGAAAACTATGATTTTTCTCTTGTTTCAAAAAATTTTTGTGGTTTGATGATTGTTATTATTTTCTAATTTATTTCTCTATTATTTTTTATGTTTCTATTTGAGGTTTTTTCCCTTGTTTTGCAAAATTCTTGTATTTTGATTATTATTATCATTTTTTAATTTATTTCTCTGTCATTTCTTATAGTCCTGTATAAGGCATGTTTCTAGAGGAGATTTTGGGAGCCAATTTTCCCAACAAATCCAACATAAAAGTAAAACATATAAATTGTACAATTTAATAACTTAAAAATGAAGATGAACAATCGAACTATCTCAAAGCAAAACTCCTCTAATCTTTCATAAGTTGTTCTGTACTTTGTCATATCTTTATCTATTGTATCACAAATTATATATATTTTTATAACATATTACCCTTTAGTAGGAGTGATTGAATACTTTTTTTAATTTTAAGAGGTCAAGAGTTCAAGTCTCATCTTTATCTTAAAATAGAAGGCGTGGATGGTTTTCTTTTAATTTAACCCCTCTCCCTCACCATGTATATATACATATAACCAATAAAAATTAATAATTTTACTTACATTTTTTATAAAATTATATTTTTAATGATATCATGGCTACATAAATTAATATATCTCGCTAATAGCACATTTTTAGTGAGACTTAATACATTTATTGAGATAATATAAATGTAGTCATAGCGACAACAAATAGAGGTAATCAAAACTCTATAATTGTGTCATCAACGCGAAGAATGAAATTAAAGTGTTACTTTGATGACATATATTGGAAGACGTCATGCTTAAAGTTTTAGTTGGACATTTTTCATGTAGCGAATAGGTGCGCCGATAATTAGCCATACAAGTATATGAACTCTTACTATATACAAGTATATGAAATTTTATTATATACGAGTACAAGATTTCTTAGATAGAATAAAATTATTTCAACATTATAATTTTACCTTGCCTTTAATTAGTCTGCCAGAGAAATTGTCACATTCTCTCTTAGTTCTAGTGAATAGACTGTCATGAGTTCTACCTTCAATCCTAGTGTCAGGTCTTTGACGGACTTCGTTATAATTGATAAGTTCAGCCCATTCCTTTGAGATAATAACCCGAGTAGGTAGCGGTGTCACTGTCAATTCTTCTTCATCACGAGATGAATTGCAACTATTGCTGATTGTTGATTGTATTTTGATCATATCAACCCCACCATCACTGTTCATCATCACCACATTGCTTAGCAGCCTCTTTGCAAAGAATGATTTGTTCTTTCTGAGGTGTCTGGCAACAACATATTTACATGCGAAATTCATGATCATTTATTGCTTGAAAAGTTTCTTAGTGTGTGAATAGTTTTGACATCATGGACATATGTATATAAAATGTGAAAATATATATACCTATCAAGAACCACCAGGCAAGCATGAAGGTTGGTAATTTTCTCAAGAGCTACAAGCCTCGAGGGGTGTCCCATTGCCACTTTCACATATGGAACAACCTGCAAAACAGTATACAGAGGCAGGGGCATAATCAGGAATTTTTATCAGGCTGGATTAGAACAAAAGTATTCTTGTTTTAGACGGCTTTGACGGTATGAGAAATTTTATTGATTGAAAAGTTAAAAAGTAACATCATACTTCCTCTTCCATATGAGTTCATATAATTACAGAAAAAAGAAAGTTTATAAACTAAAAATAACAACAGAAAATATGAAGCCAAAAGTTCTAACTTACAAATTAGAAGAAATAGCTAGAAAATTAAAAAAAAGAAGAAGTTATTTTATTAAAGAGATTGATGAGAATAATTAAAGTACTTTGATTTTAATTCCTCGAGAAGTACATATCAGTGACTAGGCTTGAAGAAAAGAAAGGAAGAGAGTGGAGGTGCTGTGTGCCGACTCTAGCAAAAGGCAGCTGCTGGTGTTGAATGTGCTTAATTGCAAGTTTATAATTTTATAATAAAATAAGGCTAAAATTAAAATAATTGACAGATGGGTGATCTGGAAATAAATTGAAAAAAAAAATTGAAAATTTTGAAAGAACTGGCCCAGGTCAGCCCACGCCCCACAGTGTAGATCCTCCTCTGCATAGAGGCATTTTTTTTTTTTTTTTATTCGTAGAAAATTTCATGGCAAGACACTCTGCATGTTTCCAAATGCAATTATTGTTGTATTCTAATGAATTACTTATGTAATTTCTATATTAGGAATCTACTAAAGTACAAAATAAAACATTTTGTCAATACCCATTTGATTGGATTAAATAGTTGAGATTTAAAATTATGATGAAATCAAAGTCAATACGTTTCAACTGAAAAAAGAATATATATCTTATCAATGAAAGAAATTGAAGCTTTTCTATATAAAGATGGTGATAAGAACTAACCCCTTTTCGTTTACAAAGCTCAACAATCCTACGAATCTTTTGATATTTTGGATCGCTCATAAGTTCATTCCCGTCTCCTAGTGCTGATAAATCCTCCAAGTCACATGTCCAAATATTGGACCACATCTTGCACGAATCTATCTCATTATTAAATAAGAACATAAATAATGATAAACATTTGGTTATATATCCGTATATAGAAATATCAAAACAGTATCATTTGTACGTATATTTCAGTAAATTAAATCAACCAACAAAACAACAAAGACAGCACATGATCATGACTAGATAAGTAAAGCATATTGAGCACTACAATAATCTTACATGCAAGGGGAATCCATGTCATAACTCCAAGTAGGGTAACAGTGCAACCAGACCTAAGGACATGGGTAAGTGTCCATAGAAGAGGTTGCCAAGAGAACTCTCTCAGTGCATCCATCACTATGACTACATTTCTTTTTTCATTCGTGGAGCTTGGCGACGGCCTCGGAACCAAAACCTCTGCCAAGGAAGTCTTTGCTGTGGTTATAATATTATTCTTGGTTCGCTGATCTGGAGTTCCATCACTACTACTGTCAACTTCTGTTTTGATGCACACAGTAATCATGTCTTCTATATATGGAGATAGGTAGAAAATGTTGTGTTGTATTTGTATTGCTCACACTATATGTAACTTTTAAAAGAGAAACTAAGGAGATTGTAGCAAAAAAAGGGGAATTGGTTTTAGGTGAAGAAAAAAAGGGGATTGGTTTTAGGCCTTGGTTATAATTTATAGTGGGGATTTGGAGAAGCAGAGTTGTTGGAATAATCGACATCTTGTAATTTTCATGATCATTTTAAGAATCAAGAACATATATGGTTAAACAAGTTCTTTTCAATATAAGCATAGTAATAATCAGAAATACTAAGACATTGATGATAAGCTTTACTAAACTTGGACGGAGATTTCAAGTCTTCCTGTTGGAGCCATTTGTGATTATACTCTATGCTGGTGATTTTATTTGTTTCTGGTTCTTGATATTTGGATTTAATAAATATGTGAATGTAGTAGATGAATGGTCATTAACAATGTTGATCAAAGTTGTTACGGTCCTTAATGGTGTACGATTATATCAGAATTTTTGTTATTTGATTTCAACCTGCCGAGGGCAGAATGTCTGCATTAATATTAATGTTAATTTAAATTGTGGAAATTTTTACTCGAAATTAGGTTTGGGTTAACAAGAATTTTGTGGCTCAGGTTTAGACTAAAAGAGATTTTTTTAATAACATAAATTCAATGAATTCTTTTAAGGTGGAATGCGATCACAGTTCAGTGCAGTTATTTTTAATGAGTTTAGTTCGAGATTATATCAAACAGCTAAATGCACTACAATAAATTAAGAGGAACTGCTAACTGCTAACATTAAAAATCATTATAAAGTCAGAATTTTGAGATACACTAATATATAAATTCTTATATTTTGCAGTTTTTTTTTTCTAGCAAACCTGGTTTAAAACAACTAAAATTTTAAATGTAATTAATTTTAAAAAATTAACAACCTTTTTAGGTCATTTGTGAGAATTAATTCTATATTTTTTGTCTTCATTGAGGAAGGCATGTCTCCAATAGCAAAATTTTTATATTATGTGTAAATATTTTAACTTTCTTCAAGTCTTTTGACAAAAATTAAAGCATTTTCATATTCAAAATAAACTCCTATACATAAATCATTGGAAATGTCATTTATATATATTTTTTTCAAATATATTATATAATTGATATTGGCCCAGAAACAATCGGAGTTAAGCGGGATTACATACTAAACATGCAACTGGGAGAGAAACTCCCGTACAAGAGGAAACAACCACACATATGTGAGGAATTGCTCTCACATAGGAGGGAGAGAAAATCTCACCTTATTTTTTTAATGAGAATGTGAGGTGCACTATAATCGAACCCACGACTGGAAAGGAAGGAATGTGCAATTTTACCACTGAACTAACACCCCAAGCGCTTGTCGACTTTTTGATATTATATCATATTATTATCGGGATCAGTTGAGATAAAACTTTAAAATACGATTGGAATCTTTATTCTCAGAAGGTGAGAGAGGGCTATCCATATAAAAGTGCAAAAATTACCATGTTATGATAGAAAATGTGAGTCAAACCTATGACTTATAATATTGATTTTTTAGTACAAGCCCATCTGTATTTCAAGGATCTTCGATTGCCATGTGTTTACTCTTTCAGAAAGGGCAAAAAAAAAAAAAAAAAACAATGTAATCGCACTTACTGAATAAAGAGCGGTGATATTTCCACCCGTCTAAAATTGCCCCCCACCAAAACATAATTATTTTTAAAATCCCAATATTATCCTCGATGAGATTGTTTTCGAAACTGAAACAAAGAACCTTTCTTGAACATTTCTTGTCTTCTAGCGTGGGCTCAAATCTCCTTGATAAGATTGTTTTCAACACTGTGAAACAAATTTCCAGCATATGCTCAGATCTCCATTATAAACCTCATCTATTAAGATCATAGAGTAACTTTCTCGTCTTCTAGCGTGTGCAGTAGCTGCTACTGTAGAAAGTCATTTCACCTTTGATATTTTACTAATCACATTATCATAATATAACTTACCAGATTCTAGTCATATATATACACACACACACATATATAGATATATATGAATATCGAAATGAACATATACAAAATGGGGTATTTACAGATATTATGAATTTGATACTATTATTTTAATTATAAAATTTCCAGATTATTATTTTTGATATTTTACTAATCACATTATCACAATATAATTTACCAGATTCTACTCATATATATACATATATATATATTTGACTATCTAAATGTAATTATTCAAAATGGGGTACTTACAGATATTATGAATTGGATACTATTATTTTAATTATAAAATTTCCAGATTATTATTTTGATGGAGAAAGTTATTCTATGATCTTAATAGATGAGGTTTTTTGTAAGTGATAGAGGAATCTTAATGAAGACGATGAAGCTAGCAGTTGAACGTTTTGTGATAAAGAACATGAAGCAATTTGTGTTGTTGATGAAGAAGTTTTGGAAAGATATCTAATTTTTATTTTTTCAATTGAAAATTTGATGGAGAGCATGATAATGATTATAGTGGAGATTAAGAAAAAGAAAATGATATATGAGTCATTTAGAAAGTGCGATTACAAAGTTTTAATATTTATTTTTAAAAAAAGTTAATGGGATGAACATACAAAAACGGGTGCACATACAGAAATTTAGGGATGCTAATATCGCACTCTTGAGTAAATGGCACGACCCATATTTAAAAATTGAGGCCCAAAGCAGTGTACACTTAGCAATTCAGTTTAGATACATGGGATTCATTTGCAGCCCCAAACAACGTTTTCAAGGCCAGTTAGGGTTGGTCACCCATCTGGCCCCATCCAATATTCCCCTCACTAACCCGTATTGAAGTTTCATCGTTGTAACACTTATATGTCACTCAATAAAAATAAACTCAATAAAATACGAAGTCCAAATACCATATTTTAATTAATTACATCATTTTCTCAAATAATTAGTTCTAACGCTCATCAATAATTTTTTTAGAGTTATTAATGTTTGAATGACTCGACCTAGTCGGGATGTACTAAAACTACATTGATGCAATTCTCACCCAATTTTTTATTTATGCAATATTCAGGTAGTTTATTAATGAACATATTTTTAGTGTATTTGCCTACCATAGTTATGGTTTGCATATTTATATTTATTAATATCAGTGAAGTTAGCAGTTGTTAATACTATTTTATTCTGCAATTTATTAAAATATAAGTGTTTAAAATTTTCGTAATTTTTTAGCCGTTAGTCTGTAAGACTGTAACTCTTATTTTAATGCATTGTAAACTTTTATATGCCAACCCATAATGGCCAATATTGGGCTGGCTATTAAATGGACTTGGATCATGGGCATGTATATGTGTGTGCTTTTTAATACGAACTTAATTTATTAATTGGGTTTTGTTGAAAAATGACATCTTTTTTATAACCCATTTGCACACTAACCTTTTTTTTTTAAATCCCAACCTCAAGGTAGAGAATCTCAACCTCTAGGTTCGGAATCCCAACTTCTAAGTTGAGAATCATAATATTAATTCAAATCAATCTCAACTTCAAGGTTGAGATTTTTTTTTCACAAAAATAAAAGGGTTAGTTTTGCAACTCACCTCTCCAAATGGGTCATTTTTCATAATTTCTCTTATTAATTCCCAACTTGCTTGACAAGAGAGCTGGGTTCGAGCACCTCTTGAATAATTTCTAAATAATTTATAAGTGTAAACAATTTATTTAAAAATCTCATTAATTTGTGAAAAATTTTCTACTATATGTGAGTAGCTCTCTTCCACCTATTATGGGACAATAGTAGTAGTAGTAATAGTCTAGACCGTATCTTAGAAGTTTAGATCATGAGGTTCTAATAATTATAATGTATACTTGTACTATAAAAAAAATGTAATTAAATTTATAGTGCTATCATGAATTAATTTTTCTTTCATTTTATGATTCGTAATTAGTTGATGCACTTCAATTTTCAGTTAAACTTATTGCATTATCACAGATGGACTTTGAATCTTTAATTTCAATAAGATGTGAATTAATTTGATTTATTCGCCATTATAACTATCTATGGGTGTGAATTGTAGACAAAGATGGATCACTTCTTGACAAAGTAATATAAATAACAATTGGCATTCAAATGAACATATATATATAATGTTTTTATAATCAAGTATATCTGATTTTAAAATGAAAGAATTAATAAATCAAATTCATCTATTGCATTTAATTAATTAGGAGGAATAATTTGTTTTATGAGAGTGAATGTAATTGATGAATTTGATTGGTTGGTCCTTACTTTTTAAAATATATCTAATTATAAAAACCATATCTATATATACAACTGTAGCACAAAACCAAATGAAACCATCCAGCCTAACAAGACAACACCACTTAAACTACACGCAGACGAATAGAATCTGTCTATTGTTCATTACAAACATCAAAATCTATTATTGCTTAAAAATCCGATGGAATCATGCATATTGCTGAGACATTGAGCTAATATTTTGACGACTTTGGGACCAAGAAGCAGCCCTGACTGATGAAGATACAACGATGAACAATAATAAAAACATGATAATAATTTAAGGCAACCAAGTGGAAACACTAGTCTTAATTAGACCCTGGAATCTAAAGCCATGATGGTGCTGAGATTCATCGGATGCATGTATTGAGTCGAACCAGTCATTATCTGCTGTACGATAATTCTATTAGCCCTCTCGGATGGATGGAACGGATCCCAGAATGCGTAGACGTCTCTGTTGGGGCACAAATTGGAGGCCGGTGTGCAAAGGCCGATGCCATTGTAGGGTCCTTGTCCACAACATGCTATCTTCGACGTAACGAATCCTGTTAAACAATCACAAAATACTACTTTGTGAGACATTTTACGTGAAATGTTGTGACAAATTAGCCGTTAAAACAATCTTGAGAACATTGAACTAATTGAAAGTAGCAACGGGGTAAATGATATTAATTCTTGACAAAAATGAAAATTGAGCCTTAAATGTACGCTCATGTTTAAACATACAGTAGTACGTAAGACAAGAAAAGTAAGGACACTGTGCCCCTTAAGTTTTCTGAGGACCATTTTGTAGAAAATCTAACATCAATAAATATTTCTGCCTTGTAAAGGGGGACCAACAGTAACACATCATTTAAACATACAGAGAGTACGAGCAAGAAAATGGCATTTACTGCTACTGGTCCTCTAGTGTCCCTCCTTTCAAATTATGTTTTGTCATTCTGTATCCATAACTACCAATTTCTTGGGCTGTTGCACCAAACTTTTTAAAATTAATCTGTTGAGAATATTTTTGGCTTCATCTATCCAAAATACAAATTTGAGTTCTTAATTAAATTTACTAAACTCACAAGTACCGACTTACATTTTCTTTTTGTTCAAAATTCATTAATAATTAAATTGAACATTATCAAAACATAAGTACAAATAATGTAATATTGAAACTAACATACCATATGCTTGAGGGTTTGAGACGAAATCCATGTGCATTTCCACTGCATTTACAGCAACAAAAACATTAGAGCCAATTTCACTGTTGAGTCGGTTCACCAATTGAACAAGTTGTGGGTTGAACAAGCCGGCCGCTCGCTGCAGTTCCTCGTAACATTCACCATTCCTGCTATGCAAAGCAAGTTCCGCAGGGACACAACCCAATGGTCCAGTTCCTGTCACCAAAACCCTTCGCGCTCCCAGTTCGTATAGCCTCTGTATCATAAACATTTATATCATCAAATGACATCTTCATCCAAAAGAAATTTTGCACAATTAGTGCTCAGTATAAGTAGGCTAAAAGTTGTGCTACTTATGCTAAAAGAAACAAAACCTTCTTACTTCAGGTTAAGATATTTGATATTGAAAATTTGGAAGGTTATTCAAGTTAATTAACTACAAGCACATTTTGAGGGATGTTCGTGCTAGTAGAAAACAATTTCTCTAAAAAGAACTTCTATCAATTCTCAAATTGAGATTTTGTATAAAAAGATAGCCTATAAGTGCTTTTATGCCCCAAAATACTCCTACATGTGCAATTTAAAGTTTTGATGAGAAATCTCAATTTTTTTCTACTTGGCTTTAGCCTTAAATTGAGTAGCCTATGAAAATCAGCAGAATACTTTTTGGCCTCACCAACCAATCCAATTGTATAATAACTCACACAACTGTTGTCCACATCAAATCAAATCTTATCACTAAGCATCAATTAAGGAGATGCATATATATGTGATAGGGCCCCACAACATTATATTGTGTTGTCTCCTAAAATTTTGTAATCCATGCCTCTAGAATAATGCCTACAGAGGATCAATGAAAACTGTGCTAGAGAGGTAAGTGTTGGATGCAATTAGTCACAAATTAACAAAAGTATAGCACTGTTGATAATGAATAGAACGAGCCATATAGTAGTATAACTAAGATGGTAAATAATTACCGCTAAAATTTTACGGTATTCAGAGATGAGATACACAACATAATCTGGGAGAGAGAATTGGCGAGATCTAGCAGAGAAAGGCACCAAGTAGTAGTTGTTGACAAAGTCATTGCCGCCTAGCGTAATTAGGATAAGGGCTTGGTTCACTAGTCGTTGTGTCTCCTCCACTCCAATAAGTGCACTTAGTCTCCGTTGGTATTGTTCAAAATACTCCAATTGCTTGCTGATTCTGATGATGTTGATCTGCAATTGACAAATAAATGTCATTTTCAGGACTTATCTATTGTCTTTATTTTCATTTTCCGAACTTTAGAAAGCTAGAAAATGACTAGCAAAATTAAAATTGACTAGTGAAGAGAAAATGGCATTGGAATGAATAGGTTTTGTGACTTACAAATTGAATTCCAGTGTCATTGAGAATTCCAATTCCGGCAGAAGCAAAGTTGGCACCCACAAGCAGCCTCTGTCCAGTGAGCTCTGGACTCAAGTATGGCAATGTAGATTCCATGCCAATGTGCTCACCTAGGAATAGATATTGTCAACATATTAACAAGTGATATATACTAACAAACCTACTATAATTTATCAAAAAAATGAGAAAAAAAGTGCCTTACTGATAATGTCAGGAATGTTCAGTCCATTAGAGAAACGTCCAGTAGGTCTGTGAGTTGGATAGTCAATGCCATATGGGTACGCATCAGCCCGAGCAGTGGTGGCAAGGTAGTCATTGTTGCCATTGTCGACGAGGGAGTCCCCAAAGACAAAGAAAGCTCTTGCCTCAGCTGGGGATGCTACACTTCCCAGAGTAACCAACAAACCTAAAATCAACCAAGAAGTGGAACTGGATGAACCATCCATTTGTGTCGAATAGTTGTAAGAACCCTAAAACAAGTAGTTTAAGTATACAGTACTTCAACTTGGATGTGAATGAATGAATGAATGAGGCTGGCTATATATAAGGATTGTATGTTGTCTATATTTTGCTACCCCATATTAATGGCTACTGATACCGCCAGTGAAGTTAGATAAGGGTAAGGGCTGCCGTAACACAAGCTAGTGTTAGTAGCTCGATATGTTAATGAAGATTTACTTTAATTATCTTGAGGCGGATTAGGTATCCACCATGGCCTACTAGTACTGCACTAGGCAACTGGCTTTTCCACTGTCCATTTTTATGTAGTTTATACAGTCAACTATAGCTGGCAACTGGGAAGTGCTTGGACGGCATCCATGCGAGTCAGATTTGGCCATGACAGGTAAATCTCTCCATTAAATTTTAAATTTTAAAATGAAAATACAATGTATCAATAGTATTAATGGCCTCACGTAAACATACATAGGATTTCGTTCAAAATCATTCAGGTGCAATGGTTCTAACATTCATCAAAATCCTGTCTACAAATTTCAAAATAGATTTCTAACAAATATTATAATAATGTATATATAAATTTTATAAGCTGACACAGATTGAATATTTACTCTGATACAGGAGACAATTACGCCTACTCACAAATTAATGTATTTAGTAGGAATCGAACTGCTAACCTCTTGAAGAATAAGAAGGTGTGTCTATTGAAAAATTGTATGTGATTTATATATAATTTTAAAATTACTCATGACTGTCGTACTTTTTTACCAATATACAAAAATAACAATGATATACATTAACACCTAAAAACATTATGATGAGCCACTATGGAATAATAATTTGAATCAAGATCTCACCAAAACCATAGAAATTAGGTACGCAGGGAGGAGGAGGGGTGGGTTTTGGGTCAGTTTTCTAGTTGTGGTTCGGAGTCAATCAAGTTTTATAAATTATGACATCTATTGTCTAATAAACTTCTATATCAAGCAATTTGACGGTGATGGGTTACTATGGGCCATCCAAACATGAAGCATAAATGCCACCACTTCATTTTGGTTTTGGCAATGATTTTAGCACACCTTCACTTTTAAAATTCAGCAAAATTTAAACAATCACATGATCATTAACAACATTAATAATTATCTACTAGAGATCATACGGGAAATTTATATGACTTATATGATAAGGCACTTTTACTAGCTTCCATATCTCTTACTGTTACTTGTTCTGGAAGAAATAAAAGTTACGTGATGTGTGGCAATATACAGCAGAGCTGACAGATGTTTTCTAAGAAGCTTAGGACCAGGTTACCAGTCTGGATACTGTAGTACTTTCTCTGACTGCTTTTCGTAATCACTTTCATCGTTCCATATTTCCATCCATATAATTGATTTCATATAACGTGGTTGTTTAAGCAAAATTGCTGAGAGTGGATCCATTTCAGTTTAAACCCTATAGCTTTTTGGTTCAAAATATTTATAGATATTTGATTCAAGCTTTGAGAACGTCACATTCCCATTCATTTGTGGTTTAAAGAGGAAATAGTAGCATCCCGCCTCGTTACACTCATCTTTATCTTAGATATGTGACTTTCAAGAAGGATAAGGTAGCACTCGACCTTTGTCACATGTTTTCGGTAATAAGGTCAAACCTTACATAGATAAATAGTTACCGTGATGATCAAGGATCACTGCAAATATAATAGTGTAATTTTTTAATTTGTGGTTTTTCTGCTAGTCGCCAATGTAGATTCCATGCGAATTTGCAGGTGTCCAATCCAGAGACTATAGCGGTCTAGCCTATTCAAAAGAGAAACTCATCCTGGGCTCTTCTAGAGCTTACATTACGGTACTTGAACATGTCTTGATATCATTTGTGGTATATTTAACAAAAAAATAAACTACTCTTCCTTATAAATTATAATTACCAATAAATGTGAGAGTGAGACACATGTTATAACATATTTTATTTTAACAAAAATTTTAAAATTTTTTAAGGGCTTGTTCTCAACTATAATACCAAACTCATATATATTTATTTTAAATTTGTGAAAGCAAAATTTAGATTTTAAAAATAGTAGTAGCATGCTCTAGATGTACCATCATATCAAATGTTTATATCATAAGCTTTGTATCAAACATACCTAACCAAAGTCAAATGAACACCATACCTGTCATGTACACAAAAAATTTTGTTTATCTAACAAGCCAATAGGTGGGGTTTGATATTTGTCTTTAGTCACTTTCACTTTTTAATTGGCCAAGGGACTATACTTTTTTTATCAGCATTGTTTGGATGCTCCATATGAAAGAAGAAATAGTTTCAAAGGCCATCAAGGAGCCATGTGACCAACATCAATGGAGTGGGGTTGGATTGTGATAGATATTCTCTACGAGATTAACTGCCTCACTTTAGTCTTGTCGGAGTCAAAACATGATTATTACTGTTGTAAAGTTGATTGTTTTTAGGGTTTACAAGCTAAACACTGTTCCAACTTTCGAAAATTTTCAATTTGATATATGTGGGTTTTCTGTTTGGTATTAAAGGTTTAACCAAGATTGAGTTAATTTTTTCTTCCAAAAAAAAAAAAAAAATTGAGTTATATTTTGACAGAAAAGTTGGGTCAATTTTCTTGATATCAGATAAGTAGGCTTTTCGTGAGTGAATCTGACAAAAATTGTCATCCGGTTACAGAACAATTTTGAAACAAAACGTTTTTCATTATATAACTTCTTTTAGTTGCAGATCTTTTACTACATGAAAAAGAAAATCTATCAGTTTTTTTTTTTTTTTTTAAGAAGAATTAACTCTGAATATTACTTCAAGAAAATCATTTGTCTAAATTGCAAGAACAACTGTTTTTATTTAAGTTGCATGTTTAGTAATTTACGTCAGAGAATCATATTAAGATCATGTTAATAGTCCGCACATAAGTTTTCAACCCTGTATTGCAAATCTAATAGCACTTCAGTAAACTTTGCGTAAATATTTATTTTGTGTTCTCGAAGTTATTGAAATAGAGAACTAATCATTTTTTTAAGAACCACAAGAATGTTGACATATTTTAATTTTTAATAGTGCTCTTCGAACATTTATATATGTCATTTATTGCTGCCGCAACTATTAGTATAAAACCCCTATGGCCACCAAGAAACTCCTTACATGAATTAGCAAATGCATGAAACAAATTGAGTTTTCCTTCAAATGGGAGCTTATTAATTGGCCGGAAATTAATTAAGCATGTGCCCAACATTAAGTATGTAGGGTTCTAGGTACTTGGCCAAATTAGCCCACCTTCAAAATTAAACGCAAGATTATTAGAAATACATATGTTTATTTGAAAACAAGGGTTAGTTTGGTATTACCTTAAGAAAATCCGTTATTTTAAAATATTAAACACAAATTAAATAAGAATGCATATGGATATGTATTGTATTGTTTTATAACTTCATTTTCATTTAATTAATTCAAAAACATGTTCAATGCTAAAAAGGTTTATCTCCTCATATGAACTTTTAACGACTACAATCAAAATATATGTATGCATGTATTCTGAAACTATATAATTGAATTTTTACATCATTTTACAAAATAAATTTCAGTATTATTGTCATATTCACAATCATAAATGATTGTTTGTAACACGTAGATGTGAACTAAAAGTAAAACCAGAGGTGAGCTGTACGAGAATTAATATGCCAACCACTTTCTCAACAAACCTCAGTGAGATAAACAGACATAAGTGTGCATGAAAGATCTGGGCATTTTCACCAAATTGTATCAACTGGCACAAGCCATTATTGATCCAAGCTAAATTTTCAGGCTCATTAATTCTGTGTAATGCTAGGAATAAAAATTGATATCCTTCTTATTAACTTTCCAATTCACACTCTAGTACATCCATCAATTTGTGGTCATTGTTGGGTAAATTAATTACATATATATTATTGATTATTGATTTAGCAAAAGTAAATGCATAGATTCTCAATGTTTTGACGAGGTCCTACTTTTGTATTGGACATGATGAGATTCGTTGCTTATCAAATAGTTCAATTGTGAAATTATAGAGAACTAGTCTAGTTCGAACTTAGAAATAGTTACTAATTACCAATTATTTGCATATTGTTTTGTGTATGATTGGGATGTCAATTTTTTTTTTCCAAATAAATTTTATCTCATAATTTTAACACTTATAAAGTTTAATGATGTGTAGATAATATTCTTTCTTGTTTGGATGGAAAATTTTTGTTTCAAAATGTTTTGAGACTTCTTATAAAACAAGGGACTATTGTAAAATGATATGAGCTAATTACTTGTGCCAAAGCAAATTTAATATTTCATCAATTTCATTAGATTTTTTATTTAAATTATGGAAATAATGTAAATGACATTTGATTATAATGGGAAAAAAAGATGGGGTAATGACGCAATCCATTTAAATGATTCTTTTATTTTTTTTAGGAAAAAAAAGACAAGAAAATTCAATGCAATTTAATTTAGAACTTATGAGTATATTTGATCTAACCTAGCTATATATGACCTACTTAAGTATGAAAGCATATAAAAAAATATAACTATATTTCAATAAATTAATGGACAGATTGAAAAATTAATACAATTATTTTTCTTCATTCTTTTAATCTTTAATGTATGTTATCCAATATTTCAAGATCTTTTTCCTGTTTTCTGTTTATAAAATATTCTATAATATCATAAAAGACGAAAAGAAAGTCATCATTCATAATGTAGGGCTATGAATTGCATGCTTCGTTTGAAAAGGACAGAATTATGATCATCAATCAAGTTACATCAAGAATATTTAGTGTGATTGATCCAATTGCAAACAACAGCTCACTTCAATTAGTGCAATTTTTGATTAAATTACATAGCCATGAGCAAATTTAAGAACCACTTCCTTTATGTCACACCAATATAATTAATTGAATGAAAACATGAGTGTTTGTTGTTGACTGTCATTAGAACAAGTATGTCAACGAAAGGAACCACAAAGATTGGGTCAAATCATTTGCAGATCAATTCCACTTGATGAATTATTAATTTATTATGCATCACATTCAAGCACCTCGTTCTAGCCAAACAATTAAAGGTCAATCATTTGTCAATCATAATCACACTTCAACTATTTCTTTGTTCACATCCAATAGCATCAAGGTGTGTAATCAGTGTCCTGTATAGTTTTGCTTTGGACCGAACATGTTCAATTTTAAGATGGCTATTCACTTTATCTCACAAAATTTCTCAAATGTGGACATCTTCAATTTATTAACATAGAAACGCCATAGAACTTATATTTAAGTTCACAAAATCCACATTAAATTACAGAACCCTATATGTCAGTTTTACAAGTTGTCACATTAATTTGTGTAACTAATCGCTAATTTTGTGAACTAACGTAAAAACTATGTAGTTTCAATATGAATATTATTAATTTTTATTATAAATTTTATAATATTTATATTATATTAAAATGCAAGCATCTACACCAAACGATATTCAATTTATATTTAGGGAGGTGTATTCAATCTAGATTTCATTTGAGTTTGTTGGAGTTTTTTTAATGATAGATTTTGATGAATTCTATAAATTTTATGGATTCTATCAGATTTTGTGAGAATTCTATTTAAGAGTTTGTTGGATTATTTAATAGATTCTATCAGATTTTATTAGAATTCTATTTAGAGTTTGTTGGATTTTTTTACATAGATTTAAATAAAATTGAATATATTTAAATGAAATTATTAATAATTTTATCTTTAAAAAAAAAATCATATGATAAGTAACCTGTTTTACTTTGCCCAATTTTCACCGTCAAATTATATAAATTATGAATATAATTATTTTATTTTTATAAATCACATTAATGAAAATTTTGATATTATAAAATGATATTTATTTTTTTACGTCTAATTATTTATTGATTTTTTTTTTTAAAAAAAAATGTTAGTATGCATGTATTATTTAAGATTATATCATATCGTATTTATACATTTTTGAAGAGTTTGTCACATTCAATAAAGTTAAAAAACATCAAGTTTAAAAATCAATGCAAATCTATAGCACCAGCAAAACCTCTTTTTGTATGTATATGTGCTTGTATGTACATATGTAGAATATTGATAGTTTTACGTTTCCAAATTAGTAAACTTTTATGCCAAAGTTTAACAGAACCAACAACATGTAAATTGTAAGTGTAATGTATCAATAAAATAGGTGGAAGTAATTATTAAAAACTTAAAAATATTAATAACATTATTTAGCCTGAAATTGTCATACTTTCTATGTGTTATTATTACTTAGGAACCTTAGGGGTCATCGTCTAGTTTCTACCCATTCTTCATTTATACCTATGCAACATTATCCATTCTCCGTAATTATTATTGTGCATTATAAAATTATCATTTGTGAAACCACGGTCGTAATAAATTAAAGCGGAATAAACCTAAATAGAATCAAGAGGTGGATCAATCTTCAATTGCATCAACTTGTAAAGTATCAACGATTAGAGAAATTTTAGTTTTCTCTTCGAATCTCAACTACTAGGTTTTATATAGATTAACGTGAGATTGCAATTATCACCAATCAAAAGATTGAGTTTTTGTAGATTTTTGGGTTCCATTAGAGACAAAAGATTTGTTGATTGTTGAAAAATTTGTAGGTATTAGTGATTTAATCACTGAAAAAAAAAATCAAGAGAAAAGAAAAAAATGAATGTATGAAATCTATGAAATCTTTGCGAGTAGGACAAGATTTTATATAAGCTTTTTTATTCATATTTAGGTTCAAAAAATCTATTAAAATACAATTCCTACAAAAATCATTAATTTTTTTAATATACATAGACATATTTAGATTTCTTAAAAGGTTTAATTGAATACACAAAAATTTTATTAGAATCCTTACAAATTTAAATTAAATACATCTAGATTTTAATAGAATTATAAAAAGTTTAGATTGAATACACCTAGATTTTAAAATATTTTGGATTCCAATAGACTTCTAAGTTGAATACACTCCCTTTAGTATATTACGAGATCAAGACATTCACTATGTGATATTGTTCAATATTGAATGAGTGATTAGATGATAGTATAAAATTCAGTGTATTAAAAAACCGCTTAGTTGCTACAAAATTGATAGTCGGTCGGCTATTGTGCCGAAATGACTCAAATCGACAGTTTTGGGTGATTGGCCGTCTAAAACCGCTTAAAGTCGTCTATGTAGCTCTTTTTTCTTTTTTTCTTTTTAATAATTTTGTCAAAGTGGCATCATTTGGGAGAACCAAAATGGCGTCATTTCATGTTTTATTAGAGTTGAAATCTGGGTCAAATGTCTCAGACTCTCAAATCTCACACTCTTTCTACTCCAAAATGGCATCACTCCTTTAAAGCGACGTCAATCTCACCTTCAACTACAACAGATGATCTCAACCTTTCTCTCTCAACCTCAACCTCAATCAGAATGCCTCCAACACCTCTGCCTCTCCGTCCTCAAGTTGGCGGTAGTGCAACCATGCCTCTGCCTCTTCGTCTTCAAGCTATATATTACAATAACAGTAAGCCTAAGATTGTAGGTTTAGCCATATTGTTGTGTTGCATTTTTTTTTTAAAGATTTTTTACAGTTTTGTTTGTTGAAAAAAATCGAAAAGATATTAATATTGTCTGTAGTGTTTGTATTCCCATTTTTTATTTTTTTATATTCTACCAGGTATCGCCTGTAACGCTCCGATAATTATTTTCGTCCGATTTATATTCGTTGATTTCATAAGTTATTTATTAAATGGAAATAAATTTGAATTTAATGAAATTCGTGCGATTGTAAAATATTTTGATCGTTAATAAGTGAAATTTAATATTTTCGAAAATATTTTTCCTCATAAAGAATTATTTTCGAATTTAAATAAAATAAGTAGTAGAATGGGAATGTTAGGATGGTGAAATTAGATTATATTATGAGCGATAAGTTTTGAGTTAAATCAATAATTTATTATATAATTATTATTATTATTATTTTTCATTAAAATAAATTAATCGTTTTTGGATAATATAAGCTTTTGGATAAGTTTGAATGAGTTAGTGGGATGATGTAATGGCAAGAGTGTCAAATAAGATATTAGCATGTGAGTATGGGTGTAAATGCAGAAAATAAAAAGTTTTGAGGTAAATTTGTAAATATCAAAATTTTTTGAGCAAAAGCGTAATTATAAAAAGTTGGTGCTTATAAAAAGCTGATGGTTTCCAGATTTTTCAGTCTCTGTTTTTGCTTCAACTGCAGACTCTACCTTCTTCTCTGCCGTGAGTCTCCTTCTTCTATTTTCTTCATTTTATTTGTTTTAATCATCAATTAATTCCTTTAATCTTTTAATTTTTCTATGATCTACCTATTTCTAATCTCAAAAATCACTAAAATCCATCTATTTGTCAAGTTTAATTTCGGGTCTGATGAGATTAAATGAAATAAATGGGTATGGGTGTGTGATTTTATGATGAATTGTGTTTAAAAGTGTGATAAATACATCAATAAACATGTATTTGAAATTGTTTTAGTAGTTTAATTTATTAAATTGATATTATTGTTTATTTTTGAACCCTAAGGTGAGGATTTGTATGCGTGATGCCTTAGGGAAGGCTAGGAATGCGTAAAAACCCCTCATTGGGTGAGTGGAAAGCTAAAAAGTAAGCCCATAAGGTTGGTGTACACTTATTCTGAAACTTTTAATTTTATTAGTTTTGAATCAATTATATAAATCCCTTGAAACTTGTTTTTGTTATTTATTTGAGATGTTAAATAGTTTTAAATGTTATTTGGATGTTAATTGTATGCTCCTGAATGAGTTTATTTGACGAAAAACGAATTTGAAAAATAATTTCGGAAATAAGATATCCTATGGTTGAAATTGATGTATAGAGTGCTTTAGGGGTAATTTTATCATTTTATACCATGTGCATATCATTCGAATGATGTTTGGAAGATCGATGTGTTAAAATATATATATATATATATCTAAATAAATGAATCGAATCGAAAAGAAATATAAATAATAATAATAATTAAATAAATAAAATTCCTTTCTTGGAACTAAATTGTGATAAAGAAAAAGAAAAAGAGATTTATTAAAAATTTAACTCTGAAACTAGGGGCAAAATGATCATTACAGTGGTCATGAGAGGTGATACAAAGAAATTTGAATAATAGATTTACATAGGTATTAATATATATATATATGTGATTTAAATTTTGTTGAGTTTTGAAATGCGTGAATTTATTTTGATAAATTATTCTGAAAGATTGTTCAAATATAATTCTAATGAATTTTTAATGTAAACGAAAAAGAAAACACAATGAAACGGAAAAAAATGAACAAGTTGAGTACCTTAACCGAATATATATATCGGAATAAAGGTATGAACATTCTGAAAAAGAATTGATGAATTAATTGAATATATAATAGTGTTTCATGTCGTTTATATTGATAATTTTCAAGTATGAGAAAAACCGTGACTGAAATTGTGTTTATTGGTTTTTAAATGAAATTTTTGTTAAAAGATAAAAGTTGTAAAAATATGTATATGTATATATATATGTGTGTGTGTGTGTGAAAATTTTTAGTGATTAATAAAAAAAATTAAATTAAAGGGCCCGCGTAAAACTAATTACCGGTAGGTGGGGATTGGTAGTTGACTAGCCAATAGGATGAATTTTAGCAGTACTGTACCGTTACAATTTATTACATACGTTGTATGACGGACTTTGAGAGGCACCGAGTGCCTGGTCCCGAAATGGAAACAAATTGTGACATACGACCCGGTGGATAGTCATTAAGCGACCGTTGCCGGGGTTGCCGTTTAGTCTGGCTGATGCCAGTAAATCCGTTACCGATCCATGGTATCGTGATAGAATTTTACAAAAGGCTCTAATTAAAGAAAAATGGTAGAATCGCAAATATATTTGATAAAGTAAAATCTGCGAAATATGTTGAAAAGAGAAATGATTTGGGAGAAAGGGCATTATTGTAATTAGATGTGACAAGTAAGACTTGACATGAGGAATGTTGATATTCTTACTTATTAAGTGATATGATGTCATGAACTTTACGATTGGTTAAAATCTTTAAATGATTAGTTAATGTATTATGAAGATAATGTTGAAATTCGTATTTTGTGTTTTGATTTTTTTAATTGATGATAACGTACTATTTTCAGAAATATAATTATGATTATGATATAAAAATTGAGTTGAAAGGATAACAGTGTAAATATGTTTGACAACGGATTTTGACAAAGTTTATGTGAATTGCAGTTCATATTGATTCAGATTTGATATATATACGTTTTTAAAAAACTGATCGTTATGTATTTTGTTTGATTTCATTATTGTAAAAATTAAGTTGAGTTACCGTGTTAAAAATGATTGAAATAAAATTTATTATGTCATAATATAAATATTTATAAAGATTATGAAATCCGGATTTATGACTTAAGTGTTGGGAAAAATGAAAAATCATTTACGAAAATAATCTGATTAAAAATCGGAAAGAAATGAGTTATATACTTTATCTATGTAACGAGATAATCGATCCGTAACTTTTAGATAAAAGTTTGATAATGACATTAATAATATTAATTGAAAAGTTGTGTGAGTTGTAAAGGGATATAAAGAATTTTATATGTTTTATATTCGAAATTGGTAGTAAAAAAGGGATAATTAGCAAAATTGATAAAAGTTTAAAATTGTGTAACATATTAATTGTGACTGAAATTTTGAGAAATGAAAATTATTAAATGTATTGGTGTTATATTAAAATATATATATAGATATGTTAGAAATATATATATATATATATATATATGAAAAATGATTACTAAGTATTTAATAAGTATAATTATTAGTAATATAATTTCACCGGGATTTGTAATAAAATCCTTACAAAATCAAATTGATAGGATTCATAAGTAATAGTTTGAATATTAAGTATATAATTTAGATATTTGAAACTGTTAATAAAGTAATTTCATTATGATTTATTATGAAAATTTAAAAAGAATATATATATATATAATATTGGATTGCTACGTTCAACAACAAATTTTATGTGTTGAATATGTGAAATTATGTGTAAATAGATGGAAAAACGATTATTATGTAATTGATGTGTATAATAAATAGTAAAGTGTTTTCATAGTGATATGTAATAGAATTGATATGTTTAATAATCAACTGTATATATTTTATATGTGTATTTATTAGTAAATTAATGCAATTATGAAGTTTAGTAACAAAAAATACTGGTTGAAAATTGTTTCAAAATCTCGTCAAAAGAAATTTTATGTTTATATTTATTTATCAGTCAATAGATTATTAATGTGTTATATGATGTTTATTTGAAACTGAGAAAAACTGAATTTTATAAAGTCATATTTGTACCAATATTTTATGCTCTTTATGACTTGTGTTTTCTTCTGAACTCTCAATTATTATTGAAAGGTTTTGTTGAGATTATATTATGAGAAAATGAAGTTTTATGATTTTTAAATTAAGTGTACACCCACTAAGTAGAAATACTTAGCGCGTTGGATTTATCACGCGCAAGTAATTGAATTTGGGCTTGTTGCCGAGACGAAGACAAAGCCCCTGCAGATACTCTATGAGTCACATCCGCCATAAATTTTTAAGTAATATTCATTTTGCATCATGTGTATATATGTAAGGGCACCATCATGTAGGTGTGTAAGTTTTTAAATTTAAACGTCTATAAATTACAATTTGTGTTAAAGTTTTAAAAATATTTGTAAGTTATATATATTATTTAATAAGTATGTAGTATAAAGTGTGTAATGCCCTGATAATTATTTCCGTCCGATTTATTATATAATTATTAGTATTGTCATTATTATTATTGTTATTATTATTATTTTTCATTAAAATAAAATATGTATTTGTGAATAAAATAAGGTTATGAATAAATTTGAATAAGTTAGTGGAAGAGTGGGAGGTCAAAAATGTCAAATGGGATGTTAGTATGTGAGTAGGGGTGTAAATGCAAAAAATAAAAAGTTTTGGGGTTAATTTGTAAATATAAAAAATTGTGGGGCAAAAACATAATTATAAAAAGTTGATTATTATAAAAACTGGCTGCTTCCAGATTTTTCAGTCTTTGTTTTCTGCTTCAGCTTCAGCTGACTATCTCCTCTGCTCTGCTGCCGCCATGAGTTTTCTTTTTTCAATTTCTTCATTTTGTTTTATTTTCTTTTTCAATTAATTGCTTTAATCTCTTAATTTTTATATGATCTACCTATTTCTAAGCTCAAAATCTCTCAAACCCATCTATTTGTCAAGTTTAATTTCGAGATTGAAGGAATTTAATGAAAAAAAAATGGCATGGGTGTGTGATTTGTGATGATTTTTGTGTATAAGTGTGATTTATATATATATATATATGTTAATGGTGAGATTTTTTTTTTTTTTATTTATGTTCATGGGCTGTTTTGATTCATTATTGAATTGATCATCTTCTTGGATTTGTTTTGAACTTAAACATGTCTTGATTTGAATTTAAAGATGGAAGGAATGACTAGATGCAAGAAATTAATAGCTAAGGGTTAGGGTTTATATGAAATCATGCAAGAAAAATTCAATTTTGTATGTTAGGATGTTAGAAGTAGAATTAGTATGATTTTCATGCCTTGAAATTTCGACCAGCCTATGTCTATTACCTTTTGAAGTTATGTTTTGATTTATTTGATGCAATTTACTGATGAATTAAGTGGCATTAATCATGAAAAAAAAAAAAAAGAGAAGAGTTAAGGAAATTGGAAACTAAGATGTTGAAACACTTACTAATTTTGGTTAAGTGAAGGGTATTTTGATTTCATGGTGCAATGACTGATATGTGATGTGTTTACTATCCTAAATGAGTGACAAATGACAATGATTGAAAGAGAAGTGAAAAGGAAGTGCTGGAATGCATCATAGGTAGATTAAACTAATAACAAGGCATTGAAATTATTAGTTTGCATCTTTAGTTGATTTTATAAGTTATAAATTATGTTTTACGAATGAAACAAATGCTTGTACATATTTCAGATTTTATTTAATTAAGCGTTATTAAAAAAAAATATATATATTTAATTAAATTATTGATTATGTAGTATGATTTATGATTTGATTATAGAATATGTATTTTGATAATTATGTTTATGTTTAGAAATCAAGTTATATAAATTTTGCATATAAAAGGATTTAAGATTTAAAAATGAATAAATTAAGATTTTTAATACATTTACGTATATTTTAGTTTTTATTATGTATTGAAACTAAATTAATTATTTAGTAAATTATGTGATACTGTTATTTTTAATTGCTTTGATTTTGTGTTTATATGAAAATCACAGTACAAATAATTTTGTGACATTATGTAACGAAAAATAAAAAGTTTGAGAAATATATATACTAGACTGAAAATAGAAATCGAGTGTATTGTGAAATTATTTTGACAATAATAATTATAATAAAAGTTTGTTTGAACTACGAGGGCTTTGATCCCAATAATGAAATGGGTACGTAGGCGTTTGAGATGATATCTCAAACTCAAGCCCAATTAAAAGATAATAATAATTTAGTTCCCTAGACCGTATGTACAGTATGAAGTAACCTAATAGTATTTTCGTCATTTAAATTTTATTTTTTATTTATGTGTTAAACTAATGATTTTGAATGTTTTATGTGATGAAATAATGCATGAAAATAAAATTTTTAAAACCCCTTCATTGACCAAATATATGTCAATTTCGAATTAAAGGATAATTTGATTATTTCATATATATTAATGTGATACATACATGATGATGAATCAATTATGTTTGATTTTAAAATCCATGAAATTAATTCGGTAAGTGGTTATAAAGGATTATTTAAATGTGATTTTGATGAATTTCGTAAGGAAACGGAAAGAAATTGGCAAGTTCAGTGCCTTGATCGAGCATATATCGGAAGAAAGATACGAACGTTTTGAAAATGATTTAATGAGTTCATTGAATGAAAAATAGAGTTTTGCAATGTGTATACTGATAATTTGAGTATATATATATATATATATATATATATGAAAGTTTGTGACTGAAATTGAATTTCTCGCTTTCCGAATGAAATTTTTATATAGAAATAAAAATTGTTAAAAATATAAAATTTGTGCTAGTAAATAAAATTGAGAAAGAGCCTGAATAAACCTGAACATTGGTAGGTGAGGATTGGTAATGGACATACGATACGAAATACAGTATTCGATGGATGGATTATGAGAGGCACCGAGTGTCCGGTCCTGAAGTCGAAACCGATTGTAATATGTGATCAGGATATGCGACCCGGCAGGTAGCCACTGAGTGGTCAATGCCGTGGATGCCGCTGATTCTGGTGGGTAGCCACCGAGTGGCCAATGCCAGGAGATCCGATTGTGATATGTGATTGTGATATGGGACCCGGCTGGTAGTCACCGAGTGACCGATGCCGGAGACGCCAGTTATTTTGACGGGTAGCCACCGAGTGACCGATATCAGAAGATCCATTTATCAATCCATGGTACCGTGTCAGAGTTTATGAAAGGCACTGAGAAAAATATAAAGGAATCCGAGTTGTTAGGATTAGAAATAACACTAATGGTGTTAATGGATGGACTAATTGGTAAATTTGAGTTTCTTGTAATTTATTTGTAAAAGTTTAGAAATTATGCAAAACTACTTTGTGATTGATATTTGGAAAAATGTTCGCATATGGTGCATATAGCGTGAATCTATGTTGTTGTATAATAAAATTTTATTACTTTTAAATAAAGAATACAACTACTAAATAATAATACTTAGAGCGTTGGATTTACCACGCGTAGGTAATCAAATTTGGGCTTCTTGTTGAGACGAAGACGAAGCTCCTGCAGATACTCTATGAGTCACATCCGCCATACATTGTTGAATAATATTCATTTTGTATCATGTGTATATACATAAGGGCACCACCATGTATGTGTGTAAGTTTTTAAAATTTAAAACGTCTGTAACGTAAAATTTATATTAAAGATATAAAATATTTGTAAGTTCTGTATATTATGTGATAATTATGTAGTGTAAAGTTTTTTGGTGATGGATTTTGAATTTTGATTTAAATTAGTTGCGTGTTGAAGCGATTTTTGAAATCGGACGGGAGATCCGAATTGAAGTTGAGAATTAAATTTTATAGAAGTGTTATTATTTTCTTTACAGGTTTTTAAATTTTGGATTATCAGAAAAACAGAGGAGACTCTGACGAATTTTCTAAAAATATACACGAGAAAATGATATTAAAGTTTTTCAATATCGTAAAACTTTTAGTGGTGATTCCATTTCTTTTAATAATCAATTTTCAAATAAATGAATAAATGAACGTTTAGTTTGGAATCGTAATGCTCCTCGCCTCGAATCTCGATTCGATGGGAAATCGTGGTGAGGGGTGTTACAAAGTGTATGATGATGAATTTTGGATTTTGATTAAATATTGATTTTAGTTGGTTGCGTGTTGAAGTGTTTTTTTGGATTTTTGGAATCGGACGGGAGATCCGAATTGGAGTTGAGAAATGAATTTTTATAGAAGTGTTATTATTTTCTTTACATGTTAAATTTTGGATTTTCAGAAAAACAGATGAGACTCTACTAGATTTTCTAAAATTATATATAAGAAAATGTTATTAAAATTTTTTTTATATCGTAAAATTTTTAGCGGTGATTCCATTTCTTTTAAAATGAAATTTTCAAATAAATGAATAAATGAATGTTTCAGTTCGAAACGTAACGTCCTTCGCCTCGAATCTTGATCTGATGGAAAATCGGGGTAAGGGGTGTTACATCACCGATTAAACCGCTTAGCCAACCTAGTTCCTAGGCCATTGACCACTTGACACTTGGCGCTTTCTAATACACTAATAAATTTGTATTATTTGCTTTAAGCAAACAAAAAATTAATTGTCTTCTAATTTTCACTTAACAAGTTTCCCTATTGATTGAATAAAGAGTTTACAGATTGTTGACGTTGGAATTCAGTCAGTCCGGGTTCTTGAAGCCCAATACTGTAATAAAAGCGTGAACAAACGAAAAAGAGATAGGAGAGGCAAAGAGGAAGAACTGAAGATAGATTTTTACGTGATTCGGTCGGAATGTGCTTACGTCTACAACTATTTTCTCTGAATATTTTTGGGCAGAGTAGTGATATTTTATTAGTGTCCCTGTGTGTGTGTCTTCTCTCTTTTTTTCAATGAGCTTTAACCCCTATTTATAGAGAGAGGAGTGCTACAATTTGTGTATAATGCAAATAGGAAATAATTTAATATTAATTACACTTTTCAAGTCTATCACTTATCAGTGTAAAGTCAAATCTCGTAAAAATAGGATTTTACCATTATCTCTATACTGGACAGTTGAGTTTTCCTTAAATTACGCTACTACCATTCTGAAAAAACTCAACGTACATGTCATGTCATGAGCTAGATCTTGCTTTGGACGAGTTGAGCCTGGATGTTAAGTAGCTCCGACTATGATTGAGCAGCAACTTAAGAGCTTGTCTATCCGAGCTAAGATCATGTCAGTGCGAACTGAGTATTTAATACACTAAAGGCTCGTATCTGTGAGCTAGGTGTCTTATGTTCTGTGGATTTGCTTCTACGAGCTAGATGCTGGCAAGCTAGGCTTTTGTTTATTGGATCGACCTATTGGATCACTTTATTGGGCTTTTACTAGTCCATTTACGCAGTCCTGAAAATACCTATAATATTACCCCCTTTCTTAGCTCTCAGTACGCTTTGCGAATTGGAAGTTTGAACTCACTGATAAAAGCTTATATGTCTTGACTTACCGCACTGCCCTTTCAAACTTTATATTATTTCGACTTGCAAGGAAAGTGTTCATGCAGTTGCAAAGTCAAACTTCAAGCTCTTCAAAAGTGAGGAGGAACTGAATAGAGCGAAGAGCGTTCTGCAAAGTCACGCAGCGAGCTTTAACTACTGAAAAGGGGGTTGCTCTTATTAATGAGGAGGTTGCAGGTTGCTAAGACTAAAGAGGAAGTCGAGGTGGAGAAGCATTGAGGGCAGGTCGTCTGATTCTCCTTGGCATCTGTTTGCTTTGTACTTTTATTCCACTAAGTCCTCTAATTTCCTGTGGACTGAAAAACAAAGTTATCTATGCATAAAAATGAGTGGTAGTAATAATTGATGAGAGCTCATGAGCTCGGTGAAGTTCTGAGGTCGGAGTCTCGATTAGCAGCAAAACAAACCTTTCGAGCATGCCCAGAGAGTGTTAAAACCTAGATTACATAGTAAAAGTTGTGGAGGTGAGAACCTTAGCTACGCTCAAATGGTCAGAACCTGAGCTGATACAGCACAATAAATCTTTTGAGCAATGTCCAGAGGGTCGGAACTAGGATTGCATAGTGAAAGTTGTCTAAATGAGAACCTCAATTGTGCTTAAAGGGTTGGAACCTGAGGTGATACAGCATAATAAATCTTGCGAGCTATGCCCAGAGGGTCGGATCTCGGATTACATAGGAAAAGTTATGGAGGTTAGAACCTCGACTGTGTTCAAAGAGTAGGAACTCAAGCTAATACAACATAATAAACCTTTCAACTATACTTAGAGAGTCGAAACCCGGATTACATAACGAGTTGTGGAGGTTAAAACTTTGGCTGTGCTCAAAGGATCGGAACCCGAGCTAATATAATACAATAAACCTTTCGAGTTATGCCTAGAGGGTCGGAACCCGGATTACATAGCAAAAGTTGTGAAGGTCAGAACCTCGATTGTGCTCAAAGAGTCGGAACCCGAGCTGATACAACATAATAGGTTGAGCTGTCTAGAAGGTCGTCACCCGTTACGAGCATAATAGATTTTGAGCTATGTCTAGAAGGTTGTCACCCTGTAACATAGCTTGAGTTATTCCATTTTCGGCCAAAGTAATTTAATAAAATAGATAAGTAGAGAAAACAGTAATGGCACATCAATATGAAACATTCATTAATACTAAAATTGACGTTACTAGTAGATGCTCAAAAGGTTACCGAGAATACGAGTGTACCCACGAGGTGAGGATCACCATGAACTGTGAAAATGGTTCTTACTATGGGTTCGTGTCCTTGATCAGGAGCTCGCTGGGCTACTGCTGTGCCAGCCATTGAGGTAGTTGAGGTAGTTAACTCGCTAGTCGTACAACATACTCTCTCAAACAACCTTGCTTTATTAGTTATTTAATAGCATCTCTTAGCTCTTTGCAATCTGAGGTGTTGTGTCCGATCTCATTGTGATAGAAAAAAAAACTTGTTATGGTTCCTGCGATGAATGAAGGTCCTCATGGGAGTAGTTTTCGGAAATATTCCTTATCCTTTTCTGTTGCAAAGATTTTATCTTACATTTCTGATAAGGCGCTGTAGCCTTGATGCTGAACTCGCTCGTTTCTAGGCTCTTTTTTGGCCTTCTTAGCGACTTGACTGTTTAGGCCATTGCATTGACCTCCCACATTCGTTCTTACCATTATTTCTTTTCTTCGATTGGTGTGAACTGCCCGTTTCACTTTCCTGGCTAGATTTCGTGAGGCCAAAGGCCTCCTCCTCGTTTGATTTCTTTTACAGCTCGCTCATACAACTCACTTAAGTACTTTCACTTGGGATTTGTATATACTTTTATAGAGCTTCCCATCCTTGCGAAGCCTAGTTGAGATTACAGTCAAGATATTTTCGTTTGAGAGATTCTTCACATTATTGACTTCGTGCTTGAATCTGGTAATGTAGTCTTTTAGCGATTCGTCTTGTAGTTGAAAAACTATAAAGAAGTGGTAGGGTGGCACGAGCTGTCTCTTGAGAGCCTTATACTGGCTGATGGATTTTCGTTGGCATTATTCTCAGCTATCTATACTGCGAGCTAGGAGTTCTGAACTAGGTTCACTGAATACCACCTAGGGCAGTTAGGAAAATACGGCACTAAATTAAAAGATCGACCGTCTGAAGGTCCATTTGGACGTTAAATGCATCCAGGTAGTCGTAAGGGTCACTATCCCCATTGTACTGAAGTATATTAAGGATCTTGAATTTGCGGGGGAGAGGTCGCGTTTCAATCTCCTTGGTGAATAAAGTCCTCTCCCCATATTGATCATGTTGGTTTAAAGCATCAGGGCGTGCTTCGAGCTGGTGAACCCTCTAAAGAAGCTTATCTATCCTTGGGCTCTAAGGCCCATGCCTTCCTCTATTTTCGGGACTTGGAGAGCGGTGGTCTAGGGCATATTCACAGCTAGGCCTTTGCGAGCTTTTAGTTTGGTGCGACCTTAAACGTCATTGATAGTCTACTTTCTCTCCTCGAGCTTGGCGATCATTAGCTCTCAAATATGAATTGGAGGGACGAGTTGAGTCAGCAGATCGTGACACTTCTTTAATGGATCTTTCGTGAGCTTATACTTGTTCTCGTCGCTACTGGTAAATTCTAGGCTCAACAGCCTCAGATCTGGGTGTGTTTTGTGCCTAAGCTCGTACCAGTGCCCTGATTGTATCTGCAAGCTGCTACAATGTTTTTTGAAGTGCCTCATGCCGCTGGTGTCATGTTGTTGCTGATCTGCGTGCCTTTCTAGTCAATCAGCTGCCGCTACATCTGAATTTCTGGTTGTTCTTCCTCTTACCATAGCGATTGAGAAATTGGAAGGATTGTAGTCTGAGCCCTCATTTTAGCGCCAAAATGTTGACATTAGAATTCAGTCAACCCGAGTTCTTGAAGCCCAATACTGTAATGGAAGCAAGAACAAAACGAAAAAGAGAGAGGAGAGGCAGAGAAGAAAAACTGAAGATAGATTTTTACGTGGTTTAGTCAGAATATACTTACGTCCACGGCTGCTTTCTCTGAATATTTTTGGGCAAAGTAGCAGTATTTTATTATTGTCCATGTGTATGTGTCTTCTCTCCCTTTTTACAATGAGATTTAACTCCTATTTATAGAGAGAGAGGTACTACAATTTGTGTACAATACAAATAGAGAATAATTTAATATTAATTACACTTTCCAAGTCTGTCACCTATTAGTATAAAGTCAAATCCCGTAAAAATAAGATCTTGTCATTATCTTCATACTGGGTAGTTGAGTTTTCTTTAAATCACACTGCTTCCATTCTGGAAAAGCTCAACGTACACGCCACACCACGAGCTGGATCTTGCTCTGGACGAGTTGAAGCTGGATGTTAGGTAGCTTCATTACAAGAAAACAGGGTATTAACGCCGGACTATCCATACTGTGCACTAAAGGCCTGATATGGATAATCAATGTAAAAAATAAAAAAATTTTCTTGGCAATTAAGCATATCGGGCACTAAAGGCCCGGTATGCTTAATTGAGTATCTATACCGGGCATCACGCCGATCGGTATAGATATCCTATTTTTATATTAAAAAAATTAAAAAAATTATCCACACCGGACGGGTCTGGAGCCCGGTGTGGATATTCGGATTATCTACACCGGATGGGTCGGGAGCCCGGTATATATATAACAATTTTTATTTTTTTTAAAAAATATCGTTTTAGTATCCATATCGGACCCATTATTGGTCCGGTATGGATAGGAGTTTATAAGAAATTTAAAAAAAAAAAAAAAAAACAAAAAACCTACCCCATTTTTGCCATTCACTTTCTCTCACTTCAACGTTTTCTCATCTGCTCTCTCTCACACATCAGCCCAAGTGCTGTCCAAACCCTAGCCTCCATGGCGTCACCATTCTTGCACGCCACTGGGCCTCCACTGCCAGTCGTCATTCTTTTTCTTCCCTTCTTCTTCTCATTTTCTTCTTCTTTCTGCTGCGTATCCACTCCTCTTAACCGATCTGCTGCTTTCAGCTGTTGCGCCGTTCATCTGGGCCATCACCGTCCACTCCTCTTCGCCGATCTGCTGCCTTCAGCTGTTGCGCCATTCATCTACGTCGTCGCCGTCCACTCCTCTTCACTGATCTACTGCCTTCTTCTTGTTCCCTCCACGTTTCCAATGTTAACGCCAGTCGTCATTCTTCTTCTTCTCCTTTTCTTCTTCTTTCCGCTGCGCATCCACTCCTCTTCGTCGATCTGCTGCCTTCAGCTGTCACGCTGTTCATCTTCGCCGTCGCCGTCCACTCATCTTCACCGATTTGCTGCCTTCAGCTGTCGCGCCGTTCATCTGCACCGTCGCCGTCCACTCCTCTTCACCGATCTACTGCCTTCTTCTTGTTCCCTCCATGTTTCCAGTGTTAACGTCTTCTTCGCTTTGCTTCCCTTCATCCATTGTTTCTAATGGTGTTGCTGGTTTTTTTGGTTATTTCTTCAAGTGTTTTTAAATGGTGTTGCAGGTTTTTCATGGAACAAAGGATGCTCTGTATGCACTGAGAAGAGCTGTTAATGGTCTTGCAGGTTTTTGTTGCTTCACTAGAAGTTAAATGTGATGTTTTTGTAATGTGGAATCATGAGTAAATTATAAATGCAATGTGTTTTTTGTGCTTAAATCTGTTTCTGATTTTATCTTTTTTTTTTTTAGTGAAATGATTGGTACTTGATTCTGTTAGCAAATTGAGCAATAGCTTGTGTCAGGACCGGTCTAGTAGATCTGCAATGGTCAAAATTTCAGAGTTAGTTCGGACTAGAGAAGCGCTTGTAGATAAATTAATTGATGGTAGATCATCAAATAAAGTGCAAAATTATGAGTCTAAATATTCAAATATTCAAATTTTGTTTATTGGTCATGTCTCTTTTATTATCTGTTGGTACTCTGGCAAAGCTTAACAGAAATAGAAGAGTTTGTAAGCATCTGTAACTCTGAAGGACTTTTGGGTTGTTCAGATTTGATCATGTAGTTTTTTATGAGATTGATTTGTATATTCATCTATTCACCATGGTTGATGTACTTGATGATCTTTTATTTTAATTTACAAAGTAGAGGTTCGATTGTCAGTTGAATTCAACTTTTTCTGTGTTTATTTACAAATTTAATGTTTAACAACTTCATTATTTGATATAGTTGATATTAAATTTGTTGTTAATATACTCTCTCTTATAATTGTAATATTATTTTTATTTTAATATAATCAAAGGCCATTTTTTTATGCATATTGTAATATTATTTTTATTTTAATATAAAATCATATGTATTTTCTAAAAAAAAATGTGTATATTTTTTTTTAATATGAAAATAAGTATCCATACCGGGCATATGCCCGGTATGGATAATCATATTAACGGGTCGACTCATTTCTGATATGGTTATCCATACCGGATATAGCTCGGTATGGTATGCCCGATATGGATAATTCTATCAACCATACCGTCTCTATCCACACCGGACACTCCGCCCGGTATGGATGAGCTGTTTTGTTATAGTGCTCCAACTATGACTGAACAGCGACTTAAGAGCTTGCTTATACGAGCTAAGATCATGTCTGTGCGAGTGAGTGTAAGTGAGAGCAGGAAATCAACATTGATGTGCAACGAAGCTTTCACAGAAAAATGAAGTTACCAGCCTCTTTATTCACGATTTGGGATTTTAGTTACAATATGACTTCTATATAAGAATCAATAAAGACCACTCCTTTAACTTCTTTTTTTTTTGGATAATCCAAAAAAAAACTCATTGTACTTTATAAAAATATTTATTTTATCACCTATAGTTTCATTATTATCCAAAATTCTCCCTAATGTTAAAAACTTAAAATACCTTCTGAAAGCATATGAAATAAGATAATACTCTCGGTAGGCACAAATTATTGATGAAGTCATAAATGATAAAATGAACAATTTCTGTTAATTTTTTAACATCAGAGAGGATTTTAAACAAAAATGAAACATACGTGATAAAATAGATAATTTTACAAACTATAATAACTTTTTAGGATTATCTCATTTTTCTTTTCTAAAAATCAAGAGAGTCAATAATTTCTTGACTAATTAGGGACACGTCAGCTACTCTAAACTAACAACGAACTTGACAAATTAGTTAGTTCTAATCAACCTCTACCAAACTGAACACCACTTGATCGTTCATTAATCAAGTTGGGATTCCTACCGATCCTGTAGTTAACTGGAAATGGTAGTAGCGTGATTGGGATGTTATTAATATCCTTCGTTTGAGCCTGAATATGGGTGGTTGAGCTGGCTGCCTCTGTTTGAACCTGAGCGGACTTTATTATGGTCACTTCATTTACTCTAAAACATTTAATTAAGGAATGATTGTCAAAATCCTAGCAAATAATATTAAAAAAAGTGTAACTTCTGGAATTGAAAAACAAAATAAACATTTTTAAGACCATTCTTTGTTCACGGACAAATTATGTTTTATTTGTGAATTATTTTGTTATTCATTCGCAATTATCTGATGCTGAAAAAATTCAAACGTTTTTTAAGTTTCATAAAATCACACCTTTTGTGTTAAAAAAACATATTGAATTAAATATTTTATATTATTTGCGGCTCAATGAATGTATAGGAATTATAATCTTGAAGTCATGAAGATCACAATTAATCGATTTATGGGCCCACTGATCATCATGATTGATCATTCTACTTAGACTTGGCAATGGGTTGAATTTAAATCATATGCGATTCGAGTTATTTATGGGTCGGGTCATATTTTGCTTAATCCAAACCCACCCGTTAGTTTATTGGGTTTGAAAATGAAAACAATCCGTTCACTATTTTAATGGATAACCTAAAATTAACTCATTTAACCATCATCTTTTATTATTAATTAATTAATTAACTAATTAATAATCCATTTAGACCAAATTAGAAAAAAAAGAATAGAATGTCAAAATAAGAAAATTAAGAAAAATATATATATAGAAATATTTGAATACTCTAATATAAACAAGCCTATTGTAATGCAATCAACACTCGTATCTAAATTAAATTAAATTGAAAATATATGTATATAAAAATTATGGTACGAAAAACCTAACAGCAAAAATGTCTAAAATAAGCAAACACTAACATGAAGCATTTCCAATAAAAAAATAACTAAATCTTCATCTTGCTTCACCAAGGAAACAATATGTTATGTGATGTATGTATATATATATATAGAGAGAGAGATTACTTTCTTAAATTAATCTATTATTATTATATTATTATCAAAATATCTATAGTAAAAAAAAAAAAAAAAACCTTCAATTCTAATCAAATCCAAATCTTAACCCTAAAATCTAATCTCATTAGGACTCATTGTCGCCGTTTCCAATCGCTAATAAACTACGGAAGGAGGACCTCATTCCATTTGAATATGAGGAGGTTTTGGCCTCCTCTAATCCGGGACAGTGGTCTCAGCTTTAGGCATAGAGGTCGTTGGCTTTATTGTTAATGCAAGAAGAGATCCATCAACAATAGTGGATTTCTTCATCCAAAATTTTATTAAAATATTATTTTATTTATATAAAATGAAATAATTAAAATATAAAATATTATAAAAAATTAATATATATTAAAATAATAACATTTTATTACAAAATAAAAATTAATATTTATAAGAAAATTAATATAATAATAATAGTTCAAATCATTGAATATTTAAATTTAAAAATTCTAAATAAAAATAAATAAATTTTAATAACTTAATTATAAAATCTTATTAAATACTTATTTAATATAATATCTTATAAAATTTAAAGAGCATACAAAATACAAAGAGCAAATTACAATTTAGCTACCCAGTTGAAACGCTTTCACAGGCGGAGCAATTGTTTCAATGTTATTACAATTTATCCCCTCACCGTTAACATCTCCCGTTAAAATTATCTGTACGAGGGACAAAATAGTCTTTTAACTTTACTTTTAATTTTTAAAAATAAATTTTAAAAATTAAATAAAATCAAAATTACAGGTGAAATATTAACCAAAAACATCCTCAAACTCATCAGCTTCACCGATTCAACTTCAATCCATCAACCCAAAGTCATCAACTTCACAAATTCAACTTCAATCCATCAACCCAATTTACAGCATCAAAAAATCACCAAATCACCCAAAGTCACTGGTTAAACATACTCATCAACCCAAACAATTACCAATATCACAAAATTGAAAAAAAAAAAAATCTGATTCAAAACCCAGAATTCTAGGTTCAGAGGAACCCAGAATTATGGGTTCCTAACGAACCCAGAATTCTGGGTTCCTCAGAACCCAAAATTCTGGGTTCGTTAGGAACCTAGAATTCTGGGTTCTAACGAACCCAGTTCAGACCCGATCTGGGTTCGTCAAGAACCCAGATTTTTGGGTTCGTGACGAACCCAAAAATCTGGGTTCTTGACGAACCCAGATCGGGTCTGAACTGGGTTCGTTGGAACCCAGATTTTTGGGTTCGTCAGGAACCCAGATCTGGGTTCGTTTGAAGAGCCCCGATCTGGGTTCGTGTCCTCCGATCTGCGCCAAGAAAAAGAAGGGGAATAAGGGAAGAAGAAGAATGAAGCAGAAGAAGGAAAGAAGAAGAAGAATGAAGTGAGAGGAACCCCGATCTGGGTTCATCTAAGGAGCCCAGATCTGGGTTCGTGTCCTTCGATCTGCACCAAGAAGAAGAAGGGGAAGAAGGGAAGAAGAAGAAGGAAGCGGACGAAGGAAAGAAGAAGAAGAATGAAGCGAAGGGAAGAAGCGGAAGAAGAGAAGAAGAATGAGAGGAAAAGGCAGACTGGCAGAATGAGAGAGAGATTGATGAGTTGACCAAGCCTTATATTTGGTCAACCAGTCGACTTCAGTCAAAGGACAATTTCATCTTTTTACTGTTTTGATACTATTTACTGTTAAATGTAACGAATCTTACTAACGGTAGGGGGGTAAATTATAATAACATTAAAACAATTACTTCGCCTGTGAAAACATTTTAACTGGGTAACTAAATTGTAATTTGCTCAAAATACAAACACCACCTCACTCAAATGTAATTTCACGTATTATTGTCTGTTCTTTTATCATCATTTTCTGTCGGGTTGATAACAACCACAGTTAATCATTTGTCCCGTCTCACAATAAAGCAACACAATTGTATCAAAGAAAACATTAATCAAATCAATTACGTGTCAAGTAAATTGAAATGCACGTTTCAGCCTTCTCAAATGTTTTTTGTTTTTTAATCCCAAGTCCCGATGCATACTTGTAACGCGATATGATGGAACAAATGTGCAATGTCGTATGGATAAACCTCCTCCATCGAAATGGATGAAGAGGACCGCTTCATAAAATGTTATCAATTGTATTTGAATAAACTAAAACATAAATACTAACTAAATTAAATTAAATTGAATTAAATTTTAATTTAAGATGCTGAAAATACTACTGAGAGTCCACCGTTAAATTGCTAAACATAGACAAACTAACATACTCATTTTCTCTCATACACTATTTTACAAACTATCAGGCTTTTGATTAAGAAATAAAACTACCACTTTTGATCAACCACTACTTTTCCTTTTTTTCTTTTATCCTTAATATATAATTATACTTTTTTTTTTTTTTCATTCTTCCATCAAATGCACGTAAACACACCGAAACAAAAACTAGTGGAAACAAAAAGAAACCAGACATTATCGTTATAGCTCCCTCCAAGTCAGCCCAACAGCCGAAAACTAAAAGAGGCCCCAAAAAACAGAGCCTCGTATACTCAAAACTGAATACGTACAAAACCAACTACAAATAACCTAAAGCTAAATTAACTAGAACTAGCTCACAAACTCATTAATCCACCATCACCATTTGAAATCCCAGTGACAGTGACACCCTCCATCATCATCTGACTATTTTGAAGAATCCCAAATTATATATCTAAAAGGCCCGACCCCATATAATATGGAAAAAACTTATAAGTAGTTCCATGGACCTTGTAACCCATCCCATTCTTTAAAATCATCTGATCCACCACCCATCATCAACTCAGTCATTGAAACCTCTATATCATTCACTTCCAGGAAGTCATTATCCGCATAAAGCTCAGGCCAGTACATATTGTTGTTCGCTTCTACATCAACCCAACCACAGCCAGACAGTGAACTTGAGCTCGGACTCTCTCCAAACTAGGACTCCCACTTGAACTGCTAACTGACTCATTAAGTGGTAAAAAAATCTAAGTTTTATTCTGTTTTTAGTTGGCTAGGAAATATATGGTTTCTGGGGAGGAAGAAGTTGTAGTGGAGACTTGTGTTGTTGTCGTTGTTGCAGTAATAGGAGGAGGAGGAGCAGGAGGACGAGAAGTGTCAGGGTGGTTGTAGTGTGGCAAGTTGAGCTTGGCAGAGTCTCCATAGAGCTTCCGTGAGGCTTCATCATAGGCAAGAGCAGCTTCAAGAGAGGTGTTGAAAGTGCCCAACCAGAGTCTAGCTCCACGATTAGGCTCTCGAATCTCGGCAACCCATTTGCCCCAAGTTCGTTGCCTGACTCCTTTGTACGTGCAGCTTGCATTCTCAGGCCCTCCTTTGCCTTTCATGCAACCTTTTCTTGACCTACCCATGTTCGGTTTCATTGTAATATTGTTGCTTTGGCCTGCAGCTGCAGCAATAGCAGCAGCTTTGTTTGAAGTAGTTGTTGCTTCTCTCTCCATGTTCTTTGCTTTTCTCGAATCTCCACCAATCAAGGAATTATAATGGAAACTGTGACGCCGTGGCGCTAGTTTAATGACAAATAAGCCAGCAGCATGAGTGACATTTTGTTGAGAGGAGTTGGTCAGGGGACAAGTGTTATGCCTCAGCTGGGCTGGTCATACTTGGTTGAGACAAGTGTTACACATTATAAAAACACACGTCTTCTATATTTTTAGCTCCTTCACCTTGAAGGAATTATAATTTTTGTTACCTTCCTTCATAGATTTTGTATTTTTTCTTTTTCTTTTCCAAAGTCTTGTATTTGTGTCATATATCCAAGGTTGGCCTTTCAGGTGGATAAAAGGTTTGGATGTTAGTGAAAGAAGATGGATATCAAAATTGAGGAGGCATGTTTTCATATAATTTTTGGGTTGGGGTTGAGAAGTCAGTAAAGTATGAAGAAAAGGTTCAACGAATCAAACCATACATATTATAAAGCTATATATATATATTATATGATATAAATTTTTTTACATATAATCAATAATTTCTTTTATTTGATGATAATTTAAATAGGTATGATATGACATTTAAAAAGAAAAAATATGCATGATATGATTTAAATTTTTTATGTAATTGGTAACTTGTATAATAATATATTATTTGAATGCGTTTTGTAAATACTCGGTGCACCGAAGCATTGCTTGGAAGTCCGTTGGTGTCATGAAAGTATGGAATTTTGCCATGAAAGGCCCCCTCTTCTTGGGAGAATAAACTGGTGGATGGTAAGAGAGCACGGAGGTGTTAGTGTGTTACAACATCATCTAATTTTATTATTATTATTTTTTTTTTGGGTTTGCTCAAACTCGGTCCGAGAAAAAGAAAAATATGGGTTGGGCTTGGGTAATCACATGTTGAGATCATGGCCGGGTTTTTTTTTTCTTAAACTAAGAATCAAGATTGATCTAAAGGATCATCAAAATTTATTAGGACAGGAGCATTGATAAAGTAGCCTGGAATATAATTATCATATAAAAGGGATCTATCTATACTAAAATTAGGGAAAGACCCATACGAAAATGGAGGTAACTCATACATAAAGGTAAGCGCATTTATTATTTTATTTTTCCCTTTTCGAGTGTCAATCCAACGAGAGCAATTAACGCTTAAATCGACTGTGCCAGCTGTCATCGACAGTTTCATGGTTGGTTTTGTTGCCAAGGACACTGATTTCCACGTCGGAATGACACCCTCTATCAACTGACAGGTGTCATCCAGTCATCTATGCCAGCAACATAGGTATTACTATTAATATGGATCCCCGTTTATCCAGGAGAAATTAAAACTTGGATGTGGCCAATGCACTGCAGGCGGACAACGGTTAATTTAAATATTCAATTGCATATTATAATAAATATATATTTAATGATATATATAGATAGATAAATTTTCAAGAAATGAAATGCAATGTAAATTAAAAATAATGTAATGCGCTTATATATTAAAGTCTTCAAAGTTAATAAAAAATGTTAAACATATCATTTAAAAAAAGTCCTTCTGTGTAACAATTATAAATTTATAATAGTAGCTGTGAATTTGTATGTACATGCATACACACGTATGAAAAACTTGGTTGTTAACTCAAACATTAAATCACATTTTATGTGAATTCATATAAAAGTACGTAGGTAAATATAAGTATCAATTAATGTAATGCGTCTAATAACCAAAGTTTTTCACTTCTAAAAAATGGTTTAATAAAATGAAGGCACAATGTTAAATATATCATTTAACCAACATTATTTTGTGTGAGATTATAATAGTACTTTAAATTTGTGCATATATACATAGGATAAAATATGTAAATTGTTATTGATCAGGACACCCGCCCGACCAATTGCAATATTTGTCCGTTTATTTGTTTTTAAATATATAGTTTAGTTAAATACTGTGTATCTGTTATTTACATTGCGGTTCCTTAGATGTGGTATTATTAGCACATACATATTGACATAATCTTATATATAATGTAGAGAAGTGAAAACTACTTGGCATTTATGTAATGTTAAATATTTATGTTCATGGCAATTGTACATGATGAGTAACTTTAAAAAGATATTATTTAAGACATATTTCATATAAATTGTTGATGTAGGATTTTGGATGATCCCAAGTTGACATGTTAACTTTGACTACTTGACCTAAGCTTGTTCCAAAAATAATAGATTATCGGTGATTTTTCGACGCTTTATTGCTGATCGGCATATTGGTTGGATAAGAATAAGATTGGCGGTCAAAATTGGGTGGACTGATTAATCGGCCAAGTTGGCTTAGTAATTAATCTAACTTGGCTAACTCGGATTGTTTGTTGAAAAAAAATTAAATAGCAGACCACTCTCAATCTTCACCACCATACTTCAAACTAGTTACTACCGTACCATAAAAATCTCCAAACCTCACAATTTAAAATATTAAAAAATTAAAAAATTAATTTTTATACATTGAAAAAAACTCACAATTTTCATGGATCTAAGTTTCTCTAATATCAGATCGGCAATCTTTGATTTTTTAGAGATGGTTGTGATCTCATAAACTCTATTCTTCATGAAAAATAAAGTAAAAAGTTTAAAGAAAAGGTGGATTGAAGTAGAATATGTGATTAGTAGACTTGAGAGAAGAGGTATTTAAAAAAAAAAAAAAATTACACACCTTACTTCTCATTTGACTATAAGCCCTTAGTCATGGGTTCGAGAGGTGTGGAAGACAAAGAAAACCCCCAGAGGGCAGGAGGACAATACCTATTCACGCTAGGTGTACGAGGCTGGATGAATCGGATAGCTGGCGAGCCAGGTTACAGCGCAAGGCTGGTTGACAGGTCGGGTTGATCTGTTATATAAAAAGGAGTAAACCGGACAGCTAGTGGGCCTGCTACAGTGTGAGACGAGCTGATCAGTTACAAAATTAAAATTAAAATTTTCTTCTCTCTCTTCCTCATCATCTCTCCTCTCACAGTCTCTCTTTCTCTCATTCTTCTTCTCTTTTTCCTCTTCTTTCCTTCTTCTCATTTTCTTCTTCGAATCCAAAAATCTGGATTCAAAGGGTTTATTGAAATGAACCCAGATTTTTAGGTTCATTCGAATGAACCCATCTGGGTTCAGAAATGGGTTCATTCGAATGAACCCAGAATCTGTTTCATTCGAATGAACCCAAAATTTCTAGGTTCATTGAATGAACCCAAACAATTTTTTTTTTCCATTTTTTTTTTCAATTTTTTCCTTCAAACACTCATATCAACAATTGCAAACCCACCCATTGTTTTCACTGGAAACGCACCTACAGTCATCAAACATCAAACTCACACCACACCCATCTACAATCATCAAATATCAAGCACCCACCACATATTAAACACCCACCAACATCAAACACTCACATCAACTGTTGTATCCACTGGAAACCCACCTGCAACCATCTAACATCAGACACGCGCCATATCTACCAACGATCATCAAACATCAAGCATCGATTGCATCCACCTGCAATCATGGAAGATAAAGTAAGAAGGAAACATTGTCAGTTTTGGAATCGTTGGCATCTCATCAACGGTGGAGAGAGAGGAAAGATTTAGAATAAGGAAGAAGATGAACGACGACGGAGAGATGAAGAAGATGATATTTGTGTTGATGTTTTCAAACGACAGCAGATGGGGAAGAAGAATAAGAGTAGGTAGGTGATGGGGAAGAAGAAAAGTGGAGGTCGATAATGAGGAAGAAGATGAAGAAGTGGATGGGGAAGAAGAAGAAGAATCAACGATGGTGGAGTAAAAGAAGAAGAAGCAGAGTGATTTGATAAAAATAATATCTGATTAAAAAAAATATTTAATTTATTTTAAAGTTTTTAAAATTTATTTTAAAAGAAAAATAAAAAATAAGATTAAAAGATAATTTTACTCCTTAATCAGTTAATTTTTAAAAACATCCACTAACAGTGGGGGGTCATAATAAATACGAAATAATTACTCCGCCTGAATAAGGGTTTCAGCTAAATAGTTAAATTGTAATTTGCTCATTCTGAAATATGTCCATCCACGTTTGATAATTGTTAAATTTGTAAACACAAAACAACTTCCTTTAACTATGATTACTAGTTGCTTCTAATTGTTAAATTCTGCAAACACGAAACAATTACTTCATTTTGCTATGATTACTAGCAGCTTCAAACAAGCAGTGAGCACAATTCACCCATCTTTGTGTCATAGCTTCTGTGATCTTGTGGATTGCTCATTGATTCTAGAGTAGAGACCTTTTGACATTTCATGAAGATTTCAAGTCAAAATATACCATGTTTTTTGGGTTGGGACTCAATTAGCTTCTTAGCACCCAAGTAATTCATGCAAATAATACTTCAAAAATAAAAACTACATTTTCAATGATGATAATATAGTAACAAATACTTCTCAGCACCTGGTAGAAATTTATCATAAACACAAACTAAGCACCCAAAAGAAAAAAAAAAAACACTTCATGAACCATAAGTTGCCAACTCTCAGTCCAAATAGCTCCCTCCTCAACAAGGATGAGGTTGTGACCGATATCTCATATTCAACCTTGTGCGCTAAGGTAAGACCAGATAATGTTACCTAAATGTTACGAAGTAAAACTGGTTGATTTTAATTTTTTGATCATTACTGTTCAAGAACTTGTTAACAAATCACATGATGGATACAATATTGTGAAGATTAAGTTTTCGATGACATTGACTGACTCGCATGAGATACTGAGGATTATATGGGATATCACAAAAAGTTGAATGCGTCGATCTGATGGTATTACAGCTAAAAAAGCTAAAGAACCACCTTACTGTCTAATCACAAGTCTTAAAAACATTTGTGCGGATGTGTCTATATATCCAAGCCTTTTCCTAAGATCGTAATATATAAGTGTTTTACTTACCTCAATATTATATAGAGGAAATGTCAGCCCAGGTCTCTTTCACTTAATGAATAAACATTTTTATCCCATTTAAATAAACTTAACATTTGTGTCCCAACCCCATATTTTTTGGACACAAATACCCTTAAAAACTCATTTAAGGGTTTTCAAAGTTTTCTGTCTTCATTTTGCCGCCGACAGCTCCTGAGTGTTCTTCATTTTGCCGCCCCCGTATGCATTCATTTCTGGCAGCCCTGCTTCTTCTTCACTTTCTCCTCCTCCTTCATTCCTCTGATAGCCACTGCTTCTTCTTCACTTTCTCCTCCTCCTTCATTTCTCTGGTGATCTACTTTTCTGTTTTGTTCTCTCTTCGCATTTGAGACTACACGGACACAATCCGGCACCCACCATCCATCTTTATTCGCTTCTGCACTAGCCACCATCCATCTTCATCTTCTATACTACGGGTAATGTATCTTAACTTGTGTACACTTGTAATTTTCAATCATTATTTATTATTGTGGTTAGCTATGATGATATTGAGTTGTAGGAAGTGGTTTTAGGGTTTATAATGTTAATAATGTTATTAGTCACACCAAAAGTGGAACGAGTATTAATAATACCGGGCGTACTTGGTATGATTAGTGGTGGCATGTGGAGATGGAACCAAAACAGAAGCGAAAAAACTAATCATACTCAGTGGAACGAGTATTAATAATACCAGATGCACTTGGTATGATTAGTGGTGGCATGTGGAGATGGAACCAAAACAGAAGCGAAACCACTAATCATACCCAGTGGAACGAGTATTAATAATACCGGGCGCACTTGGTATGATTAGTGGTGGCATGTGGAGATGGAACGAAAACAGAAGCGAAACCACTAATCATACCCAGTGGAACGAGTATTAATAATACCGGACGCACTTGGTATGATTAGTGGTGGCATGTGGAGATGGAACCAAAACAGAAGCGAAACCACTAATTATACCCAGTGGAACGAGTATTAATAATACCGGATGCACTTGGTATGATTAGTGGTGGCATGTGGAGATGGAACCAAAACAGAAGCGAAACCACTAATCATACCCAGTGGAACGAGTATTAATAATACCGGGCGCACTTGGTATGATTAGTGGTGGCATGTGGAGATGGAACGAAAACAGAAGCGAAACCACTAATCATACCCAGTGGAACGAGTATTAATAATACCGGACGCACTTGGTATGATTAGTGGTGGCATGTGGAGATGGAACCAAAACAGAAGCGAAACCACTAATCATACCCAGTGGAACGAGTATTAATAATACCGGACACACTTGGTATGATTAATGGTGCCATGTGGAGATGGAACCAAAACAGAAGCGAAACCACTAATCATACCCAGTGGAACGAGTATTAATAATACCGGGCGCACTTGGTATGATTAGTGATGGCATGTGTTTTCGTTCCATCTCCACATGACACCACTAATCATACCAAGTGCGCCCAGTATGATTAATACTCGTTCCATTGGGTATGATTAGTGATTTCGCTTCTGTTTTGGTTCTATCTCCACATGCCACCGCTAATCATACCAAGTGCCCCCGGTATGATTAATACTCGTTCCACTAGGTATGATTAGTGATTTCGCTTTTGTTTTGGTTCCATCTCCACATGCCACCACTAATCATACCAAGTGCATCCGATATTATTAATACTCGTTCCACTAGGTATGATTAGTGGTTTCGCTTCTGTTTTGGTTCCATCTCCACATGCCACCACTAATCATACCAAGTGCGTCCGGTATTATTAATACTCGTTCCACTGGGTATGATTAGTGGTTTCACTTCTGTTTTGGTTCCATCTCCACATGCCACCACTAATCATACCAAGTGCGCCCGATATTATTAATACTCGTTCCACTAGGTATGATTAGTGGTTTTGCTTCTGTTTTCGTTTCATCTCCACATGCCACCATTAATCATATCAAGTGCGCCCGGTATTATTAATACTCGTTCCACTGGGTATGATTAGTGGTTTCGCTTCTGTTTTGGTTCCATCTCCACATGCCACCACTAATCATACCAAGTGCGTCCGGTATTATTAATACTCATTCCACTGGGTATGATTAGTGGTTTTGCTTCTGTTTTGGTTCTATCTCCACATGCCATCACTAATCATACCAAGTGCGCCCGGTATTATTAATACTCGTTCCACTAGGTATGATTAGTGGTTTCGCTTCTGTTTTGGTTCCATCTCCACATGGCGCCACTAATCATACCAAGGTAGACCATATATGTTAATGGGATTTTATCTAACTGTAGAATAAAAGTTTAACTATTATGTTTATCTGTGATACAGGTATTGTAATAGGTCATTCATTCCTTACATTGACGAGTATTATAAAATATCAAATTTATTGGCTGCATATGCTGGCGTTATTTTCCCAGTTCTTAATCCGGATGAATGGATAGTTCGAGAACACATACAAAACATGATTGTGCTACCACCACCATGGCGTCCGCAAGTTGGTAGGCCTAGAAAAAAAAGGATTCCTTCTACTGGTGAGAATACCAGAAGGGTTTTGAAATGCTCTCACTGTGGGGAAAAAAGCCACTATCGACAAAACTGTCGTAATCCATCAAGATGTCAACGCCCCTCTACGAACAATAGTGAAGGCTCCGTTACCCAAGTAAGAAAACGACGAAAGTGTCGAACCTGCCACCAACTAGGACACAATAGCAAGACTTGTAACAATACTCCCCGACCTATTGTAACAGAACAATTTGAAACATAAGCTTGTATTTTGTTTGTTTAAGTACAGTTGCTTTGATTTGTAACAAATTGCAAAACCAGTAAGATACTTACTGTAATATTATACTTGGTTGTGTCTTTGTGTTTGGTGCTATTTTTATTTCAAATAGACTACATAAAGACTTTGTTTTAAAACAGTGACCCACAATGTAGGGACTACTGGTGCCATGTCTAGGTAAAATAAAAACAGAAGCGAAAACACTAATCATACCAAGTGGAACGAGTATGAATCATACTAGGCGTACTTGGTATGATTAGTGGTGCCATGTGGAGATGGAACCAAAACAGAAGCGAAATCACTAATCATACCCAGTGGAACGAGTATTAATAATATTGGGCGCACTTGGTATGATTAGTGGTGCCATGTAGAGATGGAACGAAGCAAAATCACTAATCATACCCAGTGGAACGAGTATTAATAATACTGGGTTCACTTGGTATGATTAGTGGTGTCATGTGGAGATGGAACGAAAACAGAAGCGAAATCACTAATCATACCCAGTGGAATGAGTATTAATAATACTGGGCGCACTTGGTATGATTAGTGGTGCCATGTGGAGATGGAACCAAAACAGAAGCGAAATCACTAATCATACCAAGTGGAACGAGTATTAATAATACTGGGTGCACTTGGTATGATTAGTGGTGCCATGTGGAGATGGAACCAAAACAGAACGAAATCACTAATCATATCCAGTGGAACGAGTATTAATAATACTGGGCGCACTTGGTATGATTAGTGGTGCCATGTGGACATGGAACCAAAACAGAAACGAAATCACTAATCATACCCAGTGGAACGAGTATTAATAATACTGGGTGCACTTGGTATGATTGGTGGTGCCATGTGGAGATGGAACCAAAACAGAAGCGAAATCACTAATCATACCCAGTGGAACGAGTATTAATAATACTGGGCGCACTTGGTATGATTAATGGTTTCGCTTCTGTTTTGGTTCCATCTCCACATGGCACCACTAATCATACCAAGTGCGCTTGGTATGATTAATACTCGTTCCACTGGGTATGATTAGTGATTTTGCTTTTGTTTTCGTTCCATCTCCACATGGCACCACTAATCATACCAAGTGCGCCCAGTATTATTAATACTCGTTCCATTGGGTATGATTAGTGATTTCGCTTCTGTTTTGGTTCTATCTCCACATGGCACCACTAATCATACCAAGTGCACTTGGTATGATTAATACTCGTTCCACTGGGTATGATTAGTGATTTCGCTTCTGTTTTGGTTCCATCTCCACATGGCACCACTAATCATACCAAGTGCACTTGGTATGATTAATACTCGTTCCACTGGGTATGATTAGTGATTTCGCTTCTGTTTTGGTTTCATCTCCACATGGCACCACTAATCATACCAAGTGAACCCAGTATTATTAATACTCGTTCCACTGGATATGATTAGTGATTTCGCTTCTGTTTTCGTTCCATCTCCACATAACACCACTAATCATACCAAGTGCGCCCAGTATTATTAATACTCGTTCCACTTGGTATGATTAGTGATTTCGCTTCTGTTTTGGTTCCATCTCCACATGGCACCACTAATCATTCCAAGTGCACTTGATATGATTAATACTCGTTCTATTGGGTATGATTAGTGATTTCGCTTCTGTTTTGGTTTCATCTCCACATGGCACCACTAATCATACCAAGTGAACCCAGTATTATTAATACTCGTTCCACTGGGTATGATTAGTGATTTCGCTTCTGTTTTCGTTCCATCTCCACATAACACCACTAATCATACCAAGTGCGCCCAGTATTATTAATACTCGTTCCACTTGGTATGATTAGTGATTTCGCTTCTGTTTTCGTTCCATCTCCACATGGCACCACTAATCATACCAAGTGCGCTTGGTATGATTAATACTCGTTCCACTGGGTATGATTAGTGATTTCACTTCTGTTTTGGTTCCATCTCCACATGGCACCACTAATCATACCAAGTGCGTCCAGTATTATTAATACTCGTTTCACTGGGTATGATTAGTGATTTTATTTCTGTTTTCGTTCCATCTCCACATGACACCACTAATCATACCAAGTGCGTCCAGTATTATTAATACTCGTTCCACTGGGTATGATTAGTGATTTCGCTTCTGTCAAAAGTGTTCAAAAGTTAAGATACATTACCCGTAGCATAGAAGATGAAGATGGATGGTCGCTACTGCAGAAGCAAATACAGATGGATGGTGGGTGGTGGATAGTGTTTGTGTAGTTGAAAATGCGAAGAGAGACCAAAAGAGAAAACAGATATAAGTAGATCGGTAGAATAAAGAAATGAAGCGGGAAGAGAAAGTGACGAAAAAGCATGAGCTGTCAGAGAAATGAAGGAAGAGGCGAAAGTGAAGATGAAGAATAAGCAGCGACTGCCAGACAAATGAAGGAGGAAGAAAAAGTGAAGATGAAGAATAGATGAAGAAAAAGGAAGAGAAGCAGGGGCTGTCAGAGAGGAGAAAGTGAAGATGAAGAATAGATGAAGAAAAAGGAAGAGAAGTTGGGGCTGTCAGAGAGGAGAGAGTGAAGAATCAGACTGGGTTGTTAGAGAAATGGATGAGGAGGGGGCGGGAAAAATGAGAAAATGCAGAAGAACCAGACTAAGAGAGAAAGAAAAGTTTGAAATGGGTTAAGGGCAGCTTGGTATTTTCATACCCAATTTAGGACTCAATTGTTATGTTTACTAAAAAGTGACATGAATGTTAACTCACTAATTTATGAGGCCATTTTTGCCCCTGTCCCTATTATATATTTGTCTCGTATTTTTAATTTTTTTAACATTTTATCTTTGAATATGTAGATGAGGATCACATACCGAAAATCAAGCATGTCATTTTGCATGTCGCTATTCAAATAATGAGAAGTCATGAGACTGTAGTAAGCATAAAAGGCAAACGAAATTGATAGTCCTACATAGCATTGTAATAACAGATTGTACAGAAGGTAACGGTCTGTTGAATTGTAGGGGATTTCCATAGTTAGGTGTCGGACGGTTGTCTTTTGTGTTTTCTCAAAATTGATTGCAGCTGATGGATTTAGTAAATTACATTTGCTTGTCTTATTTGGTCTCTTGTCGAACATGTTTTGACTTGAACTTGATATTATTAAACTTCTATTGATCACAATGTTGTTAGGTCATAGTAATACATTTTCGTTTCTATTTTTGTCTCATATGGGAGCAGCTATTAACTAATAGGATTTCTATCTTATACAGGAGCTATTAATTAATAAGGAAAATGTTCATGCACAATAAGATGGGAATTTTATTACAATTCTCAAGACGGCTAAACTTTCTGTTGCACAATAAGACGGAATTTTAATACGATTCTCAGGACAGCTAAATATCTTGTTCCTTTTCTGTAAATGCTATAAAAAATGTTATGAAATCTTTAAGTCATCTGTCAGGAATTCTGAGAGGTGAGAAACCTCTTCTTTTACATTTTAGTTGAGAACTTGATTGCTGGACTGGTTTTATAATTGGAGCATATAGTAGGCTAAGATTAATGAGCAAAATTTCTTCCAAAGAGTTATGGTATATATTTGGTATTTCTTGTAACTAACTAATTACCAAGCCAAAGTTCTTAGAATTCAAAACCAGAAAATATTGAATGAGAACGTTTACACTGGGATAGGTATACCACATCGCCTTACTTCATTGGAAGTCATATACATCATTTATAGAATTTGCATAAGAGTTACCTAAGCAAAATATTGCTATTTCCACACCTATTTATGCAATACTCATCGTTGTCTTATTTGGTCAATAATACACATTACTTGCTCACATCAAAAACAAAAATGTAGAATTGACAAAAACAGGTATGGAAATAGCATAATTTCATAATTACAAAATTAAAGAATTTAACACCTGAACTTTTTACCTAAACATCATATCTTGAATGCATTGATGACAATGATGATGATCATGGACACAGAGGATTTTTCCCTGGTCCACCATAATAGAAGTGTGAGCCCCATTCATTGTTGTAGGAGCTCTTGATGTTGTAACAATTTGTGTTCTCAGCTAAGATTGAGATGTCCTGAGCAGAGCTGAGGCTGTTATCAGAATCCACAATTTCCAGGTTCCTAAAATAGCTAGCTTTCCCGAACCCATCTTCAGCGAAATGGCCTGAACCCATCTGGGTTGATGTGTGTTCACCATTGGCTCTAGAGTTCACCACCTCACCACCCCACTCCACCATGGTTGCGTGGTCTGCTAGGTGTGTAAACAGCTCAGCTGGCCAGTACCCTACTAGCGTATTGTCACCAAATCCCATCCACCAATTTCCTTGCTTTGGATCCTGATTGTTAATAACACAAACATATTATAATGATGATAGAATTTGCGCAAAATTGTATTGAAATCCAATCTAATTCCGAATTGAATCAAATCAAACACAAACACCTCATAGATTAAGTTTTAACTAGTACTATATATATTGTGTACCTTCCAAATGAGAATGGTAACGTCATATTGGTTGCCGCCATATGATGACATAGGTGAAATGGAAGCTCCAATGGCTATTCTACTATTTGTTTGTATGAATCCAGCACAAAGGAGATTGTAGCATCCTGTAGCTTGATATGAATCACTCTGTAAACATAGAGATATGCAACAAACATCAGGTTAATAACATTTTTTGTTATAAGACAATTTCACAGGGCAAAAGCGTGCCACTTCAAAATGGTGTCTATTTTTCCTCTACTGCAAAACCACCAAAATTAACGCTATGCAATCCAAACACATGATCTACTGATCATTAACAACCAACTGCAAGTTGTAACTTGTATTGTTAATTCAAATATTCTAAATTCAGTTTGTTAGATAATAGCCCAAAAATTAAGTTTATCGATAAAAATGAAACTATAGTATTAAATTGTAATATATCTTCTCTAACACAAATTTAATAGGCTTTTCAAGTGGGCATGGTGAATATAAATTCAGATAAGAAACTTCTAATTTAAAAGAAAACAAAAGGAAAAAAATTACAACTCCTTTTCGATAAAAGTCATTTCCACCATATCAAGATATAACATTTCTTTCAATGTTTTAAATGCCATCCACCAAATTGATTGAGCATATACATATCAGTATTGATTTCCCTGTGATAAAAGGACATGTACAGCATCCCACGAAAACTGACGTATATGGTTCTATGGCAAATAATAATGCTCAAACTCAAATAATTGAACTTGGTTTGTGGGTACTATTCAACAAGAATGAATACTGAATAGTAACAATTATTAAGAATTTAATATTAGTGTCCTCATCAGACCGAGGCGAAAATTCTGATAATATCACTCCATATCTGGTCTAAAGAGACCTAACACAACTAGTGATGAGGACAAAACAAAAATTAAATTCAACCATTTATTTAGTCTAATTTCGGACTAGCCAAATATTATTTATATTTGCATGAGAATAAATCAGATTTTATAGAGCAGAAGAAAAAGGAAACAGATTTGGCTTCAAGTCTAGCATTCAAACACATATATCTAAACAAAGGCACGTGAGGGTCACTTTCACGACTCAGTTTCTCTTTAAATATGAACCATATGTAAAATAAAATATTCATATATACCTGATCGAACCTTGGCACTTGTTTGTTCTTACTTTAATTTAGCCCACAAATATCTAGCGTGAGAATCTGTCAGTGAAATATGTAAAGACCCTAACAGTCTATTTTATAATCAATAAAACTATTTCTTCTACAAGTATTCATCCACCTATTTGATTTAGAAACATTTTTTTTTTTACAATTTTAGTTCTTTTATTTATTAAATCCTAAATATAATAATAGATTGAGAAAATTTACGTTTTCCATTTTTTAAATGCACGATTGAATAGCATTAAAAATACATTTGTATGTAGCTAACTAAAATTGTACATGCTACTGAGTACAAGATTAGGATATTGACAAGAAATGTTACTGTTAAATTCTTTTATAGAGAGAGAGAGAGAGATTCTTCTTTTGAAAGAATATAGACTTTTTTTTTGGTGTGAAAGATTATATATTGACTTTAGTAGGTGTTATGCACTAAAGGTCAAATTAAGATATTTCACAACAAGTACAGTTGAAGACTTGAGACTTGTATGAGTTAATTTATTACAGTATTAGCCTAGAGAAGATCTTCCGTAATATATAGTCCATAGATGATGTTTGACTTTGAAATTTTTCACCCTCATATGTCGTATCTGTCGGGCTACCATATTGCACATGTTTATGTACACAATTATAAATTTTTTAAAAAATAATACACTGTTGAAAGAAACTAGGGCAAAAGAGAGGGAGAGAGAGCGAGAGAGATCGTACTGTCCAGTAAGTGAATAATCTTGGCCTGCTGTCACCATAGAGCTCCGGACTGACCTGACTAGTAGAATAGTCAACACTTTAGAAGATTCAACTAATATTATATTATATATATGTTCCAAAAAATAAAATATTTTGTTTTGCATTTAAAACATTAACGCTTTATACTATTGTTCATCATCTCTATGCACGTATCAATATTGATTAAATGTTTAGACAACTTAAGGGTTTAAATAAATAAATAAATTTAAAGAAAAAAATGAAAATTTTCAAAATAATTAATCAACACAAATTTCATTTAATTTGATTTGGATTTAACAAATTTAGTTTTTCTTTTTCTTATTTATTCGTGGTAGCATCAAGCATTTTGACCTAAGACCTTGTAACTTGCACAAAAGTACTTTATTGGTTTCCTTATTTGAAATAAGTTCATTATTGGTTTCAAGAATCTAGTTTTGTAGGTAAAAAAAAAAAAAAATGTATAATTAAAAATTCTAGAAGTAAATAAAAAATTGGTTTGTGAAATCTGTGAAATCAAAGAAAAAAAAATGGAGAGAGTGTTGGATATTGTGCATGGGGGTACAGGAAATGGAAGAAGTACCTGCCATCCAGCTTCTATGCTGTTGAGATCTGAGCCGTCGAATGATCCTGAAAGAACCCAAATCTGTGAGAGACTGAACTCGTTGACTACTTGGATTGATGGGTCCCACACGTTTATTGTTGCCCTGGCTCCATAAACCTCTTGTGATGTTCCGGTGTATGCAATTGCATGCTGTTACCATGCAGCCGCAGCCATTTTAATTTTATTGTAATCATAAAAATGTGAAAAATTAGATGCAAACACAATTCCCTAGAATGTAATTAATTCTTGTGGACCTTTTGATAAGCGTAATAAATACTTTGATTTTGTTGATTCAATTGGTGTTGTGGTGTGGACAGTGGTGATATAAGTATTTACATCCAAGCAATTAATCTTGTAGCCATCAAATAGGGGAATGATTAATAATCAATTGGTTGAATTTTGAAGCGATAGAATCTTTGCAATTTAATTATATTCAGATTCATGAATTATAATTAAAGTTGTTATATTGACATGATTTCAATTATTTGATCATTCCGATCTTACAAGAGCATCTAAAAATGATGGAAGTATTGCTTTCCACTTTTAGGAAAAGAAAAGGTATATTCATTTAAAAAATAAATATATACTGTGATTTATATTTTAATTCAATATATTGATTATAATCTAAAAACTCTTCTTAAATTATAAAAAAAATTAAAAATTAAAAATTTTTCCTTACCATCCCAAAATTATATCATGATTTAAAAGTAAAAATTATTTTCAAATTGCACATCAAAATTTTCCTTTACCTAACAAACATTATTAATATTCCAATTATACGAATGTAAAATGATATTTAAATTCAATTTATTTAAAAGTTATATAAAAAATTGTGATTACAAACATAATATGATGTTAACAATACATTTTAATTTTAAATATATATGTATATCAAAATTTGTCTCTATTTTATAATAGATATGCTAGAAATTTGACATAAAAGACAAAACCCCAAAATGTTAGCGACATTTTGCGATAAATCCTAACAAATCAGTGACATGTTCTTAATTTTGTCATGTTTTCTGCTACAATTTTATGAAAAGGCATTTACAACTTTCACATATTTCCCTTGTTGATTCTAACAAAAAAGACACTTGATCAGGAGCATGACATATACATATATATACATACATGAAAATATACTATAGATACAAGTATGAAGAGAAAGGAAAGGATACCTCATGTCCATTGCCGCTGACTACATCGGGTGCATCGGATCGTCTAGCAAGGGAGAACTTAGGTTGTTTCTTGCCAAAGTCAAACAAAGACTTGGCTCTCAACACATCATGCTCTGTGCTGCGACGTATAGGAACCGTGCCCTTGGGACACCTTGTGCCATTTCCGTGCCACATTTGCCATGCAACTTGTCTTATATTTTCCTTTCTCTTTGCATCTCCTCCTCCCTCTTCTTCTTCTTTCAACACCTTCATTGATCTTGGCATTTCTGATGGCTTTCTCTGTTTGCACAATAAACAAAATAAAATAATTAAGATTAATGAATGAATGTACATATATGTGATGTAAGGTTTTTTTTTTTAAGGTTCTGATATGTGTACCTGGATCTTGTGATTTTTAAGAAGTGGATGATCTAAACCTGGTTGTCTTTTTTTGTGGATACAATCTATGATATCCCCATCTGGGCTCTGTGAAAAAAATGACACAAAAAACAGCAGAAAAAAGAGAATCCCAGATGAAATCTAAGTCAGAAATTAAGTACAGGAAAATATAAAATTACTATAGTGTTTGTTTTTGGTGAAAATGAGATGTAAGATAGAAGTACCTCAATGGTGAGGACAGGAGGCTTGTTAATCTTGTTCAAGTGCCTTTGGATCCTTTCAAGTCTCAAGCTACTAACTTGTCTATAATTTGAGTAGTTGAGGCCTGAAACAAGTAGTGAAAATCTTTGCAAGGAAAAGAAAGCAACAAGGAAAGGAAGGAAAACTTGGAAGGAAGAAAACCCCCTTTTCCTTACAACACCACCCATATTTCATTCAGTGCCCAGAATCAATACACCATTACTAGCAAAAACAAACAACACACATCCAAAATACAAATTTGGACCTTTTTTCTTGATGTTGCCAGCACCAAACACCGACAAAAGAAAGAAAGAAAATGACTCTTTTAACTCTCTCCTCTCTCTCTCTCTCTCTCTCTACTATAGCTATAGGGGGCTTTAATGGTGAGAAGAGAAGGTTGGTGAAGGATAATTAAGCTAAGCTGCAGACGTATTCCTTACCATTTCACCATCAAGGTCATCATTGCCTCTTTGCATTGGTTTCATGTATTGGAGATATATAGAGAAGTGTTGTTTAAAATTTTAGTTCTTTGACTATGCAACAGGAAATAAACTGTAACAACAACAAGACTTGAAGGCACTATAAAAACCCAGACCTACCCAACTAAACAAGCCCCCTTTTATTGCCCTTCTTCAATGTTGTATCTGCCACCATACAACTTTGCCATTAATATTTCTTTTTCTTTTCTTCAAAACCTCTCTCTCTCTTTTCACATACACACATACATGTACACATGCACCTTAACTTCCAGTTTTTCCTTTTAGCTTTCTTTCCTTCTCAGTCTCTCCATATCCCTCGGTTTTGCCTTTTTTTAAACTCCAAGTAGCACTCAATTGGTATACTTTCTCCCCTTACCCTGCTGCCACATGGCACTTTTATTCATATTCTTTCACACCTAAATGTAGGTGTGTGTATGTCCGAATGTGAATATGATATGTTACCTTCATCATATATACATAATTACATACAAAAGTTTATTTTTAGTTTTTTGAAATTTGTATATATATATATATATATATATATATATATATATACCAATTACTTGGCATGATCCCATTTAATAACTCGGTCGAATTATGTTGTTGGATAGTATCATTACTAAATATGAAAATCACATGTTGCTCTATATATCTTTTTCTTTCTTTTGTGTAAAGGATAGATTAACAAATAATTATTCACAATTTTGAACTTTAATATGCATTAGTAGTACACTTTCATTATTGATCTTGAGCTTTTCTTTCTTTCTTAATAAAATTTTTATTTTCCATTCATTTTAATTAACATGCTAATAGATGTAATTTATAAAATTTCTTCCAGTTTGCCCTACATATTTTCTTGCAATGAAAGCATCAGATCTGACATTTACGATCAATTAGACCCAAAACAATGAGAAAGGATCTAGGCAGCTAGCTAGCTACTAATTGTTTTAGGAAATTGTTGATCATGTTAATTTAAAAAGAGGCCAAGCTACATAATTAAGTCAAACTTGGCAAGATAAAATGGAGAACACCTTCCTGCAAGCTTTATGTATTAACAATACATATATAATACAATTATCTAGAATTAGGACTTTTAGGTGATGAAATCCAAGGAAGAAAATAATATTGCTGAATTTTCAAAGTATTGGGGAGGCTTCGATGATGTTTATAATTATTAATTAATTTTTATTTTGATTTGAGCATCTAATTAGCAAGCAATCCCCCTAATGTGTGATACAATGCACTAATCTCCATGTGGGTTTACATTATTAACGACTTGAATTAATTTATAAATTGTAAGCGAAGATGAGAAACCAAGATATATGTGAAAATTAAAGTAAAAAAGTAAGCTTCTATTCTCGAATCTCGAATGCGCCTTTCCTCATTAATATTCTAGATAAAATTTGGTTGTCAGCCTCTTTACTCACCCAACCTGGATTCTAGATTTGACTCGAATACTTTAAACTTAAAATGACTTTTTTGTCCTTGAGTGCTTGAACATTGTTGCAAGTGAAGATCGTAAGTAATAACAAGTATAAAATATTGCCACCAGCCACCAGGAAAATTAAATTTTGTTCTAAGAAGTTTAAGGAGGTATTGAATATACGATATTATATTTTATTGAAAGCAAGCAAAATCTACAAAAAGCTTGAGAATAAGGTTTTTGGTTTAAGTTTTTAAGATTGAATGTTGGTAAATACTATAATCTCAAATTAATAATGGCAAATTGACAGTAGTGTTTTAGATTTTATTTAATTAGCCTGAAAAGTTTGATTGGATATTCTATATAAAATGAGTTTCAGGATATATAGATATATATATATATATATCCCAAAATTTGTAAGATTATGATTATCTTCTTTTAGTAAGGGTCACTTTAACATTAATCTTATATTTCAATTTGAACTTTGATTTTCAACCATCTATCCACCTTCAATCACCGGTTGAAGTAATGTCATATATTCCATAGAAAGTCAAATAAAAAAAGAAATTATGAACGTACGTGGATGATGTGTCACTATTCTAACCCTTTAAATGAAATGTTAAATAGTAAAGTAACAATTTAATTAGTAAAAAAAATTAAGTTAAAATAAGTTAAATAAGCCCACCTTAGTTTTCAATTACAAAAGTAGAAATTGAGAGATAGTAACGCATTTTGAACCCCCAGTTGCATTATTTGATGTAGGTGAAAAATGCTCAACATTAAACCATGTCAACTTCTTGTAAGGTAGTTTTTAAAGAACTTAAATATTAGCCCTTAAATATTTTGATGAAAAAGCATTGCGCAACCCCAAATACTACACATAGTTCTTTATACTGAATTTTTTAACGTGTAAAGAATTTATATATAAATCAAGTGCTCGTCAAAATCTAAAGTGCTGTTTAAATGACTTGGTGTGACGAAAACACTTCAAGTCATTAAGACTTTTATTAATGTACTGTCATTTTTCCACTTAAAAAGATAGAAAATCAGTAAGAATCTTATCCATAAACTTTACAACGAATATGATTCTTCACGCATAAAAAATAGAATAGAATTAATGGAATACCATTTCCCTTCACGACAAAAAAAAATCCATATAAGGGCAGCGAATGAAAAAATCAGTATAAGAAATATATATTTTTGGAATGAGTTTATTGACTTGCTGCTTGCTGCAGGTTGTTGTATACATTTTGATTTAGGTTTCCTTGCTTGTACGCTTGCTTTAATCATGAATTCTGTCGCATGAAAATAGGTGAGGAGCCCCGAGCATGCCATTACTCCACGGCAGATACGTTTCACAGCTATCTATCTAGATTAAGGTTCCATAAATGACAAATATTTTATAACCACTTCATTCAATAGATAGTTGTAATAAATTCTTGCGAAAATTTTAGTTAGTAAATTATTTGTATATGGTCATCTCTGAAAAGCCCTTTATTATGTTGTTTCATTTAATAAAACGGCAATAAATAAGTTAAGAAATTTATTGCATTCAGTTATTAAGTAATTTGATCTATGCTTTTAATTTATCAAATGTTTTTCCAAGTCTCTAAATTTGATGCTTCCCTTGGGATGTATCACATTCAATGCCAAGCTTCACTTTTTGATGATTAAGTTAAAGTTAATTAAGTGAAAAAGCATCCGAACTAGGTTCTACTTTAAACTTTTATTTATGATGCCTATGCAACAATTCTCACATTTAATTTGCAATCGCATGTAACATACATTAAAAGGGTTCCACTTAAATGTTTATATACATATTGCAGATACTGCTAGAAAATTTACAGTCAGCGTTAGCATATTTATGATTTTAACAAGGACCCATCCGTCATATAAACTTTTATTATCTTTTTCAAAGCTTTTAAAGGATTGTTTATAAAGAAAAAATAAAGGGAATTTAATCCTAACTAATCTAATGACCAAAACCACCCTTTCTTGAGATTTTTGTCACATCAGTAAAATCTGAAAATGATATAAGTATATAAAGATAGTTAAATAAATATAACAATATAATTTAACACAGTTTAATATTTTGGATTGAAATAGAGGATTAGGTCATTAGACATTACTAGGAATCTTACTTGTTCAAAATCTAATAAATAATTACGAGAAAAGGCTTAGATGCATCTGAAATTTGTGCTTTAATCATTCAAGATCACTACGTGTGACATAAATCTCTCATATAAATACATAAGTTTAATATATGCACATGCATAAACCTAATAGTAAGAACCCATGTCAAACCAGTAGAAAGATGACACAAGTCGGTTTATGAACCTGATCGAAGGAAGCATTTTAGTAACCATCAAAGGTTTATTAGTTTGACGAACGTGGAGCCAAACAAATGAAGGGATCAACGAAGGAGAAGAATCATGACAATCTACGAAATATAACTAGCCGCGAACATGACAGCAGATGTCCAACATGCAGTCTACAGGTGTTATCCAAAAAACAATAAACTTGACAAATGTCAGATACGTTTGCCTGCACAAGCACAGTCAGAAAGGTAAATTTGTCTTCATATAAAATATAGAGTAATAACTCATTTGGAGAGTAAAAAGTGAAAATCAATTACTTTTAATGAGATAAGTAAACTTTATAGAGATACACACTGACTCGAGCATTTGAGGGTGTCCTTGACAACAAACTTTGGGTCACCTTAATAAAGGTATTATTTGTGTTACTGATTTGATTGAAGAATAGAGGAACCTCGGGGCGGAGGTTCTTGCCAAAACAATATCATAATTAGTAATTCGTGTGACATGACATAATCTTAAGTGATTGATGTGCATAGGCAAGCACATTGAAAATTTTCTCAACCATTAAATCATCTATTTTGATTTTCATTTATAAAATGGACACATGATTAGGTTATGGATTTATCAAAATCCATCATAAGCAATAACTATAAGTTTGATTCAATTATCTTTCAGAAAAAAAAAACAGAAAAAGAAAAGATATAATTCAATTAGTTACTCCCACAAACACATTTTTATAATTTTATTTATTCATTTTTTGACAATTCAAACACCTATTTGCTAGGGCCACCGAAAAACATTGACAAAATACAAATGGAGATGACTTGAAATCAAGTCACAGGGGCAATTTAGTAATTGTGGAAAGTACTCGCTTTCAACTTTCAAGTCAAGAAGCTGGCGCGAAAATGTGACTTGCCCTCAAAAATTAATTATGGCAAGACCTAACCGGGTGGCTCGTGTTGAATTACCAAAATAACCTTCAGCAGTTAATGAACTTATTATTCATGTACATATTATGGGGGAGAGACAGTACAACTGTATTGACGGATTTGGTGAAAAGATTTTAAACGAAGAACCCTTTGGAGGTGACAAAGAAACATGGTTGCGTTACACATCAGAATCACATCTTTGTCAATCGATCAAGACGCCTGACTTCACTTCAATGTCATGTTTCAATACATGAACTGAGTCTTTCCTCACAACAATTATTTATTTATTTTATGTACACTATGTATCATATGTTGCTTTAACTAGTAGTTTATGCAATAAGAAAATATATATGGACAACAATGCTTCAACTTAAATTTATAACTTAAAATTTTAATTTCAGCATCCAGTCCAGTCATCCATCTTCATATATAAGAGTTTTGAAAATGGATGTTACCTTCACCACTAAATTAAAAACAGGTGAATGATTAAAGATTAAAATTTTAAATTTTAAATCACAATTTTAAATTAAAATGACCTAGCTCAATTTTAAATATTTGAAAAGCTATTTCTTAGATCAATATGCTCGTAGAGACCCAATCCATCTTTACCAGTCTTCGCTTCATATGCTAAGCGAGAAATTAACGGCTGATTGGTGATGAACGAAGGCGTCCTTCAAACTTGCAGGACAAATAATGCCGCACTTCTGAGAGATACCAAATATTTTATTTATCATTAATAATCTAAAAATTGCCAAACTATTTTCTGAATGGCAATTACAAATTGTCTAGCAAATTTAATATCACCTATGCATGCCCTCATTTAATTAACAAAATAACCATTATTTGATTCTTTTAATTATCGGCAAGTCAAGTCAATTACTAACTAAATAGAAGCAGTTTATCAAGCACGGTCAAACTTACAATGTAACACCAACGTGAAATGCAATAAACTTTGAAGTAGGAAGAACAAGTTGAGATATAACAGTTCGTGCATTCACCAATAAAACTCTTTTTATGTTCACAAACATCAAATAACCCACAATGTGCAAAGTAATCTGCGACCAGATAATGCCAAACTGATAAATATACATAAATGAAGGTAGTGGGAAGAGATTTTGAAAATTTATAAGTTATAACAATTTGATGGGCATGGACAAACAAAGTCTTCAAAATTATAAAAGCATTTTACAAATTAGCTTTCACTTGGCATCAAAAATTGACAATTCACAAAAAAAATTTGATCATACATGGCCTTCACTCAGTAATCCTAATTTACCCTATTGAAAGTGATCGATTACAAACTTTAGAATAAACCCTAGCTGATAAAATTTTGGGTATAGGTGGTCTTTGTGTGTGTATTTGTATTTCTTATGAACAAACACATTCGTGTACAAAATTTCTTGGCTGTAAATTACCCAATGATCAGATTTTTCTACACTTTCACGCTTGAGGAACTCAAAATAAATAGATCTACATCACCAGCACTTTAGCCACTTGTTGAGTCATCTTCACTGTCTTCACTGTCATCACTGCATTTTGATTTGGAGTAAAAAGCTCAAGTCATACGCCATGGAAATAGAGAAATATGCTTTGCATAGCAAGACATACTAAGAGTTGAAAAAATGTTGTCAATGTAGGTATATATATAGTATTGTTGTCTGTGTTATATAATATCCAAAAAATAAATAAATAATAGTAGGTAACAAACTCCTACTACTAAATTATATCTTTGTGAAGTTCTGAGTTTTAAAAACACTTGATCTTGTTTGATAAAATACCTGTGTTCAGGAAATTTTGACAATCGTCGGGCGTCCAAGCCTGTGATAAATTTCTGTGCAGCTTGAACATATTCCGCCCCTGCAATCATTAAATAGCATTAGAGATGCAGTATCCATGGGTGTACCAAACTTATTTGTAGGAAGAGTGAGAATTTAATTCAGACATCAGTGCTGATGCAGCCAATAATTGATAACAAAATTCCAGTCACCTGACTACCTTTAATCCGAAAACAATTCAAAATCTGATAAAACCAGAAATCCTAGTAGTTTCTACTTCTCGTCACAGTCTCTACTTCTCTAAAACTCTAGAACAAACGCAAATGTGAACAGTTAATCTGACCTACATCTCCTGATTACCATTGAACATTTACAGGCTGCCAAATGAAAATATATGAACAGCAAAACTACACAGATGAGAACATACCCTTTGACAACTGGAAGGCATGAAGTGCACATCTTTCTGCGGCCAGTCTCACTGGAGTACTTCCATCCTTCAAACATTCAGCAAGTGCAGGACCATAAATAGTCACATGGGCCACGATTGCTGACGGATTAGCCTGCAAACCAGTTTGATACAATGATGACAAATTTTTCGCACATAAATCAAAAACATAATATAGTAGCTGCAAGTTAATCAGCCAGTACGGCCTCTTGTCGTTGTGCAAGATGTCTTTAGTTTAAACCTCACTCACATCAAAGTTTCAGCAATTTTGGTTTATATTTAATGTAATTTAAGGAAAAATAAATAAAAAACAAACAAACAAATAACATTAGCTCACAAGTTCAATATGACAGTACAAAAGAACAGGTACTTACTTTCGCAACTGCTTTTAGAGCAGATAATGCCTTTCTTCTTACTTCACTGGAGTCATCATACAAAGCCATTACCAACGATGAAAGAATATCAACAACTGCAGTGGTGTTAGAAGGATCACTTTGAACTTGATGAATTAGAAGCCTTCCTAGTGCCTTGGTTGAAGCTTCACGAAGGGGAAACTGTATGCAAGAAAGTGTCAGATTGGCTAAAACAAACTCATAAATTGTATAATTCTTCTTCTGAGTAAAGGTACCTTCTCATCTTTCAAGGAGTTTTTGAGACAGTCTACAATTGATGGGAACATTGGAGACGTAAAAATTGAGGAAGGATTTTGCCTGAGCAAGGATGAGAATGTGAGAACAGAGCCATGTCTAGGAGCCCATCCAGTGGAAGAAGCTAAATCTAAGAGCTCCTGAAGCAGGTCAGCAATCTGAGAATCTTCCTTGTACTGCAATGTCATTATAGGAACACATGTCAAGAACACAGAGCGAATGGCAATTGATAGATCAACATTATACTATTTCCTATAGAATCAGGAAATCTTGGGCCAAATATGCAGTGACAAGTAAAAGATTTATGCAGATTGTAGCAATAACTGGTATGGATGATATAAGAAATATCATTTAATTCAAAAGAACAAACATATCTCGAATATTCTCCTGAAAACCTTTTTTGGTTGGACAAATATAGGTTCACATCCTACTTCTAATGAACTCTTAAAGGAATCTAAAAGAAAATAGCTTTGTGATAGGGTGATGATGGAGATCACATGAAATGTTAATTTATTACAGGTTTTTGCAAAAAATGTAGAGATGAAACCGAACTCTAAATTGTTCATTTGACCAAATATCAAAAATCATCACTCTCTTAACGACATGGAAATCAACCAATGACACAACTGAAAGTTCGTTAGAATATCAAGTCCAAACCTGTGACATGATGCCCAGTATGCTAGCAGCCAATATCCGAACTTGGTCATCATCATGATGAATTAGATCCTTCAGGGCGACATAGACACGAGTTCTAACAGCAGTGCTCACACTTTTCCCAGCATGCTTCAGTACACCTTTTAAAGCAGTCAAAATGGCCTCCCTAACCCCGGCATCAGATGCCTAAACAGAGACATGATAATAATGTTATACAATCAAGTTTTAAATCAATATGTAGCAATGATAAAAAAGAATAAGCATCACCTGCAAACTTGACAAAAGATCACCAACTAAAGGATCAACCCTGGTACTGAGAGCACTAAGCTTCCCAAGTGCTTGAGCAGCGCTTGAACGAACAGTTCTGCAATACACACACACACCACATAATAGCCATGTAAACTAAGTTACATATATGCCCGCAAACTTTGCAGCTCAGTCTAAGACCAAAATCTTTGAAAGTCACCAAGAAGAAATTTTTAATTAAACAAGAAACCATACTCAATATAACTTTGTTCATGTGTAAAAAGAAAAAGGAGAATAAGATATAAGAAATAATCTTTACCCTTTTTTTTTTAATACATTAACGCCCATAATTATGGAAATAAAATAACTAGATTACTCTAGCAAGGACCTTTCATCTAATGTACATAAAAGTTCATCAAAAAAGGTTAAAAGAATAAACTCCCAAACTAACCTTGTATTATCTTGTAGACACTTGATAAATGTTGTTTGAAGCTGAGGAAGGAAAGGTTTCAGAGCCATTCCTCCCTTTCTTATTATAATGCTTAAAGTAGACAAAATAGCACTCTTCACTTGCCAAGGAAAACGGTCACCTATGATGCGAATAAGAGGCCTGTTTTACAAATAAAAAGAAAAATTAGATTATAGAAAACACTAAATTATTGTTGGCACAGGCATCCAAAACTGTCTTGAAAAAAGCTAGACACAGAAAATAAACTTAAGTTTAAACATTGTGCTCAAGTAGTTGACACAGTGACACATCCAATCTCCGCTAGATTTAGATGAGTTACAACACAACCAAGGTTCACATCTGTTCCAAGAGTTTCACCTCACAGGAACCTATGTAAAGCTTCAGACTCCCTAGTCTCAAAGAGCACAACCATATGAATTAATTCACTTCATTCTTCTTCCCACACTTCGGTTGAGCAAAGCACAGAGGGATAAGTTTTCCAAGGGAAATTCCGAACTCAAATAAATAAAAATGGAAAAATGTGTTTCTGATAATTGTTTTGAGATGCATTATGTTCATCTTTTAAAATATTAAAGGGGCATTTCAGAAAGCCAAATTGTCGATCTATTAGCGGAGTGATCAAGTAACTCAAAAACAATGAACATTTACATGGGCAGTGCTTTATCCAACCTAGAAAAGCTGAGAACTATTTTAACTATACCAACATTTGACATATATTAAACATTCATGACGCATACCCTGTTATTGGAATAACAAACTCCTTCAGGGCTGATTCACTAGTCACTTCAATAAGCTCACCGAGACCCAATGCAGCCTGCTCTCTTAGTTCCGCAGACCCACTTATTAGACCCTAAATATACAGCAAAATATTAGAGACCGGACTCATAAATAATGTAAATTGCATTACCAAATATTGGATAAAATGTATCATTAGTATTTTCTCTATCACAATAATAAATAGGGTGAAAAAAGCAGGCAAGCATGGCAATGTTAGGAACGTTAAGGATTCATAAAAGAGAAAATGCATAAAGGTCATGGCAGCTAGGACTTCTAAACCACATCACTGGTGTCTGGTGCATAGGCAATTTACTAATAATCACCTCCAGGCAATCAGATATTCTGGGTGGAATAGGTATAGCAACCTTACTAGTAAAGGCTAAATTCACTTAAAATGATATTAATATAAAACAACAGATCACTTTAGAGAAAAACAGAAGTTCAATGAACTACCAGAGGTTCATCTCTTTGGCGCAAGAGATTGATCTATCAAATATATAGTGAAAACAGAACCAAAATGGATCCTGATAAAAATAGTTAAACTAAAAAATATGATGATAAATTAAAAAGTTATAGAAGCCACAATTACACAATATGTTGATACAAAAAGAGCTAGGTAAGCAAGAAAGGGTAGTACTTGAAGAAAAATAGGAAGCAACGGCTGAAGTGCTTTCGGGAGACAGAATCCAGGAATGAGAATTGGTCCTCCCTGCAAGTAAAGGATAAATGCATTCAAATTAGTGAGCTATCCCCAAAATAACAAATAAATACACATTACAAAGAATAACAATTTATTCATATTTGTTCATCTTAACTACCCAAGAAAAAATAAAAAAACCAAACCTTCTTTTTCCTCCGCTCTTTATCTCTTGATGTAGATATGGCATCACGTACTAATTTTATATATGAAGGCAGCATTTCCTTAGGAACTGAGCCAACAACCCTTGACAAAGCCTCCCAAGCAACCTGTTAAAAATAGCATAAGGTGCAATCTATTCTACAACACAGGATCAGCAACTAACAATTGATGATAAACGTATACCGCAACAGTAGCTGAGTCTGGATCACTAAGCAAAATAATCAAGGTAGCTATCATGTTTGGAGCTTCATCAACCAAATATAATTTGCTGTTTTTGTAAAAATATCCTATCAGATATGCAGAACTTCTCCTTATTGAAGCCTGAAACCAAAGAAAGTTAGCAATTGAGAAAGAAAAAGATTAAAATACATTACAAGAACCTTAAATATACTGAGGACTAATCAAGCATACCTGACTGTCCCCAACTCCTTTAAGAAGCTCTGATATTAAAGATTCAAGGCCTTCATCATCTATGACCAGAGCCACTGTTTCTGCAGCTTCCTTGGCCAAAGCTTGCACATCCTAAAATATCCATGAACAGTAATAATTTTAACAGGGAAACAACCAGTATAATGCAATATTCTAAAGGCCTAATAAACTTAGGAAAAATGGAAGGAAAGCCATATTGTTCGTAACTCAGTCAGACACAGAAAGAGACAGAACAAGTGATTAATGCAAATTCAGTCAGCAAAAAGGAATAAACAGCTATTAAAAAGAAGCAATTCACACAGATAGCATACCGTGTCATCCCCACCCATAGCAGAGAGTAAAGCAGGAAGAATAGTGCCAAGATGAAAGTTAAGGCTAGGACCCGCAACCTCGGCTAAAGCTCCCAAAGCATGTGCATTGAAAGCACTGGTAACATGTCCAAGCATTCAGTAAACAAGCCTTCATTCAAAACTGGATCTTAAAACAAGCTAACAGAATCAGGGAAAGAGACACATACGAAAGTGGAAGATGGACTAGCTTGGGCAAAATATGAGGCAAAACAGCTGTAGTCCTGACACTGAAAGCAAGAAAAATAACAATTTAAGACTGGAAAACGTACAAAAGGATATCCAGAAGATTAAGAGTAAAACTATACATACTGCAGAAAAGATCATACCTTAAAATTTGTTTGAGGCCATCCAAGGCAGTATCAGAGGTTTCATCATCCTCCAAAGAATGCAGAAGTGTTGGAACAATTTCATCAATTGCTTGCATTCCAGCACTCTGTCAAGATGTTTAAGAGTTATATTCTCTTTTCAAATCATCAAATAACCAAATTTATTTTTTAAAAAAAGGGAGAACAGAGAAGAAACCTTGAAAAGAGTGCCAAATGCCAAGCCTGCAGACTCACGAACCTCAGGAACACTGTAAAGAAAAACGCATTATCTCATTTTACCAAGCATTAAGACAAGCACTTGCAAATTCATAGATAAATTAATCTAACGAACCTATCACAAAGAGCAGTCCTGATGGCACGGATCAGCTCGTCCATGAAACTCAATAATTGACTCTTACCCGCACCCGCCATCACTTCACTCAGACCTATGCATACCCCCTGACAATCATATGGATATTAGAAATGAACAAAACTCATAAAGTTCCAAGTTCTTAACAAAGTTTAAAGAAATGAACAGAAAATAGGTTGAATTCCTTGCAAGCAAGGTTTCTATTCTGAGAGCTGTAATTTAGGTGGCCCAACCTCCTGATGCAGTCACCCCAAGTAAGGAGAGTTCATTATCTAAATTTAGAAAACCCATCATTCATTAAGACAGACATGTGATTCATGTAAACTAAACACATTCGAAATCCCTTGTTGCAGCAGAACTTAGATTTAAATTCTACATATTTTTTTTTATTTTAATATTAGGTCTTACTTTGACTGAAAAAGCCAAGGGACACAACTTATCAAACATATTCCACTGCCAATCAAAGCAAGCTCATTCACCCTCTGCAAAGCTCCAACCTACTCTTCCAAGGTTTAAGAATATTTTTAACTTCAATGATTTAAATGCCACAAAACAAATCAAAGCCGAATATAAACATGTGAACAAGCCAACCAAAGCATTCTGGGACCTAGCCATTTGTTCTTTTCAGTCTAATTACCAAATCAATAACCAAAGAATGCAAGCATTTGAGTCAGCAGCCACTGAATAACATTTTATTTTTGCACAAGATTCATGGGCTCACCAGACAAAGTTGATTCCTACAATAAAGGTTGTAATGTATGTCAACCTTACGTGAAAAACAAACCTAGTTACAACTAGACTACATTCAAATTTGCAGGTAAGAGAATGTAAAACACTAAGTTGAGACCAAAAATCATCAGAGAATTAGATGTGAAAGCACAAAAAGAACACAAAGCATGCATTGGTATAATGTCCACATGTAAACTATATAAGAATACAACAGTCCTTTATTACTTTGTGATTTGGGCTTTGCACAATGATGCATGGCTTTTGCAACACTAATGCTGAATAAAATTAGGAAAGAAGATTAATTACTTGTCTTCTGCTAGCATTAGGATCCTTCAGCCCTCGGGATAAAATTGGTATGATCAAAGGAAGTACTCTTTCTCCAAGTTTCCTAACAAGCTCTCCCAATGCTCGTCCAGCAGCCTACACAATCACCACATTTTTATAATTTGGGAAGTCCAAAAAAATTGTGGCTCAAATAAATGGCTAGATTAAGTATCAAATATGAACCTGCCGCCTTTCAGACGATGAGGATGCAAGAGACGTAATTAGTGTATCCATTAATACTGGCATTATTTCCTTCAGTGTCTTTGGAGTATTAGCCACTATAGTTTTCCACACATGTAATGCAGCCTGATCGATAGAAGGGAAGCATGTACTTCAGAAAACTGACTTCATTTTTCTCTAAAATGAATACTCATTGTCAACTAAAAACATAACCTAATATATCATCACTACCTGACGAACTGAAAGACTGACATCAGTTCGGACCATATATAAAGCAGCAAGAACTTCATTACGCTTCTCCCTACCCAAAACCTCAATGATAGCACGTCCATGAGCTTCAGTGCTAGCACCTTCATCATCACTCCCACCCTCAAGCAAAGCTTTTCCTGAAGTCCCAGCCACCTAGATAATATACTTCCCATGTGACATTAAGTAAAACTTAGCAGCTTCTTAAAATATTAGATATTAAGAAGTTTTAACCTTAAACAGGAGATCTCCCAAGAGCTCCACAGAGCTTTGCCGGATACGCCAATTATCATTGAAGATACCATCCTCCACAGCTGGAAGGAGCAGAGGCAATGACCTGAAACCCATATATAAAAATAGATAAGACCATGGAAGGACTCATGGCAGACTTCCTATCCAAACATGACTAATTCCCAGGAAGATATTCATCTAATAATATTTCATCAGCTATTCCAATAGATTTACAACATCAACACAAATTTAAGCACCCCCAATTAGACATGTCAATAATGAATCAATATTAATCAAAAGAACATAGATAGGATCATAGATTCTATACGTTGTTGCATAATGCTCCACCAGGACATGTCCAGCTCCCAGGGCTGCATCACGCACAGATTCATTCTCATCAGCAAGACCTGTATGGGTACAAACAACACCAATATTAAAGAATGCAACAATAACACTCAAAACAGGGAAGTACAAATCCGGAATGAGTATACATCCAAATCATGGGAAAATAGCATTTACCATCCAGAATAGCAGGCAGCACCTGCTGCAAATAGTTTTGAAACTGAACGCCTAATGACCTTGGCAGATACTGCAGTCAAATTTTCCATCAGTAGGAAACAGCTTCATAAAACTTATGAAACTAAGTGGGAAACAGTTGGACAATAAAAGGGTGTCACCTTGAAAAGTGTTAAATATCCATCACGTACAGAAGCTCTTTGATGAGAGCAGTTTCGAATAACATCGGGGAGTACATGCTCAAAGTACTCAGTGCCAAGAGCAGCTAAAACCTGTAGATAGGTAGACACAGATAACCAAATCAAACATGCCCATTCTGATATTTATTAATTTGTCTCTTCATGGAAAAATGAATATAACAAATGTACAAACATGATGTGCTGTATTGATTGACATATTCTACTAAACAGTTAAATGGTAAGAAAAACAATATTGTAACACAGAAGATAATTTTTCAAAGCACGATTGTATCACCATGTTTAATATAGTAATTAACACATTCAATCATATAAATCAAGTGAGGTCTCCAACTGTCCATTTTAATAGAACACTTTAGAATGCCACCACTCTTAACAGCAAAAATAACAACCAAGCATGAATATTTAAGCCTACAATTGAGGGGGGAAAAAAGGGAAGGAAAAAAAAAGGGAAAAGGAATATGTTAAAGCCATCTAGCCTTGAGCCTGAAAGAGCAAAAGCATTATGCTTCCTCAAATGGAAATTTTAAGTTCTTAGAACACATATAAGTTACTCCTTCCATAGACATTACTCAACAAATAATGCCTGCTACCAAGGAGAAAGCAGGCAGCAAAGAAAAACGGCAAGCTGAAGTACTTGCAAAACAAGGCACATTTTCTTTTAAGAATATAACACATCACATTTTTTTATGAAGCTACTGCTACAAATCTACGCACCTGCGCACACTACTTTCAATCTACCACTATCGGATCACAAAACAGTGGTAGTGCAAACTATGAAAAAGAGAGTTCTAACCTCACTCAGTCCTTGAGCAGCTCCAGATCGCTCAACATTACTATTATCAGATTTAAGAGTGTCTAACAACCATGAAACAAGATCTGGAAAGTTTTCTTCTCCCATTCCTCTAATAAGGGATCCAAGGGCTCTTGCTGCAACACCTCGGACTTCTGGAATTGGATCTACAAGCACCTGTTTTTATTTTTATAGAAAATAATAATAATAATAATAAGCAACTTACACAGAAGGTAAGTAAAACCCCAGTAAAAAAATAAAAAATTCCAGCAAAAAAATACACCTTTTTAACTTCAGGAAGAAGCAATCCAATATAAGGAATCATATCCTTTGGTTCCGTAACTAATGAACACATATTTCCAACAATTTGTGCAGCTTTCTTTTTGGTTTCAGCACTCCTCTCCCTTAGCCCTCTATGTACTATCGGTACCAGTAATGCAAGTGAAGGGGCATCAACTGTATTAACAAAAGTTGTCTGCAGAAGACGAATAAGCAATTATATCAACAAAGGAGACGAAAAAACCTGTTATATAACTGAAACAACATTGTTAGGTCCGTAAAATCCTACCTGGAGCAGAATATCAAGAGAATATTTGGTGTGGTCATTGGGGTCTGTGAGACCCATTAGAAGAGTTGGGACAAGAGAAGCTATCTCAGGATTCTTTATCACACTTCCAACCTGAGAATAACATTACAATACATTAAAACCAACAATGATGAATAACACCAAAGGTTAATCATGACAAAACAAACTATACCTGCTGAAGGGCCGTTTGTCCTGCTGACTGGACTTTGGGATGGGTGTCTGTTAACACCTATAATAAGATCACAGTCAGGCCATTTAGTTATATTCAATGTAGAATCAAATGAAAGACTAAGTGTACGTTTAGAGTTTCTCTACTGCCCAAAAGAGTTCCTTTTAATCCAAAAGGCTCTCTTCAATTTTATCTTTTTTCTTTTTCATTTGGTTGCCAGATAGAACAGTTATTTTATGACTACTGGAAGAAGCTCAAATTCTAGGTTTTCCCAAGAAGCCTTTTTCAAGTGCTTTTGAATGTTTGTAATGTCAAAACTATCCTTACAATATTTTATTAAGTACATAATACACTTTTCAAATAAATGCCTCATAAATTTATGTAACTATAATTTTATGTCCATTTTAGTAAGTTGACTATGTAAAAGCTCTTTCAAAATTAAACAACTGAACAATTTACATGCTCAAACAACCTTTTTTAATTGATAAAAATGATTAAAATTTTCATTAAAAGCTCTACTACTAAAGGATGTCCATTTCAAGGAGTTTCTCTACTGGCTAAATGAGCTTTTCTAATATATATATTTTTTTTTTTAATTTAGTTGTCACTACAAAAGAATTTTCCAACAGTTAAAAACATTGTTTTCTATCTATTAAGAAAAGCTCAAATTTTGGATTCCTCTAAGAAACTCTTTTTGAGTTTCTCCAAAAAGCTTTTATTAAGCTTTTTTAGTTAACTTTAATTAGACTGAAACAATCTCATCACATCTTATTAATTTCAGTATACCGTTTTAATTAAATCTAAGCTAAACTCTTACTTTAACATGTTATTATGGAGTGCTCATGCTTCAATACTTTTGTCTATAAATGATTCAATTCTTTTGTTTCAATTTAAAGGAAACCATATTTCACAAATTTTATTATATAATACTTTGAATTTTCTCCATATGTCTCTTTTGGTAATTCCATCATATAAATCAGCTTTTAAAATTATACAACCAAGTGATCAAGCTCTATTAATTGACAGCTAAATGACCGACAACTTTTTCTCTAAAAGCTCAAGTTGAAATATCAAACAAGTCTAAGCTAACTGTCAAAACAGAGAACAGAATTAAACAGTCTATTATGTTGGAATCTGTTGACCGAATCTATAAGATTTGGTCTGTAATTGTTTTTAGGTTTTCTGTTGGGTATCTACTTTGACTTTGTTCTATGTGGAGAGATAAATTAATTGTTGTCAAAGTTAGGAGTTAGAGTTATTTAATTCTTGTTTGGTGGCTGTCAGTAGTTCTGTTGGTGGCTGATAGTGGAATGTTTAGGTGGTGGTTAGTGGTTATTATTATCATTTATTTTTTTGTCAGGGTTGTATATATATTTACTGTCACTGTTTAGAAAAGATTATTATGAATAAAAATTAAAACTTATATATTATATATAAGATGAACCTCAGTAAGTTTTGGCACAATCTTGGGAAGGCACTGAGAAAGCTGTTGAGGAGCACAGTAAGCCATAGCACCAAGCAGTTGTACACTGCTTTGCTTTGTTCGCCAAGCTTTATCTTCAAGACCCTGCGTGAAAAATGCAGTGATACATCAAAATAATTGTTTAAGGGCCCTGGCAGGACTAAAACACTTTTATAGGCAAAAAGGAAAAAAGTGTAGACAGCGTCAAACTTACAAAAATTTGAATCCTGATCTAAATTATTGACTTAGTTCTGAATTTTTGGTTAGACTGTCACAATACATGTAAATCTATACAATAACGTACTTTTCAAAACTCCTTGCAAAGAACTGTTTCATCAATCTCCACATTGGACAGGAACAGGATCAATACTAATTCAAATTTTATCAATAAAAAATTGTCTACTATCCAAAAAAAAAATCTACCAACACTATGCAAGGCTAACTTAGGGAGTGGTCGGGAAAGCCTAATGGATTAAACATTTATGACAACTACCCCTAGTTTGTCATTACTTATTCAACATTTGTGTTTTCAGCAAAGTAGCATTTCCACTTTCCCTGAAGCAGGCATTCTGCATAACATTATATTATAGACCACTGTATTATTGTTGCCTATATTTTTTTCCCAGCACATATACATAATAAATGATACCAAACATATCAGTTACATTCTAACAAACAACATAATTTGACAGAAAATAACGACCTCCAGCTGGCTTCAAATCAAGGGAGCGGGAGAAGTTTTAGCACCCAATAAACTATCATGAAATGAGTACTAAGGCATCCAAAATGTCAAAACAAGTAAATACAAAATACACTGAAAATTATTATCACTAATAATCGTCCAGATGTATTAATGCCTAACATAGAGGCCCTAGACAAAATGGGAAATTTGGAAACTACAATGAAGCAGCAGACTCATAACAAAAGATATGACCTTACACTCCATTTTTTTCTTTTTCTTTTTGACGGGAGTCGATAAGAAAAAAGAAATATTGGAATCCGAATATATATATCTTTATTGTTTTTAACAGTTTTTCAAAAAAAAAAATTATATTATCTTTTTCTTCGGGGAATTGTAAAGGAAACCTTTAATAGTGATGGAAGGACAAGCTTCACCCCCTGTGCACTAAGTTGAGACATCATTGCACGAGCAGCACACTCAGCAGCTTCACGAACTGCAACAACTTGATCAGAGAAAGACACCAAAAGTAATGGTAACATTTGGATCACGTACCTAAAGCAAAAGGAGGAGAAAAAAAGACAAATTAGCCAAACAAACAGAATATACAGCAATAGTGATGGCCATAACAGTGATACATACGGCTCAAACAATCTTCCAAGGTTTTCACAAAGGCACTCAAAAGCCAGTAAAGCTCCTTCACGACACTTGGCAGAATTTCTGCAGTATAATGATATACAAGATAAGAAAACGTCAGAACTAAACAGATTTATTTCACTATAACTTCAGTCTACTACGATCGCATAAATCATGTGCTCAAGAGGATAATTAATGGGGCCAACAATAATATATAAACATAACTACCAAGATTCAGGGAACTTGTCAGTTCAACTCTAGTAGAGGGTAGACAACTGAATAACTACCATTACTAATTACTACAGCAGCAAGCTCCATACACCAATCAATAAGTAACAGACCTTGTTGATAGTTGATTCCACACTGATTCAAAAAGAGCAAAAGTCTACATACAGGAACAACCCATCAAATTTGACCATATAACACCTGTTGTGGCACACAGCTTCAAACAGATCAATGTGGAACCAAACTTATTCTCCCTACATGCTGAAGCTGCCAACATGGGACTATAAGAACCTAAATAAGAAAAATGGGTTGAGAATATAGAGCAAAGAGTATGACCCATCATCTTCAGCAAATTACCATATTATACCAGAATTTTCATTAATTTAAGTTCAATGACCAATTCACACACATACAAATGTCCTTATATACCTAATAAAATACCTTGGTTAAACTGAGACCCTTCTTGGGAAAGTAACCATTCTATTAGTAACTTGGGATAAAACATAGCCAAGGTATTTGAGCAATTTATACAAAAAATATAAAGTTCTACCATCTTATACACTTGTATTCTTCCAACAACCAATTAATCTGGCAGGTGATACGCCATAATGCAGCTGAAAATTGGTTGCCTTCAAATACAATATTACACACACACAAACATAAACTAAATTTTTTTCATTTTTTTGGGAGGAATGGTGATCAACTCACTCAATTTCCCATTCCAATTCAACAATTATTACCAATCTGGCCTGGATTTACTGGTATACTGCAGAATTAGGTTTAATATTATCTTTGTTACTTAGAAGAATTACTACTCTTACAGTAGTAATTAATTAGAATAAGTTAGATTAGAAACTGTTAAGGTACCAATTAGGGATGCAATAACTACCTTAACAGCTCTAACTTAACTAACAAGAATTGTAGTAACAGCCTTTACTTCGGCAGCAAGTAAGACCACATAACCCTAACGTGAACAGCAAGCAACGTGCCAACAGCCCTAACTTAGACAGCAAGCAACGTCCAGCAGCCCTTACTTCGCACCCACACAACGATAGATTTGAGTTAGGTCACCTTAATTAGGGTTTGCTAACTCTCTAGAGTTTGGGTTATTAGCCCTCACCCTAGCCCAAGCTCTCCTAGAATCTAAGAGAAACCGAATGCAGAGAAAACTCTCAATTTTATTGATATTTGACTGAATAATAAAACTATATAAAGTTGCCCTTTAAATAGGCTAGAATCCCTACCCAAACAAGGAAATAAAATAAAAATAGGAAACTAAATTAAAACAGGAAATAACCTAAAAAAACCTTAATTGAATCAAAATAAGAAACTGCCTAAAATCCTTAGTTGAATCAAAATAAGAAACTGAATCAATATTCAAATTTGTGGTCTCCTCGTTGACCTTCTAGATTGATCTTTATCAGAAACTCTTATAGTTATCCTAATCTTTTAGTTTGTTTTAGTTTAAATTCTAGAGATGTTGATAAGGTTCCTAAGTTTAAGGAAGGTTTGTTTCCTTAAACTATTTAATAATGATGTATTGTTTAAAAGTGAGCAGAATGATGAAAACACTTTTACCTCTAAATATTTTTCATGGTATCAGAGTATGTTCCTTTTAAATCCTAGGATAGGTTATGACTAAATACGGAATGGCTACGCCTAGTGCTCCTCCTCCTGCCAGTCCAGTATCTTCTTCTTCCGACACAGATCTGCCTGTTCACACTAGTAATGGTGGTTCTGACAATGGAAACAATGAAAACATCTCTCATGTACTCATAACTGGACACAAGCTGAATGGACACAATTATTTGCAGTGGTCGCAGTCCGTATACATCTTTACTTGTGGAAAAGGGAAAGATGATTATTTGACAGGAGTCATACAAGCACCAGCAGAAAATGATTCAAAGTACAAGAAGTGGAAGACTGAAAATAGTATGGTTATGTCTTGGCTTCTTAATTTCATGACTAATGAGATAGGTGAGAATTTCCTCTTATACAAGACTGCAAAACAGATTTGGGATGCAGCTAAGAGACAATACTCCAGTAGCGATAATGTTGCAGAGTTATTTAGAGTAGAAAGCACCCTTTACAGATTGCAGCAAGGGGAGATGAACGTCACTCAATATTTCAGCAAGTTGACTAGGTTGTGGCAACAACTCGATTTGTTTGAAAAGCATAATTGGGATACTGCGAATGACAGCAATCTGTACCAAGAGATTATTGAGCAAAAAAGGATTTTCATGTTCTTACTTGGGCTGAATTCTCAACTTGATGGTGTAAGAGGAAGAATTCTTGGAATCAAGCCACTCCCAGATATTCAGGAGGTGTTCTCTGTGGTAAAAAGAGAGGAAAGCCGGAAAAAGATTATGATGAGAAATAGCAGTACCAAGACCAAGTCTGAAAATCCAGGACATGACAGCTCTGCACTTGTAGTTCACAACAATATACAATCAGTCTCAGGTGAGAATCGACCAAGGAAAGGCAGACCTTGGTGCGAGCATTGCAAGAGAGCTGGTCATCTCAAGGAAATATGCTGGAAGTTAGTTGGAAAACCAGCAGATTGGAGACCAAGGTACAGCAAAGAGAGTCGTGGAAACTTGGTGGCAGGAACTGAGACTGAATCTATAGCAGAGCAGAACCTGTTTAGCAAGGAACAAATGAATTTTTTGAAGAAGTATTTCAATTCACAATTACCTTCGTCTACTATGATCGGTAGTGGATCAGTAGCTCAACAAGGTAATTTTTTATCAGCTCTTAATGTTCAGAAAGAATTACAGAGGGCCTGGATTGTTGATTCAGGAGCTTCTGACCATATGACTAGTGATAGATCAGTGTTTTGTGAATTTGTTCCAAACCACAGCAACACAACAGTTAAGACTACTGATGGTTCTTTAGCGAAAGTGGCTGGTACAAGTTCTGTGATGGTTTCCTCAAATATTTTACTAAAATCAGTTCTGTTAGTACCTAATTAAGATTGCAACCTGCTGTCAGTAAGTAAGTTAACAAGAGATTTGAATTGTATTACTAAGTTTACTGCAAACCAATGTGTTTTTCAGGACTAGACCTCGGGGAGGATGATTGGCAATGCTGATTTGCACGCCAGACTCTACATACTTCAGGTTGGATCTGATCTAGGATGCATTCTTTTTCAGCTAGAAATGAATTTTCTTATGGTTCATCTAGTTTGTTCAATAAGGATGTTAGATGTAATAAAGATGATGACATCTTCTTATGGCATTATCGTTTAGGGCATCCAAACTTCATGTATTTGGAAAAATTATTTCCAACTCTGTTTAGAAATAAAAGTCCTCAATTATTTCAATGTGAAGTGTGTTCTCTATCAAAGCAAAAACGTCAAAATTACTCAATACAAGGCTATAGACAATCTCAACCGTTCACTTTAATACATAGTGATGTATGGGGTCCTTCTAGGGTTCTAAATGTCACGGGAACAAGATGGTTTGTCTCTTTCATTGATGACCACACTAGGATTACATGGGTGTTTTTAATGAGAGAGAAATCAGAAGTACATCAGATTTTCAGAAACTTTGTAAAAATGATACAAAATCAGTTTGAAACAAAAATAAAAATATTTAGAACTGATAATGGCAAGGAATTTTTCAATAAAGAACTGAATACTTTTTTGCTACAAGAGGTTTAATATTATCTTTGTTACTTAGAAGAATTACTGCTCTTACAGTAGTAATTAATTAGAATAATTAAGATTAGAAACTCTTATAGTTATCCTAATCTTTTAGTTTGTTTAAGTTTAAATTCTAGAGATGTTGATAAGGTTCCTAAGTCTAAGGAAGATTTGTTTCCTTAAACTATTTACTAACAATGTATTGTTTAAAAGTGAGCAGAATGATGAAAACACTTTTACCTCTAAATATTTTTCATATACTTACAAGTGAAATAAGCCCTACTTTATGCCTATATAAAATATGATCATCAATATATGTTATAATTAGTGGACTGATAAATTTAGCAGGGCAGATAGTATATACCTATCTGCAAAACCTTCTCTCAATGTAACCACAATTCCATACTTCTTCAAGCAAGAAATTCCAAATCCCTTAACTACTCCAGCAAGTCCAAAAGCTGCTCCACGACGTTCTCCATATTTGTCACTCTTCATTAGCTGATCTAGCAGCCTAGAAACCAGTGTTGGTGCTTCATCCTAATTAAAGAAATTGTGACGTTAAAAGGAATTCTAATCCAAATTAAAAAGCAACATATAGCTGAAAGGTATATCAATTTTTGAAAAGCATCTAACACATAATGCATTTTTTTTTTTATAGGAAACAAAGACTTTATTAATAAAAGAAAGAAAATACAACACATAATGCATAACTGCCAACAATAAACAACTACACAAAAAATAAGATCTTATCCTTCGCAACACTTGCTAGTTGCTACATACTTGCATCGATTTCATTAATGGGGATAGGCACGTTGAGACTGCCCGCTGAACAGCTTCAGATGGAGTATTTAGCACATCCAACAACTTCTCTACAACAGCATGAACTTTTGGATCATCCTGTTATAAGAAAAAGCTGTTAAAATACATGTAACAATGCAATGTTACTTTAATCATTTAATTAAAGTAAACACATTGTAATTGGTACCTTTGCCAAATGTTTGGCCAGAGCTCCAAGAAAAATCACAACTCCCTCGCGAACCAAATCGTATTTTTCTTCATCTGGTGCCTAAGCAAGAACAAGAAATATCTATAATACTGCAGTTTCCATAGATCATGAAAATATGAAGGCCATAGTGCATTCCCGCCACTAGAAGCAAAAGAATGTATATTGGCGAAAGGCACTGTAATTTGATTAAGAGTCAGACCTTCTTGTTTAGGTAGTTCTCAAAGATGGGAAATAATAAAGAAACATTATCCTTCCCATGCTTGTCAATGATCAGGATACCAGCATTGAGCATTCTTCCTCGAACATCTGCATTAGGATCAGCCTGCAATATAAAAGCATTAAAATTTGCAGATAGGACCCATTCAGTTGAAACCCACACCATACAACAGCTCCCACTACATAGACAACTGTTCCAGCTACCTAGGTTCAAATGGAATTAAAATCATGTCATCCTGATTTAAGGACTATTATGTAGAAATTTTCAAGTCAAGACCATCTACAAGATTTCTGTCCGAAGCCATGACCTAGTCAACTATTCCTGTGACCTTGACCAAGAAAAGGGCTCCTGTTCTAAAGAACCATTCTTGCCGTTTATAAAACGACATCCTAACTTGAATGCGCGTGTACAGATACACCAACGCAATATCACCCAACATTTCTCTAACCAATTCCAAGACAATGACCGCTGAAACTTGTATTAGCACCCAAGGTGACAATTTTTGACACAACAGAAACATGAATTCAATTTAACAAGTTATAGTTATGAGTTCTAAAACGATTTAAACACACTGTGATCGAATCCGTACAAACATAAACAACTAACCCTGAGATTCCATTTTATTTTTGACATTTTTCCAACAGCAAAGGCAACCATCATTAGCTTTCAAGAAAAACAAAGTAAATCTTACTAGTGCTCGTGATATCAAGAATGTCATGACAATTGGAAGGTCTTTTGTTCTCAGAACATCAGCAGCAGAATGTAATGCCAGAGCAATTCCTTGTCTACCTAGCCAGCCACCATCAACATTGTCCTTCCCTAAACCAGCATCTCGGATATAAAAAGAAAATAACGTCGACAGAGATTCCTGAAAATTATTGTAAACCATTGGAAAATGACACCGCAAAATCAGTATGAAATTAAAGTAATAAAAAAAAATTAAAAAAAAAAAAAACAAAACAAAACCAAAACAAAATAAACCTGTATAGAATCTGGGTGTTCATCCAAAGCAGCAGCTAATGCTTCTGCAGCAGCCAATCTAACGTTATAGTTAATATGAGAAAGTGCTTTGAAAAGTCCTGAATAATCAGTTCCAAATTCATAGCCATAGCGGTCCCATATATCCTCTGCTGCTTCTGCAACTGACTGAAACCATTAAGATTGTAGAATGGATGAGTCATTAATAAGCAGAAGAAGCAACAAAATGTAATTACTAACACACCCCAACAACAATAATATAACGAGTCCCTTAAAAAACTATAATATACAATATAATCTACAATTGCAGCAGATCCAGAACAGCACTGCACACTAAAATAAATTGTAATCATTAATACAGATTCCCGAGCACAATAAAGAAGTACATATTATTTGTTTCAATGGATATCCATAGAAAGAGATGAAACCAGCCAAAAATAAATAAAAGAAAAAAAAAATGATGACAAAGATGATCCCTTGTATATTTCAAAAGAAGTTACTGGAAGTTCATAGATCACAGAATCAAACATTGATCAATAATAAATGTATCATCTGAATGCACACTGATTGTAGTTTAGCTAATTTTAAATGCAAGAAGTTAAATAATTAAGTTCAATTCACATTTTGGAAGAAAAGAGTTAGCACACAGAACCTTTTCTGGATCATGCAGAGCAATCCATAAGCTTGATGAAACCTCAGTATTCTCAGGAAGAGAACGACTAGAAATGGCTGGAATACATTTAACTGCATTTAAACAAGCCATTCTCACATGGACATCTTTTGCATACACTCCACATAATGCCTGTAAGAATAAATATTGAGAGAGAGTTTAGTACTTAATAGTTAATATTATTGAATAACATTTTAGAAGTCGTTTAAACAAAAATGTCAAGTACATACAGGTGCCACTTCATCTGGTTGTAGACCAAGACATAGCTCATTCAATGCTGATCCAACAGCTGCTTGATAAGCAGGTACAACACCTAAAACATGATAAAGCACCTGCCAAAGAGTGGAAGATAGAGTCAGCAACAAATAACTTGAGAGAAGGCAAGGAGAGAAGATTGATAAACATCACATCTCTGAAATATATATCATGTCTGTGTGCTAGAATGAAGGTCTAGATACATAACTGATATCATTCGAAGCCTGGGAAGAGGTAAAAGAGGATCCATGTGCATGTAAAGAATCTGAAGCACGTTATCATGAAGTCCCGTCTTCTTGGAGGATAACAAAATTCGCTCCATTATCTAGCAAAAAATACAAGACAGGTAAGCTTGTGGAAGATCAATTACTGACCTTAGCCATCTGAGACAAATGGGAAAACTTACCGGGAAGATGAATGTAAAGGAATCTACGGGAAGAGGCCCAGTTTTACACGACACAGATAAGCCATTTACTATTCTCTCAAAGAGACCCAAGGATGGGCTATCATTAGCTTCTGCCTCACCCGACGATGTAATAAGATCTAACTGAACACGAACATCCTCGGTCACAATTAGACGTAGTGCAGTAGCAATGTCAAGGCCCCAATTACAAAGAGGCATAGCTGTGCATTTAGAAAGCTTCACTAAAGCTTCATAAGCCGCATCACTCACTATTGGTGAGCGTAGTAAAGGATCAACAAACTTAACCTGGTATAGTGTATTAAAATGAGAATTTATAACCACCAAAAAGCAAAGGGATTTGTATACAACAAACATGCAAAGGCAAAAACATAAAACATTTATCATTCTGCCATAGAGGCAAAAAACAAATATGAAATATACACACATACACTGAGAGAAGGTTGGTTATGGGATACAAACCAGTGAAGGTAATTGACTGTGTGCAAATACAGGATTGGCTATGGCAATCTCTCCAAGGGCGCTAAGCATCAAAGATAAATTAGATTGTATTTCATGGACTTGCTCACGTATTGATGCCTCCTCCTTAAGCAGCAATTCCCGCGCCTCTTCTTTTGCTGTCTTTCCCTTATCTAAATGGATCAAAGTGAACCAGAGAGCATCTTACGCAAGAAAAATTATGTGTGCGGAAAACATTATGCAGTGGTAACAGAATGAATAATGTACCAGTTTTTTTTGTTGACTTTCCAGTATCCTTTCTTCCCACAACAGTCACTTCTCTACTAACTGGTTCTCTCTTTGATGAATGATTCGAGCTGGCCTGATCCTGGAAATCAAAACAAAATAATCATGTGAATTTTTTAACATTAGAATACCAAAATAGATTAAAAAGGAAAAAGGAAGGGAAGAGATCTCAAGAAATATCTAGAAATACCAAGCCATCCTGATCTTCATAAACCCGGAAACGGCCTTTTGCTTGTTTTGTATTCTTAGAAGCAACGGTCTCTGCAACATAAACACCTTGCTCACTCGAAAGCATTCCTTCAGGTGTATGAAAAATCTGAAAAATACGAAAGGGAGGAGATAGTGAAAGGAACCATAGAGCATATCAAACAGTTACAAGTGTATCATTAAATTACAGGATATGAATCTATTTGTTTTTTCACTTTCCATGGATAATGCACTTAGGGAAAAAGAGGACAAAATCTGCCAGAGCAGAAACGAGAAGTATAAAAACATTTATGAAAATCACACAGAGCTTGAAGACAGGGAATACTCCAAAACCAAAGTCTTCTCAGAAACTGAGGTATAATGGAAAAAATAGACATAAATCATCTGCTGAATTTTCAAGCCAATGGACTCAAAAACAAGAGAGAATATGCAGATTAGCAAATGAAGTAAGATTAGATAACTTCCGAGTCTAAACAACAGCTAAAGGAGTAACATAATACATTGGCAAAACCCTTGCATTGATGCCAAAAAAAAAAGAAAAAAACCTGACACGGAGGAGGAGAAAAAAGTTTAATAAAGTTTAACAAAGTTTTGTTTCCAACCAAAAAAAAAAAAAAAACTTGCATTGATGCTGGTCTACTACTTCCATCCACTTCCATCCCCCGACACAAAGGAGGAGAAAAAAGCCTGTTTGGACTTCGTTGGACTTGTTTCTACAGAGACAGAATAAAATAAAAAGCAGTATTACGTATGTACACACACACATATATGTATTTAACTAACACACACACAAAATTTTCATGTACGAGAATCCCCCATGGGCTTTTTGCATGGGACAACCAATTTTCACCAGTATGAATTCAGTTCTCACCAATGGTAATTGGGTGTCCTGGACAAAAAAAGGTGCAAAATTCTCATAGAATCCTACATTTTTGAGCAAGACAACCAGTTCTCATATATATATATAACATATAGTACTAATCAGGTGTAGTAATCACACAAATGTTTTCGTGCAAGATGACCAATTCTAACACAACAGTGAGAATTGATCAGGATCCTGCACTTGATAAATCTTCTAGATATTTGAAGTTAAAAATTCAAATGTGATCAGCCAATGAACCATCATAACAAAGCAGCACCCAAAGCAACTCTACACTGGATCAAGCAAAATCCAGTTGTCAACATGAAAATAATAGTTTCACACTCTCCTCAATTATGAAAACTAACAGTTACAGAGGAAGACATTTCGAACATAAAATATATCCTTGACATTGAATTCAAGACAACCATTAATACTTTATCATAATTCTCAATTCTTTTTTATAATAGGGTAGCCAAGTCACCTTTTCAATTAAGAGCATCAAGAGGCTTGGCTAAGGTGGCAAAAGGGTGGGATGATCTCAAATAGGTCTAGGTTTCAATTTATATATTAATATGTATAAAAATACCACCTAAGCACAAACAACAATGTCACCCTCTCTGACTTATAACTGAACAGAAAATTAAAGCATGTCAAGTAAACAATTTGTCAATATCCTAAATACACAAATAGATCAGACAGTATCGAAAATTAAGCATAAATGGAGTAGGTGAGCGGAAGAAAAATAACCTGAATGTCATTCTCCGAAAGTGTATCATGTGCATATCGCTCTGGAAGATTTTCCAGATGCTGGAAAGGATATAAGAAGGTTTCAGTTAACATTAATTGCAAACCAAGTTTGATAGCATATTAGCAATCTGTTACCGAAAATTAGTCTAGAATAGGATATACATAAGGGATGAACCTTCTCAAATTCTACATAGGTATCTTTAGGTGCTATAGACATCAAAGTGGATAATGTATATATTGCAGCTTGTTGTTCAAGGGGATTAGCACTCATCAACCCTGTTGATCCTAGCAGGTGCTGCAAAACCCAACAGACAGCAGACTTTAGAATAACAAATCCATTTGATGAGAAGTGCTAAAATATTTAAGATGCTCACCCAGATTATAAGCAGAAGCAAAAGCAATCACAAGCACATTAATGAAATAACAGAACAATCTTGAGTTCATGATCCATATATTAAATATCAATGGTACACAGTCTAAATGAAATCATCCAAATTTTACAGAATTCAAATATACCATGTTCCTTTTTTTTAATATAAAAAAATAAAAATAAAGAAAAAAAAAAGGAACCATGCTCACAACATCCCCAAATTTATGCGATCAAGATTCCCATTTGACTATATAAAACTGGTTTGAATCCAACAAACTATAAGCAATAATTACAGAACTGAAATCTAAGTCCAACTGTCTTCACTTTCAGGTCGATTTTTGAAAAGCTCAAATAAAAAATGGTACTATCCAATGACCTCTTTTGCACCAACATTTATATACAACCAGTAAAACAAATTAAGGAATCTAAATATAGTAATGTGACTTTTTTATCACCATGACACAAAAAAGAAATCCAAAATGATAACTGATTGCCCTGATACAAATTGACATACAAAAACTAGCAGTCAAGAAATCTTTTGTATCTCATGTATAATAAGTATCTCACATATATTACATAATTGCAGCTTAACTAAACCATCAATGTATATATGTTTAAAATGGCAAACATCTATTAACACCTAAGAAGAAGACTTAGTAAGTATCCATCTAATATTTAACAACTGAAAATATTATACAACCCAAGATATAGTGGGAAACTCATAAGAGAGTAGGACTCTCACTGATTGAACAACCCAGTTATATAAACATATCGTTGAAGCTCAATAGCAATATTAATGTACACCCATGTAGATATGAGCAAATGATAACTGTAATCTCTCCCAAAGATGACAAATAAATATAAATTAAAGGATCCGTGATAATGTCTCATACATACATCTCATATCCGGTACACATTTTCATCAATTCTTTGACATATTTCACATGACTAAGCTCTAAAACTTTTTAGTGCAACCTCCACATGAATTTGGGTTTTCACTCCTCAATTTGCAATTGTCAAGATTTTTAAGACTCATCAGCAATAATTCCTTTAGTTTATTATAACAAACGCAGGGAGGTCCAGAATCTTCAGTGGGGTTTGAATTATGAGAGAGGAGGAGGCAGGTGTAGTAAGGGTTCTCAGACGCTATCATGAAGATTTTGAGCTGGAATGTGAGAGGTTTGGGGTGTTGGAAAAAAATGAGGATGATTAAGGAGTCAATTAAAAAGGCCAATCCAGATGTAGTTATTTTAATTGAGTCTAAAAAACAGGTTGTGGATCATGGTATCATCAAAGGTATCTGGGGAGCAAGATTTAAACAGTGGGTTTACTTACCTTCAGAGGGTAGTTCCGGTGGTCTTGTAGTGATATGGAATACCAAGATTGTCAAGATTTTAAGTTCAGTTTTGGGAGATTTTTCAGTTTCCATTAATATCGCAGGTATCGATGGTAAAGATTGATGGCTTTCCAGGATCTACGGGCCGACTAAGAAAAGAGAAAGGGGGGCGTTTTGGGAGGAGTTGTCAAGTTTATTTGGGTTATGTTCTCCGCGATGGTGTATTGGAGGAGATTTTAATGTTGTTAGATTTCCTTCTGAAAAATCCTATGAGGGAAGGGAGACCAAAAGCATGAAAGACTTTAATTGTTTTATTCGAGAAACGGGTCTAATCGATCCAATCTTGAACTACTCGGATTTTACTTGGTCTAATTTTAGACAAAGTGCGGTTTGTTGTAGGCTTGATAGGTTTTTATTCTTGAGTGAGTGGGAAGAGTTAGTTGGAGGAAAGGTTAGACAAAATGCATTAGTAAGAACTACTTCTGATCATTGCCCTATCATGTTGGATTCCTCTCATAGGAATTGGGGTCCTACTCCTTTCAGGTTTGAGAATATTTGGTTGGAACATCATTCTTTTTTTAGAAATATGAAGGATTGGTGGAGTGAAGTGGACTCGCAGGGGTGGAAGGGTTATACGTTTATGAAGAAATTGGAATGGGTAAAAAAGAAGCCGAGAGAGTGGAATAAAGAAGTTTTTGGAGACATCTTCAAGCAAAAGAGGGAGATTAAGGATAGAATTTTTGTTTTGAATAGATTGGAAGATGATGGGCTGCTTTCTGATTCTTTGAGATCGGAAAGATCTTATTTGAAGTTGAAGTTAGAGAAGATGGTGTGCAAGGAGGAAATGTTATGGAGACAAAAGGCTAAAGTTAAATGGGTTAAAGAAGGAGATTGCAATTCTAAATTCTTTCATAAAGTCGTTAATGGGAGAATGAGAAAGAATTGCATTGATAAGATTGAGTTAAATGATGGATCGATAATCAAAGAGGAATGAGCTATTGAAGGTAAAATCATCCGATTCTTTAAGGAGTTGTATTCTAAAGAGGATGTGGACAGACCAATCATTCAATGTTTAAATTGGAACCGTATCAATAGAGATAAAGTCATTTCGTTGGAAAGACCTTCTGAAGAAGAGGAAGTCAGGAAGGCGGTGGCGGATTGTAGCAAAGAGAAAGCTCCAGGTTCGGACGGATTTAACTTCAACTTTTTTCATGCTTGCTGGGAGATTATTAAAAATGATTTGATGGAGGTCTTTTTGGAGTTTTTTGAGAATGGGATAGTCAATAGAGTCGCTAATGCAACCTATATCTGTCTCATTCCAAAAAAATCTGGCTCATTAAACATTGATGACTTTAGGCCAATTAGCTTGGTGTCTAGCTTGTACAAAATTATTGCAAAAGTTCTTTCCCTAAGACTAAAAGAGGTGTTGGACAGTACTATTTCTAATTGTCAGTCTGCTTTTGTTAAAGGAAGGCAAATTTTAGACGCTGTTTTGGTGGCTAATGAAGTGGTGGAAAAGTTTAGATCGAAGAAGAGAGAAGGTGTTGTTTTCAAGATTGATTTTGAAAAAACTTATGATCATGTCGATTGGGATTTTCTGGACTTTGTCCTGGAAGCAAAAGGTTTTGGGTTAAAGTGAAGAAGTTGGATAATGGGCTGCTTAAAGTCGGCAAATTTTTCGATTGTGATAAATGGGAGACCCAGGGGAAAGTTCTCTGCTTCTAAAGGGCTTAGACAAGGTGATCCTCTGTCCCCTTTTCTGTTTATCCTTGTGGTAGATTGTTTGGGAAGGTTGGTTGATAGAGCTAAGGAATGCCATTTGGTGAAAGGATTTTGTGTTGGTAAGGAGAATGTTACTGTCTCTCACTTGCAATTTGCTGATGATACTGTTTTCTTCTCTTCCGGAGATGAAGAGAATTTTGCTTCTCTAGTTGCGATGCTCCGTTTATTTTGTCTGGTGTCTGAGCTGAAGGTAAACTTGGCTAAGAGTGTAGTGGCGGGCATTAATTGTGATAATAAGATGTTAGAGGATTTGGCAGATGATTTTGGGTGTGAGATAGGGAGATGACCGCTGAAATAATTAGGGCTGCCGTTGGGAGGTAATCCGAGATCTTTTGAGTTTTGGGCTCCAGTAGTGAAAAAAGTTGAGAGGAGATTAGAAGGCTGGAAAAATGCTTTCCTTTCTAGGGGTGGAAGATTGGTCCTAATTCAAGTTGTATTGCATAGCATTCTCACTTATTATTTATCCTTGTTCAGAATTCCTATTGGGGTGGCAAAAAGGGTTGAGAAGATTATGAGGAATTTCTTGTGGGAAGGTATTGGCGAAGGTAGGAAGGCTCATTTAGTAAGATGGAATGTTGTTTCTCGCCCTCAACATAAAGGTGGATTAGGAATTGGGAACATAGTGATGAAGAATTTGGCTTTGCTTGGCAAGTGGTTATGGAGGTTTCCTTTGGAATCTAATTCTCTGTGGTATAAAGTGATTAAAAGTAAGTTTGAAGTCCAAGGAAATGGGTGGGATTCTAATGCGGTTTTTCAAGGCAGTAACAGATGTCCATGGAGATCCATTATGCAAGGTTTCAATGTTTTCTCGAGTAATTTAAGGGTTGTGATTGGAAATGGTGCTCGAATTCGGTTTTGGGAGGATTGTTGACTGGGGTACTAACCTTTTTGCTTAAAGTTTTCAAGATTGTACAAACTCACTTCTTCTCAAAATGTCTCTGATTTAAGTAGAGTAGATTATTCTTCTTCTCATAAAGGATGGCTTTTTGATTTTAGGAGAAACCTGAATGATAGGGAGATTGAAGAATTTTCTTCTTTTATTTCTATTCTTGAGGGTGTTTCTTTTAATCCCGGTTTGGAGGATTGTAGGGCGTGGAGGTTAAGTTCCAATGGCATCTTCTCATATAATTCCTTTTTTGAAAAGTTGATCCAAGATGATTCGATTACTAGGTTTGAGTATGATAAATTGATATGGAAGTCAAAAGCTCCGAACAAGATCAAGTTTTTAATGTGGCTTCTGGTTCATGGGAAATTAAACACTTGTGACAGCATTCAAAAAAGATATCTTTATACTTGCCTTTCGCCCTTTCGGTGCGTCATGTGCAAAAATGGGGAGGAAAATTTGGATCACCTTTTTCTTCATTGTTCGGTGGTTGGTTTGTTGTCGAATAGGTTGTTTTCTCTAGTTGGCTTAAGGTGGGCAACCCCTAAGTGTTTACGTGCCTTTTTATTGGAAGATTTTGTAGCCTTAGAAGGAGGTAAGAAGGCTAGGATTCTTTGGAACTGTGGAGTTTTCGCTATCCTATGGGTTATTTGGGTAGAAAGAAATAAAAGAATATTCGAAGAGGTCGAGGAGGAGGACAACTTCTTAAGGGATAAAGCGTACTATTTATTCTCTCTCTGAGCGTCTTCTAGTAAAGAATTTAAACATTTATCTCTATCTCTTATCTTATTAGATTGGAAGGCTACTGTTTGTTTATTGTTTCTTCCTTTTTGCCTTTAGGTTGTCATTTTGGTTGTTTGTTCTTTGATGGACTTCTGGTTCACAGATGTATTTTCTTTCTTTTATTAATAAAGTCTTTGTTTCCTATCAAAAAAAAAAAAATTTAACGCGAGAGAGTTTTATTCTTAGAAGAGGGAAGAGAAGAGAGAATTGTATTATTGAGAATGCCCACCAAATAAAAAGGACGTTTAAGTGCGCCGTCCACTACAAAAAAGACTACATAATATCCCCTTTCTATACTAGAGAAACAGAAGTATGGCCACATGACACCAAAAAATAATTGTTGATACACTGAGCTCTCCAAATTACGCAAAAAACAACCAAAATATAGTAACAAGCAAATAGTGAAAATATAAATCATCAAAAAGTAATAAGTAAAAACCATTGCAAAAAAGTACAAAGAACAACACATCAGGATCATCAAATGAATATTATGTCAGAAAAGACAAATGAACATATAAAGCTCATGGTAAAAAATATTACCCAAATGTTAAGAATTTACCTTGCACAAGTTCCCAACATCAGCAGAAACAATATCAATAACATTAAACCCAAGCGTTCGCAAACATTTATGGAGTCTCTGGAAACAAAAATAAAAAATAAAATTATATTCGTAAAGAGTAATTAAAGCCTGAAAGGCTGATTTTTAATATTCTTAAACATGCTTGATGTTTTTGCACTCATCTATGGACACATTTTCTCTTTAACACACGCGCATCTCCTCCAAACAAACCCAACACCCCCCTCCACGCGCCCCCCCCCCCCCCCCCCCACTTCCTCTCTCTCTCTGTCCACCCAAAAAAAAAAAAAAAAACCACTCTTTCCACTCAATTCAATGAACCTGAGTGAACAGACACCACTAATGCAAGTAGTAAGTAAGAAATTACCTTCCAAACTGCATCCCTTTTTGCAGTGCCAACAATGCAGGGATGATGTGAGCAAAAAATAACTCGTGCAGATACTCTTGGAGCTGCAACTAGAACCACAGATGATATAACAAGCAATGCCTTCACCAAAACCTCAATAGATGGAAGGAATGGAACTTGTGCATCCAATGAATTATCTGTGTCACTATTGGCATATAGTTTTAGATACCCTCAACCAGATTGGAAATATCTCTAGTAAAAAACTACAAAATAAAAAGCAGCACTTGACCAAAACCAAATCTGCCCATGGTAAGGTCAACATAAGAAACATATCGATCAATGGTGTTGCTTTACATTAAATAACAGAGAGTGGTAAAAGCAATAATCAACAAATGTGCAGTAAAAGCAAGTGTAGTAAAAGTCACTGTTTTTTCCGAACAAAATAATTTTTTTTATAAAAATGTGACAATAAATAACACCAAATAGCAATCTTAACATGCCAACGTGATCGTGGGGGAGGGGGCGCACTGTGTGCGTGTGCGTGTGTATACCAGATCAGAAATATCAAGAATATCTATTTTAATAAATGATATGCTACAATAAACAGCACAGGTAAACACACTTGTCATACATAAATTTACCTTGTTTTAGAAATAATTATTTTCTCCCCAACTACAGAAAGAAAATTTGAAAATTCAAGTAAAAGAGCTTCAGATAATTGTGGTGAGGTGGTAACTATCTTTCTGGTAGCATCATGAGCCATACTTCGGACATCCCAATTTGGATGGCATATAAAAAGGAGTATTAACTGCAATAAATCAATGATCACTAAGTCATGGATTCTAAACGAAGAAAATACTGGAAAGTAGCACTTCACACTGATTTACCTGTAATAGCAATTTGACTGAGAAAGTTTCCAACACTCTGCAGAATGAAACAAGGCAACAACTAAGAATATATTTATAATTTTTGGTGACATGAATGATACTGATATCAAGCTTTATAAATTAATAGACCTGCGGGAATGTTCGACCAGCAGCACCTCAAGAAGATCGACACAAGCCATGCAATCCTCAACTGACAATTTTGAGACCTGAAAATTAAGAAATGTATATATTAACGGTGGAAAATGTAAATTAAACAGTCTGTCGAAACATTGGAAATGATTTTACTACCATCGAAGCCAGCACAAGTGATGGCTCATTTTGAGATATCAAAGACCAGATCTTTTCCTTTGATACAGTCTCCTCTAAATAAAGCAAAGGAGAAAAAAGGTTAACTTGAAGAAGAATAACAGAACAGCTAATAACAGAAACGCAAGGAGAATCATAAGCATTCTAAATGTAAGTTTGTATAGCCATATTTTATCAATAAATACCTGCTTTGATATCAGTAGCGGCAATCTTTCCAACTATGAGCAAAGCATATATGCCATCCAAACGCTGCACTGCTTTAGTAAAACCAGTTTTGACAAGCTGAAGGAGAGGCCCCAGCAATGATGATATCTGAAGGGTAGGTTTTAGTATTTTCATTTGACAGATTAAAAGAACATCCTAGAAAAGGTCAGTCAACCAAAACCTTAAAGGATACAATTAACTGCCTACTTACCTGCAAGACAGCGTCACTATTTTTGCACATAACTCGTAGACATCGAAGATGCCCCCTTCTCAAAGCTTCCTTCTCCTTCAAGCCAGAAGCAAGAAAAGAAACTAGATCTGCTTGAATAGTATCAGTAGATCGTGCAGCCCAAGAAGCCACAGCTGACAAAGTTGCAAGCTTTACCTCCTCATTACCTGAAAATAGAAAGTATAGGAAATGATTAGTCATGAACACTAAATTAACAAAGAAATAAGAAGATGGGCACCTGTGGCAGATAACATTTCAGATGGATTAAGGAACCACTGGCCACCATATTTAAAGGTGGACTTTTCTAGAGAAAATTAAAACAAAAAAAAATCAGACATTACAAGCCACCTTCATCCTTGTAGCATGATAAAAGAAATTTGCAGATGGTCTGTGAAAGACAATTGACATGTTTCCCTTCAGGAGCATTAGACAATTCTTGAAGGGCATTGATTGTGCCGACTCTCTGGTATGGAGCTGCAAGTCTTCCTTCTGAGCCTGCTCATGATCAAACATTTAGCTTAGAAGAACTCAGCAAAAGTTACAGATTCATTAACAAAGAATGTCTTATATACCAGAAAAGGACACAAACATGGAATGAAGACTAACCTCCAATCACAGCTTTAATAGCATTGAACATAGCTTCTAAAGCATCTGGATTACTAGATTTTTGGCTCAGACTTACTACTATAGCCAACGCCCCAACCCTCCTACATTCATCTGCATGTCGAGTCTGAGATAGTACCACTGAAAGGATTTCCATCGCATACTTACTCAAGTCTAGGTTGACATACTTCAAAAGAATTCCAACTGCTTCCAATACAATCTCAGGGTTGCGTTTTAACATTTTTATGGAAGAAGGAAGCACAATACTCTGAAAATCTTCATGAGACATATTTGCGAAAAGTGGACGAAAAGATTCACTCAGACCCTTCATTGGCCTTTCTTTGGCATTTAAAACCGCTTTCACATATATATCAAGAAAAATTGGCTGTCCAAAGCAAAGAATCATGTAAGATATTCAGCAGAAACAAGAAAATAACACAATCAGCATCTGCGCTCTTACCAATAATGGAAACTTAAACAGTTCTCACCTTGCATTTTTCAAACAAAGAGGGTGATGAATATGAGAACTCCAGCAATAACCATATTAATTCAGGACTATCTTTGTATGGGATCCGTGCATCCTTTAATTCCCCTGTATACATTTTGTAGATGTCCGGTGACTGGAAAAGCAACAAACACAGAATGCTCAAAGTTTGAATCAGAACTGTTAGCTGAGTACAAGTTTCATCCTTAAGACCAGAAAAGTTCCATGGGCTAAACCTCTGAAAATAACCGAAAAAATGTTCGCTTGCAAGCCCTCCGTTCACGAAAAGACCTTTGCATGACAATATGAAGTAAAGATGCCTGAGCTGCAGCCACCCTACACAATGCATTCTTTGAAACAGTTGCAAACTGACTCTTGCATAAAAGCAGATAAGACCAGTTGAGAAGTCTGTAGCAGCCCACATGGGATTGGAACTTTGACTGCTTTTCCATCACCTGAACAAGGACCGCTGCAAATGTCTTCATAAATGTAACCTCACCTAAAGCTTTCTCAATTACATTATCCACAGCCGTCCTTGATCCACGATCATCATAAATAAGCAAAGTCTTAAAAATTATATCCACCAGCTGCAATGCAAGCTCAGGAGACATTTCTGCAGAGTTCACATTACCCAAAACTTCAGAACCACACAATCAAAGAAACAGATACACAAGAACTCCAAAATTAACCTGAAACTCCTCCTTTCTATTCATAATCTACCTACCTAGTCTGGTAAACCCAGAAACTAAGTCAACAAGAATTTAAACAGAAACTATACGAGAAAAAGAAAAGAATCCCTCCCAACATCCAGTTAAACCCAGAAACGTCATAAAACAAACACACAATACATATAACTTCTTCCTCTCGACTCCAATGGCAGATTCATGAAATTACACCTCTCCTTGAAACAAGGAAACCATGAAGACTCCAGCAACAGACAGATTCTCATCCTATCCATTCAGTGCATCACTCTAATATCAAATATCACTCTATGAACAAAGAGGGGAGCAGAGGGGAGCACTAATACTAATCCCAGTTACTCGAAACAGACAAACAAGTATCATTCCCACTTCAAAGAGAATCTAGTCTAACGTCACTCTAAGAGAATGTATTTCCGGTTCGGACTCAATTAGCTTCTTAGTACGCAAGTGATTCATGCAAATAACACTTCAAAAACGAAAACTACGTTAAAATATCTCATCATTACAACACAACCAAGTACCGAAAAAAACAAAAAAAACAAAAGAAGTAGAATTCAAATTTGAGTCACAAGCTGTCAATTCGCAATCCAAACAGCATCCATACAAGCAATGCATAGATAGACAAGTGAAGCGACAGCGTGACCTTTAGAATGGAGAAGCGAAGGAACATCATTGCGGAAGATGAGGCGGCGGCGTTTTGTGGAGGAAGTGGAGACGGAGGCGGCAATCGAAATGAGCGGGTCCGAAGAGTCGACCATTTCGAAATCGGATAGATCCGAATAGATGATCCGGCTCAGTTGTAGTAGTGTTCAGTCGATGATTATTCGATTAAACAAAACCTGATAAGTGTTCTACGACGTCAATGTATCGTGACGATGAATGCAGAGACGACACGACGACGTCTCTTCCAGTTGGCTAGTTGATTAGGGTTTTAGCAGAGCTACAAGACCACTCCAATCTACCCTTCAAATAAATATAAGGAAAATTTGAACATAATAATATAATCTTTTTACTTTTCCATAATATTATTTTAATAAAAATTATTTTCATACTCTTACAAAAATATGTTTTTTATTTCAACAACTAATAGTTTAATTATTTATGCTCACACTAAATTTAAAAACATCCCACGTATCAGGTTTTTTTTTATTTATTTATGTTTAGTTGAATTTCACACTCGGTATAAATGATTAATGAGGTGTGAAATGTGATAAGATGAAAATGGGAAACATTCAAAAGTTTTGGAAGACATTAGACTAAGGGTAAACATGTAAAATAGTGATGGTTTAAAGTGTGTAAAATAGTTGTTTTATATTATATAAAATAGTTGTATTATGTAATATATCTATGTAGATAATTGACTAAGAGTGAAATATAGAATGCAAAATAATAATAACAGAGCAAATTAACTTGAATTTACCTGAGGTTTAATTTATTACATGCAGAAATAACCTTTGGTTTTTGTAGCAATGATCTCTTCTTACCTAATAGCAAAGCCAACTTTGACAGTAGAAAATTAAATTTGAGGATCAAAACTGTAACGTCCCAAAATTTTTTAAGAATTTTTTTTTTTTAAATATATATTGAATTTTATTTTTAAATAGGATTAAAATAAAATTCAATGAGCGACATAAAGGTAATAAAGTAGTTAGTTTTGGGGTTAGGATGAACTAAGAAATGAAAGAATATATCAAATTATGAATATTTATTGTCAAAGGGTTTAAATGAGATTTTTAAAAAGTTTAGGGGTCGAATTAAAATTTTAAATTTTTAAGGGACCAAATTATAAATTAATATAGTAAAAATATATAAAAATAAGGGAATAGTGCCACTACTATTCACTTTCTTCTTTCTTGGGCCGATTTGACCCTGGTAGCAAATTTTTGTTTATTTTATTTTATTTTACTATTTTCTTTACTTCTTTTAGTTTAATTACTCTTTTTAACCTATTTTCTATCCAAAATACTTAGGTCTAACCTCATTTGAGTCATTGGATGCTTAGATCTGAGATTCAAAAATTTTCAGTGAAGTGCAATTCGGGTAAGTCAAATTTTTTTGTCCATTTGAGAGTTCAAATTGTGTAAAAATTCATGTAGAAACATGTTAGAACACTTAGGAAACATTAATAACATCATATGATAGTTTAATCTCTTCTCAAGCATAATTTTCTTTAATTTTTCAAACTCTAGGTCAAGAGGTGCGTGATTCCGGTCCCAGAATTCCAATTAAAGATTGTAGGGATCATTTGAGAGCTTATAGAAGCTTACGGAAAGCCCAAATGTTGGTGTACTCGTATTTATAAAAATTATGTTTATTAATTCCAAATTTTAATATATATATTACCGTGATAGTTGATTAAATTGTTTGTTTTAGATATTAAATAGTTTTGGGTGTTAATTATATGTTATTTGATGAAGTTATTTGAAGAAAAATGATTTTGAAACAAGTTTCGAAATTAAAATCCCCTATAGTCGAAATTGATGTATAAAATATTATAGGGGTATTTCCGTCATTCCGCTTTTTTTGATGTGTTAATTATGTGATATGTTGGTGGTATGTTTGATGAATTTAAGATTTGGAATGAAAAATTTGAGAATATCCTATTTTGGGATCGACTTAAAATACGAGAAAATAAATAATAATTTTATTAAGATGTGATAACGAGATTAGGGGCGAAATTATCATTCGAAATGACCACGAGTGGTACCCCGAAAAATCTAGAATAATAGATTTAAATATGAAATAAAAAGTTTATGCGATTAAAGTTTTGTTGAAATTTTAAATATTTTGTAATTTTGAAAAATTTAAAGGGCCATAGTAAAACTAGTCATCGGTAGGTGAGGATTGGTAGTTGACTAGCCAATAAGGTAATTATTAGCAGTACTACACCGTTACGATTGACCACAGACGTTGTATGATGGACCCTGAGAGGCACCGAGTGTCCGGTTTTGAAACGGAAACAGATTGTGATATGTGACCCAGTGGATAGTCATCGAGCGGTCGATGCTGAGGTCACTATTTATTCTGACGGGTAGCCATCAAATGACCGATGTCAGGAGACCCGTTACCGATCCATGGTATCGTGATAGACTTTACGAAAGGCTCTAATAAATTGAATAAAGAAAGTCTTGTAAATTTATTTGATAATTAATTTTGTAAGAATTAGATTGTGATTGTGATTGTGCTTGCAATAAAATGTATTGGAAAGTCATAGGATTATGATTTATTTTGTGAAATTTTGTACTGTGTGTTTTATTGATAAATAAATTATGATAGTGCATATTGTTTTAATTTATGCTTGTATTTTGAAAATAAATATGATTTCAATATTATATGAGTACACCCACTAAATCGAAAGACTTAGTGCGTTGGTTATACCGCGCATAGGTAGTTGAGTAGGGTTTGAAGTAAAGACGAAGACAAAATAGCTATAGCTTCCCTCAAGTCATATCTACCCTCATCATTTTGGTAATCACCGTTTTTGTGTTGCAGAAATATCATATTTTGGCCATCATCATGTCGTGTGCATTTTGTTGGTGTTGTAAATATCGTAAACAAAATTTGTATTTAAAGTTTATCAATTGTAGTAAATTCTGTAAATTATCCGCTGAAAAAAAATTTATATGGTATTATCTTTGTAAAATATTTAAATGTTAAAGAAATATTTGTTATCAAATATTTGTGTGCTGAAGTGGATTAAAAATGAACGAGAGGTTCGAATTGAAGTTGAGAAATGAATTAGCTTAGAAGTGTATTTTTCTACAGGTTTAAATTTTGGATTTTCAAAAAAATAGAGGAAACTTTGTCGAAATTTCGTTAAAATATAATCAAAGTTTTTTTTTTAAAAAAAAACGAAATTTTCATAAAAGAAATTTTGAAATAAGAAAAAGAGTAACATCCCACGCCTCGATCCTCGTACGAACGGAAGTATTAGGGTAAAGGTGTTACAAAAACCAATAGAAAGACACTAATTTCATCGATCCATCTCCACCATGTAATAAATATAAATAAATAAACAAATATATATAAAAATATAAATCTATATCATCTATCTCGAAGATGGTTGGTTGAGATGTATTAAAAAACTAAAAAAATAAATAAATGAAAAATGTTAATCATTTTAATAATGGATCATTAAAGATGGACGGTAGAAATCAACTAAAAAAATATATAATTTTAAATAAAAGTAAGAATAAAAAATAAAGAGAAAGCCAAAAAGGGACAATGAAAATCCAATCTAAACTTCGTCATTTAAATTGTGCACCATCACCACCACCATCTACCTCATACAAGCGACTTTGACACGTTCATCTCTACCATCGATCAACACCATCACTCACACCACCATCAACGACCTTTTTCTTCCACTTCTCCCTTCTTTTTCGATTTCTCTCTTATTCATCTTCTTTTGCTTCTCTCTTATTTTTCAATACCTCACACCCAATGAAATATCATAATCCCCAATTGATTTGAGTTGAAAACCATACTTCTAACTAGTTTTTAGAGGGAACCTAATTGAAATTGGTTTCCAATGAAACTAGATTAAAATATGGTTTCATAGGAAACCATTATTTAGTATGGTTTTAATCAAATACCATATTGAATTCTATATCGATTTGATATGATATTGTTCATGTTTGTTTTGGTTATTGTTGGTTTGAACTTTGTGTAAGATGGAACTTTTTCCAATTATAGGGCAATAGAGAATTTCCATTAATATAGATTAAAGATGGTAGTAGAGACTTATATGAGATCTTTATCATCTATCTTTGTTTTTTAAAAAATATATATATATAAACTCTTTTTTCAATTTAATCTCTACTATCAATCTGTAAGATAGATGTCTTAGATTCATTAAGAAAATATTTTTATCATAAGTTTATTATCATTATTTTTACATTGAAAAATATTTTTTTTATTGTTTTAAATGGATATCTAAATGGACAGTAGAGATCTAAACTATTAATTATATTATATAATTATTAATGAAAAATTAAACATAAGTGAAAATGATTATATTGCCTCTTTACAGGTAAAAGTCAAAGAAAGTCAAACCGTTAAATGAAAGAAAACGATTGTAATAAAACCAAATATTGTTTTTATCGGTAATAAATCAAACCTCAGGGAGCTTGGGATAATTTGCTCATCATAAAAATGTACATAATTAGGGTTTATTTAATAAATATTGGCATAGAGAATGAAAAATAATAATAATGAGGGTTTATTTAATAAATATCGGCATAGTGAATGAAAAATAATAATAATGAGTGAAAACAATCAAACTTTAAGTTTATTAATAAAAAAATATTTTAAATAAGATAAATGACAAATCGAACTAACTTTCCCTAATTTTACATGATGTTACCTTGATGTATTGATTTAATTACACTAACACCTTGTCAAATTTGACTAATTGTTGACATCGTTAATAACATTATCTCGATGTCAAGATAACTCGTTCTCATCGTTTGACTTTTTACAGGTTGCTAGGTTTCAAAAAATTAACTATAGAGTCAAGTCTCCGTGTTAGCAACAATAGGAAGCCACCCACCACAATAACATCTTCCTTAACTGTCTTCAATAACATTTTCCTCAACTGTCTTCGACAGCATCTCTCATTCAACCTGTAGATCGCCGTCACCACCAACCCCTTCTTTGTCGACGTCGACAACATCTCTCTCTTAGAGCTTCACCAGTTCATCACTTTCTCTCAAATTCTGTGGATTGTTTATCATTTTTGTTGGATTGTATAATTTTGTTGGATTTTTTTTTTTTCAAATATTTGATTGAGTTTGACTGACGATTTAGATCAAATTGTGTAAGCAGCATCTAAGTGTGGAAATAACTAGGCACCTGACTGTCGACTATCTGACGCCTAGCAATTTCCACAACATTATTCCTTAAAGGACGTGTTGGGTGGATTGTTTGTGTAATTATCAAAACCTTTTTCAATTGAGATAGTATAAAAGTAAGTTAGACGTACACACTAGTTCCAAAAAAGAAAAAATTGAGGAAATAATCTTTTTTTGAGGCCGATGTTGAAAAGTAATTATTTGCGAAATTTCATATTTTTATCAAGAGTATTTAAGATTTTTTTTTAAAAAAAATGGATTAGTGTTCAACCTAAACCTAAAAAATGATTATTTATTAAAAATAAATAAATTCAAAAAAATAGCTGGGTCTACGCATTATTGACTGTTGGTTTCGTTCTTTTTTTTTAAACAAAAACCAGATTTTCATTTTTTTTAAGTAAGATTTTCATTTTTTTTTTTTTTGAATTTGGTAATGAAAACTTTTACTAAGCTGTTTACTGTGCTTGTATTTTACGAGGTAATGGTGTGGAAAAAAAATTTCATCGACTTTCCAGCCGATTAGGCTCCCATCTCCTTTAGCCAAAGCAGTGGCGTTTTGTATCACTTTCTGTTTTCATTTTTTGTCTTATCGAATTTTTTTTTTTTTTAACTGTGTTCTATCAATCTTCAATTCAAAATGAAACATTCGATTAAATATTTTTAGGATTCGAAAAATGCGTCTGACAGTAACTATTAGAAATAATATTCTGAAAATAAAAACATAAAATTATGTTTGGTAATTATAGTCAACAATTAAATATTTAAAAATATCACAGTAATTAATATAAATAAATGTTATATAAGATTTAAGGTGATGTTTGGTTCAATTTTCAAAAAAAAAAAATTCATTTTTTTTTAAAAGGATGAAAACGTGTTTGGTAGCCTATTTTCAAAAACATGTTTTTGAAAATAAAAAACATGTTTTAAAAAATGAAACTGCTTTAGTATTTGGATACATTTTTAAAAATAATTTTTGCATTTCAGAAAAAAAAAAAAAAAAAAGAGAAAAAGTTGTTTGATAAGTTGTTTTTTGAAAATGCATTTTAGAAAATGAAAAACATTTTTTTTGAAGATGATAATTAAAAAGTAGAAAATAACTTTTTTATACTTTTCATAATTTTTCTCTTTAAACAACTATTTTACTAATTTTTAAAAACAATTCCCAATACATTTATATAATTTTCTGTTTTTAAAAATAACTTTTAAGAAATCCTATCAAACACATTATATTTTCAAAAATATTATTTTTAAAATATGTTTTTATTTTTAAAAATAGTTTTTAAAAACATCATTTTATAAATGATTTCGAACATAATTTATTTTATTTTTGTTGGTTTTCCAAATGTATTTTCAAAAATATTACCATACACATTATCGTTTTTTAAAACCTCATTTTCGAAATATGTTTTTTTTTTTTCAAAATATAATTAGTACTTTTCAAAAACATCATTTTAAAAACGTATCCAAACGCACTCTAAATTTTTTTTTCTCATTTATTATTTTTATACCAACTAACATGGACATCTGCTTTAAAAGTAAGTCAATCATTGAAATTATAAAGGACTTACTGAGTTGTACGGGGAAGGCATATAAAAAAATACCAACTAGCATGGACATTTACTTTCAAAGGAAGTCAATCATTGAAATTATACAGGACTTATTGAGTTGGATGGGGAAGGCTTACAAAAATAAAAATCACAAATGCAGGTCACAAGCATGTAACTTTGAGAAGAAATATATCAACAAAATTCTGAAACTTTAGTCAGAAAATCAAGTTACAAAGTTGAAGAAAAAGAGATACATGTTTAACTGCAAATCTCTGGCACTTTCTCTTTGACAAAGATAAATGTATATAAGATATTGTTTCATGTTGAAAAGACTCTTGGAATGACATCGAAAATGAATTAATGTCCTATATAATCACCTGCATCATCAAGCATTGATCATTCAATAAAACAAACGTACTGTTTTCAACTTGTACATATAAGAATTTGTTTATTTTTTCATAAACTCTGAACAGGTTTTGTTTCAAAATTTATTTAAAAAAGAAAAAAGATTTTGTCTGGTTTGGTAGGTGTATTTATCACAATTCGTATGGACAAAGAATATATATAAGAACAGAAGAGACATGTGAGCAACTTTGGTCTTGATTCAAGCTAACAAGTATTGAGTGTCAGTGTGTGTACTGTCAGATTCCCAAATCACACAATGAAAGCATGACGCTTTGGCATCATCCTATCCTACAATGTTTAAAAGCAAAAGGTGACCGTTTCATTTTCTCTCATCCACGGCTTATACTCGCTTCTATCTCTCACCATCACAGTCTCTCTCTTTCTCTCTCACCCCCAACGGCTCAAATCAACAGCCGATCTCCTTCCAGTGGAGGAGATTGGGCCACTAGAAGGGAGATGGAGCACCGATTGTGCGACTAGATCCACTAGAAGGAAATCAACAGTCGATCTCGTCAGTACTCTCTCTTCCCTTCTCTTTCTCTCTCTCTCTGCATGTGGTTGGGTTGGTAAACTTGCGAGGTTTATGTTTTGTTTATGTGCGTGGTTGTGTTGGTGAAGTTTGGTTGTGTTTGTGGATGAAGTGTTGGTGTTGTTTATTTGAAGTATGTTTCCCATATTGATTATTTTTTGTAGAATTATATATATAAGCAGTAGAATAGGTTGGATAGGACTGTTACAATTTTTTCATGTTTTTCTCGTCATGTTATGCTAGTTTTGGTTTGAATGTTTCTGATTAGAGGTCTGATTAGTAACGGTATTAATGATTAACTTGCAGGAATAAGTACGAATTTTATCTTTTAGTAAATACTTTAATATCAACTAGTTTCTTTGGTAAACGTTTGATTATCTGTAAATGAATGAACTTCATTTGGTCATGCTTCATTTGGTTTTTTGACACTTGCATTCTGTGTTTGGTTTTGTTTTGTTTATTTTGTTATGTTGTTTATAAACTTTGTTTGGCTAGCTTGAACTTAGATGTATAAATTTTAGTGCTGAGCAGGTTAATAGGCATATTATTGGAAAACATCGACTTTGAGTTGGTGAAAAATATTGTCAACGTTGTAAATAATCTCATTAGCAATGTAATTAATGTGGGCGATGTTGGGTGGGGGCGTTGTGAAAAATTTGTTTTCTTGTGTAAAATGTTAAACCTCAGGTTGGTGGGGGTGTAATTTGCTAAAAAATTTATATGGGAAACCCAAAACCGAACCTAAATTGTTTAGTTGACGTTGCCAATCCTTCATATCTCATCATTTCTTTCTCTCTCTTTTGTTCCAAGAACTTTTGAAAAACTGGTTTTCTTTGCAATTCGATATCTAATGGTGATATCAAATGCGATCCTGGTAATCTTTGTGTTTCCGCGATGGAGGTCAAACATAACGGCCAGGCCAGCTATCTCAATTCCAATGAGGTCACGTTTGCTGGTCTCTACCAATCTACGGTACATTCCAGCGCCGATGAGCTCTGCAACCATCTTTCCTCATCGACTCCGCAATGGTGCTTCTAACTTTTCCAACTGGACAAACCATCTATCGTTTGACTAGAGCTATGGTAGATTGTTTGTATGTGATATCATGGCTCTTAACTAGGCCCCGATCGGATGGGTTTGATCGAACCAAATTGTGGTTGAAGCTATTCATAATTCACTACAATGTCTGATGACTGGATGTAATTCGTTGGATTGTTGTGAGCTAGTAGGAGGCGAACTATAGAGTACCAATTACCAGAACCAATTGCTTTGGAGTTTGTCAATTGGTTGCGGCTTATGGTGCGACAACAAATTGACACAAAACTTCATAGACTAATGTATAAGAGCTCTAAAGAAGGATAGAGATGGGAAGAAGGTGCATATAGACCTAGTGTATGCTAACAATTGTCTGAACGTTGCTTTGTGGTCAGTTTGGAATATGTTGCTTGAAGATTTGGCAGATTCAAGGCGATAAAATATTCAACAGTCTTGGTCTTAGAGGTATACTTATTTTATTTTCATGTTTTCACTTAATTAATGGATTCTTTATATTGTTTATGAGTTAATTTAACTTTGAGTTAGTTAGTTACAAAGAATTTAAACCTGAGTTGATTAATTTTTTCAAGCATCTTTTTGTAGAAATCATAGTCTGAGCTGATTTTGTTGCTTCCAAGTCAAGGCACGATAATGAGTTGTCATGTCATGATGATCATGATTATAATGATGAACGTAAGGATCATGATCTGTTCGATCAAGTCCCTTGACTTGATTACTTGAAGGTTGTTGCACTATGGAACAAAAAGTACATTAGTGTGATCTATGATTTATACTAGAGAACTGATTGATGCACATCAATTTCCCAAAACTCTAATTTGTTCAAAATTAACAAATATGGGATCACAAACTAATCAAATAATAAGAATCAGACTGGCAGACTGTTGTTTTACAGTTAAATGTATAACTTTGATCCGAACTATATATAATGATTTTGTCTAACTTCATTTAGTCTCCTTTCAAAGAGCGGATAATTGAAATCCTCTTCACTGAGGCACAATCCTACCTAATTAAGAAAGACAATTATTGTAAGAAAAGTTGTTACATCCTCGTTAATCAAGTAGTTTATTTTGAAAAAAAAAAAGAAGAAGTATAATCTCTGGTCTTTATTATGGCAACCAAGAAATCTATACATGGAGCTTCATAACTGTACAATGCTTTTTGCTCGGAAATCCTGGCGGGCAAATCAACGGATAACACATGATAAATACGGATAATAATAATATCATCTCTGTAAAGACTGTTTTTGTAAAACCATTCATGGATGCTACTTCGGATTGATGTTGCCCCATGGGATGCACAGCTTAAATAGACTTATTTTCAAGCTTAACATGGTCATGCTCATGACACTTATCAATGTAGACGTGCCCTGATGAAAACACTACTACGAAACTACCCCAACGAGACAATGCCATATCGCGAGGGTTCATCGCTATTGTCATCATGAAAAGTGAGTACACCACCATCACTATTTCAGGTGCAGGAATAAAATTGGTGAACATGGAGCATGAAATAAAATTGGTGGACCTCATGCTGTAAAGGGATCGGAGCCATGGAAGTTGTGTCTCCCCTTTGAAAATACCAGTGGATGTCGATTTGCTTTCAGTGATAAGACAGATGAAGCCATCGAGAGGGTATCAAATAGGGTTTTCGTTTTTGTGGCGTTAGGGGTTATGAGAGGTTGTATAATTAATCGCACAAGAAGCGTGGATTGCATTAATATGCAAACAAAAACCAGGGTCCTAGAATTCTTAGACCATTCGGGCTCCTCATCATGACTTTTATGTAGTTAATAGATATAGAAATCTTATACTACTATAAAATTTTATTAACTCCTTAAAATTTCTATCAGCATAGTACCGAAAAACATTGACTTCTACGAAATAAAGTATTATTAAAATGAATATTTGGTAAACAAAGATCTCCAAATAATTAAAGTTTAAAAATCTGAAATACGAATAATCTTAAAACTTTTTTTCTTCAAATACTTTAATATTCGAAAATCTTTTTTTCAGTAATTATACTCAATATATAACATATGTAATATTAAAATTTAAAATTTTTTTTCTTCAAATACTTCAATATTCTAAAATCTAAACTAAACCAGTATCTGGAAAAATTTATAATATACGGTGGAGATACTCAGTATATTTCTAATTTCTAATATCTTCTCTTAACTCCTTGTTTCTAATTTCATCTTCACCTCTTCTTTTTCTATTTTCTACCATTATTTTCCTTCCTCTTCCATTTCTTCTCATTACTTCTAATAAAATAAAAGTTTATAATAATATATAAAAAAAAATGCTATTGCCTGTCACAAATGGGTTTTTATCTGATTTGGGCCAACAATACATCAGACTATGTTGGGCTGATAAGAAAAATATTAATAATGGGCTGGCTGGACTCTAACTCAATTTACTAGGCTTGGTTTTGGGCTCAAGAAAAACTCTCTCCTGAGTTTATAAGGAGAACGGCGACATTTACTGATTTACACCCCTAACAAGTCATATATGCACTGCTCTTTATGTTCACCACATCAATATATATATATATATATATATATATATATTTGAAATACACATCAATTTTTTTTTTTTTTTTTAAATGTTAGGAGTTTGTAATTGTAATCACACCTTGTTTTATCTCTACTATTATCACTATCATCATCTTGATGTTGTCCTCCATTAAATTCACCATCCCATCTTGATTTTTCAAGCCACTGTCACCTTCTACTTAGACAATCCTCCTCCTTTGTTGCCACCTTCGCCACTCCCTTCATCCTCCTCCTCCACCTCCATGCTGGCTGCAACCGCCTTGCCCACGTTACAGAATATGTCAGCCCTTACTGCATCTACTTTTAATCAAAACCAACATAAACATATGTGTGTACTTACATAAATCATTAATATGATACCAAAAAAAAAAAATAATAAAGGTATAAAGGAAAGACGGAAATGAAGAGCATAGAATATAGAGAAACCAAGAGAGGTAAACAATTTTTTGGTGGAAGAAGTGGGTCTTGTGTTAGACATGTCAACGTTTGGCAAGACAAAAATCACGGGGCTTGCTTCTATGGTTGCTGAAATGGTTTATAAATATATTATACGCATTTACTAAATTGCTGAAAAGTATTGTATATTGTACTAATATGATATACAACTACTCTGGTTGTTTTCAATAATAATATTAAAGGAGAATATTGGAATTTTAAAAATAATTATAATTTGGGGTGTAAATATTGTCGTTTCCATAGGAATTAAATCCAATAAACAAACCCAACACGAACCTATTTAATAAAAGGGTAAATTAGATTGACACTGTTACCACTTTTTCTTTTTAATTTTTTATAAAAAAATTGATTTCATTTTTTAACTACTATCTAATTAAGAGAGTTATTTAAGAAACTATAGCAACAAGACAAATAAACGGGGATTAAATGATCACCATATGTGCACTTATTGTGAGACCGTCTTGTGGTCCATCTAGATGATGAAATTTTAAGCTGCCTAAACTGCCAAATGCAAGCCTGAGCAGGATGTATATCAGTCATGTAGCTGCAGAATTCGGCATCTATTAGCAAGCAATACAGTACAGAAATGCTCTTGCAAATTTTATCTAAAAAAGTCTGTTGAAGGGCCAGCATCCATAGATTTTTAGTGTGAAGTTAAAATAGGTGGTTTGTAGGTCCCGAGATGTTTAATGGATGCAATTGAAACTGTGGCATAACTAGCACCCCAGGATTAAGTTTAATGAAATAGATTGAGGGACAACTCTGAAATAAGGAACCCATTTTCAAGTCTATTAGAGTTCCAACATCAGCTTACTTTGTGCATGTCTGAATAGGTCTATATCAAGAATAAAACTGCAGAATTTGTGCATTTATTGAGTTGCAACTTGCAACAACGAAGGGAAATGCTCTTGCAAATTCATCTATAAAAGTCTGTTGAAGGGTGAGCATTCATAGATTTTTCTAAGACTTGTGCTAGTAGTTTGACGTCCAAATAGGTGGCTTGTCGGTCCCAAGTTGTTTAATAGATGCAATTGAGTCTTTTGGCAAAACTAGCACCCCAGAGATTTTGAGGATGAAAAAGAAGGCCTATCAGCAAACAGGTCAAGACTCAAAAACATGCACAATATTTGCTGAAGTTATTGAAAGAGATTGAGGAACAAATCTAAAATCTAGATAACTATATCAATTATCAAGTCTATAAGAGGTCCACCACCGGCTTACTTTTCTGACTAACTAGCATAAAAGTCTCCGGTCTAACATGCTCTTAATTATAGCAAGACACAATTTCATGAAAACACTAGTTGTCTGTAGGACCATGATGTCTATCAACGAGTAGTTTTAAAAAAGACAAAAAATACAGGCATGGCTTGTCAAATGAATTAACAAGTCTTCTATAATGCTCCTTTTTATATGCAGAACTTAAATCAAGAAAATTTAAGTTAAAAATAATTGTTATTGTTTAGGCATCTTACAAAAAACACACTCTACCATTGCGAAAGATTAGTCTTTATTGCATATTTTGCTAATGGATGGAATTAGCCTTTTTTCCTTCATCATGCTATCCATTTTAGGGCCTCTAAAATGTTCTTATGCAGAAACAGATACATTGAAACAAGGCCAACAGCTACATGACTGGGAGCAGTTGGTTTCTGCGGAAGGGGTGTTCAGGTTAGGATTCTTCAGCCTTGACTCAAAGCCTGCGGACTTGGGCTCATTTGCTTCGAGTTACATAGGAATATGGTTCGACAGAATACCATATTATCCTGTGTGGGTGGCCACCCAAAAACCCAATTCCTGACTCCTCTGGTGTTCTAACAGTTGATAGTGATGGAATGTTAAAGATTGCATACAGAGGACAGCATCCAATAGCTATAAGTGCCAATCAAGCAATAGAAATTTCAAGCAGTAATGTGACTGCTATCCTACTAGATTCAGGCAACCTTGTCCTGAGAGAAGTTGGTGCTGATGGAATACCGGGATCAGTTCTATGGCAAAGTTTTGATTATCCAAGCAACATGCTGCTACCTGAAATGAAACTAGGCATGAACCTGAAGACTGGACATGAATGGTACCTTTCTTCATGGTTAAGTAACAAAGTTCCTTCTCCAGGGGCCTTCAAACTTGGCCTGGATCCTGAAGGATCTGGCCAGCTGATTATTTGGCGCCGAGGGGAGGTTTATTGGACAAGTGGGGTGTGGCAAAATGGTGGTTTTCAGTTGGCACCTATGCTGACAACAAGAGTTGATGAGTATGAATTCAGGTTTGTTACAAACGAAAACGAAAGTTATTTCTCTTATTCTGTTAAAAACAGTTCTGCTATTCTATCAAGATGGGAGTTGGAGACTTTGGGTCAAATTACTCAGTTCACCTTGGATAGGCGCAATAATTCTAACACCTGGATATTTGAAACTACCGCCAAATGTGAAACTGATTTGAACAATCAGACGGCTGTTTGCTTGAGTGAAAAGCCTTCAAAGTGCAGGAACGGTTCTGAATTCTTTGAGCCAAGAAAAGGGTACATGAATATGACTTCACCAGGGGACTATGACAATAATGCAAGTCTGGCCCTTAGCGACTGCCATGCAAAGTGCTGGAAAAATTGCTCTTGTGTTGCCTATAAATCCTTCACTGAAAATGGTACTGGATGCATACTTTGGACAAGCGAGTCACAGTTCATTCCAGACCAAGGTTATGAAGATTATTATTATCTTCTTACTCTTGAACACAGTGTAGGTAACCGAACAAATATTACTTTGTATTGAACTTTGAATTTGTAAGCTTTTTCCTGTTATGCCACTGGTGTTTTCGTAGAATAAGCCGTGTTAAATAGCGTCATCGTGTTTTGGTTTATAGAAAGTTCAAGTTTCGAGGGTGTTTTCAGTTTGGATGTAATCTATTGTGGACTATTAGTCTACTTTTTTTACTCTTCCTAGTTATCAATAAAATCTTGTGTTTCTGATATAGAGAGAAAAAAAAAAACAACTGCTTGATGGCACTTTCCTTTAATATTTTAGAGAACATTACCAGATGGGAAACAAATTACTGTACAGAGATTTAGAAGAACTTGTGCAGTTCAAGAATGAAATTATATTAATTGCAAAGCTACAATTTTCATCTATGAGTTAGATATCCAAAAAAAGATTAAACATCTTTCTTTTGGTCAGTTTTGTGATTGTATTATATTAGGTTTAACGTATTATACTAGTTTAGATAAAATCTCATAATTTGAAATAGTGACAGTATGATAGATCATATCAAAAAAATATTATATTAGAAAACGTGTTTCAGCGTCGTTTATAAGATTAAAAGAGATTACTTTACTTTTAAAATATTTTTAAATGAAAGTAAAACACAGATCTAAAAGTTGGTAACATAACTATATGAGAAAATGAATTTAAACTATTCTAACTTTTGCTTGCCCAGATTGTTGGTCAGAATGAAGGTGAAGCAAATACAATAGAATTGTCAAGACACATTACACAGTTCTTTTTTAAGATATTGTCTTCTCCAACAGCTCAATGCATATATACACACTTTGTCTTATAATTCTAAGCAATGGATATATGTTTTTGGAGTATGATATGAAAGGGATGTTTCTCTGCCAACTTTGCTGCGTTACCAACATTAGGAACACTATGATTTCTCGTGCTTCAGGCTCTCTTGTCCTTGTCAAATATGTGAGCTTATAAGAGTATCTAATCCTTCTTTAAACTCCAATCATAGCCATGTTAATTATCATCAAAATTGAAATTATTGTAGGCATGGAACTTGCGAATTAGAAATGCTTGTCCTGATCTGATCAACAAATCACTAGATTTCCCACCGCAAGGAAAACGAACTACCACTAAGACGTGTTCATGTCAGTCTGCTAGACCTACGATGTCCGATGTTATACATAACTTCTAACCGTGCCTACTAATGAAATTATGTCTCCATTGGATCCAAAACAAACTGAATTTTGTGTTAAATATCAGGGTTTGGGGATGCACTGCCCAAATTAAAGGTAAGTGAGATAATTGTACACATAAAACATATTTTTAACAGGCATGGAGCTAGATAACCAAGAATATGAGATGTCTATTCTTTCAATTATAAAAAAGTTCATGATTCTTCATCACTAGCTAGCACATGTACAATGTAAAACTGTACAACATTGTGAGGTTGGTTTTTTTGTTTCCAATTAAAGAGATGTGGTTATTGCCATAATTAGCACATCCAACTTTAACATATTCTCAAAGAAAAATGAGTCAAAAGAAGACAAATTCCCCTTCTAAAAGAACTGCCACTCATAAAAATTCTATCAAACCACTTACATTGCCCAATAAAAAGGCTAGCAATAAAGAAGCTAGCTACTTTATCAAGGTATATTCTTTCTTCAACGTTTATCAACAGTTATAACTTGAGCACCCCATCAATATTCCACCGTTCGTGTACGTGCATATATCCTTTGTGTAGATTAATTCACTGTCATCAGGAAGCATACCAATTAGAATTTGTAGAACGAATCTGGTAATCAGCGGCTGTAATCATCACTACTTTTTGCTTGTCTTATTGACATATTTCACTTTATATAAAGCTTAAGATTCTTTTGAGTTTTTTATATGTTAGTCTTAGTCACAAAGGTACATAAAGTGATTGAGCTGCTACATGAAAAGAAACTCTACTTAGCCAACCGGTGAAATCAAACAATATTCCTCTCAAGATGCATGAACATATGATATGATCGTCTAGTTTTCTTTGACAAATAATCCAAACTATGACAACTAAAAATTAAGAGACGATAATATATATGTACAGATTTTCTTCCATGATCTCTCTTGCCAAAAGGGTCATAAAAAAATTTTAAGAGAACATTTAAGGGAATATTTATAATAAATTTGGAAACCGCCAAGTCTGCTTGTAAACTAATTACCTTCATTAGTATTGTAAAATATTACAAGCTTACAACTAACATAAGAAAAAAAGGCCATACAAGAGAGATTCAAAGTTAATTACTAGGAGATGTTGTTGATAGTTTAAGATGAGTCAAATTTGTAGTATTTATCAATGGCAACAGACACATCCCAAGTGCAAGATAGTCCTTTGGGGATGATCACAAGGTCTCCTGCCCCAAAGTCCACAAATTCTGATGAACCTTTTGGACTCACTCTCACCTTCCCTTTGAGCAAATAACATGTCTCCTCTGCATCAAATTTGAGTGTATACTTTCCTGGAGGGCCTCCCCATCTTTTGAAAAAAAAAAAAGAAAAACAAAATAAACAAATTATATAAGACCAAAACAGCAACAACAACATATTTAACAACCATACATGGACAGTAGGACTTACTTTGGCCATGACTTGATACCCAATTCTGATAGTCTTGTATTGGAGGGATTGTTTTCGATTATGATACCAAAACTTGAGGAAGAATCAGGCGTTGATGTTGTGGCCATGAAAGTGAAGCAGTTGAAGAAGCTGACGGGGAAGAGGAAGGAGAGTTTGGTTTGGATTGGTTAGTAAGGAAGAGTTACGCAGGGTGGTAGTTGGCCTGCACATGTATATAAAATGAATTTTTTGGTTAAAGTGACACGAGTAGAGGAATCTTTCCATAAAAAGCTAACAAAAAAGTGTGTAGCATTTGAAAGAAACTATTGACAAAAAACATGAATTATTATCAGTACCCTGTAAGAATTGCATATGCAAACAAAAGTAATCAAACTAGGGGGGTTTATCTGTGAGTGGTCAAAGAATTGACCAGATCGAGGATATTTGCCGGGTCAAATAAGACATCTGTCAGTGGCTCATTGGGCCGTTTTTTAAACAAGAATTAATGTTCGAGTAGACAAGTTGTCATGACCTCACATATGTCGAAATACATGTAGGCCGTCTCTTTTAAATGAGATGCATGCACAACACAAATGTGGACAAAGTTGGGTGGATATGCAGTGCATTGATTTTTAGACAGGTGGACCGGTCAACTCCTTCCATTCTTTGCATTTGAGAATTGACTGGAGCATCATTTTGTTTGCATGGCCACATCTGACTTTCATTTATCTCATTTTTTGTGTTTGAAGAGGTCACTGATTTTGGTCAAATTCAACTATCAATTTGTGTTTTAGATAAAGATTGATTTTTATTTGTGTTTATAAAAATCGATTTTTCTTTATAATCGCATGATTACAAGTATGATTTCACAATAAATTAGTGCAATGAAAAACAAAGTTCCAATTCATTACTTAAACATTAAGATAACTTGGTCAATGGTAATTTAAATGAAACTAATTATGTAAATAGTGGTAATGTTTGGTAAAGAGTTCTTAGCATCTCTTGAGTCATGTTTTGGCGTGGGATTGTAAATTTTTCATAATATGCAACGAATTTGAGATTGTGAGAATCATCAATGAAACGCCTGTTTATTAAAAATAATCAAATATTCAAACATAAACAAGAGATGCTGATAGGTAATAAAAGAAAACAATATGTAAGATATTACTCAAAAGTTTATGATGAGAATATATATTTATGTATATATATATAGCTAGATAGAAATTATTTCGTCAGTGAGAACTATCAGAATTACATTTTATTCGGACCTATGATCGTGGAAGTTTTCCCTTTACTAAGACTAATGTTTTAGTGGGTTGTGACTTGAACTAAGAAATTTGGTTCATGACCAATATGATTATCGGTTAGTTCATGACTGAACTAAGGGTGCATTTGCTAATGGGAAATTTCAATTTTATTTTGTAATTATAGTGTATACTAAAAGCTGTTAATAATTAAATTACACGAGTTCCATACAATATCATTAATTTAAGTTCTCTTTTAGATTGGGAACTTAATTCCTTTCTCCCACCTTTGGAAAGAATCAAGTTTTCTTTCTTTGATATAATTTGCAATGGAACTTGATTCCCTTATATTTTGATTCTAACTAATAAATACATCCTAAAATCAAACTATCATGACTTGATAAAAATTGTTTAAATATATTTTTTAGGGTCATATCGTACTTACCTTAAAATTTTGACTTAAATTTATGATTTTGATATTTATTCATCATTTTTACTCAATTTAAGGGTCAAAAAGTAAAGTAATTAAAGATAGATGACAATCCTTTCAGATTGAATTATTGAAAATAGATTGATAGACACTGAAATTATAAATTTAAGTAAAATTTTTAAATTGATATATCCAAACTACATTTATTATGGCTTGACATATTTTCTATAATAATAAGGATTAGTAGCAAAGTTTGTGGACAAATTAAGAACGCATCAAATTTCAGGAACCTAAATATATTATTAACAAAATTATGACGAGGTGTATTTCGTATGACTAGAATTCGATGCGAAAAATTCTGAGATCCTTGATTGCTTGACAGCTCAAATTAACAAAATATAGATGTACAATGGGTGAAGTAACAGACTAAAAAATTGAGGTGGCCCAATATGGTAAGCCCCTCAAAACCTCAGGTTTTGTGGCTTCAACTCCTCTCTCCCTCCCATTGTGAGCAAGACAGCAATTTCATATTCGTTCGGCCCCAAGGTCAAGTAACAACTAACACATTTAGGCCCTCGATTTTAAGTTTTAAACTTTTTAATATAACTCTGATAGAAATTATTTTGAATTAGGGCAAATTGGATAAACTCACAATTATAGTGAACAGGCAAAACATTCGACTTTTACCATTAATTATGCAAATACCCCACAGTCAATAGCCAAACCGTTGGACTTAACCTTGACCAAAGACTTGAGGGCAATTTGGCCATTTTATGTACTTGGTAAAACATAAACTCTTAAATTGTCCTCCTAAATTTTATAACAATAATTTTATTTCAAATTTGAATATGAAATAATCATATACTTTTTAATAATTAGATTTTCAACCTAAATAAAACGAAAAGTTGAAGTTCACTGCCTATGGAGACATTCCGATTTATCAACAATGGAGGAGATTAGATGGTCTCCTTGCAAGGAGGAGGTTGACCTTCTCCTTGAAGGAGTGGTCTCCTTGTGGAGAGATCTTCCTTGCTAGGAGGAGGTCGATTGATCTCCTACAAAGGAGGCCCATCTTCTATTTGTATAGAGATTAGATGATCTCATCAGTAACGAAGATTGGATTCCATTGGTGGTGGATTTTGCTACTGTAGTTTTTCTTTTATTTTAGTTTAAAACATCAATTGAATAAATATTTATTATTTTAATTAATATTAAATGATTACTTAATAAAAGGGATAATTTCATCATTTTATGGTCAATGATTAAAGTTAATCATTGACCTAGGGGTGGGCATGAATTTGTTTGGTTTAGATTTGACTATATCTAAATCAAACCAACAATTTAGTAACTTATAACCCCAACCATACTAATTATAAGGTAAAATCAATCAAATCAAAATAAAAATTGATTTGATGCAATTTAAGAAACCAAAATAGTTTAACTTCAATTTGTTTCATTACCATTTTTTTTTTCTTTGAGTTTAAATTATTATAACATAATTATTTACAATTTAAACATGTATAATAATATCTATAAGTAGCTAAACCAATTATCAATAAGATAAGTGTACAATATTTAAAAATTATGAAATCAAATTAATTTATTGTTTAAACTAATTCAATTGTGAGAAAAAAAGAGAGATTGGAGGGTGGAAAGGAAAAGAAAATATAGTATAAAATTAGGTTAAATTAAAATTTAATATTTTTCTAAGACTGACATTTGGATATTTTTCACTTTCATTATACTTGAGGGTCTTGTGTGCAATTTGTCCTTTAAATTATAACAGGCATGACCGTTAGGGGCAAGACAGTAATTTACGGACCTACATATGATGCTATGTTTTGTATCTCCTACGGCGTTCAGGATTTCTCGGTTTCGGAAACTAACTAGAATTACAAAATCTACTCCACTTAGGACTAGGATTTAATTATTTGCCATTCTTTCTTTGTCAAATCCACTCTCATTATTTTCTTTTAATTAGTTTTCTGTCTAGTGCTTGGTTTCCCGATAGAGATCATGGTGCTCACAATTGAAGAAATCAAGTCTAGAGATTCAGATGATGCTTCTTTTGACCAGCTTGTCAAGAAGGTCGAGGAAGCTGCCAACGGCGACGAAAAGTCGATACTGAAAACGCTGACTGGGAGTGTCGTTGAGTATTTTGTGAAGATGAAGTACGAAAAGGCCATGCAACAAGCTCTTAGAGACCAAGAAGAAACGAAACCACCCACAAACAATAAGAGATGCCTTTTTAGTGATGTTGATGCTTCTAAGAAGAAGAAAAAGAGTCCCAAGGAAATGGATTATGGCAATGGACCCGAGTTAGAACCATTGCCTAATATTCCTGAAGAGTTCAGGAATCTGATTGAGGGAGTAAATGGAACTAACGTTGCGTTGGTGATTCAGAAGCAACTAACTGAAACTGACATGAACCGTAAACAGAATCGTTTTTCGGTTCCAAGGAGACAAGTGAGGACAGAGTTCTTGACAGAGGAAGAAAAGCAAAAAGCGGACCGAAAAGAAGAAATAGAGGTTTTAATGATTCAACCGTGTCTTGAACAAACAACAGGTGTGAAATTTACCAAGTGGGACATGAGACACACTTTTTCTTATTGTTTGATCGGAAAATGGTCTGCTGCAGTTCTCAACAACGCAAGGAATCAACTCAAAGTAGGATCACTTGTGCAATTATGGAGCTTCCGAATTCCAGAAGAGTCCAGTTGCACGTTAGGATTTGCTTTAGTTAATCTAAGCATGGCTGAAAAAAACTGCTCTGATGATTAATTATTATACCTGGATAGTTTCTGATATTTTTGGAATTGATTTGTCAAGTGGCATATATTGACTGGATACACATACACTCATTATGTGGATATAAGCTGGGATGTAATTTTTTCTTTTTGGTAAAAGAAATATATTTCGTTTAGTTTGGTTTATTTGTGCTATGATTATTAATTTTGCCATGTATTCTATGGAATCGTATCTGGAGGAGAGGTATAAGTATGTTTAACATGTACTGCTGTTGCCCTATTTACAAAGGAAATTGACATGGTCAATCCTTTGCAATTAAAGTATTTTGAACCATTCCAATGCTTAAAATTGAAATTGTCAAACTTTCCCCAGTATCATGTAACAATGAAGCTGCGATAAAATTAATTAGGGCACACAATAATATGCTTTTTAAGCTGATATTATGGGCTTTCAGTATAAATTTGAAGTTTGCTTATGCTAGTTTTTTTAATGTCATATTCAGGGTACATATATGATTGCCATCTCTTAATTCATTGTGTTTCAGTTGTAGACATTCAACAATACACGTACAAGAAATTAAATTTAGTTTATAAATTTGGCACTATTCAGTACAAATTTTGATTTGGTATATGCTTCAATTTGTATTGGCTGATTCGATTTAAAGGATGTAGGAGCTGATAAGTGTTAGAGAACCAAGTACAGAAGAGTCTGGTTGCGGTCAACCTGGGTCAGCAGGTCCTGATATTGCATACTAATTCACTTAGCCAAAAAGCATTCAAGATTGGTTGATCATCATCAATCAAATGGTCAATCAAGTGGTGGTTAGTTCATCAAGGAATCAGAGTTAGTTAAGAGTGCTGACGTGTAGGGGTAGTTGAGAGTTAGTTAGGATTGTCTTTCATTTTTCTGTGGGAACTCTCGTCAAACACCTTGTGATTTTCATCAAATACTTATATTTTTGTTTATTCAGATAACATGAAAGAAAGTGAACAAACCTGAAATCCAGGGTGTGAGGGGTTAATTTGTTTGGCTGTTATTGAATGTGGGCAAAGGTATCATATTTATTAAAAAGATTTAATTGTTGGATGATGTCTTGGAGAATAAATTAATGAGGACAATTTTGTATATAAATGAAGCATGCATGTAGGTGGAATTACATGACCAAATTGGAAAAATGAATATTTTGTTGTTTTTGTAATTAACTGTGCTGGTTATAAATTATACAGCTATCAAGTTCCATGGGTTGAATGGTAGTGCCGTGTGTTGAATGTTTTTCTTGATTCCCCGTGTTAGCCATTATACAGCTATGAAGTTCTTGACTTATGAAAACTTGTATCCGCGTTATCTGAGCACGAATCTGCTCTGGTTCCTTTGTGTTGGTTCAATGATGCTATCTGATTCAGTTACAGAGGCCCATTGTGGAAATAATAGGCCAAGGTCCATGGCCTTACAGAGACCACTGATTCTTCTCCTCCTCTTCCTCCTCGAAAGAAGAAGTGGAAACAAGAAGAAGAATAAAAAAAGGACAAAGAGAGATGCCGGACCAATAAAAAAATTTTGTTGAAGAAGACACTAGACGTCTGAGAAAATGATTGGAGGTGGACATGAAAAAAAAGATGTTTTTCTTTTTCGAAGGCAATTGTGTCTCAAAAAAAATTGATTGTAATGCAATGTTCATTTTTTTTAATAATGTTGTTTTTGACAATCAATCAATTTTTATTTTTTTGCACTTCAATTTTTTATTTTTTGTTAATGACAATTATAACTTATAATAAAATTACTGCGAACGACAAAGAAGATTCGGAAGACAGTACAAACGAATCTTTTTAGAATCCAATTTTGCAATCACAAAACCTAAAACATCTCTCTCCCTTTTTTTTTTTTTTTTAACAAAAAACTTATCTTTGATTTCGAAGCATAAAAAATAATATGCATAAACAAAGGTAAACTTTGAAGTGATAAAAAATTATTTGTATTAAGATTCAAACAATAATGAAGAAATTAATTTTCAATTAGTTCTAAACTTACATTTTTTTTTTTTTAAGGAATCTTAAGAACTTTAAATTATATGTTGAAATTTTACCATACACAATTTAATATTAATTTCTTTGGCTGAACTGAATTTGTTTATTTATATGTATATTGCATTGCTAATTATTAAAAATTTCATCAAAATTTATTTTCAAAGAAAATATCATCAAAATTAATAATGGGTTATATTAAAAGAAGATGAGTTGGCTTCAATAGTATAATAATAATTATTATTATTTTAAATGAAGTGTCTTTGAAATATGAGTGTTAAAAGAATATAAAGATAATCTTGGAACGAAAGGAAGTGCGATTAGAATATTTTTACTTTTAAGTTTTTGGCATGAAGTGTATTAAAATTAAAAAAAAAAAAATGGATGGTAAGGAGAAAAACTCTATTTTAAGGTGGGAAATAAATATTCTCCACCCATTTTTATGTTACTTTCGACCTTACCACAATTTATTATTAAATACGGTAAGAACAATGCCAAAACATCAATCTTTTCAAGAGAAAAAAAAAAAACAAAACAAAACATCAATTACGAAATTACCCATCTTTAAGGAACTCCTTGATTTTGTCTACTTTCTGTTTCCGCAGGGTATTATGGAACTGTTGTCGAAGGCCAAAATGAGCCATTAAGAACCAAACAAAAGTGATAAGCTCTCCACCTTTGCTAACTTGTTGGATATGTGACCTTGGTGCGGAATAACTAGCAGCATATGACAACAATTCCACCCACACTTTGCTTATTAATTCCCATTTCTCGTCCTGCTCCCCTTCCGACCACAGTTGCTTTATTAACTCACGTCCACCAACCATCTCATCCTCATCCTCTTCCTCCCACATCTGCTTTATCAAGTCCCATTTATCCTCCATCTCCACTTCTGCAACTTGGGCTGCCACTTCTTCCAACTTTTTCAGCTCTTTGGCCAATAAAATTGCATCAACCAATACAGATTTGCTTTTCACGGCCTTTGTTGTGGCAGTGTCAACATTTCTCTCTGTATGCACAGTAAGAAGACTCTCGTATACATTCCCCCCCTCTTTAGGAGCTAAGAATCCATCTCTTATTTCACATCTAAAAGCATGTTGAAAACCGATAACATCCAAGATCTCATCATATGTATCTTGAAATGTTATTTTGGCAACACCTACTAGAGTCGGTATCATGGTAGAGTTCATAATTAAAAGATGTAGCATATAATCTGCGAGCACTTTGCTAAATTCTCGATGATTAATAGTACTCTGCTTATCTGTTTGGTAAAGGAGTTCAGTAGCAATGTGCCACATAAGAACGCTTTCCTCAAAAGTTACTTGAGTAAGATAAGGCATTAATTTGCCTTTATAATATTTATCTTTCAGAATCCAAGCGCCTCTAGCAGAAGATATCTTCACGGCATCTTCACTATCATGTGCAGCATGGGATCTCTCTCTCAACTCATTGAATATGAACTCCCAAAGCTCTTTGGTTAATGGTTCATGGGACACATATCTTATTCTCTCGTCTACAAGATTACCGAGTCCTAAGAAACCAATGACTTTGCCAATCATAAAACGAAAGCCTGAGAAAGCGATGATAATCAAAACAGCAAAGCATTGAAATAAGAACAAATTCTCTAGAAGAGCTCCGACCTTTTTAATAGCAATGCCCAAAATCCAGATGACTTGATCAACCAATGAATGAATGACCTTGTGCAAGCAGCTCCTGACCTTGTGAGGCCTAGGAGGACATTCCTTGAGGCAGTATCCTAACAGGTTAAGTCCTGAGACATATCCTGACCACCTCCCGAACAGAAAAGGTGTAGAAAACACCTTGTGGCCAGGCTTGTTGGGATGGTTATCACATGCATACCACCCTGCCTTCTTGAGATTTAGAACCCAGCTAAAGATAGCAGCTATGCGGAATTTCATCTTCGAAAGAAATTCGGACGCATTGTCAGGATTCATGAGAGTCCCGAATGTCAAATCGTAAGAGACAAGGGTGAGCACAGAGATTGTATCAATGGCTACGGCAACCAAAAACAACGCATATGTAATTGCAACATCAAACTCGTCGAAACCATGCTTCTTAAGTTCGAAGTGGAAAATTGAAAGAGCAGCGACAACTAAACCAAGGAATACAAACCGAGAAATAAACCCTGCACGAGAATATACAACCTGAGCCTTGGTGTAGAAAACTTCATAAATGAGGTTGAGTTCAACCTCAATTACTCTTAAAGCATCTTTTGGTCTTAGGCCTCCAAAGAAATCTCGGCTCATTTCGTGCTGATAAACCTCTAAGATTAGATTGATGACAATTCCTTTGAAAATTCCAAAATAGTAATAAGCATAGTGCATAACCTCCAGCTCATTTAAACTGGATCTGTCGTCAGGCTCTTCTATGTTCTCTCTCTTTGCGGCCTTAAGCTTGGATTTGTGTTCTTCCATGAACTTGTTGTAGCCATCCTCGGCGTTATCAGGTGATTCTTTGAAAGTAGAAGCTTGGAATCCATCAAAGCTTGCAAGATAGAAGGCACGGGTCCGCTCTAGATACTTGATACTTGCAGCAATAAACATGAGAATTGTTGCAATAGCTAGCTTGGTATTGGAAAGTGACAGGAGAAAGATATAAAGAGCCGCAACTGCCTGGATAAGGAGACCAACTAAGTGCCTGAACCAGAGTTCATTATCCTCAAGCGCAAAAGCAGTAATGTTGTCTGGGCCACCGAGGTGTAAGATCAGAAAAGGAGTCCAAAATGCTAGCAGATCACTGTGCCCTCCAGACATAGATATGTCAGGAGAATACCTCTGGCTGTTAGAGATAAGACCAAGGGCAAAAATAGCTGCCCAATCGGAGAGCAAATAAACTGACCAAATGAGCAGAATTATCAGTTTATTTTTCGTGCCTTTTCTCAAGGGAGCCAACAAAAATAAGATGGCCTGCAGCGAAAGACTCAACAAGATTACACCTCTGATATTCCATTGATCCCATATCTTCCTCACACTTTCAGGGATAGGATTCGCCATTTTCTATCTCCCTTTGGTTTTTTCTCTTTCTGATCAGTGCTCCTTCACTTTGGTACGTAGAATTTGTTTCTTTTAGAGCTGGTAGTGGTTGAATAAGATCGGGCTTGTTGACAAACATGCCTTTTTTAAATCATTAATTTGGATCTGAAAATCATATCTGTAAGTGACAAAATCTGCATCCATTGTTAATTTGTTAAATCCCATGTGCACTTGACCAATTAATTAAATGGTTCATTGATGGAAACTTTCTCATCATCCACCCATTATTAATTTGTTGAATGCCATGTGCGATTGACTACTTAATTAAATAGTTCATCGATAGAGACCCCCTCATCATCACATGCAACAAGTAAGTACATGTCCTGATTTCAAAATAAATAAATAAATAAAAACATGTCCTGTCACTATTAGATGACAATACGAAACATATCTGGCGAAAAAACAAGAAGGCCTAATTACATGCCCCGCAGTTAGCTGGACCAACTAAGCCGAGTTTGTGTTAACCTTAGGGTTTTGGTTTATCCAAATTTGAGACTTCTCCGATTCCTCGTAGCAAGATGACCTGTCTAATTAATTATCTTATTATGAAGTAAATAACAGATAGAAAATAATTATATATATTGTAATTTTATCATCAATACATCATAATTTTAAAATGTTAGAAAAAATAAATCAAATTTATTCGTTATGTTCTCTCTCTTAAAACAAATTCTCTCTTATGTAATTCAAATACAATAAATAAATTTAATTGGTTTGTTCTAACTTTTTAAAGTTTGAAAGTAAAATTACTATATATATTATAATAAACAATTTTAAAATACAATCACTCATTTTTTTTTTTATCAAATATATCGATATTTTAAATATATTATAAAATGTGTTATATATATATGTTTCTTTTAGAGGTTGACTACCAACTCTAAAAGAAACAAATATATACTATCGACGTGTGAATTTTGTTGACCCAGATTCTTCATCCAGTACTTATAAATAATGTGAAACAGATGAGAAAAGAAGAATTGGAAGAAGAAGAACACTGTTGTAAGGGGTTTTTTTACGTGGTTCCGCCCAAAAAGATGTCTACGTCCACGACTATTCTGCAGTTATTTTGGCAAAGAGACTGTTATTAGTTTCTTGGTTCTTTTACAATAAACTTTCAACCTCTATTTATAGAGGAAGAGACAACAATATTATTATAATTAAAAAAAAAAAAAAATTTGCACTGATTACATTTTTTAAGACTGACACCCATCAGTGTAGGGTCAAATTCCGTAAAAGTAGGATTTTGACTTTATCTCTATACTGGACAGTTGAGTTTTCTTTTAATTTAAGTTGTTATACATATGAAAAAATCTATTTAGCGTGTACAACAAACAATGGATTGGATCTTGTTTAGAACAACTTGGAGCCAGATATTAAACAACTCTGACCATGATTGACCAGCGACCTGAGGACTGTAGCGGCAAACAGAGAATTCGTTTCTACAAGTTGGACAGCCCAAGGTCAGCAATTTGGGAGCTCGTATCTACGAGCTGCGTGCTTGATGAATTAGATGTTTGACGTGCTGTGCCTTTAACGAGCTGGACCTTCATTTATTGGGTCATTCCACTGGATCAGCCCTGGACTTTTACCAATTCATTTATCCGACCTCAAAAATACTCACAACATATATCAACTCTAAAAGAAACAAATATATATATGTATTTGTTTCTTTTAGAGTTGATAAATAAGAATTAGATTCCAAACTCTAAAAGGAACAAATGATTCAACCACTACCAACTCTAAAAGAAAGAAAGATTATATATATAATCTTTTAGAGTTGGTAAATGAGAATCAGATTCCAAACTCTAAAAGAAACAAATGATTCAACCACTACTAACTCTAAAAGAAAGAAACAAATTATATATATATATATAATTTGTTTCTGAATCAAATATTTCTTTTTACCATCAGTAATTTATAGATATTATATGCATTTTTTGGGTTACCACAAATGGACTGGTAAAAGCCTAGAAGCCCAGTAAGACAATCTACTAAAACCGTCCCAACAGACAAAGGCCCAAGGTACTGGTCCAAAGAAACAGACATAACTTTGTGTTCGGATGTCAGATTGCCTATTATAATATATTTTCGGAAAGGGATTTTCGTGTTCTATAGCGTGGCAACTAGGGGTTCTCCGATTGATGCCGTTTGCATCCTCAAAGTTGTTGTTTTAATGGATGTGTTCTTGAGGTTTACATTTGTTGTCAAAAAGTTCTAATGACAACCAGTGGCGACAAGACGTCCAGATCTGCTCGCCCGGCTGCTCGCTGACAGCCTGACCGCTGATAGTGTGATCGATGATCATGTCCGTTAACAGCCTGTCCGCTGACAATGTGACCGCTGATCCTGTCCGCTGACAGCTTGTCCGCTGACAGTGTGACCGCTGACAGCTTGTCCGCTGACAGTGTGACCGCTGATCCTGTTCGCTGACAGTCTGACCGCTGATCCTATTCGCTGACAGTCTGACCGCTGATTTCTCCGTTTATCCGTCAGACTGACCGCTGATTTCTCCGCCTGATCGCTGGTCGTATCCACTGAGTTTGTTCGCTCAGATCTGCTCACCCGGGTCTATTCGCCCAGAACCGTCCCAACTCATGGATAGCATGACGTGCACGCGCCAAGCCCTTCTTAGAATGTTAGCAGCGCGATTTTCGGGGATCTCACCTACCATGTCAGATGACTCAGACTTTGTGACAGAAGACTTTGAAAATTGTAACATGCATTTAATACTTTCCTATTTAAGTTGTAATATTACTGTAGCTCATCTCTCTCCCGATAAATATGGGTGCAAGTGTTTCTGCTTTGGTGTTAGAGATGAGACCAATTACGAAAATGGCAGCAAGGTCGGCGAGCAAGTAAACTGACTAGAGCTGCATGATTACCAGCCTGTGTTTTGTTCCTTATCTTAAGGGAGCAAACAAAGTCAAGATGACCTGCAGACATAGACTCAACAAGATTACACCTCTTATATTCCACTCATACCATATCTTCCTCGCGTTTTCAGGAATTGGATTCACCATTTTCTTCTCTCTTTTTGGTTTCTTTCCTTTTCTCAATTCTCCTTCACTCCAGAGAAGAAATGTGTTTTGTGAGTTGCTATTGCTTCACTTAATAACGGAAAACTGTTCTGTCATGTGAACTCGCACGAGTCCATGTACAAGTGATTTTAAACTAAGTTTTACTAGAGAGAAAATATAACCGAATGATATTTTTAAATATTGAATTGATAATCTTATCATATTTTAATAAAATTAATAATTAAGTCACAAGTCTTATTTTTTTGACATAAATACCCTTGATAAAACTGGTGAATGAGCTATATTTTTTTTAAAATAACTCAATTATTATATTTATTGTTATGATATTTTGATATTTTTACATATAATTTAAGACTCAATTGTTATATATTTTTAAAAAAGATATAAATATTAAATTATTAATTTAATATTTTATTTTTGTATTTGTCCCTATTTTAAATCTAGATGAGTAGTTTAATGTGCTGCAAACCAAGGCAAGTCCACCATGAGATAAGTGGGTCACGTGCCTCCCCTCAATGTTAGGGAAGAAATTTTAGGGGTTGTTTGTTTTTTGCACTTAACACTTAATGATACTGAATTTGGTTAATTAAGAGATTTTTGTTTGTTTTTTTAAGTGGTCAAACCACTTAAAATCATCCAAAAACCACTGAAAAAAAAGTAACATTTTTTGACTTATCACTTAATACAAAATCACTTAATGATTTATAAATATATTATTCCAAGTTTATCCTTCTTAAAATAATATGTTTCCAAGTTTGTTTTAGTTTTATATTATAAAAATTTCTTTTAATGCTTTAATAAACAACATTGAAAAATAAAACCCCTAAACATCTCAACATCAATTTTTTTTTTTTTATAGCTGGATTACTATATTTCTCTAATTAAATTCTGATAAGAATTTTTAGTGATAAAATGTTTATGCAACAACTCAGAGACCAAATTACAAATCAATTTGTTTAAGTATTTGATTATTCTTGTTTAATTATATCAGAAAATATATATTACTTAACCATTTCAATTTTCATTGTAATAGTAATTTAATTTAAAACCATTTTATTTATTTTTATTTGAATATATAAATTTAATTTACTCTATTATTTTAATTAATCTTATTTTAATTATGAATAAAAATACTATATATAAGTTACAATTTCTACTTTTGTTATAATAGTAATTCAATTTACTATTATTTTGTTTATTTTTATTTGAACATATAAACTTAATTGATTCTACTATAATAATTAATCTCATTTTAATTATGAATAAAAATATTATATATATAAGTGTTTTAATATTTGTTAAATAATTTATTACAATTGTTTGTATCATATTAAATAAAATTACACAACAACTAATAGTAAAAGGATATAAATGTCAAATTACTAGTAATCGGATAATTTTAACTTTAAAAAACAAACAAGATTATTATACATTCAGAGGTAAGAAAAGAAAAAACAAACATGTCAATCAGATTTCAGATTTCAGTCACTATTCAGCTTTCAGTCTTCAGCAGCACTGTTCAGTCTTCAGATAAAAAAACAAACGACCCCTTAATTTATTTCGTACTTTTGTCATTCTTTACTATTTCCAATTCTAATATAATTAATCTCCTTTTTTATACTTTCCTTGCAATTAACAAATAGTAATAAACATACTACATATGCCTCTATTAACGTGCATAATCCTACCAGCTATAAAGTTATCCATGCGGCCACTTAATCTTACTATGTTTTGTAATTAGTTGAGGTAACAGAATATTTGACGTGGTGAAATAGTCCCGGCAAGTGGCATCTTAGGCACTTAGCGTTTTATCAACTTGAAAACTTTTCCTCCCCCTATTAATAAATGAGCCATTTGACCTAACTTTTTGTTTTTCTAATAATCACATTAAATTTGGGGTTACTTAACTTGACTTAAAAGTTAAAAGTACCGAATTAAAGAGTATCTTGAACATTCTTTCAAAGAAAAAAAAAAAAAAAAGTATCTTGAACATTCAAAAAAAAGTATCTTGAACATTCAACAAAGACATGTAAGCACGCCGGTTACCTAACCTAACTTAGGTTAACTTAAAAATAACAAATAATTGGAAGCACCATGATCATGAAAATTATTACATTTTAGAAGTGCCCAACCATAAGAAATTAAAAATGGAAGGTTAAAATTCATTTTGATCTCTAAATTTTTATGTTTTGAAAAAGGTATAAATTGTTTTTAATATTTCGAAAAAAGTATTTCATCAGTCAATTGACGGTCAAATCTAACAAAAAAACATGAAAAGACTCATCTTAAACTGTTAAAACAGACAAAAAAAAAAAAAAAACCATTATACCACCGTCCATAATTAAATATTATAATAATATTTATTACGAAAAAATTCCCTTTATGGTTTTTTTTATGTAATTACAATAATATTACTGATTTTTTTTTTTTTAAAAAAAAATTTCTTAAGTACCCGTAAAATTTAAAAAAAAAAATAAAAAAAATTAATAAAACAAAAAATTTAAATCTCCACCATCATCACCATCAACAATGTAACAAGTAAAAATAAAATTAAAAGAAAAATTGAAATATAGGTTGAGTACAACGATCTCCTTGGCTTGAGGACCTCACTTGCGCTGGTGCCTACTTCGATCTCTTCACTTTCATCAGAGATGGTGAGCTCAACTTCTGCTTCTATAGCTTCGTCACTGATCCTCCTCTCATCGTTTCTCTCAAATTCTAGCAAATCGATCTATCGTCGTTTAAGGCTTTTGTCTCTTCTTTTATAGCCAATCATCAACTTCCACACCACCTCTCTGATCCTAAATGTCGACTCCCAATTGTCAGGTTCGGATCCGACTTTTGTCACTTCTTTGTTGAGTTCTTGCGGGTGCCACAACTAACGGGGACGTTAAGGATAGTGCCATCGTTGGGTCCAGTAGCGACAGCAATTCTTGCATAAGTACCGTGTCTGTAAGAGGTTATAGTTGTTGTAATAGCAGACTTCCTGTTTGTTAAGTCACATCGCAAATGAAGACCTAAATTAGGGTCTCCATCACAGCGATGGTGAATTTTGATGTTTTTTTCAAGTTATCTTCTATTTTTTTCTTTAATTTTTAAAAATAGTTTATAAATGTTCTTCACATTTTTTTAATTTTTAATTTTCTTTTTTTTTTCTACAATAATTATATTGAAGGGTGAGGATGGTACGATAAATGGACGAGATTAAATCTTCCCCATCCATTTTTTAAAATAAATTGTATTTATTTTTGAAAATAAACTGTAATATTGTAATTCTCATTTTTCATTCTATTTTTAATTTTTTTCTCAAATTAACTAATTCGTATACATGTCAAGATCCTGAGTTAATTGAAAATGACAAAATTACCATTGCATATCATGTCGTCTGTTAGGTTTAATAGTTAATTAAATAACAGAAACAACTAATTTGACATTTTTCACAAAGTTAGGGTGCATTTGTTCATTTTTGAAACCGTAGTAAAAATTTGATCATTTCTCAGAATTTAAGAACTAAAATAATTTTTATCCAAAATTGAAAAAGGAAAAAGGTGTCATCATCTCTTTATATGCATATATATATATATGTATGTATATATATAGAGTATCTATTCGAATTATCTTAGTTTAATTTTGAAACAATTGAACAAATTCCTAACTCGGGTCTTATTATTTTAGGATTAGTTGCAAGAAAAAAAAAAAAAAATTTAATACAACACATGCAATTTTAGAAATCTGTCTATGTTTCTCCTAGCCACATGTCTACAGATATTTTTTGTTCATTTACATAATAATTATCGAGGCAGCTGGTGTCGTCAGTTAAAGCGCCAATTGTCCCTTGTTATTAGCAGGATTCGATACTCTCTTCTTTCAATCTCATTTTTCTCTCCCATCTTTAAAAAAAAAAAAAAAAAAAAAATCTTTAGATAGAAAAATAAATTATTTTCATTTAAATATTAAAATAAGAAAGTTTCTTTTTTTCTTTTTTTAAGTTAAATAAGAAAGTTTCTTATGTAATATGTTATAAAACAAAATGAAGTTTGTTTGTATTTGAATTCCTCGGCTACGAAATTGAAATCCATAGTTAATGAAATATGTTCGCGCGCCTTCAGAACTGATAACTTTCACATCTTTGGAAAGCAAAACAAATTACCTGATCAAAGTTCTTATGATTAGACGCTACTCTCATACTATTATTATTATTCACGAGAAGAGATTGAAACCTCTAATCTTCAACGAGGAGGATAAGTAAACAAATAACTTACAAATGAAAAATGGCTTAATTACGTATGGTAGCAGATTTGCATCAAACTAACGAGCAAAACCAGAAAAAACCAATGAAGAAAAAAGCTAAGCTAAAATTTTTATTGAAAGAGCTTGAAAGTTACAATTACAAAGGCAGGCTTTCTGAATTTATAGCGTAACAAACTGAGGAATCTCATAACTAGCTAACACCTTTCACAAATCAAATATAATTTTCTTAGTGTTGTATCATCTCATTTTCATTTCACTCAAAACCAATGTTGTAAGTAATATACATATTAATTTTCGTAGTGGGCACATAGAATCACAGAAAACGAGGTTCTCATTGTCATCCACACCCAATCTACCTCAATTTGATACATGAACTAATAAAGCTCTAAAAAGGTTGGTCGATAATGTTAACTATTTGGAACTTCCGAATCTGAAAAGAGTCCAACTCCATGTTAGAGTTTGCCTTAGTTAATCTAAGGATGGGTGAAAAAAATTTATCTGATAAATAGTATTCTTAGATAGTTTCCGATATTCTTAGAATTAATTTTTCAAATGTATAAATTGATTGGATACGCAAGATTATATGTTGATCATTATATATTGAATTCTTAATATTTTTGAAAAAGTAATATATTTTGGTTTCTTTAGATAATATATATTGGCTGTCGAATTTTATTTGAAGAAATTAGAATTAAGAATATGTTTATTTCAAACATAAAAGAATTATTAGTAAATTTAACATGGTATGTACTTTTGTTGTGCAACATATGATATAAAGTCAGAAAGAAAATTAACATTGACAATCCGTTGGAATTGAAGCATTTATAAGCACTTTAATGTTCAAAATTGAAATTGCTTGGCAGATTTTAACTATTGGTTAACTGTTCTGTCATTCTGTGCTATAGAATAATGAAGCAGTGTTACATTCAGGGCACAATAAAAATAACCCTTTAATGGTCTAGTAACATAGGTGGCATCTTAGGTACTTGCGTTTTATCTACTTGAAAACTTTTCCTCCCCTATAAATAAAGGAGCCATTTGACTTCAATTAAAGGTTTTAGTTTTGCTTGAGCTAGAACTTTGTTTTTTTCCCTCTTCAACTATTTGGCCTCTCTAAAAACTCATTCACTGCCTTAAACATCGACGTACAAACATCAGCTATTAGCTAACACTTCTGACGTGTTTGCCACTTACTTTTAGCCAAGCATTAACCGTCTACTTGAGTGTCGGAGCGAATTATAATTTCGTATCCAAATATGGTAATCCTTATGTTATTCGTGCAAAACCATTCACCACTGGTACACCTATGATAAATTGACTTTACAAAGGAAGGTCTTTGAGCTTGAAAAGTCAATTAAACCCTATAACATTTTTCTAACTTTTACCATGATCACTAATATTTATAATAGAAGCTCGGCTTCTTCTATATCGTAATAAATGTATATATACATATTCAATGCAGTAATATTTTTTATTATTTTTAATTATGAATGTACGGGTTTTTTTTAATACCATTTTGAGTGGATGACTTAAACATGAATCATTATGAAATTAAAGGAGACTCTACGACTCTCGTTTCCCTTACACAGGTACGACATATCATTTCACCGCTGCCACGAGAAATGTTTATTAGGACGGCAGAATGGACTTTTTGAGTTAAACTTAAATTAATGGCTTAAAAAATAATTTTATATTTAAGAGTAAGTGCGTGACAGGCATCACACAGCCTTCACGCACATCTATGTTAATTATTGAAATTGACTTTTAAGATACGAAGTATTTCAAAAATAACAGAAGTGTAAAATTAGAAGTTGTTGCGTGTCATTTTCTGGTGGAAAGTGGGAACCTCGCATTGGCACTGACTGACCTTAGATTAGATCGATAGCAACTTGCTTTTGCAAAAACGTGGACAACTTAGCTAGAATTCCAAGCACGTCGAATTTGTTTGTCCTTTTTGGCGAAAACTTTGTTTGTCCTCTTCTTCTGCCTTTTCGTGAACCATGTGACTGTAACCTGGAGGAAATTGCAAAACAACGCTTGACATTTGGTGGTCGCCAGAGAAAAAACTACTCTTCATACCTATTTATTTAAGATATACCAAGATTAAATTTAAAAGTTAAAAATAAATCTTTACACCGTTTTAAATATTATATTCATGCTTAGGAATCGATTGTTTTACTTTATAGGGAAAATTGCACAAAAACCCTTGAGATTAGGTGAAATTACAGCAATACGAAAACTTTGACCATAATTACACCAAATGGCCTTAGGCTTTTAGAAGTGTAACACAAACACCCTTGTCATTAATCAATCTCCGCTAAATGCAAAGTGACAATGGTAAAAGGCTTGAAATGATCAAAACACCTTTAACATTTTAAGATCAAATTATAAAAAAAAAAAAAAAATCCTATTTTATTATTTTAATATAAAAAGTTAAAATAATATATATATTCGTATTTATTTATTTAGATCATCTGATCTCCATCGTCATAGACACTGTCTGATCTCCATCTCTATACATCTCTTTCAATGGAGTTTTAGCGATCATCCAAGAACCCATTTGTTTCTTCTTTGTTAATTTATATTTTATTTTTATAAAAAATCGAATGGACCATTTTACCCCTAATATGAATTTAACAATAACCCTTTAATGATCCGTTAACAGTAAGGGTGTTTGTATTATACTTTTGAAAGCTTAAGGTAATTTGATATAATTATGCTAGACTTCTGATATTAATGCAATTTCATCTAATCTCAAGGGTCTTTGTGCACTTTTTCCTATTTGTTAAATATATTAATACATAGCTTTTTGTGTCTTGAAAACATAAACATAAACAAAAAGATCACGCTGGTTACCTGAATAACAAATAATTGGACGCACCATGATCATGAAAATTATTAATTTTTCTTAGAAGTGGCCAACCATTAGAAATTAAAATTTGAAAAAGGAAAAAAGTGTTTCATCATCATCATCATCATCTTCTTCTTCTTCTTTTTTAATAGATTATCTATTCAAATTATCTTAGTTTAATTTTGAAACAATTCATCAAATTCCTAACTCAGTCCTGTTATTTTAGGATTAGTTTCAGGAAAGAAAAAACGAAAGGAATCTTAATACAACAGATGCAATTTTAGAAATCTGTCTATGTTTCTCCTAGTCACACAGCCCACAAACATGGTAGGCCTTGATCACCTATACTTTCGGACTTTGGAGAGCCCTTTTAATGCAAATGTGTACAGATATTTTTTGTCCATTCACATATCAAATCTCCAGGTAGAAAAGTAAATTATTCTTATTTAAATTTTAAAATAAAAAAGTTTCTTTTGCGACAAACCAGAAGGAATTTTGTTTGTATTTGAATTCTTCGGCTGCGAAATTAAAATCTATAGTTAATGAAATATGTTCGCCTTCACAGCTGATAATTTTCACATCTTTGAAAAGAAAAATAAATAAAGAAACTACTTCGTACTAGTGTTAATATTTATAAGGAGGGATTGAATCTCTAACCTCATACGAGGAGGGTAAGTACACAAACGAAAATTACAAATAAAAAATGACTAGATTACGAGTAGCAGCAGATTTGCATGAAACTGAAAAAAAGAGCAAAACCAGAAAAAAGCAATGAAGAAAAAAGCTAAGCTAGAATTTTTATTGAAAGAGCTTGAAGGTTACAATTACAAAGGCAGGGGCTCTGATCTGATTTTATAGTGTAACAAACTGAGAAATCTTATAACTAACGCATATCACAAATCAAATATAATTTTCCTAGTGCTGTATCATCTGATCATTTTCATTTCACTCAAAACCAATGTTGTAAGCAATATACATATTAATTTTCGAAGTGGGCATATAGATTCAAAGAAAACGAGGTTCTCATTGTCATCCACACCCAATCCACCCTAATTTGATACATCAACTAATAAAGCTCCATAAAGGTTGACATTGTCAGTCAGAAAGAAAATTAACATTGTCAATCCGTTGAAATTGAAGGATTTATAAGCATTTTAATGTTCAAAATTGAAACAGCTTGGCAGATTTTAACTATTGATTAACTTTTCTGTGCTATAGAATAATGAAGCAGTGTTACATTCAGGGCACAATAACAGGCTTTTTAAGTTAATACATTGTGTTTCTAGTATGATTTGAAGTAATGGTTATATATGCTTGGCCCAAATTGACCACTTTGACGTAATTATAACCAACACTACACTCATGCTATGTGTAATCTATTTGCTGCATAACTAAATGATCTTTCATTATATGAGCAATCGACGAAAGAAATTAGAAACTGTAGGAAACTATTTTCTCAACTAAAAGAGCAATCAAGAACCCCAATCCAGTTTTAACATACCGTCAATGGTTGATGACATGTCAGCGAAGAGTAAACGCCTTAGGCAGTGCAAATTAAACCAACTAAGGCGTTTGGAGGGCATGCTCCAGAGGGTAATAGACAATGATACGTCAGATTTTTATGTAGAACAGACCGATTTTAAAGGGACACCTGTTTTTCTACAAGGCCACGGAATAAGTACCCCTGCCCCTGCTGCACATTTACAGTTTGTTTTAGCTGATTTTACTGTTATGTTGAATTTCATCATAGTGGTTGCTCTGTTTACTTGAGCCTTGGGGAATGGGGAGTGATTGTGAATGTCAACATTCATATCAATCACATATCAATCATTTCCATAATTGTGCCATTAATCATTTCCATCATTATTGCAATATATTTGTGTTACCATATTTGTATTATATTGCTTTGTTTTCATTTTTGTAATGTGCCTATAAATAGGTTTCATATTATAAATTATTAACATAATGAAATATATGATTTATTCACAATTATCATGATATCAGAGCTAGGGTTTTAGTCTCCGTATCAACCAAACAAATCACCACCGCCACTGCCACAAACATCACCCAACAGCCACTACCCAAACATACCGGCAGCCACCTATTTCCAGTTTCTCATCTATCGCCACCTCTGTTATTGAGCGACCTGATACCATCACGCATTGTCGCTGTCCTCGCATCTCTTCACCGTGTAGTCTGTCGCCTCTCCACTGCTGCCACTTTCATTTTGATCACACAGCCTCATCTGGTCTCAAAATCACACAATCCATTCATCACCACCTTCGCTGCCACATCATCACACCAGCCACTACTGCAGTGCCATTGCATTATTGTCTCCGCTGCATCACCACCGTGCACCAATCATCATCACAGCGTCGTTGCACTATCGCCTCTGTTCCACTCATTGCCGTGCACTACGACGTTCTTCCATCTCTGGTTTGGTCGCACCGCACACCGCCACTGTCATCACTTGTTGCACCTCCTCGTCTTACATCAGAGTCCTCTCATCCAATCTCATCTATTGCTCCTCCTCCCCGTTGCTCTAATAGGGTAAGGGAACTTCCTGTAACTCTTCGAGATTTTCATTGTTTTTCTACCATTATTTCTTTATATGAGCCTCAATCGTATAAAGAGGCTAGCACTAACACTGTTTGGCAGCAAGCTATGGCTGAAGAACTACAAACTCTTGAGAAAACTCACACTTGGGATATGGTTGATCTTCCTCCTAATAAATCTGCTATTGGGTGCAAATGGATATATAAAATCAAAACAAAATCAGATGGGTCTGTTGAACGACATAAAGCTCGTCTTGTGGCCAAAGACTTTATCCAAGAATATGGAATTAATTATGAGGAGACTTTTGCACCAGTACATAGACTTACATCTGTCCGCAGCTTACTAGCAGTCGCTGCAATCAAACGGTGAAATTTATTTCAAATGGATGTAAAAAATGTCTTTCTTAATAGGGATCTTACCGAAGAGGTATATATGACACCACCACCAGGGTATCCACACTCTCCACACAAGGTTTGTCGTCTTCGTCGGGCACTATATGGTCTAAAGCAGGCTCCTAGAGCTTGGTTTGCCAAATTCTCTTCCACAATTATACAGTTTGGTTTTGCCTCCAGCTCTTATGATTCTGCACTGTTTCTTCGCAAGACCTGTTATGGTTCTGTTTTCTTGTTACTCTATGTGGATGATATGATTATTACAGGTGATGATATTACTGGTATTTCTGATCTTAAGACTTATCTTCAGCAGCAATTTGAGATAAAAGATCTTGGTTCTCTTAGTTATTTTCTTAGTCTTGAAGTATCTTCTGATTCTGATGGGTATTATCTTTCACAAGCTAAGTATATTTTAGATCTTCTTGCTCGTGCTGGGCTAACTGATAGCAAAATTAGTACTAGTCTCATGGAAGCCAATGTTAAACTGACGCCTTTTGAAGGCATACCATTAAGTGATCCCACTCTTTATCGATAGCTGGTTGGTAGTCTCGTATATTTAACCGTGACTCGACCAGATATCGCGTATGCTGTGCATGTTGTCAATCAATTTATGTCTGCTCCTCATTCCACTCACTTTGCTGCTGTCCTTCATCTTCTCCGATATCTTAAGGGCACGATGTTTTATGGACTTCATTTTTCTACTAACTCTTCTTTAGAGTTACGTACTTATTCTGATGCTGATTGAGCTGACGATCCTACTGATCGACGATCTACCACTAGTTTCTGTTTCTTTCTTAGTGATTCTCTTATCTCATGGCGTAGTAAGTAACAGACTGTTATAGTTCGATCTAATACTGAAGCTGAATACCGAGCCCTCGTTGACACTACTCAGGAACTTGTTTGGCTGTGTCGGTTACTTTCAGATATGAGAATTCAACATGCCATAACTACTCCTTTATATTGTGACAATCACAGTGCTATTCAGATTGCTCATAATGATAACTTTCATGAACGTACCAAACACATTGAAATTGACTGTCATTTTGTTCAACAACATGTTCATCAGGGTGCCATCAAACTTTATTCCGTTTCTTCTGCTGATCAATCTACTGATATTTTCACCAAAGCTCATCATCCAGGCCGTTTTCGTGAATTGGTTTCCAAACTCAAGTTTGCATCAATTTTACCATCTTGAGTTTCCGGGGGGGCGGGGGGGTGTCAACATTCATATCAATCATTTCCATAATTGTGCTATCAATCATTTCCATCATTATTGCAATATATTTGTGTTACCATATTTGTATTGTATTGCTTTGTTTTCATTTTTGTAATGTGCCTATAAATAGGCTTCATATTGTAAATTATTGACATAATGAAATATATGATTTATTCACAATTATCAGTGAACATGACCTTGATGCTTGGGTTTTGTGTTGCGGGAGTTCTCACTAGGAAGAGTCATTTCCTTGAAAAGAATTAGGTAGAGATTTAGAGGTGTAATGGAGCTAGAGTGTTTTGTCTTACTGTTTGTGATCGGTTTCAGAATCTATAAGGAGAACCTAGCTAGGAGTGTATCACATCACTCCCTCACTGTTAGCACTAGGTGGGGATTTGAGTCTAACAAAAATGAAAAGATAAAATTTATAAATGTTTTAGTTATTTGATAATATATGTTTTTTTACGTCAAAACAATTTTTCGATATTATTTATGAATCATTACGTATTAACATATAACCATATGTGGATGTGAAGGGATACGGACTAAATTAGTCTCATCTTACCCATGAAAAGAGTATTTCAAGTATTTCATGCAAATAAATTTTATATTTTTAAATTAGACTAAAAGTATATTAATAAACACATTATTAAAAACAAAATGAAAGTTTAAAAGTAGCACATAAATACAAGATGTGCGAAAAAAAAAAAAAAAAGTCCCATAAGCTGACATAAATGAAGACTTATATATACAAGGCAACATCAGGTCACGGGCATCAGCTGAGGTTCTCGGACAATCTCATCTTCATCATCTTCTTGTGTTATATTTTGGAATTGTCTTCATCTTCATCTTCTTGTGTTATATTTTGGAATTGTCGTTGAGGACCAAAATGAGCCATTAATAACCAAACAAAAGTAATAAGCTCTCCACCTCTATTAACTAGTTGTGCATGTACCCTCGATCCGGAACTACTTGCAGCATATGACAACATTTCCACCCATATTTTGCTCATTAACTTCCATTTATCCTCCTTCTTCCCCTCCTCCAAATCATCCAATTTTTTCAATTCTTTGGCCAGTATACATGCATCAAATAATACAGAAATACTTTTATCGTCTATCCCTATTGCTGCCTTCTTATATCGATGTGGATCCAAAGCAAGAATCTTTTGGCAGACCTCTTTCTCCTGTTTCATTTCTAACCCTTCCCTTCTAAGAAGTTCTATGGTTTGAGCACATGTATCTCGAAATCTTATTTTCGCAATACCTGTCACAGGAGACATAACAGAAGGTCGTATAATTAAGAGATAAAGCATGTAATCTGATAAAACCTTGCTGATTTCACAATCACCATAATTATCATTGCTAACTTCATGATCAGAATGGTAAAGGAGCTCAGTGGCAATGTGCCATACTAGAATGCTTTCGTCATAAGTAAATTTGGAGACATAAGGCAATAGACTGCTGCAATAATCTCTTTCTTTCAGAATTGATTCACCTCTAGCAGAAGATATCTTCATAGCAGCTTCTGGATTATTTGCTAACCGAGATTTTATTCTTAGCTCATTGAATATAAACTCCCAAACCTCCTTAGTCAACGGTTCATGGAACACAAATCTTATACCATCCAAAAAATCAGAAAGGCTCAAGCCACTAATGATAATATCATTTATTGAACCAAGAAAACGAAGTAATTTCTCCAGGTGTGCATGTTGACGGACCTTAATGAAAACAATGACCAAATTCTGAATGAGATAACAACCGCCCAATGAATGAATGATCTTCTCAATCCAATTGTGCAAACAATTCCTGACTTTGTGGACCCTGCTAGGATGTTTCTTGAGACAAATGCTTAGCAAGTTGTATCCTGAGACATGTCCGGACCACCTTCCGAACAGGAAAGGTGTAGCTAACACCTCGTGCCTGTGCTCAACAAAATGATTATCACATGCATTCCACCTTGGCTTCTTGAGATTGGAAATCCAGTCGAGCACCTTGCGAAGAAATTTGGACTCACGGTTCCAATCAGCAAGAGCACCCAATGTCCAATCAAAGGAAACGAGTATGAACAGAGATGTGATATCCAGAGCTATGGCACCCAAAAACAAGGTGCGTGTAATTGCAACATCAAACTCGTCAAATCCATGCTTATTCACTTTGAAATGAAAAATTAAAAAAGCAGCAACTACCAAACCGAAGGATATGACGCGGCGAATAAATCCAGCCAGAGAAAATACAACCTGGAACTTGGTATAGAGAATTTCATAAATGAAGTTGAGTTCAACCTCTATTATTCGATAAGCACCTTCTGGACTTAGCCCGCAAAGGAATTTTCGGCTGCTCTCTTGGTGTTGGCGAAAGCTGAAGATGAGATTCACTATTAGTCCTTTGAAAATCATCAAATGTTTATAAGCATCACGCACAACTTCAACGTGCTCTGTGACGGGGGCCTCTAGCTGCACGGCCATTTGTTTCCTAGATATCGCTCCAAACCTATTAGCCGCTGTTATTGCTTGGACATGCCCTATAAATTTTCCTACTGTTCTTCGCTTTACTTCATCAAAAACAAATCCTGGGTTAGTTTCCTTAGAGATTGAATTTTGGAATCCGTTGAAGCTTGAAAGATAGAAAGCAAGAGTGCGCTCTAGATACTTGATACTTGCAGCTATAAACATGAGTATTGTTGGAACAGTTAGCTTTGTTTTGGGAAGCGATAGGAGAAAAATATAAACAGCCGCAACTGCTTGAACAAGGAAGCCAACCAAGTGCCTCAGCCACAGCTCGTTATCCTCAAGAGCAAATGCAGTAATGTTGTCTGGACCACCGAGGTGTAAGATCAGAAAAGCAGGCCAAAATGCTAACAGAGCAGTGTTGTCTGCAGGAGTATCTCCTTTGGTGTTAGAGATGAGACCAAGCGCAAAAACCGCAGCCACGTCGGCGAGCAAGTAAACTGACCAGAGCAGTATGATTACCAGATTGTTTGTTGCTCCTTTTCTCAAGGGAGCAAACAAAGTCAAGATGATCTGCAGACACAAACTCGACAACATTACACCTCTTACATTCCACTCATCCCAAATCTCCCTCACGCTTTCAGGAATTGGATTCAACATGTTTTTCTCCCTCTTTTTTTTTTGGGTTTCTTTCCTTTCCCAATTCTCCTTCACACCAGATAAGTTACTTGTTTTGAGAGTCGGTATTGCTTACGTATTAAGGAAAACTATTATGCTATGTGAACTCACGTGAACCCCCATGCACAAGTAAAGATTTTAAATTATATTAATTTCAAAAAAATATATTTTTTAAATTATATCATTTTAAATCCAGATTAGTGGTTTAATATGCTACAAACCTTGGCTAATTAACCAAACAGAGGTTGATGTTTGGGTTTGATTGAAGACTGAAATCAAAAATCAAATTTTTTAAATTAATCTCGAAGATCATTTTTTTTTTAATTATTTTTTAATTTTTAAATTAATCTTGAAAGGATTCGATGAAAATTTTTCTTTTTTAATTTTTAATTTTTTTATTTAATTTTATGAATTTTATTTATTTTTTAAATTTTAATTTTAAAATAATTAAAAAGTGAGGATATTTTGGTTTTTTTGTTAATTCATGGTTAACTCTAACAAAATTTCTTAGTTATAGAGTGGTTAATTGTAATTAATATCACGAGTAAATTCTGTCTGTAATTATTTTTAAATTTATAAATTAAATTATAATTTACTATTTTTATTTTTATTCTCTTTTTAATTTTTTTCCCATTTTGGCTCCACTTTGATTTTTTAATATCTCTCTCGCCTTGTCATGTCCCTCAAGAGAGGAGTACAAGTATAAATAGACCCCACCCTACTCTACCATATATCACATCACACGACATCACATTTTATTTTTATCTCACGTCCATTCTAATTTATAAAATTATATATTTTATTATTTATGATTTCATTTTTATTTAATAATTCCTGATATTAATAAATTAATAAAAAAATATTCATTTTATCCTTTATGACTTTATCATCAATTTATGATTATCAAAAGTATTATCATTATTTCACATATATTAAGGAAGTATTTTATTAATGTTAAAAAAGATTTTAAATAAAAATAAAATTATAAATAATAAAATAGATATTTTTATAAAGAGTGAATTACTGAAAACCCTCCCAACATTTGCTTTATTACAATCGGAAACCATTTTTACGTTTTGTAACAATGACCTCCCCTCTACTAACGTTTGACCATGGTTGACCGTTTGAAATAACTGAAAAATGACATAATAAAGTAAAAAGACGATAATACCCCTAATGAATTAATTTTATAAATTTTAAATTATAAAATAATTAAAATTTAAAAATAATAAAATTTAAAATTTAAATTATAATTACTCCTCTCCTCTCTCCGTCTCTCTCTCTCTTCTCCCGCTTCTCCTTCTGCTCTTCTTTTTCTTCATCTTCTTCCCCCTCTTTTCTCCTTCTTCTCTTCATTTTCATCTTCTCCTTCTCTGCATCTCGGTTCTGGGCTCGGTCTTGGTTTCCAGATCTGGAAACCCAGATCGATCTGGGTTTCCGTCTGGAAACCAAGACATCGGTCTGGGTTTCCGTCTGGAAACCAAGACATCGGTCTGGGTTTCCGTCTGGGAACCCAGATCGATCTGAGTTTCTAGAACCCAGATCTGGAAACCCATATCGATCTGGGTTTCCAGATCTGGAAACCCATATCGATCTGGGTTTCCCCGTCTGGAAACCCAGATCGATCTGGGTTTCCCCGTCTGGAAACCCATATCGATCTGGGTTCCCAGATCTGGAAACCCAGACAACCCAGCTCGATCTGGGTTCAAAAACCCAGACATATCGACGTCTGGGTTTCCAGACGCCGATCTGGGTTTCCGACCCAGATTCTGATTGTGTTTGTAATGCTGATTGTGTTTATTGTAGATGGTGTTTGTTGATGATGTTCTTGGGTCTGTTTGATGATGATGGTTGTGGTTTTTGTTTAACAGTAGTTTTGTTTGTATTGATGATTGTTGTGTTGATGATGTTAGAATATGTTGATGAATGATGATGTTGGAACAGACAAGATGAACCAGAACTGACTGTTGAAGAACCGAAAACGATAATCAGAAATCAGAAATCATCAATTTATTTTTTTGTTTTAAATATTTTTTTTTTTAAATTAATCTAGGCCATCCATCTTTGAGATGGATGGTTTAGATCAATTTTAAAATAATTTTTAAATTTTAAATTTTATTATTTTATAATTTAAAATTTATAAAATCAATTCATTAGGGGTATTATCGTCTTTTTACTCTATTCTGTCATTTTCCAGCTATTTCAAACGGTCAACCATGATCAAACGTTAGTAGAGGGGAGGTCATTGTTACAAAACATAAAAATGGTTTCCGATCGTAATAAAGCAAATGTTGAGAGGGTTTTCAGTAATTCACTCTTTTTATAAACTATACTTAGTTTTTTGATATTATCTCTTTTTATTTTGAAGGCTAACTTTGTTTTCTTCTATCAATACCCGAGTCATTTAACCCCTTTTATACATAACAATGGATTGTTAATCCAACAATTGAATCTAAATATTCATTCAATATAAATTACAAATAATAATATTTAATTATTTTAACCATGAAATTTATTTGATACAAAAATTTAAGTATGTATCTTGCATGTACAAGCAAAATAAGTATTATTAAATATAGGTTTACTTCAAGTTTTAAATAATTTAAAGATTGTAATTTTCTTAAAGTATACATTAACCTTTCTTATTATTATTATTATTATTTTAAAAAAATTAATACGTGATTTAAACACATGTTGATACAATCAATTTTAAAAACAATAAACAGAACGCATACTATAGACTTATGGATGGTGTCGACGTCTGAATTCGATAGATCAAAGTTCTTAACTCAATACCTACAATTAAATAATCTCTAGATATCCGTCTTAAACTACTCTTTCCAATCTTCAATTAGACAAGAAATTACCTAAGGTCCATAAAGTCTGTATATATGTTCTAAGCTACTCCTTCCAATCTTCACCTAAAAAATTACAACAACTATTAATAGGGATATAAATTCAAATATTTATAATAATATGAGCCCCAGAACTATTAAAGTAAAGAGATGATGGACAAGTGTTGCATACTCTAGTTTTTATATATTCTTCTGCTGCATAAATTGCATCATTTCCAATAGAAATCTTATCAGCTCTAGATCTTATCACTTATAAAACAAGAATTATGATTTTCGATGACAACAACTATCTATAATTTATGCATGTAAACATTTGTTAATACAAATCTTAAAATCTAAATATTAGAAAAACTCTAAATTTAACATAAATGCTTACACCAACAATTAGCTAAAAAAATATATTTTTCTACAAAACCCAATATCATATATTTGAGAAATATAAATCCTAAAATCTGAATATTAGAAACAAAAGTCATGATTTAATATAAATAATTACACAAACAAAATTTTTTTTACACAAATGACATAAGAATAATCGTCAAACATAACTAACCTTTGAAGAGAATTGACAGGCTTTACTCGCATTTCCTGTTAAAAAAAAAAAAAAATCAAGAACTGACATGGTATTTCATCTTTGAGACATTGAACAAAGTCAAAAAAAAAAAAAAAAAAAATTGAAAACACACCCAGTGGTTACTTGGAGAAACAAAAGGTGTTTGTGTGTTGGTTTGGTCATTTTCATATAAATCCAGAAATTGTAGAGTCTTATTACCAGAATCAATAGTAGTGACTACCATGAGAAGAAAGAATGAGACTAAAGGTGTATTTTAGTAGTGATTTGGAATAAGCCCCCAAAAAATACTTAACTTAATAAGATGAAGTCTTGAGAAGTCTCTCAATAAGATTCCTATAAGAGGAAGAGTCATATTAGAGGAAGAGAAGAAAATGTGAAAATAATAAAAAAAAAGAAGAGAATCATGAAAATTCAAAGAATAGATACAACCATACACAATAACTTGAGCACGTGGGATGAAAAAGAGAGTGATACCACAAAGAGATAGTTCATTCATCAATCACTCTTTTTAATTTTTAATTTTAATTTTATTATTATTACTTTTTTAGGGATCACATCTAGAATCATCTGTTTATTAGTTAGTGAGCCAGTAACAAGGGTGAAGATGTAATTGTCTTGTCAAACAAAATCAGGGCATCACACTTTTAATATATATTGTCATGCATCACTTCATACAATTGTGAACTTAGTTTAGTACGATAATTATATGTAGACACCACTATTACTCTTGTAATACCGCTGCTACATGGCTAGTAAACTACAAGTAATTATACCATTACAGCCAATGGAAGTGTAGAACTACTAAGTTACAGCCCTGTGTCATGCATCACCCATACAATAGTGAACTTAGTTTAGTACAGCCATTATATGTGGACACTACTATTACTATTGTAATATTACTGCTACATGGCCAGTAAATTATAAATAATTGTACCATTACAGCCAATAGAAGTGTAGAACTACTAAGTCACAGCTAAGAAACTGTTAATTTTTACACTACTGCAGCTTAATATAATCTAATTCAGTTGGGTGAAAATCTGGTGCTAGCTGGTGATCGATTGTTTATCGTTGCGCTCTTTCAGCAGCGTATGATGCTAAGCTTGGGAGAATAAGAAAAGGGCAATAAGGATTCTTGAAAAGCCTCCGGAACATGATTTGAATACATCAAAACTACCGATGAAAACAAAAGTAACCGAATAAAGGACGAGATTTTCCTTATAATTCAGTTTTTTTTGTTTTTCTTTATACACAATTTTTCTAAAAATACTACATTCCAAAGGGTAAATTTTAGTTAGTCCTTATATTTTAGGAAAGTGTTAAAATATTAACTATGTTTTAAAAAATATTAAAATAGTCTCTTTCGTCAGTCAACTGACAGTTAAACTAAACATTGACTATTATTGATAGGGGTATTTAGGTATTATATAATTTTATTAATAGATAAAAAATTTAAATAAAAATAAACATGTGTCAATGAATGGATGGTGGAATGATAATAAAAATATAAAATAAACTAAAAATTAGAAAAAAATTTGATAAATCAATAAAGAAAAAAGAACAAACCCAGGCTCGGGTCATTCAAAGAAGACGAACCCAAGTGCTTGCGTTTGTATCCCAATTTACTTGAGAAGTAGAAGGATATGTCAAAATTATACACTATTAATACGAACTTATATGAAGTTGGGAAATACTCAATTGACTACCGTTTATATTAAAAGTTGTTGTATACAAAGTATTTAATCAAGATATTTCTTTTAGAATAATGGAAAACATTCAATATTTTTATCTAACTTGTTTACAGTCTTAAATGATAATGGGTATGTTATTAAATATTTAAATTTGAGATTGACAATTCAGTTGATACGAGAATATGTCAACAATTACGTAAGAACATTGTATATCTACCATTACCTTTTCACTTACACTTAAATACCATTATATTTGTTGTAAAAGTTAAAATAAATAATTACATAAATTTTACCTATTCTCCAAGTAGTAATTGAGTGGATGGGTCAATGGCAGCTATTGTGAGTTTAGGCACCAACTACTCCCATGCCATTTTTGACACCTGAGTAGTAAAAAATAATAGCTCTCCATCGTTGCCCTCTATCCTCATAAGGGTCTCTTTTTCGTCTTCATATAGATAGATCTCTCTTAGATGAGAGCAATATATCAGGTCACGCCCACCAGTATTCTTGTCCTGATAATCTTTTGGATTAGTCTAAGTTCTTTAAAAATAATAATAATAATAATAATTAAATAAAGATTTAAACTATTTAAATAAAAAAAAATAAATAAATAATGAAATACTTTCATCACTGGAGCTGAAACACACAGCAACATAGACGCGCCGCTCCAGGCTGCAGCTGCCACTGCAACTAATTTTGTCTGTACAAAAACATCATAAACAAAAATGGCGCAAGAAGGAGAGATGGTAACACCAGGAGATGTGTTGGGGAAATCGACGGAAGTCAAACCAGGGAAGGGCGCTTACGTGGCCAAACACAACGGCTTGGTCTACGCTTCTCTCACTGGTCTCCTCCGCACTCTATCTCCTCCCCCTGACTCTCCCGACCAGGTTCCCTTTTTTTATTTTTCAAATTGCAGTTTTATACACTCTCATTGAATATGTATTAGAATACTAGACTGAATTGATAATTTTTTATTTGAATGATTTGTTGTGTTGATTTTAGGGCTTTAGGGATTAGATAGTCAAATTGTTTGAATGTTTAACGCTATTTCCTATTCTGTAATTTTTTTTATTATTATTATTATTTTGATTGGTTGCTGAGAAAATGAACGATTTTGACTATTTTTGGGATAGTTGTTTGATTGTCAAGAAAATTTAGAAGAACAATACTATTTTCAAGTTTCATTTCGTAGCAAGTAAAATGGTTGCTCCGTGTTTGATATAGATACTTGATGTATTGCATTGGGAGGTTTGTTATCTGGTGAGGCATTTTAAAAGATGTTGAGTGATTGTTTTGCGTTTTAGATACCGAAATTGTGGACAATCAATGATTTGGATATGTAATTGTAGTTTGCTTATAGCTGGAAACTTGACCAAGTTTAGGTTGTGCTTTGGGAGAATAATGAGAGTTTAATAATGTAGATTGGCACTTGATCGTCAATAAACAAGTTGCATATCTAAGATTAAGACTTACTTATTTTCGTTTGGTTTTGGTGGTAGTTGAATGGACATTGAACATGTGTGATGAATTGTGATATGGTTACTTGCACTGTTCAGTTGAGCTTTCCATTTTCGATAAACAATAAGAAATTGAAGCATAGAAATCATGGAATGTTTTCCGTGCAGTATCAAAACTGAACACTAGGTTCTGGGAAGGTGGTAATTTATAATAACTGATGTGTGGAAGGAAACTTTTGAAGTCATGAAAATTTTTGTCTGCTTCTGTACTATATGTTGTTGCCTTTTGCGGTTAGTCTAATCTTATTATAATTGTTTACAGAGGCCAACTGTGGAAGTAACTGGCCACAAGGCTCATGGCGCTGTTCCAGAGCCTGGTTCGGTTGTCATAGCCCGAGTAAGGTTTTCATTAATCCTTGTTTATCTGTTCAACTTGATATGCTTGTTAGTGTGAATACGAATGTCTTTCCAGTAATTTGACAATTGTGCATATTGTAAGGACAATCGCTTTCTTAAATTTGCTGAGTCTGTTAAGTAAATAATTTGTTTGATTGTATTAAGTATTGTAGAGATATAAATCTCATCTTATTTTCGTGATTATGGTAGGTTACTAAAGTGATGGCCAGGATGGCTTCAGCTGATATTATGTGTGTTGGCCCCAAATCTGTGAAAGAGAAATTTACTGGCATAATAAGGTATGTAATAATCTTTTTCATTTACTAATTAAAGAGTAGGGATGTATCTCTCATCTATATGTTAAGTTACAAATTTTGCAAAAACAAGCTGAATTATAGCCTTTTTAGAAATATTCGCTGTCTTGTTGTCCACTTGTCCATTCTCTATAGAGGCTTACACTTGTTGGGAGCATTGAATTAGACAGTCAATATATGATTAGCTATCCTTGATTATATATGTATATGTATATATTTTAATATGTATATTACCTTACTTGTGTGCTGGGTGAACTGCAATTTTCATTCACCTTCTCATCAAGGTGAGATTTGTTGGGACTAGAGGAGATAGTATGTGTAAAGCATTTAGTTCTAAGTTTGTTTGAAAACGTGCAAATGGTTTGCTTATTATTTGTTTATTATCTTGTCTTGAGGGTCTTCTTATCTGTTTTGTCAGCATGTGTATAGTGGGAAGTTAAATAGTGCACGAACTCTATTATGACACTGTATCTGGAATCAGATGCTTAATTACATTAATATTCAGTAATGGTTTCCTACTCTCCTTATATGCTTGATGCCTAGATCATTTAGACTGTAGTTTGCAAGTGTTGTGCTAAAAGACCCGAAAACTGTCTATCTTAACAGGCAGCAAGATGTTAGAGCAACTGAGATAGACAAAGTGGATATGCACTTGTCATTTCGCCCTGGTGACATTATCAGAGCTCTGGTGGTATCCTTATGCTTTATGTCCTCCAGTCTTGTTTTTGTGACAATTTTAGTTTCGTCTAATGGTAATTCTAGTTGCCAGGATTTTGCACGCTGATAAAAAATAAAAACTAAACAATGTGGTTTTGGGTGGCGGAGTGGGGTTTCTGTTACTGATTTGCTTAAATAATTATATGACGCTTTAAATTTGCTGTTCATGATTGAAGTTCAAAAAATTGAATGAACCCACAGTATAACTAGTTAACATGTATCTCAATAAATAATTTTTGCATCTTGTAAAATGACACTAAATAGACAAATCTCATTGTCATGACAATTAAAGGATGATGGAAATAGAATATCTGGAGGGACATGGTGAGTGGTTTCCTGGTGGTCTTGACATGATTCTGTTAATATTACAATTTCTATCAAACACTTTTGCCATATGGATGTTGGAGTTGGAGGCTGAATATTAAGTACTTTACTTTTGTTTTGATGTTTGTAATAATAATCTCTTATTGGAGGATTTGTTTGGTTTTTGTTTTATTTTATTATTTTACATAATTGTTTATTATGGTCATTATTAGCAATTCGTTTTAATAATAATTACTTGTACCTAACATTCGACTTTAATATTAAGTACTTTACTTTTGTTTTGATGTTTGTAATAATAATCTCTTATTGGAGGATTTGCTTGGTTTTTGTTTAATTTTATTATTTTACATAATTTTTTATAGCAATTCGTTTTAGTAATAATTGGTTGTACCTAACATTCGACTTTAAAATTCTTTAGTGCTAACTAAAACAAAAACACAAATCCTTAACACAACCCCTTTGTTAAGCTGTCTCTTGGAGACGCACGGGCATATTTTCTATCCACCGCAAAAAATGAACTGGGTGTTCTATCAGCAGAAAGTATGGCAGGTAAGGTTTTTGTTGTATTTCAGCACCTTGATTTAAATATTATTTGTGTTTCTTGCTATCTGATGTAGTGGATTTTGGAAGTGCATTTATTGTTATTTGCATTCATATAACATATTTTAGTGAAATAGATCAACCTAAAGAACCAAGCATGATTAGAATGACATAAGACCATTTTGAGAAACTTTAGGTAAGAACTCACAAGACACTGTTGCAATGTTTAATCTGTCAATATTATGAAGCGTGTAAATGGATTTGCCTTCTCTCAGTGATCTAATTAGAGCTGTGGCCTGGTGGTATTAAGCAGAGTTATCATGATATTATGGTTGTTTATTGTAGGTGGAACAATGATCCCCATAAGTTGGACCGAGATGCAATGCCCCTTAACTGGTCAGATTGAGCAAAGAAAGGTTGCTAAGGTTGGAAGCTGATTGATCAAAATCAATCTAAACTAGAACTGTGTGTTTCCATATAAAGGAATTTATTTGGTAGTCACAGTATTAGTTGTTGCCTTGCATGAAGGTCTATTTTTGTGGTCAAAGTTATCAGGTGTATGAGGGTATATCTATGCATTTTTATGCAAATTTTCCCCCTTCATATTGGGGAGTGCCCCTTAGATCTTATTCCATACTTGTATTATAGATTGATAAACACATTGGATTTTTTTGTACTTGGTTTTATTTTGAGTTGAATTATTCTACATTCATTTTTATATTTTTTTTGCGTAGGTTATCCATCAATAACAATCTCTAGATATTTTTTAATAACCACTTTTATAATAAATTTAAGAATTATTATTGATGAATAATTTTAACTCAACGAGTAAGTTTAGCCGGACTTGGGTTGGCATATTGCAATATTACTATCTAATTTTTGTTTTCTGTTAAGTTATATAAAAAATAAAACTCATTTGTTGTCATTGAATTCTAATTGATTAAACATATTTCAAAGTAAACGAATGAAACTGAAAATTTGCCACTTCTACTTAAAAAAAGCATGGTTGGGATATATTGTTTGAGACCAAGAAAATAATAATGATTGCCGACTTAATTGTTCAATTAATAATTTGGATAAAATTCTGTTGGTGAAAATAAGAACAAAAAAAGTCGTTATTTTTCATTAAAATCAACGTTCGAATATAATTTAACTTTAAAAATATAAAAGTATTACTTATAAAAGAAAATATATATTAGAAGACAAATTTAATTTTAGTCCAAGTAACAATTAAAAATTCATTTTTTCTCAAAACTAAAAGTGATTTATATTTAGCTTCACAATTTCAATAGTTTTTAATCCAATTTCAGCTTTTTTAACATTGAATGCAATATGTTCTGGAGTCTCTATGACATGTTTTTACTTCACAACATTATCCATCAAATGTTTTCACTTGAAAATATTTCTTCTAGGTGAAAATATTTCTAAAATAAAGTTTAACATGTGAAATATTCACTTACACAAAATAAAGGAAAATGATTAAACGATTTTTTTTTTTCTATTTTATAGATAATTTTCAATAATCCTATTATATATTTATTTAATCATCTAACCAAACGAGTTGTCATTTGTCACCTTTAGACAAGTGGATAGAACTGCATCCAACAGCTAATAAAATTCATCTTATCCGAAAATCTCTTATTGGGTCCCCTTAACTTAAAATAATTCTTATATTCCTCCAAAAATAAAATAAAATAAAAACTTATAAAAAGCTTGCAATTAACTTCCAAAACTGTCAAAAATCAAAGCTGCTACACTAAACCAGAAATGGGTTCTTCTCTTCTTCTTCGTCTTCTTCCTCAACCCCCCAGCACTCTATTTCCCTCTTCCTCTCCAACCCTTTTCTTCCACCAAAATCCCCACCCGGTCACTTCTCTCACCTCCCTCAAACTCGCCAGAAAAACCACTCTCTCGCACCCAAAACCTCTCACTCTCTCATTTGCTCTCACTGAGTCTGACTCTCCCAACTCCCTCCAATCCCCGCAAACCCTCCTCCAAAAACTCGCTGTAAGCCCCCACATTGCATATCCGCACTCACTTGTCTCATCAAAATCTCTTTTTTCATGTTTTTGGTGTTTTGAATGCAGGACTGTTTTGATCTTCCCTCGGATTACTTTGCAAAGCTACCACGTGATCTTCGGTTAGATGTAATTGTTAATGTTTTCTTGTTGTTTTTTAAGGCTAATGTTTTTTGTTTGATTGATATGTGTCGATTGGTAGTTTATACTAGTATTGAGAAAGTGATGGCTTTTTTGGTATATTGTAGCTAAATGATGCTGCTTTTGATCTCTCTAATGGGCCGGTTCTCGATGAGGTTAGTTGGATTTTCTGCTGATAATTGCTTATACAAAATGGAAGTTGAGGGAGTTTGGTGAAAAAAACAAAAGAAACAAGTGATAGTATGCTTTATGATGTTTGTTAGTGTTGTTCATTGTCTATTTTATTGTTCTTCAATCTAAGTATAGCCAGGATTTCTGGTGAAAATGGTAATCTCAAATTATATATGATTTTGTTGTAATTGTTATTAGGATGATAAAATCTAGCTTAGCCAATGATTGATTTCATTTTTCTCCATATTTGGTACTCTTTGGCATTCATAACCTTTCCTGTGGGCTGAGTGAGTTCTTGTATTTGCTAAGCTTGATGGAGATGCTACAATGAGGGATAAATAAAATTAGTACTAAATTCATCTAAATATGGAGTCTAAGTTGGGTATGTAAATAGTTTTTGGCTATATTTTGAGATTTAACTAAATATCAGAAGATAAAGGTAAAGGAGGAGTTGGTTGGAGAAAATGAGTGCGATATATGGCTAATACTCACACAGAATTCTGATTGGCATCCGTGTGTGATGAAGTCTCTAAGCGATAAATCTGGAATTTAGTGGAGAGTTTGTCAGAAATTTTGGGCGTGCTAAGGCAGTAATGTTGAATTTGCCTCTCCAGTGCTTATACTCTATATATACATAATGGCATCTTTCTTTATGGTAAATATGGTTGATATTCCGTGAAAAGAATCCCATAAGTTGAAGTCTTAATAATAGTCCAGCAATCAAATTTTCTGTCAGACACAACTAATGGTAGTCACCAGTCATTCATTGTACAAACTCGTAATAAATGAGAACGTCTTTATACTAATGGATGTATTCTGAATGTTGGCACTTGAACATATAAAAATAATAAAAAATAAAAACTATTTATTCCATTATCGTAATGGAAGGTATACATTCTCATTATATAATATGGTCTTCCTGAGCTTTTGCATCAGTTCCACAAAGAATTATAGCTATCCCTTTTGTCAATTGGCTCCCATCTAAATATTATTTTAGACCTTTTTGTATTGTCCAAGGGCTTTTAATCATTGCTGGACATAAGTACCAATGCCATTTATTCAGAAACTTTCCTTTTGTAGTGTGGTCTAGAGCTGGGTGACACTCTTTTAAATCTCTCTCGAGCTTGGGAACTAGCTGAAACATCAACTTCATGTACTTTGGCTAATAAGCTCCCTGAGTTGGAGAGCTCTTTGACAGACAGTGCTAGATCAGGCAAGGACAAGAGCATATCCAGTTGATGCTTAGATACATTCTAAAGACTTTGTTCTGAAGCTTGTTTCCATCTATTGATGGTTTAGCATTTGGAAAGCGCTTAATTTCTGCTGGAAGGAGGTTCCAATCGATGGGACAATATGGTCAAGGTGAACTGCAAAAGGTATTTTGCAACAACCAAAACGTTGGTGTGGTTGCTCTTTTTGTTATCATTGATATTTTATTGCTCTGCATGATTTTCTCTATTAAATAGCGATTGAAAGTGACATTTAATGACCAAATGGGGTGAAATTGTAAAATTCTTATGCATCTGTACTTACAATAAAGATAACTAACATCACTACCATGTCATAATGTATTTTCCTATATGTTACTCCTTAAGTGTTCCAAAGCAACTGGTGTTGGCCCTGGAAAACTAGCATATACAGTACTGCCTTCTGCCAGCACTTGTCGTAAACTTTGCAGGTTGTAAAAATTGCCTTTTTGATGAGTTAGTTATAGAATTTACGTATATATCTGTATATATGGGACTTATATTCAATATGCTAAATGCAAGGAATTACACATCTTCCATTTGCTGTTCTTTTGTTCCTGTTTTAAATTAAAGTTTCCTCAATATTCAACTCTCAATTTCATCCTCAGATGTGTCACCTTTTGAAAGTTGCTAACTTTGATTAATACTTTTTCCTCTCTAAACCTTCTAGCTCACAAAAATACAAGTGTTCAGTTGTTGAAACCTTTGTTAGAAGAATACAGGGTGACATTATGTGAGTTCAGTAGACTTTTATTTAATAGCTTATGGGAATTTTTTTTTGGCCTTTAAAAGTTTATATAACTAGCACTTTACAGATTGCAAAAGCGATGATTACAACAGGAAAGCTGCTCTCAGTGGGTTCAGTAACAACAGCAGCCAATGAACAACCAAAGCCAGAAACTAGGGTGCTGAAGGTAGATGGTGATTTTGTACTTTTCAGGGTGTTAAGTAGATGCTCTATGTATAAATAAATAACATTGTTTTCGACTGTAGTTTGGAGAACTTCAGGTTGAGGTAACACCCGAAAAGGCCTACATTGGGACAGCAATTGGATTTGTTTTTGGGTAATATCCCGCTTCAGCTCTTAGTTTCCTCACTGAATTCATTCATTTCCAAGCAGACCTCCAGAAAATTCTCCTATATGAAAACATTGAAATTTTAATGTAGGATTCTTTCATGGCAACTAGCTCTGGGCATACAAAGCATTCCTGAGAGCTCATTGCAGTATGCAAATGATAATGCTTTATTGCTGGCTAAGGTACTTTGAAACAATGGTTTATCTCTTATGTGATGTTGCTTCCCATATAAGCTATAAGGCCAGTGAAAATTGAGAACTTTTGGATGCAGTCTCTAAGGGGAGCTCTGATTGTACTCTTCTATTCGTCGACAATCTTGTCTGCTTTCACGACTGTTGCGCTTTTCTTCCTTGCCAGACAAATTGCATCAAAAGAAAAGTAACTTTTTTGTGCTATCCTGCCTCAGTTTTCACGTAAACGACTAAACTGCTCTTCCATTTATACAAGTCTCCCATACATTTCACTGACAATGATGATTCTAATGATCTGGAATGTAAGATACGGTATGACTGGAATTTCAAAGTGTATAGAAATTTATGTATTATGAATACTAGAATGGTGTGATCTACCTCCTGTTTTTGTCCGCAGAAGGCTTTATGAGCTGGATAGTTTATACTTTGAAGCACTTTTTATAGTTATTTAAGTCACTGAGACATATTATCTACCATGTTTTGGTTGTAAGATATCTGTGTAGCTTTAAATCACTGTTTTAATCTCCACTTAGTGCGGCCGAGGCATAATTATTTATGTACTTTGACGCTGAATATTGTGACGGTTAATTAGATTTGTGTTATGCAGTCAAATCTTCTGCCATGCATGAAGAAAGTGCAGAAATGGGGTTGGGTTCACTACTACGTCAAGCTAGCATTTCGATAGTGAAATATTGTCACTTTTTCAAAGAGGTGATTCCGTGGTCTAATTTGTGCCAGAATCTTAAAAGAGAGCTAATTACTAAAGATTAATCTCTGTTTTACTATGTAAATGAAACTCTGCATTGTTTGTTACCTCAATTTGTGGTGGTTAGATTCTAGAAAATTAATTGGAGCTGGTTTCTATTTGAGGAATTAGGCCAATTTTGCCCTGTTCCGTTAACTTTGTACACTAGAATGTATATACAAGAGGTCAAAGACTGCTTAAATAATAGAGAATCTGTTTCTCTTAATTAGAGAATCGAATCCCACTGATCTAGGTCGAAGAAAAGAAATAACTATATTAAAAGTAAAATTTGTACAGTCAATACTATCATCTATATAAGAAGTTTGATATGGCATACTTTTTAGATGACATAATTTGTTAGAGTCTTGGAGAACTTTCATGGCATCGGCAGCTAAGAACTGGTGTGATTAACCAATTGGACTTGCAAGATGATCTGTTACATACTTACATGGATGCAGTACCACTTACTACTGATCTTGATATGGTTACACCATTGACTTCTAGAACGAGAGATGTTTTGTAAGACATGAAAAAACAGATTTTATCTTGTCTGTTATAACTTGCAAGGTTTGTATCACTGATACACACACATGTACCCATTCTCCTCACTTTTAGACTTTAAGGAGCATGATTTCATGTAAGTTGACCTACTGCAACTTGCAATTGTTAATTGTAATGACAGGAAAGTGAAAACTGTTGTGACCCGGGTTCGCATCAACAGTTTCGACTTATGTGAATCTTCGCTTATATAAAGTTAAGATTCTTCAACTATTACTTAATAGAAGGCTCAGAATCATGATCAGCAATGCTCTCAGAATTTGATGAGGCATGGTTATGCTTTTAGGTAAGTGCTTTTGTTTATTATGTCAGTTTGAAGTTAACCTTTCTTTTATTAATAAGATAATTATTTTGATTTGGACACTATGTGGCGACTTGCCCGTTCATGAAGTTTGGGGACTTTACATATTTCTTTATCATATTAAATTTAGATTCTTGAGCTTGTGAAGAGGCCATTCTAGTGTGAGTAAAGATGACCAAAGATGTTGTCTCATTCTATCGGGCACAATCATAGGTAAGACTTTGCTTTATTAATTCAGATTATGGTGGTCACATTGCTATTCGTAATTGGTGGCCATAATTTTTAAGAAATATAATAACTGTGTTGATTTTAAGTGACCGGTATGATGCTGAGGTGCTGAGGGGACATGTTCTTTGCTTGCTTGTGACCTTTGAAATTAATTAATTACTACTGGATCATATCTTTTATATTATAACATGCACATATGAATCTCATCAGCACCATTTGAAATTTGTGAGGAAAAAATTGATGGAAATTTGGTTCGTAGAAGGGCATACCAATTAATGGTCTCTTTTGCTTACATAAGTTGTTTTAACTCTGTTATGTAGAGTGATTTCACATGATACATGAATCTGATCCTAATTTTCCATTATCTGCTGAATTTGACTGAAACATATAGAAGTCATTTTTACTAACAAAATGCACTTGAAATGCTTTCTGGATAACTACCAACTCATGACTGATTCTCTGGAAAATGCTTTATCAATAGCACTTCCAAACAATCTTTCAAAAAAAAAAAAAAGCACGTCCAAACAGACTCTAGTGAACTTCAATTAGCAAATTCCACAGCCTCAGAGGGGCTTAAAATTTCTTGGAACACTTGTGCGCACAGGACCTACAAGTTTTCAGACTATGTCTCAACTTCCTGTACATAAGGAGATGGAATGCCAGGTTTATTTTTTTTAATTTATTATAGTTCCGTCCAGAGAAGGGATTGCTAGTTGCATGGTGGATCAATGCTTAGCAAATCTACAAGTTTGTGCTGGTAGCAGTAATTGTGATTGACCTTCTATAGTTTAATATCATTCCAACAATTAATCATTAATATTTGGTATATACTATTATTATCATTATTATTTGTTTTTATTCACCTTTCTCCAGTCTGCTGCAAGCGGAATCTGAATCCAAGACCTTTTGTACTATAACGCGAAACTGGCATATGTGCTAGCCATTACCTGGATTTCATTTATGTTGGTTGCTTTTTTTGAAACAGTTACTCTAAATTTAGAGTTTGAGGGGGAAAAGACTTGCATTTATAATCTTTAAAGTATAAGCGTAAGGGATATATTATTGGGTCATCCTCGTCTTATAATATTAATGGTTGGATAAAGTAGTTAAATTTCGTAAAAAAAAAATTTGAAAATATTTTTAAGCACTGACAAATGATAATATTGTTATTAAAACACTGGCAGTTGTTCTTAAATAACAACTAACATAATCTCTTACGTTATCCCTGGCCCAAAGGCAGCGTGAACTATTCGCAGCCTCACAAATTGATTAATTAAAACGGGCTGCAGATGGTAAATGAACTATCATTTCAGTATAATAATACACACAAGCCAATAATTAAAATAGTCATTTTACTACTTTATTGATTAAATAAGAGTACTCGTCTATAGAAATTTTTAGATCAATCAATTTAAAAATTATTATTAATAAGTAATTTTACCGAATCATTAAAGTAGTTAAACCCAAAATGAAAACCCGATCGGGAGTTGTGAACATGGATCTCTAAATGTGGTAAATCCTATATTTAATGGCATTCAAAACATTTATTGTTCATTCAACGATGTAATCATCCCTTCGGGGCAAACGCATTCTACAACCATTTTGATTAGTTATGTCACAAAACGGGTGATTCTCTTTATCTGTAGCCTTTAAGTACTTGCAGGTGACAGTAAATCATTGCATATTTTAATATCAATAATTTTATGTTCACATACTATATTTTTCAATATTTTCATCTCCACTAACACAATAGTTAAGTTGATATAATCACACCATCACTTAATGTAACTTTAGTGGTAAAGAGATCATAGCTTAATGTAACTAACGAGTATTTATTCAATTTGTCAATGACTCAGTCGAGTTGGAATTGCAGTAGCATAATGTCATTAGCTTTTTTTTAAAAAAAATAATTAATGTCCTTAATAGATATTAAGATAATCAAAGTATTAGGCTAATTATTTCAAAGATTTTCAGCCTATAACAACCGTCGAGGAGGATTTATTTAGCAATCCGAAGACTTTACAGACGTAGACGAAAATTAGTAACTTATACTCTCGGGGTCACTATCAATTTCGTCATTGTGATTGTAACTTCATAATTTAAAAGACCCACAGTTGTCTTAAAAAAATTGATAAATAAATTAATCAGCAATTTAATTGGGAAAATATAGTTGATATGATAACTAATCAGTTGATAATACAACTCCATTAATTTGTATAAGCCTAACCTATGATATTCAATTCCATAAATAAATTTAAGTAGGCAATGTATTATATATTGAGCTATGAATTTTGTAAATCATGCACTAATTGTATCTCTCATAAACTCTTCAATGGAACATGTGCATACAATCACATGATAACTTCATATTATATATTTTTCTCCCACAAGATTATATCTAATTTATTCACCATATATAATGTAGGTAAATGTAATTGATTAAACAATCATACTAATCACATAATGAGATCCTCTCATTTAATTTTTTCTAACCCCTACAATGCTTAAATATTTATTTATTTGCCTAAGATATGGGGGATTTGTATCGCTGACGCTTGACAATATAGAGTCCTAGAGATGTGAACGGGGGCAAATGAGGAAATTATTGGAATAAATTTAATTAGTAAATATAAATATTTTTATAATTTTATAATATAAATGGGAAAAATGGAGGAAATCCCCGTTTAGATTTGAGAATGGATTTTTGTCTCAATCTCCATTGTCAATCCCTAAAAAGTTCTAAAATCTTTCTCCATACAGGGATGGAGTTTTAGGGATTTAGGGCATTCGTTGACAACTCTCGGAGAGACTCCACTTGTGCAGGGTGTGTGCATATTGTGATAATAGTAGCACGAGAAATTTTACCCATACAATTATACTTTACATAACTTTGGTACGTCATTATGAGTGAAAAAATGATAATTTGGAGAGCCATTTCAAGATTTTTCACTAGATTATCACAGATTATATTTAACTGATATTAGTAATGTATGTTATGAAATTATATGTCTCAATTAGTATATATCCAAGAAATTATATTACAAGTAATATTTTTTAAAACAATTCGTTCCATATTCAGTCCAATAATTCATATACTCTTGATTTCAAGATTCAAAATGAAAGTCAACTTAATAAAATATTGAATTAAAAATAAATAAATATTTAAATATTAATTTAAAAAACATATGTAATACGATCCACACATTTCGAAAACTTATATTAGACAAATTTGATATCAGTATCACCTTATTATTTTGAGCTCATAAGCCGCCATAAAATCTTACGATACATACATGCATACATTACACACATACATGCATGTAATGTTACGAATGAACAGAATAATTTGGCGACCATCTGACCCAATTTTTTTACCGGACTATCGTATATTATATTTAATTGATATTAGTATATGGTATTATAAATATTGTATTATAAATAATGCTTTTAGTAAAAAAAATTGAAAATATAAATATCAACTCAATAAATTTTAAATTAAAAGCAAATTATAAATAGTTAAATTACAAATTTAAGGTAATAAAATCCATAATTTTTTAAAGAATTTGATTATCTTACATTAGTTACATCTATTGGATTGCCATCACATTTTTTAGACAAGCTTCCCATCACCACATTTCGAAACCCCAACGTGCACGCATATGTTACACATGAACCTATATAAACATACATTACATTGGCCACAAACTCACAATCGACTTGTCATAGTTTTTGTAATTTTGTTTCCCTCACCACTCACCAACCTTTGACCTTTGTTTCGCTTTTATAAACCACATCCACCCATCTCACATCAACAACACACACTCTTCTTTCTCTCCATCAACCATGGAAGCTCTCACCTGCTCAGTCTCCGACCTGGCTTCTCTCCTCGGCTCCAACGACACTTCCTCCTCCTCCTTAGCTGCAGCCACCTACATCTGCTCCCGCTTCTCCACCATAAACAGCACCTTCTCCGACACCTCCTACGCCGTCAACAACACCTACCTCCTCTTCTCCGCCTACCTCGTCTTCGCCATGCAGCTCGGCTTCGCCATGCTCTGCGCCGGCTCCGTCCGCGCCAAGAACACCATGAACATCATGCTCACCAACGTCCTCGACGCCGCCGCCGGCGCTCTCTCCTACTACTTCTTCGGCTTCGCCTTCGCCTTCGGCTCCCCTTCGAACCCCTTCATTGGCCGCCACTTCTTCGGCCTCCAAAGCGTCCCCTCCGAAGCGGCTGACTACAGCTTCTTCCTCTACCAGTGGGCTTTCGCCATAGCCGCTGCTGGCATCACTAGTGGCTCCATTGCTGAGAGAACCCAGTTCGTTGCTTATCTAATCTACTCTTCTTTTCTAACTGGCTTTGTTTACCCCATAGTTTCGCACTGGTTTTGGTCTGGTGACGGGTGGGCCAGCCCGACCAGAGCCGAAAATCTTCTATTCGGGTCGGGTGTGATTGACTTTGCCGGATCTGGTGTTGTTCATATGGTGGGTGGGATTGCTGGTTTGTGGGGTGCTCTTATTGAGGGACCTAGGATAGGGAGGTATGATCGGACGGGTCGGTCCGTGGCTTTACGGGGACATAGCGCGTCGTTGGTGGTTCTCGGGTCGTTTTTGTTGTGGTTCGGGTGGTATGGGTTCAACCCGGGTTCCTTTTTGACTATACTGAAGGCTTATGGGAAGAGTGGAGGGTATTATGGGCAGTGGAGTGCTATTGGGAGGACAGCTGTCACAACAACATTGGCTGGGTGCACAGCTGCTCTTACTACGTTGTTTAGTAAAAGATTACTAGCGGGTCACTGGAATGTGACTGATGTTTGTAATGGTTTGTTGGGTGGGTTTGCTGCAATCACCTCCGGCTGCTCTGTTGTGGAACCGTGGGCTGCAATCATATGTGGCTTCGTGGCTGCATGGGTTTTAATTGGGTGTAACAAGCTCGCAGAGAAGCTTAGGTATGATGATCCACTAGAGGCGGCCCAATTGCACGGTGGCTGCGGCTCTTGGGGTGTACTATTCACGGGGTTGTTCGCCACCCGAAAATACGTCGATGAGGTTTATCCGAGGAGGCCGGGGAGGCCGTATGGGCTGTTCATGGGTGGTGATGGGAGGCTATTGGCAGCTCAGATCATACAAGCTGTGGTCATAGTAGGGTGGGTCACGGTGACAATGGGACCATTGTTTTATTTGCTTAAAAAAATAAATTTATTGAGGATATCAAAAGATGATGAGTTAGCAGGCATGGATTTGACGAGGCATGGAGGATTTGCTTACGTGTACCATGATGAAGATGATCCATCACAGAAACCGGCCTTTATGCTGAGAAGGGTTGAGCCTGCAAATGGATCCATCACACCTGATAATCCTGATAATTATCAGAATTCTCCAGCAACAACAACAAATGTATGATATTAGTGCTTTAAGTCTTCTATAGGTCTCGTAAACTTAAGCCCCTCCTTTGATATCCGTTTGTCCTTAATATATAAATGATGCTCAAGCCACAAAAGGTTTGATATATTGTACATAATTTTATGATGTAACAGTCACTTTTAACTAAGTTGGTTTGGTCTTTGCACGTGTTATCGTGTTTTAGAATGATTTTGATGGTCTCTAATGATTATAATTCTTAATCAACTAAGCTCATAAAAACACAATCTGGTGAAGTGAACATGCACAGAGAATAGAGATGTTCAAATTAAATTCCTATAATTTGATGTTAATCACTTGCATAGACTTATACCAAAAGTTGGGTTCTCAACTTCTCATCAACATGATATGATCTGTCCATTAACATTCGTTAAATGTATTTCCAAGATATGTTTTGTCTCTATTTGCGAAGCTTTATTTCCAGTTTAAAGTTTGTTATGTATGCATGTATAACTGATATTATTGGTAGATCTAATTCCTAATTCTCTCTAAAACAGTGTACTAGTTTTCTTTTACTTTCTTAACATGAGATAAGCAACAAAAACAACTCATTTAGCTTTTAAGAAAGTTTCTAAATAGGAGGAAAAATATTAAGAGTCTGTTACAAATTATTATATATATAGACAATATTATAAAACAACAATTTATGATATAATGCGTTGTGATATATATTCAACCTGAACTCTAGTTCAATCAAAATTACAAATTCTAATGAACTTTGAAGAGTAAAAGTACTGAATACAAAACAAATTTAGGTGCATGTAGATCAAATATCATTAGTTGATTAATTGGTATAAAAATATAAATTTAATTTATGTATGATTTAGGAATGACGAGAAATAATTAGATTTATTCTATGTCTGTCAAAAGTAAAAAAAATATATTGGGAATACCACTAAAAGGTAAAAACCCTGTAATTTAAAAAAAAAGGTAAAAACCATTTAAAAAAAATAATTTATAACTTATGTGGGATTTAAATTTGAAGAGAGAGAGAAGGAAAGAATTTGATTCTCGATCATTCTGTTTGTTTTAAGCATATGTTGTGTGTGCAAGCTATGGAACAATTTTTCCCCAAAAATGAAAGACTGAAATGTAATGAAAACTATCACAAAATATATGGATTAAAAAAGGCAGTAAAGAAAATCCACAGAGAGAAGAAAGGAGTGTATTGCCATGCATGAGCCATTCCTCTCATTATCTTTATATGGGATTGATTCTCATTTTTATTGATAATCGACTCCTTACTCTTAGTCCTTGCAGAAACAAATTCATTGTACGAAATCACTACAAATTGGCAACTAGTAACGTAGTTTGTCAAAGTTTTAGAAATATAATCAGTTATTTTATTATTTGCAAACTTTTTAGGATTAAGACAAATCTATCTTGAAAATATGTAATTCTTTTGGTGACGTTGAACAAAGCATCTACGAATTTTTTTCTTTTTTTTGGTTGTATGAACTAACAAGATTATAACTTACAAATCATGTTATGACATATAGATTACTAATTTGTTTTTAGAATCATAATTAATAAACTTTAAAAAAAAAAGGACTAGTGGGCCTCCACAACTTAATTTATAACTATATATATGTTGTATAATCATGTAAGAATTGCATTATTTTTGGATTACCGATTTGGTTCATGATTCATTAAAAGTTTTCATATTACTCAAGAAACGTGACAAACTAAGGGAAATATGCATCGATTTATATAGAAGTAGAACTAGCCAGGCAAACTAGGTTTCTTTTTCTCAAAAGACTGAGGTGGAAGAATCTTTCCTTAAAGGTTCCAATGGAGCAAAGTAATTTGTTCCATGCCACTTATATCCAATCTTTTCTCATTCGATTAATCAAGAACTTTCATACAAAAAGGATCACTAGTAATGGTTAAAACAACCGTTTAATTCCCTTTACATTTTTACTTATCACTGCATCTACGCCCACCACCCAGTTGCTCGTAATGCATAATTTTCATGTCACTTTGTCTTGAAATTGGCCCAAAAGAACACGAACAAGGGAATTTGGTTATGACTTATGGTATGCTACTTGTGTTGCACTCACATATTTTATATAAGAAGTTTAATTCTTAATTGGAAAATATAAAGTTTTCACAACTAATAATAGAATCAAAAGGTTCAATTATATTTTAATGCTATTTTTTTAAAACTGTTTTATATAGTATTAAAAAGCTATTTTGTATTTAATATAGAAGAATTCACAAAAGCACTTGATCTTTTAGAAGTGATTGTATATGTTCTTATTAAAAAAAGTAGTCGGATTTAATTTTCAATACAGTGAGTAGTCTTCTCTATAATAATTATAGAAATAGTTTATTTATATAGTATTAAAAGGTTATTTTGAATTTAATCTAAAATAACTCACGAAAGCACTTGACCTTTTAGAAGTGATTGTACATCTTATTATTAAAAAATAAAAAAAGAATGGTGGAATTCAACTTTCAATACAGTGGATAGTTTTCTTCATAATATATATATATATATATATATAATAGCTATTTTTAAATTATAAGAATAAACATTTGAGTCCCACGATAATTAACCTCAATAAGTGGATAGAATTTTGAACTTTGATTGGTTAAAATAATCCATAAAAGAAAATAGCTTTTCTTTTTTTTGAGTTTCATGTCACTTTAGCATTTTATAGGTCACCAATGAGCTAAGCCTTTGTCGGCGAAGAATTGGTGACAAAGGAGATTTCGACTAGCACTTCCAGAGTCAAGTAGCAAGACTCACTTTTGCATATTATACTATTATAGGACAAAACATTGAGACTGGTCGCATAAAGTGACACGAAAAAGAAGCACTGTTTTCTTCTGCATTCTATTTCATTGTCTCTCGGACCATGCATGCCACAAATATCTCCAACGAGTTGTACACATGTTGATGGCTTGTATAAACCCAGCAATCATCATGCCCATCACATGGTGTTTTCACTGGGTTCATTACTCACCGTAGAATTTATTCAGAGCCAACCATATCATTGATGGTGCCAGATCTTAAGATTAGATATGTTCAAGGATAATATAATTTATTTTTCTTATTTTATCTGTCTATCCTTTTTCAAGAAAACATATTTGCGAGATGGTTTTTATGGCTTGTTAAGTTTCATTAAAAGACCAAAATGGATCGATCAATTAATGGGTATGCTAGTGGTCAAATTGTGTAAAAACACATCCAATACCTAATTAAAAGAAAATCACACCCACACTAATGAAGTTGAGTTTGAATCAAAATGATCATTTATGGAAAAACACTTTCGATAAAATCAAGTAGTCTTATTCAAATTCTTCAACCAATTAGTGGTGAAATGAACTATAGTCTGACGACCAGTGTTCAAATGTAATAATGCGATCACAAGTGCTCCCAAATGTGAAGTCATGAAGCCTCTTAAATATGGACCGCACAAAGCTCAATTTTGTCACTGATTGCTAGTTAGAAATTGAAACTGTGATGGCTCACCACTTGCCAAACTAAAGTGATAGACATTGTGGGGTTTATATAATTCATCCAAATTTATAACTACTTAATTTCTTTTTTCCCTGTAAGTAGGTCCTCACAAAATATAATTAAAAAAAAAAAAATTAAACGTAGAAGTTATTTTTTGCGCGTCTTTGATAGAACTACAAGTCTACAACAGCAGCTTCGCTACTAAAAATTATTTTATGCAGTATAATTTTATGAAGTATAATTTTATGCAGTACAAAGGTCAAAAATTGTCTTTCCGGAGAAGTGGGAAGGGCCCATGGGCAGTCTTCCAAGTTTTTTGTGTTTCGGGCTCGTGAGAAGAACAGTTTTAAATACAGTCCACCCTTTAAGTCTCAAATGCTAAATTTGATGTTTAGAAAGTTGTTGGGGTGTATTTAGTGGTGCCTGTTCGCATGCTATTAAGAGGAATAAAACTAATTAATTACAACTTTAATTTTTTAATTCTTACACTGATTGCTTGACATAGCAAGATTAGTTTTTACAACTGTAATCCGGATAATATAAATAATGAATTAGAACTATACTTAGTTTTTCGTTTTTTTGGAGAAGCTTTAATGGTCAAGTGCAACCTTGCAAGGATAATATTTATCTTTCGAAGCAAGAAAAACATTCAATTTTGATAATATTTTTTAATATAAATTTATAAAACAACTGGAACAAATATGAAGGACATCGTACATCGGTCTTATTAAAGTACTTGTTTCCTGAGTTTCTCTATAATGCCATTTTTTTTTTTTTGAAATGCTCTACAATGCTAATTTTAATTAACAATTTTAACAGTAATTTAAATAATTTAATAGATCTAGGTATATGTTACCTCAAGTCCTTGTTCAACATTCTATAAACACAACTAAATACAATTATAAACTCACAATAATTTACAAGATAATATTGTTGAAATAAATATTATCTTGTAAATTAATCAATAAACATTTATTAAAAATAAAAAATAAAATAAAATATAAGCGTTGGATGGGAATTGGGATTCTATCTTTCATTTCATTCCAAAGTGTTTTAGTAATAGTCAAATTAGGAAAATCCATAATAGAGAAATTAGGAAAATCCATAAACCTAATCCTTGGAGAAGAGGTATTTTATTTTGGGCGCGAACGAGAAACTCAATAATTAATCTAGTATTGTTTCCATAAAAAATCTAAGACAATAGTTAACCCATAATATCGTTTATATAAACACAACTAAATACACTTATATACTCGTAATAATTTGCAAGACAATATTAGTTGAAATAGATGTAATAATCAATAAACACTTAAAAGTAAAGTCACATGAAACTTTTTAAAAATACAACCGTTGGATGGGAATTAATTAGGATTCTATCTTTATTTCCAAATTGTTTTAGTAATAGTCAAATTAGGAAAATCCATAAATCCTAATCCTTGGAGGAGAGGGTATTTAATTTTGGGCAGCTGGAACGGGAAACTCAATAAAAATCTAATATTGTTTCCATAGAAACTCCAAGTATTCATAGTCGTTTTCAAATCCTACTCTTTTTTAATTTTTTAGAAACATCCCACAGTGACAACACAATCAATCATAGATATTCTTCACGTACGCACTCGAATTCACATAAACTTAAATTTCAAGGCGATCTGTTCTTCTTGATCAGGAAGAAGAAGAGAGAAAGAAAGAGAATGATGAAGAGAATTAGTATTGGATGTGTGGGGGATCATGTTAACAATCCTACCAAGAAATCTTATGAAGAATTCGAGGAAGGTGTTGCGAGACATGCAAGTGATGAATCAGAGGCACGCAGGTGGCTCAGGGAAAGAATCATGCACCGGGTCGTATCAAGGATTCTTGATGATGCCAAGAATGATCATCGGAGGCTGATGATGATAAATATCAAGAATCAACAAAAGAGATTAATCAAAACAAGTGATGCTAAACGGTTGCATGATAAGTGCAAAAACAATGAAGAGAAAGGAGTGGTGCAAGTGAAGAATCCAAAACAGTTAGTGCAAGAAGAAGATGATGATGATAATGATTATGAAGAGTCATCGAAGAAGCAAGGAGAGTCGTCCAGTGGTTTCAGTGTTCCACCGAAAAAGAGAGCCAGGTTAAACAAAGAAGTGAAACGTCCTGGTATTGTAAAAAGGTGCAAGTCCGACAACAACAATGAAAACGAGAGACAGAAATTTGTCAACAACGGAAAGAAGAGATTTGAAGATGTAGGGATAGAGCCACCGCCACCTCTACCCAACAAGTTGAAGAAACATATAGAGGAAAATGGAGGTAGTGACATCAAGTTGGTGATAATGAAACGGATATTTGCAGCTGATTTAATACCCCGTAACAATCGAATATCGATACCCAAAAATCAAATAAGAGATGATAGCGTTCTCACTGAAGAAGAGAAGGAATTTATCAAGCATGTGAATGAGAGAGAGAGTTGCTGTGTTAGGGAGAGTGATTTAATTAGAGAAGGACTAGTTATTAAGTTGATAGATCCGTCCATGGAAGAAAGTGAGCAGCATCTCAAGACTTATAATACGAACAGTTTGACATATGTTGTAACGAATCGTTGGAATCCTGTAGTGGAGAGACATAAACATGTGTTACAGATAGGTACGATAGTACAGCTTTGGTCTTTTAGGAGGCGGCCATTAACTTTGGAGGAGCAATCAAAAAGGTATTTTGTGCATAAGAAAACACCTTTGATGAATACAAATTTGAGTTTCGTGCTCGTCATAGTGGATGGAAAAGGCAACCGTGATGGTGCAAGTACCAGTGGATGTGGAGAGCCGAAGATACCTTCTCCTGACAGTACCGTGACTGATCAAGAAGGAAACTCTTTGATATAAATTTATCAGGCTTTGATGTTTAGTTTGTTCTCTTTGTGAAACTATATACTTCTATGTGATTTTAAGATTCCGCGAGAATTTTATGCCTAATTGCTTTTTGTTAATTTTCTAATTAATTTTAGATGCTTTTTTTTTTTTTGTTTTAACTTTGATTCAAACTTTGTATTTAACCTTTGTTAAGAAGTCTGATTACTAACCACACTACACCTAAGAAAACTGAGTGTTAGAACTTGTTATTTGCCTAAGAATGGATATTTTTATATGTAGTTATTGTTTTCTGTCATCTTCTAAAATTGTTGTTATTTTTCTTGTTAAAAAGTATTATTGTGAGGACCAAAATACCCCTCTTTTATTATAAAATATAAAATTAAAAAATAACTCTCCAACTCCGCCATCTCTATCTCCTGTCAGCATCTCCATGGTTGGATCTTCCGCCTGTCTTCTCCTCCTTTTTGGTCATCTTCTCTAATGAACAAACAGACGAACGATTCTTGGACGACTTAGGTCATCTTCTCTGATGGATGAACGAACACACCATTGATCTCTCAGTCGAATTCTCCACTTTTTCTGTTCTTTTTTTTTTTTTTTATTATTATTATTATCTTGTCCATACATGTAAAATAAGCATGCATGGGAGCATAAGACTTGAACCCCTACTATTATAGTAAATTGAGAGGTGTACAATAACCTAAACTAGAATGCAACTAGAAAGAATTTTCTAGTGTAAAGAAAAATTTTCTAGTTTTAACTTGGAGAAGTGGAAATTGAACTTTTAAATCTCCAACATGATCAAAACGCATGTGATTGATTACTACAATACTAATCTACCTTATTTTAATCTTTTTATCATATACAATGGACCTTTATTATCATAACAATGAGCCATATACATAAAGTGATAAATCAGTCCCTGCAAAAAATAAATAAACAAAGGCGTAACTAGTATCTTGTTTTAAAATCAACACATGTCCTATGATCGTTTCTCCACTCTCCCAAATCTTTGGCACACCAACCATTCTTCTTTCACCTATTCCACAACCCTTAACAGACCATTACTAGCAATTATATATATCAAAGCAAACTCTCTCATCATCTTCAATGTTCACTTAAATCAACCAATTTTGGAAACTCTAATTTTCCATTTTTAATTGATTTGATTATTTTCTCTTAATGGATCATCCAAACATTCACGCAACTCTTCAGCATCATTCTATGCTAAAGCTGCTATATGCATTTTTCATGATCTCAACTATCATTCCAGGCTCCTTGTCTGAGATCAAGATCACCCACATTGTTGATGATTCTCGGCCTTTGATCTTGTTTGAGCGATTCGGGTTTGCAGATGGTGGTGAGGTATCCATTTCCATAAAAGATTTAACGTGGAGATCAAGAGTACAACAAAAAACTGAATTCAATCCTTCTTCTCTGGGGTTTTTCATTGCTAGAGACGTATCGTTTGCAAGAATCCTCAATGAGTCTCAAAACTCGGATAAATTTTGTGTTTTGTCAAGCAGGTACGTGAATCTTATATTCAAATTGGAAAATATAGTGTCTAATGAGAAAAATGGCTCAGTAACTATTGATGAACCAGACGAATACAATTTGCTACTTGGAAATTGTCAGCCTGCATTCGCGCTCTCTATGAATGTTATAACTGAGATGTACAACTTACGTGATGGTCAGAAAGATTATCTTCCTGCGGGTCAAACAGATTTGCCTAAACTATATTTTATCTTGTTCATTATATACACTTGCTTTTTCGGTTTGTGGCTATTTGTGTGCGTCAAACAAAGGCAAACAGTTGACAAGATCCATCTAATAATGGCTGCTTTGCTTATTGTCAAGGCCTTGAAAATGATATGTGCTTTCGAGGACAAAATGTATGTGGGCAAAACCGGGATTCCTCATGGTTGGGATGTGGCCTTTTACATTTTCGGATTCTTCAAAGGCATAATGCTATTCACTGTGATAGTCCTGATAGGAACTGGCTGGTCATTCCTGAAACCGTACCTTCAAGAGCGCGAAAAAAATGTTTTGATCACAGTGATTCCTTTACAGGTCCTGGAAAACATTGCTTATGTTGTTATAAGTGAAACCGGACCAGCAACAAAAGACTATATGGCATGGAACCAAATGTTCTTATTGATTGATATAATATGTTGTTGTGCTGTGTTTTTCCCGATTATTTGGTCTATAAAAAACCTGAGAGAGGCATCAAAAACAGACGGGAAAGCAGCTAGGAACCTGGAGAAACTAACCCTTTTCAAGCAATTCTATATTGTAGTGGTGGGGTACTTGTATTTCACAAGAATTGTGGTTTCAGCAATTGGTGCTGTTGTGAATTATAAATTTGAATGGGTTGTGAACACTTGTGCAGAGGGTGCAAGTTTGGCTTTTTATATATTTATTTTCTATAATTTTCAACCTATTGAGAAGAATCCATATTTAGTGATTGATGATGTAGAAGAGAATGCGGCAGGGCACATTTTGGAAGAAGATGACTCCTTTGAACTTTAGCTATTATTTTTATGTATTTATACATAGTATTAGTTAGGCTTCTATTGATTAAGCATGTTTGTGATTTCTATGGAATGATACGTAACATTGATAACTAAGAATATCTATGAGCAGGAAGCTTTGGCATCTGAATTTAATCTTTGATTAGCTGTATTTTTGTCTTCGTTTTTAATTGATATATCTTCTTGTTGTAATGAAATGGTAATTCAATTTGATGATTAATTATGGAAAATTTAATTAATTGATTCAAACAGATAACTGTTATGCAAATGAAATTTACTTGCAGTACTGCATAGTACTAACTGCGTTAATTAGAATAATTTATTTGAAGTTTTATGGGAGTTTGTAGATAAAGATAATGCCTATCCATACAAAAAGAAAGCTGCATAATCTAGACAACAGTGGTTGAATAACTTGTGTAAGATATGTAATTCCATAAATTAGATTTTGTATCTTTTACGATCATACATATTAAGACAAAGAAAATCTTCAAAAAAAAATCATTTTTTACTGTTACTAAACAGCAGAGGCTCACTTAGCCTCACAGAAATAAAAGATGAGAATAAATAATAGTTTAGACATAAATTCATTCATGCAAATGCCTTGTCATATATATTCTGACCTCCTAGTTACTGATTTTTTCCACTATCATCCCTTTTCTTTTTTTTTTTTTTCATAAGTCCAATTTCAATTGAATAAGAAACCTATTTGGACCAAATAATAAGATGGGTTCTTACGAGCTCGACTAAGAAAACTCCCAATACAATGAATATAGACTAGTTGTGTTCAAATATTCAGTGAATTTGGCTTATAATAAAAGTCAACTTACAGCACATCAAATTAATTAAGTCTCAACATCTATGAAGAAGAACCAAACTACGGTTTAATCATAGCAAAACATAATTGATTGTCCATTCTAAAAGACCACAAACGGATAGTCAAACCAATGTAGAGTCCATTTGCCAAGTTTGCTACCACTTCTTTATACCAACCATCGATTAGATTGTAGTAAAAGTTATGTTTCATAGTCCATTTGTCTGCTCAGCATAAGAGATGGCTGGATAAGCAAGACCTCCATCCCCTCCTCGCCCACCTTCGTATATTCTTTGGATTTCAAAAACTCATTCTTTACCTGGTTGTTAGGTATCGATAAACGATTGTTATCCTTCTCCAAATCAGTTTTTGTCAGCTTCTTTTCATTGACAAATAATATTTCTTGACCCTTCAACTTTTCGATACATCTACAGAATTCTTCTGGCATTTTAGCAAAGGACGTGAAACCACCTCAGTAACATTATGCTTTTCCCTTTTCAAACTAATATTTCTTTGCTTCTTTCGTGACATCAATATTGGGTTCTCGATTTCTTGGCTCCTCCTTGTTATGCCCAAAACTTTTTGTCCTGCACACACATAGCTGCAACTGTATGTGTCACACTCTAAAAACGTTTTCATGGCATCCCTAGTCTTTTGGCAACCCTTTCACATATTTTCCAAGTAAGCAATGACTTTGCCGATTTCTTATCACCCTTCTCTTGTTCCTCCACCTCTCTCTCAATCTTTCCAAACGACTCGTTGTCGTCTCTTTCTTCAAGCTCTTCAGTGTTAACCGTCTCAAAAATTTAAAATACCTATCAATAATTACAAAAATGTTCGGAAAATAGAAATAACAAGAAAGTTTTACATGTAGAGAGAGTGATTAAAGCATAATTATATTAAAAATTTATTCCTAATCTGACTAGGATTGACTTTAATTGAGGTGTTGAGTTACAAATTGGAATCTTATCGTTTTTCGTTTATGAACTGGCTTCACTTTAATTAGTTTCTTGAAGACGAAAGTAACTAAAAATACATTTTGTTTTTTTTTTAACAGTAGGGATTAAGAAACGCTGTCATGTTGGGCTGAGCCCAGCCCATGAAGAATGGCCCAAGCCCACTGCAACAAAATTTCCCTCCCCTTCGATTAAAAAAAGCCGAAGTAGAGTTTTGTTGTTTTTTTTTTAAAAAAACTCACCACTCTCTTTCTCTTTCTAAAAAACGGAGTTCACACTCTCTCACGCACACACACAAACATCCGTGTCTGATATAGATGCGCCGGCTCTTCTCAACCCCAATCAAAACCCCATTCTTCTCCTCCGCCGCCGTTGTCCGATCCTGCCGCCTCATCCGGCCGTCAATCGAACCGTCGATGGCGGCGATTGCTCCGAAATCGGAGGAAGAGGGAGTGGCGAGGAAGCTGTGGATCAAGTTGAGGAGAGAGTCAGTGTTCGCCATGTACACTCCCTTCGCCGTCTGCTTGGCGTCCGGCAATCTCAAGATTGACTCCTTCCGCCATTACATCGCTCAGGATCGCCACTTCCTCAAAGCTTTCGCTCAAGCGTACGTCTCTCTTAATTTCGCTTTCTTTGATTCAAAATACAAATTTCAAGTTGTTGAATTCTTCTCTTGTTTGAATATTTAGGTACGAATTGGCCGAAGAGTGTGCAGATGATGACGACGCGAAACTGTCTATTTCCGAGTTGAGGAAGGCTGTGTTGGAGGAGTTGAAAATGCACGATTCATTCGTGCAGGTTAGAAAAAACAGCGTCGTTTTTGAAGATTATGTGTTTCCATTGTGTTTTTATAACTATCGAAACTGTTGTTGTATTGTTAGAGAATCTGTTGGCTTTGAATACTTATGATATTCACCTTCTTCATTGGAAGTGATGTCGTTCGCATGTTGATTGCAGATTCTTAAACCATGATCAGAGCACAGGATGTTGGTTTTATTCGATATCTAATCGTTTTTATTTTTCGAATAGTGCAAATCTTTTGATTGTTTTTCAAGTTTGAAATGAAAATGAATGACTCTTCCAATTTTATTTTGTTTTCGAAAAGCCTTGGTCCTTACAAATAAGGAATTTTGTTAATGGTTTCTAATGATGTATGTACATATATATTGGCGCCCTGTTTTGTACTAATGTCTAGGGACTGGATTTTGTCTTAAATTTTAAAGATTCTATTTTATACTAATCTGTTTAGGAGTATTTACTTTTTATTTAAGGATATGGTCGACTACTCATTCGCTACTCTGTATTGTTTGTGTTTTTTTATCAACAAAATGCTTTTGTTTCTTATCGGGAAAGAGAGAGAGAGGGAGAGAGGAGATTTGTCTGTGATTAAACTTGTTTTTTTTTTTTTTAATCATATAACAAAGTCTTCTCATGGTCTGAATGTTTGAGTTATGCAGGAGTGGGGTACAGACCTTGCTAAAGAGGTTAGTAGTAACTCTGCAACGTTAAAGTATACAGATTTCTTGCTGGCGACAGCCTCCGGCAAAGTTGAAGGTGTAAAAGGTCCTGGCAAGCTTGCAACTCCATTTGAAAGAACGAAAGTTGCAGCTTATACATTGGGTGCTATGTCACCTTGCATGCGGCTGTATGGTTTCTTAGGTAAGGAGTTCCAGGCTCTTGTAGATCCTAATGAAGGTGATCATCCGTACAAGAAGTGGATCGAAAATTATTCTTCTGAAGGTTTTCAGGTGAATTCTTTATCTGCATAATAATTTTGTTTTGTTTTAAATGATCAATTAGTTTATAATTTGCTGAATACAGTCTTGGAGGAAAATACATTACATAAGTGGTGTTTTTGAATTCTTCAGCTCAAAATATTTTATTCTTTGAATTTAGGAATCAGTACTGCAAACCGAAGACTTGCTGGATAAACTTAGCGTCTCTTTGACAGGCGAAGAACTAAATATAATTGAAAAGCTTTATCACCAAGCCATGAAACTTGAAATAGAGTTCTTCTGTGCTCAGCCACTTGCTCAACCAACTGTTGTTCCTCTGATTAAAGAGCACAATCCTGCCGAAGATCATCTTGTTTTATTTTCTGATTTTGATTTAACTTGCACTGTTGTTGATTCATCTGCCATTTTGGCTGAGATTGCAATAGTGACAGCCCCAAAATCTGACCAGAATCAACTTGAATGTCAACTTAGTCGGATGTCATCAGCTGAGCTGAGGAGCACATGGGGTCTTCTTTCCAGACAGTACACAGAAGAGTATGAACAATGCATTGAAAGCTTCCTGCCCTCTGAGGAAGGTATTTCTTTATGACACTATAGAATTTAACTCTCGTATTTATTTGTATTTTGTTGGAAAGCCTTCTTGGAGGAATTCAGTTAATCTTATGGTCTTTAGTTTATCTGGCTTTGACATTCTGGGTTTTGCAGTGAAGGAATTTAACTACGAAGCTCTGCATAAAGCACTTGAGCAACTCTCAGACTTTGAGAAGAGGGCCAATTCTAGAGTTATTGAGTCTGGAGTATTGAAGGGTATAAATCTTGAAGACATTAAACGAGCTGGTGAACGTCTGATTCTTCAAGATGGTTGTACTACTTTCTTTCAGAAAATTGTAAAGAATGAAGATATGAATGCAAATGTCCATGTTCTTTCATACTGTTGGTGTGGTGATCTCATCAGGGCATCTTTTTCTGCAGGTATGCCCTGTTTAAATTGATTTGTGGTTATCAAATTCATAAACATTACTTACCTAGATTGGGAACATAGCTGTTTAACTTGCTTCATTTCTTTTAGCACTCATGCCACTTTGTCTCCGCCAAAAGCCATTTATTTAGTTGTCCTTTGCTTTGGGTTTACCAATGTCATAAATGTACATGGCACATTAATTCACTAGATTAAGGATATAGCTGTTTAACGGGCTTCATTTCTTTTAGGTCTCATTGATCACCACAAGGAAGTAGATATCAATAGTATGCCCAATATCCTCAATAGTTTCCATATTTTGGGATGACCAATGTTGAAAATATTTAGAATATTCCTTATATTTTGTGAAAAATGGCAATATATCTGATGTTTCCGACTGATATTTCCATAAATTTGGTTGCTTGATATTTTTGCTGAAACCAATATTTACTTGCTCACCACCTTGTCCCTGCTGAAAGTCTTATAGTTTAGTTGTCTGTTTTACTTAGGGCATGTAGCATTGAACCATAAATGAATCACTGTTACTAATCTTCGTTATATATTGGGCATGTAAACAATTTGAAAAGACTGGTGGTTCAACGGTAGGTTTGTAAAGTTTGTTCTCCATAAAAGTTACATGGGACTACATGTACATATATATTTATGTACATGCATTAGCAAAACTAGTTACTGAATACCCTTTCTGGCTGAGAACTTGCTAAGTTGTAAATATTATTAATGCAAATTAATGAAATTTCAGTCTCCAGAATTAAAATATCCTAGGTGGCAATTGTTTGCTAAGCCTCCACTGCATTTTCCATTATTTCCTTGTTCATTTGCCTTACTAGTGTTTTGGTCAAACAGTCAGCAGCATTCTTTTCTTCCCTTAAAATTTCTTTTTACAATGATGCCATTGTTGATTAGAATTGACTTCACTTCTACTTAAGCAGTTGTTAGCTTAATGTGACTGCTACACCATGGTGATTTGTTACCATTTCTTGTCAGTTTTATTTAACTTCAATTCTTAAGATTATAATTCATAAGCGTTCTCAGCTAGTGATTATTTTATTCTTTATTCATCTGGTTTATAACCTTCCTCTTTATTTGCTGTATCATCACTGTTATTGTTTTCTTTTTATATTTTGTCAAGCAGGGGGTTTAGATGTCCTGAATGTACATGCAAATGAGTTAATTTACAAAGAAACCATTTCCACCGGTGAAATTGTCATGAAAGTGGAGTCTCCCATTGACAAGGTTCAGGCATTCAACAATATTTTACAGAACTGTGGCAATGACAGGAAGAAGCTGACTGTTTATGTCGGAGACTCTGTGGGTGACTTACTTTGTCTGCTTGAGGCAGATATAGGCATTGTTATTGGGTCTAGTCCAAGTTTAAGGAAAGTGGGAAGTCAATTTGGTGTTTCGTTTGTCCCGTTGTACTCTGGCTTGGTTAAGAAACAGAAGGAATATGTTGAAGGAAGCTCTTGTAATTGGAAGGGGCGATCTGGTATTCTTTACACAGTCTCTAGTTGGGCTGAAATACAGGCCTTCATTTTGGGGTGGTAGAATTATTATTATTATTTTTTTCTGTTATCACGCCGTCATCTTCTTGTTAGTTAGGGCAAATGAAGGAACATTTATACATAATGGAACACAAAGATACAAGTTGGTGGCTGATTTTATTAGGGGCCACATCTGCCGTCTTCCCTTTCTGTTTTTTGCAGGGTATTCCATTCGAAAGTGTCATGTCATTCTATTTCTGGATAAAGCTGTAATCAAGGTACATACATCTATCTATCCATACTTTTTCTCTTGGTTTCCTGTGATCCGATTTTCGCTTATCACTCATCATTGTGCCAACTTAAGTACATTTTTATTGTTTGTTTTCCAGGAATCTTGGAGATTTTAAGCAGCAATGAATTTTAAGCGTTCTATTGATTTGTCCATATAAATGTCAGATTAAGTGATACATTTGTACTTCAATAGGCTATTGATATTGTTTGATGCTTGCCTGGAATCGCAATTTTGGGAAGAAAATTGGGATTTGTATTGCATGGCAAAAGTTGTAAATTGCTGCTGGCTACTGATTGATCCTGCAGCTCCCTATAAATACATTGGATAGATTGGATTTCCCAAATTTGATGATTGAATATGATATAAATTTTGTTGCTGGTCTCTGTCTAATCATTGTTTTTAAAATGTTTTAGCTTACAAGGATTGAGGATCTACCAAGCAAGCAAACATTAGGATATACGTAATGGCAGCCAGACCTTTGAATGTCACATTAGGACGTTTGTATAGATTGGTCAATTCTTGGTGTGTGTGTGTGTGTGTACTACATTTGCTTTTTTAACTTGCATACTCCTTTTTAAAAGCCTTTGGTTCCCTTGCAGTCAAAGGGAAGCTTTTGAAGAAAAATTTCACAAGAAAATGCTTTTGAGAAGGGTTTTTGGATTTATATAATAATTAAAAAGGTTTTTTGAGAAAGCACTTTATGTGCTTATTAAATCAAAATCTAATTCGGAAAAGCATATTATTGAGTTTTATGTTCTCTAAAAGTACAAAGTAGTTTTAAATATTTCAGCTAAGCATGAACAAATGAAGACAAATTTACTTCAACTTTTAAAAAGAAAGTTGTTGACCATATCAAAAATACTTTCATATACACTAAATTTTTTTTTCCATATAACTGATTACGATTTTATCAGGTCGGGATTATAATTTTAGGACTTCTGCCGTTTGCAAACCAGTGATGTTTAGAGTTTACCAGCTAGTGACTTTTTTAAGTTAGATCTTTTGTTTAAGACAAAGGTGGAGAAATTTGAAATCATACACCTAGAAATTTGAAATCATATTGCAAAAACTGCTATTTTAATTATGGTTAGATTCAACTACTTCATTATCCACGCAAATATGTAATAAAAGTATATTATGTGACATTTAGTAGTGGGAGAAGAGAATGTGTCACTCTCAAAATGTAGAAAGTTATTATAAATTTAAAATAAGATTGAGGGGGTTAGCATCAAGAATGAAGCGTTGGCTTGAAATTGAATAGAAATGTTTGAAGAATATATTATCTGACTTCTTTTGGTTGGTTGAGAGATTTGTCCCTCTCAAAATCACAAATTTCTTATAAATTCAAAATTAGATCGAGTGAGTGGTCACATCAAGGATGAAGTGTTTAACTTGAAACTGATTTGATCTTAACAAAATCCATTCACAAATCCAATTTATCACTGTTTAGTGTACATATACATGAACTTCAACTGATATATAATCACAAATTATGTAAACTATCCAATTATTAAAATCGAAAGGCATGTTGACTAACACTTTATGCTGTCATTCAGACACAGATTTCTTCTTCATTATATTATTTTATATGAAAACCCGCATCATGAGATTATTGATTTATTAAACCCAACTAGAATTTCTCTCGTGAAATCTTATCAAAATTGACGAACATTATGGGGTATATTTGATTTAGAATTTATCACAGTCGAACAAATTTTTTTTAAATGATAGATTTTGATTAAATCTATAAATTCCATAAAATTCATTTAAGGTTTGTTAGAATTCTACGTGAAATCTATAGGAATAAATTAAGATTTGTTATGAACTTTTTTATTTATAAATCTGATTTTAAATATATCAAAATCCACAATTTAAGTCAAATTAATAAAGTTACGTACGGATTTTTTTTAAAATTATGAATTAAATACATCTAGTTTTAACGGAATCCTCATAAATCTGAATCGAATACATCTAAACTTTAATAGATTCTTCAAAATTTTAAATTGGACACATCCAATCTTTTTAAATCTTATAAATTTTAATAAATTTTAGATTAATAAATCCCTTTATAATATTGTAATTAAGTAAACAAAAGATGTACTTGATCTGAAGACCCTTTTATGGAAATTATCTTCGAAGATGCCACAAAACTTTCTTAAAAAAAATAATAAATATTCAATTTCGCGAACAACCATTCCTACTTTGAAACTTTATGATGCTAAGGTGTGCAACAAAGCAAGCTTGGCATCCAACCAATACAAATAAAGAAAGAAATAAGAATAATTAAAAGAAGAGAAAAACATAGATACATAATAAGTGTTAGGTGTGTAGGAAACTCTAGTTTGGTGGCAACCATGATATGATGGGGACCATTTGGTCAAGTTGTACGAGCATCATGTTTTTCAATAGTTTTCTTTTCTTGGACTTTCTTATTATTATTGCAATCCATTATGTTTATGTGCCTACTGTTTTATTTTCTAAATCATTATCACCACTCTTGTCCCGAAAAAAAAAAAAAAAAAAATCATTATCACCACTGACCATTTTCTAACCCACTTTGTTGCCTTTTTCTTCTTCCTCACACTGCCCACGTGTCGCTCTATTAGTACTTTAAAAATTGAATTTTAAGAAATTATATATTTTCTTGTATACTAAATATATACGTATACTTGATATTATAAGTACATATTCTCATTATAAAAATATTTGAGGTACGGTCCTGAAAATTACTATTGCTACTACTTTCTAATAAGCGAAAAAGAACTACCTATATATAGTAAAAAAACTACTCATAAATTACTGAGATCTTTTAGTCGATTGTTCATATTTATGAATTATTTAAAAATTATCCACTCTGTGTATAAAACTGCTCAAACCCAACCCTTTGTTTATTGACAAGTGACGCTAGGCGAGAGTCCTCCATTGCGCTACTCTACTTCGGAGCGAATGTTGAATAATTTTGTTAAAACATAATTTATATAAATTTAACATCAAACGTGGTTAAGGGCTTATTAAGAAAAATATTAATAAGTTAATTCTTTTATGTTTGAAAAATATTTGTTTTCACATCAACGGATATATATTAAACTTCAATTATGATTTCAATTAACATGACCTAAAAATAAAATAAACAATGCCATTTTTCCTGGGTGCTTTTTTCTTGATCTAAGAATTATCTTGATTAATGTTAAAAAATTATCTTGATTTACCCGTTATTTAGTTTACAATTTGGCAGTGCATGCATCTAAAATTGGCTATTGAACAATTTTGAAATTTGAGATTAATATATTTTAGGTTGAACTTGGAAAGATTCATGGATGTATGTCTATATATAATTGTAAAATGGCTCTCTATATAATTGTTTGAAAGTCACTTTACATAGTTAAAAACATATTAAAGTACTTTTCCAAGAAACACTTGAAAATACACTGTGATTAACTTCATCATAAATTAATAGAAAACATAATAGGTTATGTAATAACTTCAATCCAAAATTACTTGAAATACCATGACCCAGCTACTGTACCAACACATATTCTCATTCTAACTTCTAAATTCTCACTTATTACACTAATTTTATTTTTACCTAAAATTTAAAAATTAAGATAGTAGAATATGATCATTGTCAAATATAGATCGGTGTTAGAGAGTGTTATTATTTTAGTCCAATAATATTTCAAATTCAAATTGTTGCACCAAATGGTAATTCAAAATAGAATAAAATAAAAAGAGACAAGAATAATATTTGAATCAACAACAATTGATATAAGAAACTAAGTATTGAATTACTTCAATTTTATCACCTGATCGCAACTAGCTAGCAATAAACTTTGCCACCCTAATGTTAAAGAAATATAAATAGAATATATTTATAAATTCCACAAATATAGTATACAAAAATTTACTCCTTACATCAAAATTTACAAGCTCAATATCATATTAGTACAGAAAATAGTCGGAACTAAGCGGAATAAGATTAGGGTAGATACGAAACGATATTGATTTCTTATCACGTCTCTTTTTTAGTGATTAGATGCACTACTCAAACCATACACGCGGTGCATGAAGATTTACACCAGAATTACAGCCTCATTAGCACCAATTTTAAAAAATTAATCAAGAAGGATAATTATTGGTGAGAGCAAGATTGCTTTGTGAAGTGGAACATCGATTGATGACTTTAAGGCATTAAGCCATTAACTATGTATTAATTAATTTATTAACATTAACTAGACTAAATGAGTAGTTGGATTAGCACTGGTAAATGGGAATCGATCAGACCTAAATCATTATAAAAAAATAAAGGTATTCTAACAAATCTCAACCATCCAATGAAATGATCATTGACTTGTAAACTAGGTTTTTAACTTACTATGTGAATGTGATATATCCACTCAACCTTCTCCACTGTCTATTCAGTGAACCATTAATATTAATATTAATATTAATATTTTTATTTTGGAAGAAAGTGAACCATTATTTTATCTACAATTTTAGTCTCATAATCGTTGCCTTGTCAAAAAGGTCAGTTATTTGGTCAGATGTTTGTTTTTCTGACTTGTCCTGACAGTGTGAATTCATACATTCTTCTCTTATTAACTGAGAATTCACTTGTGTTTATAAAGATTAAGATCCACTAATGGGTACAATATTACTTCAACGATGAATATGTAAGATGAATTGTAAATTCAATCATGTTGATTCTGACACTGTTAAGTTTTAAATACCCGAACTTAATCAATATGGTGGTTTACAAACCACAAGTACGTATTCATTTTGATGGCATTGATTTATTATAGCAAGATCAAGACAAATGAGATAAGAAGAGACATAAAGTGTCTAGATATACATTCATTTATTTATAAATCAAATTTGCATTTTTAAATTTTTTCAACAATAAAAAATAGTCTTAGATTAGAGGTGGTATATATTATGAGTTATCGTGTCATGGCTGCATCAGCCTAAAGATGACCCATTGATTTATTACTCAACCCATATATATACTGTTATGCTTCTCGTATCGTTAATCTAATCCAAACACAACCCATAAAATTAATGGGTTATCTAATAAGATCTATTTAACCCGTTCATAATAAATACGTCATGTTAATTGTATGAGAAAATATAATTTTATTAATTTACTTTTCTATCTAAAACTGTGAGACAATTTAAAATTTTAAAATTTAATTATTTAATTCAATCTACTAAATATATTTAATTAAAACAAATAAGCAACTACAATCTAATAATAATTCAAAATAAAATTTTACATATGTTTAATATTCAATCATGTTAAATGGGTTGGCAAGTTGAAATGAGTAAACCAAACATGACCCTATTTACTTAATGAGTTTAACGTGTTGACTCATTAATGACCAAGCCCAATAAGATCTAACATAAACTCACTAATTTTGTGTTGTGTCAGCAATTGCTATCCTTAGGCATGAGTATGATACTAGTGCTTTAGACAAGGCAAAGAGAAACTTTATTTATTTTAATTCATGTTTATTATTTAAGTGTAAATGATATCAAATAACACCAAATAATCGAGCACTTGTTTGAGTAACACCAAATAATTTAGTCATTTCTAATTCAATAACCATGCTTAAAAATTAAATATTAGATTTTTTTTAAAGATAATACCTAACACCCTTTTTCCGTACTTTTAAATTTCTATAAAGACAATTGAAAAAGGTTTTGAATGGTAAGTAAACATTCAATAAAGTATTTAGATTAACGTTGATTGAGCCCCACTCCAAGTAAATGTTTAACTCATGCGAGTAGAGCATTTCACCTGTTAGCACGAATAATTGTGCATATCCCCGTTCACTAATTCTCAAAGGTGATGGTGGTTCAATTCTCATTAAATTTATTTTATATGTGGATAGTTGTCACACCTTATGGTAGTAGTTGTTTTCTCATTATAATCATAAAAAATAAAAAATAAAAAATAAAAAATATAGTAACTTCAAAAAACTACCCATATTTCGAAAGCAAAATTCATTTTTGTCCCAAAAAAAAAAAAAAAATCATTGGAACCTCTTAAACAAACTATTTCCATCATATATCTCATCTTTTACCAAATTGCCACTGCCAGTAAATTATCCATTTATCCTTATAATTTTAAATTTTTTTAAAAAAAAATAAAAACGAAATTACCAAACCCTTAAATAATAAATATCCACTCTTTTACAGTTACATATCATTTTCACCTTCATCCATTTTCATCTTTGCCATTTTCGAGTTTTATTTTGAGTTTTTATTGAGTTATTTATGTTAGGTATTGGTTTATGTTGCTTGATTGTATTGATAATTATGTTTTAGGCCTAAAAATTGTTGTTTTCTGGTGAGATTTGCAATTGAAGGCGGCTGTTCGTTCTTCTTTGCCCAGTATTCGTGATAAAGGAGGTTGTTGTCATGATGGTCCATTCATAATAGAGGAGGCTCTTATCATGGATGATTTTTCATTTAAGGATATTTTAGTGAAAGGGGATTTTAGTGAAAAAGTATATGAGATACAAATAGTTTGTTTGAAGGAGAAAAAACATTTTTTTAAAATTTTTTTTCAGTGGATTAAAAATGATTTTTTTTTTTTTTTTTTTGGTTTTTGCATAGTTTTGAATTTACTCCATACGTCGTGTGTGTATATATATACACGAAAAAACAAGAGAACCCATACTATAAATTGCAACTAATTGATAACAACGACAAAGTTGACTGATTTTCTCATGCAATCTTTTCAATCTTCTAGTAAGACTGATTTTTAACTAGCTACTAGTTAGACAAATATAACATATATCACTTTTACCATCAAATGAAGCAATCTAGCATTCATCGGGTCCTCATGAAGTTGCTGTAAATAGCTTTATTTTCTTTCTTTTTTCTGTTCCCTAGCTATATAACTTTTTACTTTTATCATTTTCATGATCTCTCCATTTTCGTCTCAGTTTTACTCTACCTGGACATGCATGCATACACATAATCAAGATGCGAAATTATGAAATTAAATTAACTCACTTCATTTAAGAAATCAATTAGGTACATTACCAAATTAATTAGAATCTGAACCAACGGGGTGAGCAAATGATATCCAACCACGTGTCCGATTAATAATTAATTCATGATCATCGCTTTGTGTCGATCGTGATTAATAATATTTTTCCTTGATATATGGACCCTACAATTAGATGGTTCATCTTAGATTCCCACTCTGTCTTTGGTTAATTTGAAATATTCTTTTACTAATAAAATAACATATACAATGCATATATTACATGTGAAGTAGGGCCTCACAACATGGACGTACAAAGACTTTTTTTTCTCTCTCTTTCAATTTTAATTTTTGTTTAAAATTCTTGTATCATCCGTCTATGAACTTAGAGATCTATGTCTCACTATATATGTAACCAACAACGCCAAAACTTTTCACATCTTCGTCTTCCTCTCTTCTTCTTCTCTTTTAACTTTTTTTTTTTTCTTTTTGATCGTCATGGAAGTCTCAGGGTTGAAGAGAAGATTAAGTGGAGGCCAAATATTAACGAAGAATACCATAGACTTGATCTCTGCAGACAAGGGTTTGGCCATGGAGACATGGCCTCAGAGAGAATTTCCAACAAAAGGTGACTTATGAGGAAAGGTTGATTTAACCTCTAGGCAAGTCTAATGCTTGGCTTTTTCATCTATATACATATATGAATATCCTCCCTCTTTTTTGGCTTCATTTTCGTTTTTCATTTTCTCTTCTTTGTTTCATTGTGCTGTTTGGTTGCCAAGAAAATGGAGGATATACTTCAGAATAAAGGTATTTATGGAATCTCGAATCCTTCTGAGATTGCAAGATTTCACTTTCTTTGTTGTGGGCAACCAAACAATAGTGAGTTTCTCTTTTGAGTGCTAATTTGTTGTGCTGCAACATTAATTGTAAGAGACAACATATCGTTGTAAAACTACACCATATAGTGCTTTATTTCTTGTTCATTTAGATTATTCATTCAATCTATTATAGTACTATAAACCCTTAGAATAAAGGTATAAATGGAATCTTGAGTCCTTCTAAGATTGCAAGATTTCACTTTCTTTGTTGTGGGTAACCAAACAATATTGAGTTTCTCTTTTGAGTGCTAATTTGTTGTGCTGCAATTAATTGTAGACAACATATCGTTGTAAAACTACACCATATAGTGCTTTATTTCTTGTTCATTTAGATTATTCATTCAATCTATTATAGTGTTATAAACCTTTAGAATAAAGGTATAAATGGAATCTTGAATCCTTCTAAGATTGCAAGATTTCACTTTCTTTGTTGTGGGCAGCCAAACAATGTTGAGTTTCTCTTTTGAGTGCTAATTTTTTGTGCTCCAACATCAATTGCAAGAGATAACTTATCGCTGTAAAACTACACCATATAGTGCTTTATTTCTTGTTCATTTATATTATTATTCATTCAATCAATTATAGTGCTATGTATTGTAGAACTAGCTAGATGATCATCATAAAACCACCTTGGTTTTCATTGACACATCTCTTTTATCAGCTTTTAACCCTAAGTTTAAACGGCAGTTTTGGCTATATATCTATCAACAACAAGAAGGTTAGGTTCTTTAGTATAAAGTTAAAATGAATATTGATTTTGAGAGAATAATAATTCGTTGAAGAATGTCAATACAAGTTTGAATAATGCTTTCGGATATATGTATCAAATAATTGATGTATGTCTGTGACTGTAAATTAGCGGTCCATCACAATTATAACACGGATAAGATAAAATGAAATATTTTATGCATTATATGTACAGCTAATTTCCGACAAAGACTACATGTTGTTTGACAATAGATACAAGAGAAATGGGATCAAAACGTGGGTTGTAGATTTTTTTTTTTTTTTTTTATATCTCAATGTTATGAAAAGAAAATGTTACTCAAATGGATGATATAAAATGAGAAATGTTCTTGTCAAATTATACTTATCCTCTATAAATAATAGGGATATTATGAAAAACCTCTTTAAAAGTAAACTAATGGCGGTTGACACCCCTTTTTTTATTAGACGAACCGCGCGTCCCTGATAAGTTTTTATCCAAAAAGTTAACATCTTTTTGCTAAAATTGTAAAATAATCAAAATACCCCTATCAAGATTATATAAATTTGTCTTTAAACTTATGTAATGACTGAAATATTCTTTAAAATATTAATTAATAATAATATTAAAAAAAAGCATGAAATTAAAAAATATATATATATTTCTCAAGATGACTCATCTTATCTGGGTTCCACCAAATTATGTTCATATAGGTTCCAGTCAAACCAAGATGATCGAACAAGTCATTTGTGTTCGATTGGAACCCAGATAATGTTGAAGTTGATGATATCGAACCCAAATTGATGGCTTAAAAATGATAATGGTGGGTTAATGTTATTGATGGTGGGTTGCTGATAGTGACAAATGGTTTATCTGAGTTAGTGATGGTGGCTGATAATTGATTAGAAGTGGAGATCCTCCACCCCTAAAAAAAAATATTTTTTTTAAATTTAAAAAAAATTAAATAAATTCTTTTTAAAATGATGTCCACCATCTATCGACATAATAGACAGTAAAAATCATTTTAAATTTTCTTTGAAAAGATTATTAATTTTTTTATTTTTAAATGTTTTACAATTTTTTTTTTATTTTTTAAATTATTTTGATATCAGTCATTCATATCTAAGATAGACGGTGGACATTTTTTAATGTGTGTTTTAATTTTTTATTATTATTAATTAATAGAGTTATTAAAACAAATATAATTCATTATGCGTTTTAAATTTAACATCATCTGATTTTTTTTTCCCAGTAGAAGAGAAGTTGATTTGTCTAATAAAAGAAAAACAGTAGCCAACCATCATTAATTTACTTTCCAAGAGGGACTTTCATATCATCCCTAAATAATATAGATATAGAGGCTTTATTTTTCTCTTCCAAGTTTCATGAACAGTATTAAAACTAGAGGAAAAATATTTAAGTTCAGCTCATAATTATATAATGTACATCAAAATTTTATGCTCAGGTACAAGTATCAGCACCAAGAAAAGATTCAAGAATCTTCCTCATAAAATGCCACTAGTGTGGCCAGACTCCAAATGTTTGGGGAAGAAACAAACTCTTGGGACAATGTCAGATTATGTACTAATCAGCGCAGAAATGTCACAAATATTTAATTGCCATATAACTTTTGTCTCAATATTGGTAACGCAGCAATTTGATCATTAAGTGACCATATTATTAATTGTCAATCCTTATCTATAAACTTAAAATTTGATCATGTGTTTAAATATAAAGTAGGCGTATATTAAATTGAAAATAAAAGTGAGATTATGTTTCAATCCACGTAACAAACCTAGTAATGAAGGGTTTTAGCTAACTTATCAGCTTGTAATGCCCACATATACTATTTTCTCTAGGTAGTACTAGTACATCAAATTATATATAAATATACTATTGGTGGTACTAATTAAAAACTCATCTATGTATGGTACAAATTCTTTGGTGACTCAATGTGTGTAAAGTCTCCAACAGTTCGGTCAACCAGTATGTAAATGAGCCCTTGGGAACAGCTAGAAGATACCATGTCTGATGTCCCTTCCATTAGAAAAAGAAAGGAATCTTTCTTTTCTTTTCTTGTTTTTTCCAGCTCTCTTTGAATGCAAAAGGCCAGAAAATAGGTACAAAATCTGTAGCTTTGTGAATCTTTATACAAGACTAATAGTTGTCATCAATGTCTTATAAACTTTTATATAAGGATAAGGATGATGATTCATCAAAGTCCCACCGTTCATCATCTCTCCTTTTCTTTTCCTTTCATTTCAGTTCATTATTAATTCTTGGTAGACATGTGTCTTTGCTTGGTGGAAAATGATGTGAAACTAAAAAGTAAAAGCAGAATTTATATATATATATATATATATATATATATATAAGTCCATGGATAATTTGTATTTTTCTATTGATTCCTGACTCATCACGGACGATAACCTTATATAATATATTTGTTTTAAAAATTTGGTGGATTAGTTCATTGACAGTTCCCTGTAACTAAAGTAGACAGATTGAATAAGCAAACAAGAGGACGAGATACCTTCTTCCATTATCAATTAAGATTTTGTTGCCACCACTCTTTTTAATAATATTCCAATAGGGTTTGACTAAAAATTGGTAGCTTAGCTCAAGTGGTAAGGCTGGTGTCACTTTTGTATTTATTTTTATGTGCAATGGACTGCCTTCTTGCCATGTTTGGATTTTTCAAACACTTTCATTATTAGATTAAGAATGTCATTGGAGAAAGAGTTTACAATTTACAAATTAACAGGTAATATTGTATTATCCAAAATGTTATTCAAAATTATTATTTAAATGATATAATAAGTTTTTATATAATTTTTGTATTATCAGTATTTCATCTTATAATTAAGATGTTATTATAAACTATCTTGTTACATTATTCAAATAATTTTTTTTTTTAAAAAAGTGTAATATTATTCTAAATTAAAAGTGTTTTATGTGAACGTACTTTTCCTCTAAAATAAATTAAAAACTTATGAAATATTTTAAGTAGTTTTTCCATATAAAAAGCATTTGCCAATTTTATTTTTTATTATAGAACATATGCGGGTAGGGGCGAGGTAGGTGGCCCCTTGAAATTTTGTAAAAATTTATTAAGTTTTATGGTGTGAGTGTGTTTACAAAATGTGAAAATACATTGATGGTTGGAAGCGTGCCTATTCTTCAACAAGTTTATGGTTTAAATATGTGTAAAGACAGTTATGTTTTAACCTTTTTTCATAGCATTTCCTTCCCACTTTTTTATAATATTTGCTTTTAATCTCTCCCATTTTATACACATTTCTTTTTCAATCACATTTACCTTTTACATTTTATATACATTTACTGTTCAACCCCTCCTTTACACATATATGTTTTTATATAGTTTACTAAGATTATTTATTTAAATTAATAATTTTTTGAGTAAATAATAAATTTAGGTAGTTTATATTATTTTTTATTTTTATTTATTTTATTCAAATGATTTCGTTATGATTTATATTTACTTTGCGTTAATATTATATATATTTAATTTTATTTAAACTATAATATGTTATCGAACTTTACTTTAAAAAAAAATTATATATTTATATGAATATCAATGCATATATTATTTTGTTTATGTGTTCCTCCTAAACAAATTTTGTGGGTCCACCATTGATGCCACCTCACTCTATTCATTAGACATTTTCATTTGAATCTCTTGTAAAAGGACCTAAATTATTCTCTTTGGCTTCATCCATGTATTTTATAGTTAAAGTACACTAAAAACAGTATATAATAACATTTTTACTACCTAAAAACGTGGTTATTTCATAAACAGTGTCAAACGTTATATATGTTTTTTCGTAGAAGTATCTTTTTATCCTTAAAATTTGAAAATTCAAAAAATGTTTAACTATTTTTTTTAATAAAAAAGAGCATTTTTTTTAATTAAATTTATACAGCCACCCCACTTAATGCACAAATGCAAATTTGATTGAATCTTTCTAAATGAGATATTAAAAGGTTTATCATAAAATATTTTGGTCCACCAACCAACTAGACCCTTGGTTTATAATGAAAAAATTCTTCCATATACCTTAGTTAAAACCGCAAAATGTATATAGAAAATCACACTTTTTTTTTTCTTTTGCTATTTGAAAAAGCTTTGAGTAGTTTCCTAAATACTCTCACACACTCCATTATCTTTCCTGGTTTCAGTGATTTATAATCTCTCTGTTTTGTTTAATAAAGTTATTTAATTTCAAAAAAATAAAGTTGGATTCTAATGTTATTATAATGGTGTTCTTCAAAAGGGGGATGGTGGGTAAATTATTAATGGAAGAAGGTGTGTGCTTTTTAACTATTTATTTATAAAGCAAAAAGGCAGTAGCACCTGTGCAGGCCTTTGTGGTCCATTGACTCGATCAGTGTGCGTGGCGGCTATTATATCTGGATACATGTTGTACATCATTATACTGAGTTGGTCAAATTATTGATGTTAGGGGAAAAATACACACTTTCCATTGGAACATTTTAAATTGATTTTCCAAACATCCCGAGCTTGTTTAAACTTTTGAGGAGATGTACAAAAGAAGATTTGAAGAATCCATATGGGTGCATAATGAGCCACTTAAGATTCTTGGATAGTTGATAGTGGGCTGGACTGGGCCACACAAAGCTTTCAGGAGAAATGCAGATATTGGCTCCCTTCAAGCGTGTAGATACCAACCATGTTATCTTGTCTGTTTCTCTTGCAACATGACAAAACAGCTTGCAGTTTTCACATTAAATCTTGTGAAATTAACATGCATGATCTTAAAATAATAACAATAATAATAATAATAATTAACAAGCATTATCTCTTTGCCGTTTGTTTGTTTGGTTTTTTTGTTGTTTGTTTGTTAGCACAGAACAGTATATTCTAAACCCCATTTTTGAAATCTCTTTGACCCTACCACATAAATAAAATTGGGTACATTTCATACATTTGGTAAAATTTACCCAAATGCGAGAAAAATAAGAAGCTAAATAAACCTCTTCAACTCATTTCATTAATGGGCATATGCAACGTATTAAAATTGTGTACTATTTTACAATGTAAATGTTGAACAAATAAATTATGAGGAAAGATACACTGCATGTAACGGGCATCATGAAACACGCCAAGGTCGTGGAAGAGGTTTATTTAGCATTCTATTAGCGTAAAAAATATGCACTCCAAGGTCGTGGGTGTCGCGATCTTTAGACCTTTCGAAATTGACCTAATTGCGAGGTATCCCAAAGCATGTCATGAAACACGCCAAGACTATGCCGCCCACAAGGGCCACAGCCATGAATCATCAAATCTAAACCGTTCATAATTAGACGTTCTATCTAAGTTCTTTTAGTAAATTTTTCTTCAATGGACCTATTTAGTAGCAACTAGGGGTGGACACCCAACCAATTAAACTGATCAACAAGATCAAACCAAATCGATTAAAGTGCATTGATTTGGGTTCATAAAATGAAATAAATTCATTGGGTTGGTGAAAAGCAACCCAAATGGTTTGGGTTGGTTTGTGGGTTATGTTTTATCAAACCGAATAACCCAATCCAACCCAAATCATACACACACACATATATAAACACTAAAATAGAGTTAACACTTTCCAATTCTATCTCCAACCTTTACCTTGTTTCTCAAAACTACTATCTTTTGTCACTACATCCCCAAGCTTTTAACACTTTTCTCAATTTGTCGTTAACTCTTTTGAAAGTTAATAATATTTCATTTTGCTTAATTTAAATCACTTTTCTTTAGTGTTCATGGGAGAATGTATTGCATGATTTCAAATTGTTCATGGCTTCATGTTCTATAATTTATTTTTAGCTCATATGAATTGAATATGCATATTGTTTTGAAAGTGCATATGAATTCAATTTATAATTTATCCTTCATATGACGTGCAACTCTATACAATATAATTAAGCTTCTACCGGTTAGAATTTTAATGTATATTAATACAAAATCATATCATAGATAATATATATTATTATCATGTTATTAAATTATGTTATATGGTAATATTATCTTTATATTTAAAGTTTTTATTATAATAATATCATATTACTTTCTCATAAGTGTAACCATTATTTCTAATTTTTTTATCAAAGAACCCTAAGAAATCTAATTCTCAAGACACAACTCTACTGTCATATACTGATAATAGCATAAAAAAAAAATGGTAATGAAACAACTTGAAAATTGAAGTTATTTTAGTTCAATCTAAAATGAAATCGAACCAAACCGATTTATTGGTTTGGTTTTACCTTATGATTAGTTTGGTTTAGGTTGTAAATTGCTAACCTGATTAATGAATGATTTGATTTGAATAGAGTCAAACTCAACCAAAACCAACCCATGCCCATCCCTACTAGCAGCACATTCATGCCAGTTTTATAACCAAGAAGCAAATAGCGAATAATGCAACTGACTGGCTAATTTAAAAAAACTAACAGTCAAAAAGTTTTTCAAAGAATAAACAACCATTGGGTAGACAAGATTACACAACATGCAGTGTAGAGAAATTAATACTTCTGGACAGCTCAATTCTAAAGATTTTTTTAAGTATCTCGAAACATGGAAGTACTAATCTATCACCACCGTCTGGAATGCAGAAAGGCAGCAACTCATGAGATTGGTTTACTAATATTAGAGGAAGAAAGATAGCTGATAAGCTGGAGATAAAAAGGGCTTGATCAATAGAAATAAATTCTGCAGTCTGCAACACTTTGCTGTCTTCATAAAAGTAAATAAAACTGGAAACAATAAGCTTAAATTTGACAACACAACGCAAACCATTGTCACAGCAAATTACCTCAAAAACAGAACTGTGATTCTGAAAAGACGTGATACAGTTGCAACAATTGCAACAATGTCCATTCATACAGCAAGATCAAATCAGTCCATGGCATTACCCGTCGGGGCACAATTGCAAAAGAAAATCCAAGGGACACCACTGCAATCATAAAACACACAAACATTGAAATAAAACCAATTTTCAAATAAAGTAGAAAATTATAATTTTAACATTGATAAGAAGAAGAGCAAATATATTGGCATCCAATTTGGATAAATGGGACAATATCATTAACCAATTAATTAAATCAACTTAAAGCAATGATGAGCAGAGCAGAACATCACTTTAATTTTAAAGTAAATATGTCTGATCTCACACAATGTAATTTTGCAAAATGAGCCACAGTGATCCCAAGTCAGCACACATGAAACACACACACACACATAGAAGAGAGAGAGAGAGAGATTTGCTGCAAGATCCAAACAACTATTAATGGAAAAGAAATGCAAGCCAGAAGACATGGTAAAGATTGTGCAGCAACAGCCAAAAAGGCCATCCCCAATCCATAATACCATGAAACAATCTTACAAGCTGACGCCTGTTGCTGATGCCTGAAACACATGAAATTAGCAACATAATCTTTTTTAAAACAGAATGACCCACTACTCATATTTCGCATATGGAGGTGCATTTATGTAACATATTCCACTAATCAACACAACAAAGTTGTATAGATACTCCAAGTCCACACACCTTTTCCTGAGTCATCGTCGAAGGATTCTGTATGAGAAGAAATGACGCTGCTTGAAATGTTGTTGTCTTTCCCATCGATAAGTCAAATGGAGGAAACATCCAAGCAGAAGAAAGAAGAGAGTGAATGTCCATTCATACACCAAGATCAAGCCCGTACACAATGAACTTTTACAAAATGAGCCAAAGTAACCCCAAGTCTGCACCAAAAACAATATTGGCTAGTAGCTGGACAAGTTTCTTCGCGTGGTCGGAAACCAGAAGAAGACGATTGCTACCCACTGGACGCCGCTGTTCAGAAGCTGAGACTGCATATATATATATATATATATATATATATATATATGCGTGCGTGTCAGCTCGCAGACTGATTCAGCATGTCGCACGTAATCATATAAGCTGATTTGGCTTAACCACGTCATCACATATGATGATTAAGCATGTACACATCATTGGAGGAGTTGATTCAGCATGTAGATGTAATAATGATAACTGACTCAGTCTGTTTACATCATCAGATGAGGTGACTCTGCATGCATAAATCACCGCTTATGGTGACAAAGTCAAAGTTATAATATAAGAGCATCTCCAGTGTAAATATGGATTGTTTTTCATAATTTATTGTCATGTCATCAATGTTTAAGGAATTGTTTCCTATGTGACATTAAATAGTAATTGATAGATATTGAAATTACAAAATATTCTCCAATGCTTCCATTTAACATGAGAGATAGATTTAGAGATAGAGAAAAGAAATTGTATTTAATGATTTGCTGAGTCAACTAGTAGATGGCTGTCTAACGATTCACAATGTCCACTTTTTTTTTTGCCAACTTAGCTTGATAGTGGGGATTGATATTTGCGTTGGAGACATCATTTTTCATACAATCCTATGTGGCATGGAGATGCTCTAATATGATTGACAAGCAAAGTATTATTGAGATGGATAAATCACCACTTACAAATTTCTCAATTGGAAGACCAGGAAGCTTTTTATTGATATTTTTCTTTAATAAATGTTTTTAAGGACAATTTCTGGATAGTAATTTGTTAGCAATCTTGTAGGTTGCATAAGCGTCAACAGTTGCACATTCAATCCTTGCATCGTTAACTACTTTTCCATCCCAATAAGCAAATGTCATATTCAAGGGCCTCGGCTTCCATGGTTGACAAAAAACTTCACTTGCTAAGCCACGGACACCAAACGCTCTCAGGCGAGGCTGGTGAAGTACATCAACTGCCATCTCGCTCAAATCCACCGCGTTCCTTATATTTATCTCCCATTGCTTTCGCAACAATTCAAGGCGTTTGTTTAGATGAACTCCAGCAAATACTATGTCATCGCTCGCACAAAACCTCGTCAAGTATGTACTTCGTTGACGAAGTAGCACCACACGACCTTGATTGCACAACTTGATTAAAGCAACTTTTGGTTCTGTAAAATTATTTAGATAGAACGCCCACTCTGTGTCAATCCCAACTATCATGTCACCATGATCATACATGCGCTCCAAAAGCTGCTCCAGACACCGTATTCCTTGAGTTGCATCATTAATAACCTCAGCCCTCACTGTTGTACCATCCTCCATCTCATATTCTGGTTCTGCCATTCTAATTATTTAATGAGTTCAAAATACGATGAAAGAGAATTTTGGAATGATACAAATAGCTTTCTTTTAGGGTTGGTTTCCAACTCAAATTGGAATTCTGAAATCTTTTGTTTCCCAATATACCTCGGATTGCTGGTGCAACTCTAATTATGGTGGTTTAATTCAAAATTTGACAAAATAATTTGTTGCTAATTATAAATTTATAAGGATTAAGGAATATATAATTATTGGAATTCTTTCTAAGGCATATATAGAGAACTACACGTCTCTCCCCATACATACTATGTAATTCTATTTATTGTAAAGGAATTTAAAATTTTTATGTAAATTCGTGCCGATTAAAAGTAAGTCAAAAATCTTTTCAAACCTACATATTTAATAAATTTGATGACTCGAATGTGATCAGAAAATTTACTTTTATAACACACATGCTATTAAATACATGTGATTTCAGTATGGTATAATGCAAATAGGCTCAGTATGTCTCGAAATCCTATTATATATGTAAAAAGAACAAAAAAAGTGTTGTAATTGTATGACAATTCGAACTTAAAATATCGTCAACATACGGTTAACTATTTATAGCAAACATTGAATTCAAAATTTGTAGGTAATATAACATTATTTCAATATAAAATGAGAGTTTATATATATATATATATGTAATTTGAGATAAAAAAAAAAAAAAAAACCTATTTTTTTTGTTGATTGATTAAAAATTCATGCATATTTATTTTAGATAATTGCATCGAAAAAGAAAATATATATTTTTATAATTTTTTTCTAAAGTGTGTGTATATATATATATAAAAGTAATATTAAACTTTCCAAAATTTTCATTCAAATTTATGTTGAATTATTAATATCATATTAATTATTACATCATTTATAATTTATAGAACATTAACAACTTACATATCACATTATTTGTATATGAATTTGAGTAAAAAATTTAGGAAGTCTAATATTATAGTAAAAAACTTCACTTGCTAAGCCACGGACACCAAATGCTCTCAGGCGAGGCTGGTGAAGTACATCAATTGCCATCTCGCTCAAATCCACCGCGTTCCTTATATTCATACCCCATTCGTTTCGCAACAATTCAAGGTGTTTGTTAAGGTGAACTCCAGCAAATACTATGTAATCGCTTGCACAAAACCTCGTCAAGTATATACCTGGTGTACAAAGTAGCACCACACAACCTTGATTGCACAACTTGAGCAAGGCAACTTTTGGTTATGTCAAATAATTATTTCCATATAATATGTACCCATTCTGTGTCAATTGCAACAATCATGTCACCATGATCATACATGCGCTCCAAAAGCTGCTTCAGGCACCGTTTTCCTTGACCACTATATGCGCAATTAATAACCTCAGCCCTCACTATTGTACCATCCTCCATCTCAAATTCTGGTTCCGCCATTCTAATTATTTAGTGAGCTGAAAATACGATGAAATAAGTGAATTTTGGACAGACAAATAGCTTTCTTTTAGGGTTGGTTTCCAACTCAAAATTCTTAAATCATTTGTTTCCCATTTTACCTCAGATTACTAGTTCAACTCTAATTATAGTGGTTTAATTCAAAATTTGACAAAATATTCTTTTGCTAATGATAACGAATATATAATTATTCGAATTCTTTTTATGGCATAGAGATCTCCATGTCTCTTCCCATATATAGTATGTAATTATATTTATTGTAAAGGAATTTAAAATTTTTATGTAAATTTGTGCCCATTATAGTAAGTCAAAAATCTTTTGAAACGTAGGTGTTTAATAAATTTTGACAGAATATGACTTGAAATTAAATTGACTCTTATAATATGCAAGCCATTTAATATATATGATTTCAATGGAATTCAAATAGAAACTTCACACAATGCAAATAGGCTTGTTGTGTCTCTATATCCTTTCATGTATATAAAAAAAAAAAATGTTATATTGGTATAGCAATTCGTACTTAAATTATTGTCAACATATGGGTTAATGAATTCAAAAGAAAAGCTCTCTACCACTAACCATGTTACCACATTTAGCTACAATAATAAAATTATAGTTCAACCGTATATTATTTCAATTTTCCTTGCAACATTAGCACAATCATACTCTTGCCAGTTGCCACTATTTAGACTTGGGAAAACTTCACACAGTTAACATGATCCAAACCCATCAGAATTAATCGATTAATAGGTCTTAGCTTTATCCTATCAAGTTGTTAATGGGTCAACCCAGTAAACTTGTAATATAATGGGTCATTTTCGAATCATTAAAAAAACATTGTTTCATTATAACTTGTTAATACAATTTTTTTTTTTTTTAAAAAAAAGTGTTTATAAAGTTCATTTAAAGAAGAAAAAAAAAACACTTTGCATTTATAGACTACAGAGCAAATAAATTTTAATGATCCAATCGTGGAATTTAGAAATAAAACATCTTCATAAATTCGGAAAGGATATATATAAAGCTAGTATGGGAGAATATTTTTGTGATGTCCATGACCATTTACCGCGTGCTGTTGTTTGTATTTTTTATTGAAAACATGTAGGCTGTTATACATGATTATGTATATAATTTTTTTTTCTTGGCTTTTGTCTCTAATTTCCTTCCACTATGCTTATTATCTGCTTTTCAAAAAAATCAATTTTCCAATTGTCAAATCTTCAGTGGGTTGGTGCACGATCTGGTGCAACTGTACACCAAAATTTCTCAATGAACCATCCAAAATTAATAAATAGTAATCTTGGTTTTGTGGTTTCTATGAAACAAATATATCTATAATTAAAAACTCAAAGATTACAGTAGATAAGACTAAAGAAAAGAGAGACTGAGAAGAGCAAGTCATTCGCGAAGTTACCGAAGAACCTCCAAAAGTAGATCAAGAGATACCAGCTAGATAAATGGGAATAAACCAAAGATGTTCACTTGGAAAAATTGTTTAACAATGTTCCTGACGATATCAAAAAGAACATAAAGCCCAAGCTTTACTTAGAAGTAATCAATAAAGTAAGTTACTTTGCTTCTATTACTTACTATAAATTATCAGTCTATGAAATTAATAATGGAACAAATAGATGACGTTGACAAACATAATTGTCAGCTGATATGGTATAATTTTCATGTGATATTTTACATTTAATATTTAACAATGGAGGAAATTATTTAAATAATATTTCAAATTCTGTAGAATATTTGTTGCTTAAACATATATAAGTTTGGTATCAACTTATCTCTTAGATGCAAATTTCCGTGATACTCTTGTTTTTAAGGATTTTAGAAATTCAAAATCATATTTTCTAACAAAACAATTCATACCATTCATTACCAAGATCTACCTTCAAGACAATTCTAATTTGGACAATCATAAATTCCGTTGTGTAATGTGATCAGTTCATATCCCATTTTAATTAAATTATTTAAAAATAGCTTAATATATAATTTTTAAAGGCAAATCAACCGCGTTTAATCGGTGCTACTTGATGAATAATTACATGTCGACTATGTGATTTTAATTATTTAAAAAAAAAAAAAAAATTTGTTAGGATCAATAGCGTTAAATTGTACCAATCAATTATTTGGATTGAGTAAAGGATCAAAAAGGAAAATGATTATTTAATTGAAGTTAAAATTCTTTTGACTACAATAGTAACATAACTTTAATAGAAGCTACATCAAGCATTAACTTTAAATGTCATCCTCAACATGGATAACACTTTACAAATGACATCTAAAGCCTCTACTGTTGCTATCCTGCCACTTATTTTAAACATTTTACAATGAGCAACAATAATTTTTTTTGCCTTTTTTATTTTTTCTTTGAAAATTGAGACTAACCCAGAGAGTACCGAGACCAACCAAAATAGGAACATCGTGGTATAGCCAGAAAAACTACTTCCAAATGGAAAGAATCTATTCATACGAAGATGAGAGAAAGACTCACATGAAAGTGGGAGGGTAACCCGCAAATAACGGTGAAAAAACTTGTTTTTCCCTTTAAGAGTTGATATGTCAAATTTTGTAAACATCATTTGATTAAAAATAAATCACTATTATTCTTTTTACATTAATTTATATTTACTTCAATATCTACATGTTATATCATGTATAGAAACTTATATTTACTTGAAGTATCTACATTTAATACTATGAATAGAATATTCTTAATAGCACACAACAATTCTTACAATAAATTTGAAGACTATAAATAATTTAATTTCATTGTTTTAATTATATATTCTAGTAACTCTGGTTCTATATCATTATGGTTGTCTTTTTCCTTGATAGAACAATAAGGCTCTACATAACTTGATACATACATACATTCATACATATATAGATATATATATCTTAAACAAATATGTTAAATCCCACTTGCAGGCTCTGGAGGTGCTTGCTCTTGGGTAGATGCACTAGCTGCTCTTGCTCCTAATAACTCTAGTTCTGTATCATTATGATTCTCTTTTTCCTTGATGAAACAATAAGCAGCTACATGACTTGATAGATATATATAGTTCTTAAACAAATATGTTAAATCCCACTTGCAAGCTCTGGAGGTACTTGCTCTTGGGTGGATGAATTAGTAGGTGCTTACTCTTTGGGTAGATACATTAGCTGTCCGATGCTTAATGAAAAAATTTATAAATAATGAAATTATGAACCTGAGGTTTTGAAGGCCTAGCATAAACTATATAAAATCGTCTTATGAAGATTAAACACCTCAACGATATCAAACTCATGTGCGTCATAGTAGATTTTGAAATCATAAATGGAATAGCATAAACAATGTAAAATTTATGTTGTTTAGATGCATAATTGTATGCAGGACGATTTTAAATTAAAAAAAAAAAAAAATTTGTTTTTATGTTGTTTCTATTTTTATCTTTTCCAACTTTTAACCTTTTGGTTTGGAAATAATGGTATCGAGTTGAAAGGTTGTTTGGGACTAATGAAACTAAGGTAAAATGAATATATATTGATTATTTAGATAGGGGGTCATACTTCTTGTTAGAACGATAATATTGTTGGACTATTGGTCCATTGGATTTTTTTTTTTATCTAATCCAACAACAGTTATTCAGTCTAACAACATTATTGTTCCCACAAAGTAGCCAAACCCTAGAAATGGTGGTTTTATGTTGTACTATAGTGGGATGCAGATAACTATTCCGAAAGCTACGACTGAAAGTAGTAACTCTACATCATCGGATTTCCAGGACAAAAAGGTGGAACACTTCAAGGTTTCTTCTTCCTGTTACTATGTAACAAATAATAGAATTATAACATGTTTGTTAGGATGAAAATCTAAATGTGCTATAGGAAATATTGCATATCAACCCCAAATTTTTCTGAAGAAGATTACCTTCAAGTCTATCTACTTCTAAGTTTCCACGACAGAGTACATACAGAAATGTTTTTAATGAAGGTTCACTACAAATCATCCATCCAGACACATAGCTGTCGAAGCTAAGTCACAAATAAAGGAAACTAATCAATATCTCATTTTAGACCAAGCGAAAGTATAAGACCCTTAATTCAATTCCTGTAGAGGAGTTATGCTAATTCACAAGTCTAATAATGCCATTGGAGAGTTGATATCTACTGACTTGAAACTTAACTATGTAAATCAGACCAGAATTTTAAAATTAAACAAGGAAAAAATATACAAACTAGTGACACTGTGTAATTTAATAATGTACAACCATACAAATCCTAGTGACGGGTCATGTTTGAGGCACCACAGTCCAGCCCATCTTTGGTCCCCCGGTTTTAATTAGTCAAGGCTGATGATTATAGCCCCTTTAATCAGAACATTTACGTGATGAAGATGAAGATGATTAATTACAGTTTAATCATTATAAATTTTGGTCATCTTCTTAGCCTTAAAAGCTGAAATTTTGATTTGAGTTAAACCCTCAAAAGCACTTTTACAATAATCATACATAAAGGCATAGCATCTTGATTTCTTATGGCCTCCACTATATGATCAGTCCTTCCTTAATGATGAAATGATTGATGAAGGTGCTGTCTTTTGCATAAAGCCATGTGGGGTACCTACCCCTACATTGATTCCAAAAGGCCCACAAATATATACACCAAAAGACAAATATATAAATTAATTATACAACTTATAGCTTTTGCCACCACAAAAAGCGCTTTTAAATAATTTAGGTGATCATTTATTTTTAAATTTTAATTTACTTGTAATGTTCATAAACTACAATACCCTCCAACATATATATCTTACATATCCTCTTCTACGGATGTCTTATGTCTATGCCAATAATGGGGACAATGAATTTGATTTCTTTAATTCACACAAGGGAAGGTGCTCTTGCACATGGGCTCCAGGCTCTCAACCTTCATTTATGGCTTAAATTATTATTACGCCTTTAATCTCACCAAAGATTCAAAATCTCCTTTCAATACATTATATTGGAGTATTGTATTCTAAAATTGTATAATAATTGCAAGAAGCCAGATGTGCGTGCATGTGATGATGTACTTGAAAATGGGCTGCTATTTGTTTAGAGTTGGAGAGATGGAATGCGGTTGGGTGGGCAAAGACAAATGATTGTCCAATTTATTACTTGCTAACAGAACATTCATTTTCTGCATTGGCCTTGGCATGGGACCGTCCATCTCTTACACATAAGGTGCCAACTTGTGCATTGTTTTTCTTTTTATCTTTCTCTCATTACTCGTAACATGCTCAGATTCTATTATTCCATATTAATCATGTTCTTGTTAAACATTCAGAATCAGAATCATACAAGCTTTCTTCTATGGGAACATCACTGTTCCTTAATTTATTGTTTTAAAATTTTCTTGCTACATTAAATATAAATTAAACTCATTTCCCCGTTAGTGCTTCTTTGATACAACATTTCGTACTTTTTTTTAATGTGAGAAATTATATTTGAAATGTTTCAAATTCACTAAAAGATAAAAACTCTAAATTTGATTTTTTCCAATGGAAAAAATAAAAGCACTTTTTTATTATCCACAAACTTTGGCATAAGTATAAGAATTTTTCTACAACAATAAAAGATATTATCATTAAACCAAGTAATTATAGAAATTAAAAACAAAATAATAATCTAACCAAACAGTACTTAGGATGTCCTAGTCTAATTTAAATAATGTAAAAAGTCAAATTAAGAGAAGATTTAAATGTGTGATAAAATAATGTGCTATATATTTGACTTGTGACCTAAAATTACTTTAAGTCAATGATGGAAATAAGAATTAGCATGGTAATCAGACCAGGACTTAAAAAAAAAACGTTACACCAATTTTTTATGCTTGATCAAACCTAACCTTTCCATGTCGCTTATCATCAACACCTACTCTAGCTAGACAGTAAATTAGTACAAATTCTTGGCTGCTTTAAAGTGACCAACCTAACCAAGAATCTAGTTTGAGCGTGATAGTTTGTTAATATAAAATTTAATGGCGCATATTATACTACAAAAAGCAGTACTCATTGTTCGTGTATTACTAAGAATGATGGTATCAAATGATGCTTTTATCTAGAAGAATAGTTTTAGTAAGTTTGTAAGTAATAGCCAGAAGCATAATTAAATTAGTGAACCTAGTTACAAGAAAAGTTTTTCTTATATTAGATATTTCCACGTCTATCCAATAAAATTATGTCATTTTTATGTTTATCTAATAAAATCATATCATGTGTAATTCTTGTTAAATATTTAGTATGATTCGATTATATGGATATACAAAATTAAATGTAGGATGGTCAAAAATGTTCTATTTATAGGTAACTATAGAAATATTTCACGTTTATGATTATTAAGATATTCTAGATTAATTACATACAAATTTCCTTCACAGTTTATTACAACTAAGTTGATAATAAATATTCCGAAGATCTCTTCAAATGTATTGAAATCAACATAAAGTACATAAAGAATCTGAATATCATTTAGTCTAACCTCAAATGCAGGTGTATATGACGTTTTCTTTGAAACTATTTAAGAGGCTAATTGAGATAAAAGAGAAGTCAAAATGTATATCTGAGCTAGTTAGCAATCACAAGGTGTGAATGTCCTCCAATTATTATTTTTTTTTTTTCAAACCATGAAGTGGCTTGTCTTCCTTTGCATCTGAAAAAACACAAAATGATTAAGAGAATACTATGTAATTAAGTGGAATATTGTCTGTCAGATTAATCAGGAAGAAGAATGTCAGAAGTTAATTATAGCCTAAAAACATATATAGCATATTATTTCATAGTAAATATACAAGATAAATGCAAGGAGACAATTTCACTTTCCCTGTAATGTTCAAAAACATGAACAGAAGATGACAATAATAATATTAATAAAGAAGTATTACTGGTTCCTTTTAATCTCCATCTTGGGTTGACCGTATATGATTAATATAATAATGTGACAAGGCATAATCAGCAATCAATTAAAACACATTCTCTCCATGTTTTAGTGTCTGGGAGAATTGTAATAAGTCCAAACCTTTACAGTCATAAAGTGCCAGACAATTAGCTGGTGCAGATCCCAAGATCCCACGAACTGTTTTGTTTAACTAATCTTAATTGCTGTTACATGTCAAAAACAAACTCATAAGCTGTTCTGTCACTCTTATATTGACTTTCCTGTCAGCTTCTGGCTTGCCTCTTTGTTCCTAAGAGCCAAAAATGAGATTTAACTAAGTGGAAGAGCCTTAGCTAGCTAGAACAACACAATGCAGACCCAGTTGCTGTTTCTTTGCTGTTGCATTGGTTTGTCTTTGGTTTTTATTGAGGGAGCTGAAGGTAGAGCAAATGATGATGAGTTATCATTCTTGTTGTCGATAAAAGATAGACTCATTGATCCACAGAATGTTCTTAGAGATTGGAAAATGCCAAGCAATGTGGCCGAGAACAGATTGCTGCATTGTAACTGGACAGGAGTTTGGTGCAATTCTAGAGGCTTTGTGGAGAAGCTTGACCTGTCCAACATGAACCTGAGCGGCAGTGTCTCAGACAGCATTCAAGGATTGAGGAGTTTGTCTTCTCTCAACATTTGCTGTAACGGGTTTGCTTCATCATTGCCAAAATCTCTGTCCAATCTCACTGCATTGAAAAGCATTGATTTAAGTCAAAATGACTTCATTGGCAGCTTCCCAACTGGCCTTGGAAGGGCCTCAGGGTTGATTTCAGTTAACGCGTCAAGCAACAGCTTCTCAGGGCTCCTCCCAGAGGATCTTGGCAATGCAACATCACTTGAGAGCTTAGATTTCAGAGGCAGCTTCTTCGAAGGTTCGTTTCCTAGGTCCTTCAGGAATTTGCAAAAGCTGAAGTTTCTAGGCCTTTCAGGTAACAGTCTGACCGGGAAGATCACACCAGACATTGGACAGCTTGCTTCTTTAGAGACTATAATTCTCGGATACAATGAGTTTGAAGGTGAAATCCCAGCAGAGTTTGGCAATCTCACCAACCTTAAGTATCTTGACTTGGCGGTTGGCAGTCTCGGTGGTCAGATTCCACCTTCACTTGGTAGGCTAAAACAATTAACAACAGTTTATTTGTATAAGAATAATTTTACAGGAAAGATTCCACCAGAGCTTGGCAACATTACATCCCTGGAGTTCTTGGATCTTTCTGATAATCAGATCACAGGAGTGATACCAGTGGAGTTAGCAGAACTGAAGAATTTGCAGCTCTTGACTTTGATGTGCAATCGACTGACTGGTTTCATACCAGACAAGCTTGGTGACTTGACCAAACTGAAGGTACTTGAGCTGTGGAAGAACTCTCTGGCTGGCTCTCTGCCAGGAAAACTTGGGCAAAACTCACCCTTACAATGGTTAGACGTATCGTCAAACTCATTGTCAGGGGAGATTCCACCAGGTCTGTGTGGCTCTGGCAATCTTACTAAGCTCATCCTCTTCAACAATTCCTTCTCTGGTACACTCCCAATGAGTTTATCAACATGTAAATCATTGGTTCGTGTTCGATTGCAGAACAATCTTATATCTGGAACAATTCCTGTTGGTTTTGGAAGTCTACCTATACTTCAAAGGCTGGAATTGTCAGACAACAATCTCACGGGCCCAATTCCACAAGACGTTTCATTTTCCACATCAGTTTCATTCATTGATGTTTCCTGGAACCACCTTGAATCATCTCTCCCATCTACCATTCTCACCATTCCAAATCTTCAAACCTTCATGGCTTCCCACAATAACTTCCAAGGCAAGATTCCTAGCCAGTTTCAGGACTACCCATCACTTTCAGTACTTGATCTCTCAAGCAACAGTCTCTCTGGAGAAATCCCTAAGAGCATTGCTTCTTGCGAAAAGCTAGTCACTCTAAACCTGAGAAACAACCAGCTGACCGGAGAGATCCCAAGATCGCTTGCCAAAATGCCTACATTAGCTGTTCTTGACCTCTCCAACAACTCTCTGGCAGGCAAAATTCCTGACAATTTTGGAACCTCACCAGCCCTGGAAATGCTCAACCTGTCCTTCAACAACCTTGAAGGACCAGTTCCTTCCAATGGAATGCTAATGACCATCAACCCCAATGAGCTCATTGGCAATGTTGGTCTTTGCAGTGGAGTCCTCCCTCCATGTGCTCAAAAGCACACACTAAAACCAGGCTATCCAAAAAACTTGCACATCAATCATGTTGTTTTCGGATTCATCATTGGAACTGCGGTGATACTATTCATTGGCATTGCCTTTTTCACCGGGAAATGGCTATACAAAAGATGGTACTTGTACAACAGCTTCTTTGACGACATGTTCAAAAAGAGCTGCAAAGAATGGCCTTGGAGACTAATAGCATTCCAGAGACTCAGCTTCACAAGCACTGACATTCTAGCTTGTGTTAAAGAGTCAAACATCATTGGCATGGGTGGGACCGGGATCGTTTACAAGGCTGAAGTCCACCGGCCACACGTTATGGTAGCAGTCAAGAAGCTATGGAGATCAAACAATGACATTGAAACTGGGGATGACTTGTTTGGAGAGGTGAGTCTTCTGGGTAGGCTCCGGCACAGGAACATAGTAAGGCTCCTAGGGTATCTCCACAATGAAACAGATGTGATGATGGTGTATGAGTATATGCCGAATGGGAATCTTGGGACAGCCTTGCATGGCAAGGAAGCTGGAAGGTTGCTGGTATTGTTATTCTTTCTTTTGCCATATAAACCCTTCCCTTTGTTTTATCTTTTTAAAGTTGATATAGTCTTGTGTTCTCTAATTTACATGTGGGTTATCTTTAATAGGTGGATTGGGTTTCCCGGTACAACATAGCGGTTGGAGTGGCGCAGGGGTTGAACTACCTCCACCATGACTGTCAGCCACCGGTGATCCACCGCGATATCAAGTCTAATAATATATTGCTTGATGCCAACCTCGATGCCAGGATTGCAGATTTTGGATTGGCAAGGATGATGGTTCATAAGAATGAAACTGTTTCGATGGTGGCAGGTTCTTACGGATATATTGCACCAGGTGAATTAATAGCTGCTTAAATGAAAACATCAATAGTATGTCACATTTATTCTTATGTCACAATAACACATTGCATGCATAATGTGAATCGAAAATACACGATGAATCAAATGCACTTAAATTTCTCACGTTTGAAAGATATTGACAAAAGTAGAGAGTTTTGTGTTTTTCGCATATCGTATTTCTTATATACTTAAGGCTGTATTCGTTTTCTCTATTTTGACAGAATATGGATACACTCTGAAAGTGGATGAGAAGAGTGACATATACAGTTATGGGGTTGTGCTTCTGGAGCTTCTAACCGGAAAAATGCCTCTGGACCCTGCATTTGGAGAATCTATTGATATTGTTGAATGGGTTCTAAGGAAGATCAAGAACAACAGAGGCCTGGAAGAAGCACTGGACCCAAGCATTGCAGGCCAGTGTAAACATGTCCAGGAGGAGATGCTTGTTGTTCTGAGAATTGCACTTCTTTGCACTGCAAAACTCCCCAAAGACAGGCCTTCCATGAGAGACATTGTTACAATGCTTGGGGAGGCAAAGCCAAGAAGAAAAAGCATTTGCCAAAATGCAGGACATAATTCGAGAAAAGAGAAGCAAATGTTTGGCAACTCACCTGTAATAGGACTTCTGTAAGACTTCGTGAGTACTAACCCGTTCCGCTGGTAAGACACATTATTATGCTAAAGATATTTGTTTGAATCCCACTCACATATCGAAAAGATTTGGAGATTTGGTTTATATTTAATGTAATATATATATTCAACAACTAAGCTCAAAGAACAAAAATGCCTTACATAGAAATGAGTTGTTAAGGCTCCTGCTGCTTATTTTATGTAGTCTTTCTCCTGCAACTTACTTGTATCATTAGTTCAGTTGCAGGTTTAGGGGAATGATTGTTCATATAAATATTGATTAAAATAAGCAAGTTTTCAGTTTAATCATTTCTGCATCATATTTTCCAGTAATAAGAGTCCAGTTATTTTTGTTTAGTAATCCTGTTTCTACTTTGTAGTCTCTTGAATGGTTTGATGAGAAAGAAAAAAGACTCTAATCTATTAGAATTATGACAGATAAGGAACCAAAACTTCTTATGTATCATACGTATTAATAAACTTCTTACAGGACCATGAAAAATTCCATTCTATAATACTCAAAACTAATTTGGAAGCTACAACAATGTGACATTGCCCTAGAAGAATTTGTTATCAATGGTTGAGAAGGAAGAATTTGTTATCAATGGTTGAGAAGGAAGAATTTGTTATCAATGGTTGAGAAGGAAAAAATATGGAACCTCTTCTCAACGAAGAACTACTCCCTATACAACTAGTTTACAACACTATTTTTACTATGCTCGATAGAGAAGGCCAAAATGGAGAAAAAAGGCAAAAAAACAATCTTACATCAATTGTAACTTGGAAATTAGTAGCAGAATCTGTATTACCCCCATGGAAGACAAGCTATGCTCATTGAAGAAGTGAGTAGTATCCACTTTCACCTCCTACTCTGAAGACAGTGCGGTGCTATAACTGTGTATTTCTTTGATGCTAAGTTCCCACATTTAGAAGGGGAGTTACTGCAGCATTGCCATTTTCAAGAAAGCTGCTAGAGAATGGCTGAAAATGATATACAAAGAGAGATGAATGGTTAGCAAATTTGATATATAACAGGCATACATTTTGCAGATAACAAAAAAATGAACAATTCAGATGAATTTCAGGTTTGCGTTGTTAATAGCCATCGCAACCTAGAATAAGAATATATAACTTGTTTAAATGTCATGTGAACATGAAAAAAATCCTCCCAGTACTAACTATAGAATCACCATCAAACTTACAGGCATTGCCTTACCAAACACAACTCATTTCAATATATATATTTTTAATTTTTTAATTTTTATTTTCCAGATTTCTGATTTCTTCAATTACTTGTTCAGTGGCTTTAAGTGTTATTGGAAAAGAGTATGGAGAACCAGTCACTTTTTGGTTTTTCTTACACCTCTATTGGTATCTAACAAGAATTTACTGATGTATTATCATTTTGTAATCTTTTTTATACTTATAATCAAACTGATCACAACTTCACAACAAAGGCAGAAGAATGAATATACTCCCAAGAAGAACATAGACAAAATAATAACATTCATTAAGACAATGAAGCAATCTAGTCATAAATTAATATTAAATTAACTAGAATTCTATACCATTGATATGGATAATAGATTTTACCTCCCTGTCATCAACTTTTGAAAGGGAAAAAGGCTCTTTCTCCCGAGTCCCAGCATTAGCATCCATAATTCTTTCCAAATCCTGCCAAGGCAATACAGTATGAGATAGTTCAAAACCAGATATGCAACAAAGTCAACAGATTCAATCATTAAAAATGCAAATTTGTAACTAAGGGGGACCTCCATATTGAATAATTTGACAGAAATCAACAGGAAAGACATGGTGCAGCATTAGATCATGATTAATCATAAGTTCATAACAGCCATAATACACCAATCACAACAAAAAATTAGGACACTTGGAAATACTACTTAGCTCAAAAAGTGATGCATGTTTACTATTTTTAGACAGTTAATAATGATGAGTTGGTGCCTTCAGCAGAAAATTCATTGTTATCATTTTCAAATCTTCTCAAAATAGTTGAACTGTAAATGGCAATTAAAATAACTGAAAATGAATGTACGACAATAAAAGGAAGAATCCAATGCAGAAGCATCTATAGTACTCCAATTAAATAGTGGAAGGCCCTTTACCTTCCCAGTCAAGATTTCAAACTCAAGCAATTCCTCAACAATCTTTTCAAGAACTCCACGATTTTTCTGAAGCATTTCCTTTGCCTTACAATATGCCAAATCATATATCTACAACAAAAACAAAAGGCTCAAATAGAAAATTCAAGAACCAATTTTATACCTAATAAATAGTAATGCATACCGATCCCATACTGATGTTTAGTTCGTTATATCAGAGCTAACATTCACAAAAGTAAACAAGGTAATACACACAGTGATTGACAATAAACATACCTTCTCAACCTTCGTTGCCATCTCATACTCATAGTTGCTCCCCATGCTCATAGCTGCAACCTATGCCAGAGAACAAAGACAATGCACACGATATGTCACTAAAGTATCTTACTTTTCAAGCCTATGAATTAGATTAAAAAGTGATTCCCATAGAAAAACTTTAAGCTTTAAGCCTTTAACTGAGCCAAAATCAACAACTAAAAGGATATCATGCGGAAGTTAATTCAGATACGGCTTTTTTCCTTTGAAGCAAAGTTCATTTGAGTCTTAAGTCAACTTCTTTTTTTTTTCTTTTTTGGTGAAATAACCTATTTCATTTATTAGAATCAATAACAGACGAAACCCAAGGAAATATAGAACCAACAAATAAGAATTCCTTTTCACTTTGAAGTGACTATTCCCTATATACTACGGTTGAAAAAGGAGGCAAAAATACTAACATAGTGTACAAACTATGAAGTGTTAATAAGATGTGAATCTGATTATTAATCCTAGGAGTAAGATTATTATATTCCTGTAGCAAGGGACTATCAACATACTATACTGTCACAAGGACCTAGGAAAAAATTTATTACTTTGTGGATAGATTCAATATAAATTATAGAGAAAGATACCGCATTACTGGAGTAATAAATTGCAGGACTGTCATCCGGCCCCCACCCATACTGAAGCACCATCCGAGTAGCTATCTGTGGGAACTTGTAAATAATCATATGTACACTAACATAGATAATTTCTAAATTTCTTACAACATAAGCAAGATGATACTAACCTCCTGAGCCTGCGTTATTTCCGAAGAAGAAAGAAAATTTTCTTCTCCAAAAGGAAGTAGTAGTTGGGCAGCAATATATGAACCAAAACAACATACAAGCTTCTTTTCAAGATATGATCTTGATTCTGCATGTCCACGCACTGAGCCTTCAGTTTTGGCCTTCGTAATTTTTGTGCATCCAATTCCCTTAAAAAGAGAACAAAAATATTCATCTTGCTCTGTACATATTTTGATTAAGCAATATGACTTCCCCTGTGTCCTTGCCAAACAGATAATTGAAATGGCCTTTATGATCTCACCAGTTTATGGCAGCAAAAAGTATAACTAGCATGTATATGAAAGTGCAATGGGAAATAGAAGCAAACAAATGATTCCTAGACATTGCTTTGCTTTGCGGGAAAGTAGCTTGTTAGCATGATCTGTGTGAATTTTCAAAGCCAGTGTCCAAATAGATTGGAAATCTTGAATCTTGAATGGTCATTAATGTTACACCTTGGACTTATAGCATAGTATGTAAGTTGTTTCGAAAGATTTTCTTCTAAAGAATAAGCACACAAGATATACTGAAGGGGTATTTATGATCTCAAATTATGGAAATTACTAACCTGCCATGAACCTGGCTCAAGCCATAAATTATCTACAACATCAAAGTTAGGTAATAAAAGCGCAATAAGACCACGACCAGCAGCCCAAACAGCATGTGGGAACTTAGTCTCCCTTGTCCACTGTCAGAGAAAACTCATATTAGTTATGACTTACATACAGGAGTCTTTCTTTTGCAAGTACAACATGGTCATGCATGTCTGATATCAAGTTTATAAACGTTTTTACACTAGCACACAATATTACCAGTTAAAAGTGAAATTTGGAAAAAAAATAAAAGAATAAAAAATATATATGCAAAAGAATTCATGTTAAGGAAGACACCTCATCATAACATTCTTAAGCAAGTACTTTAAATCCTTGGATTTTAGGCTCTAATGAACTTGGGACAAGCATAACCTAACCTTTCGATGATTCATGTAAATAAATAAATAATAAAAAAAAAAAGCTTGTTTTTCTTGATTCAACATTACATTAAAAAAGAGAGGCAAAAAGGAATATGAACCCATAACCCAGTCATCCATACAAAGAAGTAACAACAGAATCTCAATGATAATCCTGCAATTTGGTTATTTCAAAAGTTGGTTTAGTAGCTCAAAAAACTACCGCATGTTACCAAAAGACAAGGCGTCAGGGGTTGAAAGACCTTTTTTATCTTTGCTTCTAAAGATAAGGTCTAAAATTACTTGGTAATTGGTAATCCTTGACCCCTTTCAAAAGAAAGCAACCAGCTCTGTCAGAAGGGAAAAAAAGAATAAACAAATAATATCTAGAGTGCTCAGCGCAGGAAAAGAATACCAGGGTTTGACTAGTTTTATTGAATATCCAAAAGAAAAAATAAAACAAACAAAAACGAAGAAGAAGGAGTGCTGAGAGCAGGAAAAGAATACCTGGGTTTGACTCTTTTTATTGAATATCCAAAAGAAAAAATAAAAACATACAAAAAAGAAGGAGTGCTGAGAACAGGAAAAGAATACCAGGGTTTGACTCGTTTTATTGAATATCCAAAAGAAAAAATAAAAACAAACAAAAAAGAAGAAGAAGGAGTGCTCAGAGCAGGAAAAGAATACCAGGGTTTGACTCGTTTTATTGAATATCCAAAAGAAAAAAGAAAAACAAACTGGCATGCAAATACATATGTTTTTCTTTCCAAGATAAGAAGGATTAAAATAAGTGAAACTGTCAGTGAACTAGTATCCTGTAAAAGATGCACTCGAGAGAGAGTGGTAATATTAATCAATAATGAAACAATGACTTTATTAAAGTCACTCGAGAAACTCCATAGTACTTAAATGATTCTACACAAATTCTTTTGATAAATGAAAGCAGATTCTACTATGAAAATCAAAATTGGTATTTACAACGGGGCATAAGTGTCCTACATTTCTGATAAGAAATTAAGTGTCCTACATTTCTGATAAGAAATCAAGTGTCCTAATTTTTCAATACTAGTGCTTGACAATGATGGGCTTCTTTGAATTTACCAAGTTTGACATGTACAGGAAGATTTTATCGTGTGCAAAGAAATGGAGCAATATGACAATTTTTCTGTGCCCATGAAAGCAGAGTGATGAAAACTTGGGAAAATTCCAAAAAATGATTTATAAGAAACTAATAGATACGGGCTAGTGTCTTGAAGCTTTATCTAAAACTTAGCATTAAGATTTAGAATATAAAATAAAACTTAAAATAGCACCTAAGTCAAATCATAAATTTAGAAAGGAGGAAGAGAGCGAGAAAGGGAGAGAGAGAGAACCTTTATAGCAGCACATTAAAGAAGCTTCATAAAAATGATATAGCTATCTATTCGTAACATTGAAGAGCAAGATAGTTTCTTACATCGAGCGGAGGACTAAGAAGTTCTATTCCATTGCTTATCTGACCATATGGTTCCATAAGATCCACCACGTTCTGCAGATCTTCTCTAGTCAATGTTAATCCAAGATGGTCCACTAGCATTCGACTTATCTTCTTTGCAATTTTAGTTTTTTGCATCCACTTAGGGACAATACCACTGAACGTCTACACAGAAGCAATAAGAAAGCAAATTGTGAAAAATAAGCAAACTTAAATCATTTGATGAAATCAAACTTCAAAAAACTGGCACTAAATGTGAACTCTGCAGAGTTAAAAGCACAATATATAATTAGGCAGAAAAAAGACTTCAAAAGACTGGTTTAGTCAACTTATTCTTTTGCAAACAGCAGCAGCCATAAATTGATGTAATCAGCTAGGTGACTGATTGAATAATTATTGTAAAATGATTCTACTTCCTTTTCTCTTACAGGCCTAGCAGTACAAATTCATGTACCGTACTAAATAATAACACATCAAAATTCTCTCTCTCTCCCCTATTTTTCTCTCATTTTCTTATTGTGTATGATTATTATGCTCTTTATAAACAATAACCATCAATAATGGTGTCTGTCATTTCTTACCGCAAACAAACTACAGTAACCCATAAGCTCATCTGTGTCAAGAAATTTGCTCCGGAAAGCACTGCCTTCCAAGGCCACAGGAACAAGTTTTAGTTCTACCGGCCGTAAAAGAGCTGTCTTTTCAGCAACCTAAAGGTTAAGAAGATCAAGGAACAAAGTGAAAATTAGAACATAATCAACAGATTAAAATCATCATAACAATAAGAGAAAAAGATCACCACCAATTATTTAATCATAATAAGTTGTTCTCAGAACAAGACTAATAATTGACCATTTGTTTGTAAAAGGGACATATATGTATTCTGCAATTGAGTTCATAGACCAATGACAAACAGTGACAAAAACAAGACTTTTTTTTTCGTTTAGTTTTACCCAGAAATCCCCAACCCTAAATAGTGGACCCTACAAACCTAGATAGTCAAGAATCTCATGCAACATAATAACCCCTGTAGGTAGCCCAAAGGGATTTCAACCTATAACCTCTAAATTAGACCAACGGTATTCTAGCACTTAGCCACCCCTTGAAGTTAAAAAACATCTCAATAACAGATCACATGCAAACATGTGAAGAAATTACCTTCCTCCAATCTACAAAATCAATGAGCTCATCATCCATGGTTTCTTTAGCAGACATGCGTAAGATCTTCTCCCTTTCTATTTCAGTTGGTCTCTGAAGATGAAATACTCTGTCCATCCTACCAGGACGTTGTAATGCCTCATCAATTTGCTTGATATTTCTAGTAGTAGCCATCAAAACAACTCCATCTTGTTTCTCAAACCTGCAAGAAAAAATTACACAGTGAGGGAAAGAGATAGTAAATGTTTTATCATTATCACTACATGATTCAATATCTGATATTTATGTGAATAAATTATGATAGCATTAAAGAGCTAAAGATAAAATATCAGTTTTAAGGAGCAAACAAAGGCACAGAAACAAACTATACAAATAAAGAAATATCATTGTGTAACAGAGAGAACATCTTTACATGTTTTTTTTTTTTTGATAGGAAACAACAACTTTATTGAAAAAAGAACAATGATACACCTGTGAACCAGAAGTCCACCATAAAACAAACAAACACAGTCTAAACCTAAATGTAAATTTGGAAGAAACAATCAACAAATAGCGGCCTTCCAATCTAGTAAAATAAGAGATAAGGACAAGTGTTTAAATTCTTCACTGGAAGACGCCCAGAGAGAAGCCAAGTAAAGCGCTTTATCCCTTAGAAATGCGTCCTCCTCTTCAACTTCTTCAAAAATTCTTCTGTTTCTTTCCTCCCAAATAACCCATAAAATAGCGAAAACTCCACAGTTCCAAAGAATCCTAGCCCTCTTACCTCTTCCTAATGCTCCAAAATCTTCCAATAAAAAAGCACCTAAGTGATTAGGAGCTGCCCATCTCAAACCAAGTGAAGAAAATAACCCATTCCATAACAATCTAACCACGGGACAATGAAGAAAAAGGTGATCCAAGTTTTCCCCCCAACTCTTGCACATGACACACCGAAAGGGCGAGAGACAGGTATTAGGAGATCTTTTTTGAATGATATCACATGTACTTAGTTTCCCATGAACCAGAATCCATACCAAAAACTTTATCTTGTTCGGAGCCTTTGACTTCCATATCAAGTTGTCATACTCAAACCTAGGAAGAGAGTCATCTTGGACTAACTTTTCAAAAAAGGACTTGCATGAGAAAATGCCATTGGAATTTAACCTCCACGCCCTATAATCATCCGAACCAGGATTGAGAGAAACACCCTCGAGCAAAGCAATAAAAGAAGAAAATTCCTCAATCTCCCTATCATTCAGATTTCTTCTAAAATCAAAGTGCCACCCTTTATGAATAGAAGAACAATCCACTTTGCTTAAAACTGAGACATTTTGAGAAGAAGTGAGCTTGTACAATCTTTACATGTTTAACAAAACATCTATGTTCAAAACCTGAAGAAGGTTTCTAACTTCAATCTAAGTTCAAGAAACAAGCTCACACCCATCAGCTGCAGCATCATCACAATGGGTTATGCGCAAAAAATTAATGTGAGTTGCTCCGAGCTCCCAACATAGGCGAAACGCTAGAAAGAAATGTTGGCCCAATGTTGATTTGTTGGAATTACAGTCATGGCCACAACTAAAAAATGCAAAATATGATAACTCGAAACAAGAATCAAGACTAGATCTCGACTAATAGGTTCTGCTCCTCAAACAACTTATTAATGTTCACTAAATCACCACAAATAGAAAAAGCTACTAGGGAATAAAAACATTAACTTATCAAAGGAAGCATTAATGCATTTTTAAGGAAACAAAAACACAAATAAAAAACAAAAAAGGGAAAAAAAAAAAAAAAAAAAGGGAAGCCAACAGGGGATATTTGAATTTCCATTTTATACTTAACCTCAGTATAACATTACAACAAGGCATACCAAGTATTTTCTTTCAAGGTAGTAAATGAATCACAGAACCACCAAAAAGAAAAAAAAAAAAAAAAAGAACAGGAGAATTACCCATCAAGTTCCACAAGAAGTTGATTAATAAAGGACTCATGATCCTGATTTTTCGTATGAATAAATTGGCCACGGACACCAGCAAAGAGGTCAAAATCCTCCACAAATAGAATTACGGGTGCCTAGAAATTGAATTTAAAAAATCAGCAAACTTGCATGGCATGTAATCTGCATTTTCCTTATAATTTAAATGATAACAAATTTGAGATGTAAATAGTATTGTTAAACTAGAAGTCTTTATTAAAAAAAGAAAAAAAAGAAAGAAAAACAACCCTACCTCAGACCATCATCACGAGCAATAAGACTAACAATCTAACATTACAAGTTCATAACACAAGACAACAAAGTTTTTCTAACATAGAGAGAGAGAGAGAGAGAGAGATGGAGAAATTATTTGAACCCACAATTATTTTTAAAATCAATAACTTTTTTTATAAGAAACGAAGACATTATTAAAAACAAGGAAAAAGTACAAATGAAGAAAACAGAAAACTTAAAATTTTAAAATCAATACTTAAAATTTCCTTAAAACATCGACGAAGAAAACAGAAAACTACAATAGTAACTTGGATAAATTTTAGTAAATTCTAATATTTTAAAAACATATGACCTATATTAACCCTACCATTTCAATTTTCATGGGCTGAGTAGATTGCTTGACAAAACCTCCCAAAACAGTGTGACATAGTCTTTTAATTGGCAAAGACAGAGTGGTTGTCTCTAATCTTTAGTTTGTGGGGTAGACCATTTTCTTTTCACTTGGGGGATGAATCTAAATTCGGAACTTGGTTAATCTGGTCTAGTACAGGTTTTTTGTGACAGATCAAGCCTCAAAGTGCATTTCTCCAAGAGCTCTATCATGGGTATCAACATAACTGAAAGGAAGCTAGTAGATCTAGTTACTTAAATATGATGTCAATTTGGGGTTCGGCCTATGAAATACTTAGATAGAAGCCTAACACAAAGGACTTTTGGAGTCCAGTAGTGAGGAAGGCAAAACAGAGGCTAGATAGTTGGAGAAAGCATGCTTATGACTTACCCTTAGCTAGGTTGTCCAACCTTGCTTGCCCACTTATTCCTATCTCTTAATAGAATTCCCTCTTCTGTAGCCAAGAAACTAGAAAGGCTTATGAGGAATTTCTTTTGGGAGGGAGTGGATGAAGGTAAGAGAGATCATATGGTGTGTAGGAATATTGTCTCAAAAACACTTATTTAGAAGTTGATAATATGGTTAAAAGAAATGCAACACTTCTTGGGAAGTGGTTATGGAGGTTCCTTTAGAAAGGAAGCCTCTATCACACTTAGTAATCAAAAGCAAGTACGAGATGCATGAAAACGGGTGTGACTCCAAGATAGTGAAGAGGTAGTAGCCACCACCCATGAACTCACATCTCCCAAATCAGTCACATCTTTCATTCTAGTATTAAGTTAAATTTAAAAATGGCAAGTCTTTTAGATCCTAGAGGGATGAGGTAACATTTTGTCTTATATTTCCTAAACTAGCTTAGATTGTTTTTAAGGTAAAAATCACCTTATAGCTAGCTCTGTTGTTCCTTCTCAAAAATCATCAAACCTAAAAAATTAAGTTGTTTGGCAAGAGAGAAACAAGAGAATCTTTGATGAAGTTGAAGAGGAGACGAATTTTTAAGGGATAAAGAGTATTATTTAGCTTCTCTTTGGGCATATTCTTATAAAGATTTCAGAGACTATTTTTCATTTCTCATTTTTCTTGACTGGAAGGTTATTCTTCATTGAGTTTTTATTTTTTGTTTTAGTTTTTGATTGTTTTGTTGATGGACCTCTGGTTCACGTTTGTAACTTCATTATTTTTTATTAATAAAGTTTTTGTTTCCTATAAAAAATTTTTAAAAAAAAGAGAAGGCTTAAGTTGCAGGAAAAGGTCTAATAATAGAATATCAGCCCTCTAACAAGCCACATATCAACTTTTCAATTTCCATGCTCAAATATGACAGTTGGCTAACATTTAAGTTAGTGTTTAGATGCAATAATCACCAAATTTTTCTTTTTTAACAGAACTCTCACCTCAATCACAGTTCTCTCAGATATTAACTGATTACCAACTAAGAGTCAAAATATTTATCAAAACAACTACACCTAAGTTTTGTAAATATGATTGCAGTTTGATCCCTGAAATTTTGAGCCGAAGACACGATATAAACTTGGTTTTATTTGAGATTTAGACTGAATGGGAATACAAGGAATAAACCATAAAGCTTATACATACCAAATCCCTTGCTGTTTGAAACAGTTCTCTAACATTTGATGCACTTTGCCCAACCCATAGTCCAGCTTCCAACTGTTGGGCTTCAATGTTGACAACAGGCACCCTAGCTTCTGCAGCTATAGCCAGTGCTAGTGATGTCTTTCCAGTTCCCCTCTCACCTACAATAAGAACTCCCTGCAGTATAAAATGAGACTCAAAAGCTGATCATTCAACATAAGCATATATATCTAAACTTAGACTAGAATAAATTATTTCAAAACCAAGCATGTGCTCATGTTGAACTGGCAGTAGATTAAAATTTATACAAATTCAATCGCACACATCAGCACAACATTAAAAACAAGCTCTAGTTAAATGCCTTGGGAAAATAAAAACCACGAGACTCAAGGAAAGAAATAAATAGAATCAGGGTAAAAAGTTATAGAAATATAAAACCATGCAAAGGAAATACATCATATCTATATATTATCCTCCTAATATCATACCCGAGGTGCACGAGCACCCATTTCGTGGAATGCACTTGGATTCTGTAGAAATGCCACAACTTCATTGATTTCCTCTCTCATAGAATCAATACTGGCAAAGTCCTTCAGTGGGATTGGTGGATTCTTCACCCTCTGTAGACCAACCATAAATCCTAAAATTTAATTCATCAAATGATTTTAATTTTCAACTATTAAATACAGAAGAATTATTGAGTGTTATGAATACACCTTCATTCGGTCAAATGCAGTGCTTATGGGATCAACACCAGCCTTTGCCTTACTTGTGATTCTCCGTTTCCTATAATTGAAATAGGCTTTCTGCAAGGCATAGACAATACTTTCGTTCAGTTAGTAGCACCTACTAAGGTTTAATTAATGAACATAAACTACGGTGCAGCTAAACTACCAATCAAAGATAACCAAGATCCATGATTGATGCAAATCACAATACATATCACTTCCATGGTCATTAAACAAAGACAGTTGTCTAGGATTCGTCAATTGCCATTTATGTGAGAATCATATCAATTATTTCTTTTTAGCAGGTAAAACAGATAACAACTAGGATCTATAGATCATGCTACTCAGAACGCCAATGTACGACACTCCACTCGTAGCAATGTGCAAAGTAGGAATACTAAATGTACAAAAAAGTGTGGAAGTTTGAAATTCTTGAGAATTTTAATTGCTTATGGCTTACAGACATTGCAACATTACCGACTAATAATCAATTTTTACTACTCATTGCATGACTCCACCACCAAATTACTATAGCAGAAGAAAATGGTACATCTAACCTTTGAATATATAAAATTTAAAGGAACAAGAACCTCAGAGTTACTACCATATTAGCTCCATATGGCAAGACCACTAAGACCAGCATCATTCTTGTCAACAAGAAAATTCATGTTTCAAGAACAGATAGGATCATTTGACTCAAAGGAGATTCTTTGAGCTAAAAATGAAAAGACGAGGACAAGCCTTCGCTTGCTTTAAAGTAAAGGGAGTTTTCAATGCACAAACTACTAGATTAGGGAAAAAAAAAAAAAAAAAGATAGGGATTTTGCAGTCATGTAACATATAATACACGTATTCAGGATGAAAACTGGACTTCAACATGAACAACAATATGCTTGGACTTCAACATGAACAACAATATGCTTGGATATAGATAACGATTGCCAATATTGCTTGGATATAGATAACAATTGCTTTAGTTAATTCAGATACAAAAAGGTTCAGTTTACACAAATTCCTTCACTATAAAAAATAAATTGGGATCATTTTCCAGAGGTGCAGCAGACACTTTGGCAATGGTCATAGGCACAACTTCTTTTTACCATGATCACTTATAATAATTCCAGGTGATTTAGAACTTTACAAACAAAATTTTCCTAATGAGGGACACAAGGGATGACTATCATATTATCACACTAAATTTTTTGACAGGAAACAGAAAAAATTAATGATAAACTAGGAAGGCTTTCTAATTGCCTACAAATGTACTGGCCCATATTCTGGCATTAAGTATAATTGTCAATAACGGAAACAGTTTTTCAAAGACAAAAGAAAAGAAAGAAAAAAGAAGTATTACCACTCTGCGTAATTTTCGTAAGTTTGGATTTCTACGCAATGGTCCATAACCAAGAAGTCTTCTAATTTTTCTCTTCAGGAAACGCAGCACATGAAACAATGTAAATACATATATAACACTTCTAATGATGAACCAAAGAAACCAAAGAAATGAAGGAGACTCTTCATTATCTGGCTTTCTCAAGTTAAAGTTCATCTCTGCTTCTGATTGCCATTTCAAGTACCATGTTGTGCCAACACTTTGATCTACATACTCTGGCCATGCCATCCCCAGTCGAAGCCTTACCTGTAATTGAACGGCAACACGATCAAGGAAAAGAAAATTGCAAGGAACAAGGAACATTAGAATCTAAGTATCCTAAGTGAGCAAGTGATTTATTTAGCCCAAAGAATTAATACCGGATAAGGAATGATAAGTTCAATAAGAGGAAACACAATCATCATCATGATGTCATCATTTATATCTCTAATCTTCTCAAGCACCCAATCTCTCGCAGTCGATACAATTCTCATCTTCTGCAATCCATTCAAGCATTGATGAGCCAGCCTTGCTGTCAACAGCAATTGTTGGCCAAAATCCAACTCCGACAAGGGAATCCACATCAGGTGAACAGCAGTTGGGATACCACAAGCAAGCATTTTCATGTACAGTCCATCAAACCCGCCAAAACCCTCAAAAAGCATTTCAAGTTCCTGAATTAAGAAACTCAAAATTACAACCATAAAAATGATGGTGCATAAAGAGATGAAACAATATACACTGGTAGAACCTTAATGTCAACATAAAACTCCTTGTCATCCCCTTTCAATGCAATATACATGGCACCCCAATCATGTCTGATTCGTGCATTCTCTACTAGCTTCTTGGACACAGCATAAGGAACAGCGATTGGGTACATTTCCCACCTATTTTTTTCTTCATTGTACCATGTCTTTGAGACCACTCTATCTCGATCAAGAAGAATACGTTCCTAAATTGAAATATGATTAAGTAGTAAATTAGTTAAAAGTTAAAACCACCAGCAACATATGCCTAATGTATTGAATTATCGGACACAAATGGCTGACAACTACTCAACCAAAAAGCATTTTCAAGACACAAACCATAAAAAAAAAAAAAAAATGGAACAAATGCAAGAAAACATAGGTTATCAACGTATCATTCACTGCAGCACATTTATAAATAAACACTAATGAACAGAATATATAGATCTTTCAGTGGACATTTACCTTCAACACCCAACACTAATTATCAACTCCAGGAGACAATTGGATACTGATCACACATATTCCACATATTCTAAGCCTGAGTAATTGAAAATGACAAATAAACAACATATATCGGGAAATACAGAGACAAATGTACTTCGCTATATATTATTAAAGAAAATAGCAATGGTTGAAGAAGACAAACACATAAAATCAATAAAAGGAGCTAAGCTAACACGCTGGAAACAGAATCCACTATGCCATGACCAGCTTGGCAGCTTATAGACATGAGAATAAAAACAGATATCATAACAAAATTTAAAGAAGCTGGAGGTATTACATGCTTCTATAAAATCCAAGGCAAATATCTCCAATAGAGCCTTGGACAAATCATGTAAAAATGTGGTCTTAATTGTGCTAGTCGAAATTACTTGTATAGCATCCCTTCCCAGGGATACCAGGTCTTTACTACTTTTCCACTTAGCTCTACTGTCCTAAAAAAGGATGGAACAGTTGCACTATTACAACAAGCACATAAGCATCCTTCACATATTGAAATATTTAAATACATTAATAAAAGACCAATTTATGGTTTTGAGAAGTCAAAGAAAATTTTATTAAAGAAAAAGAAACAAAGTGAACCAGAAGAAACCTGGAACAAAACAGAACCTATACAAGGTTGACTGAGCGCAAAAAATAAAAAAAAAATTCTAACAAGTATATCTCTATCTCTATCTCTATAGAAAAGCCATTTATTGATACCTCGATTATTACAAACCAGAAGAAGACCGGGGAAACCTACCTGTCTTTGGGCCACATATTGTTTACCAAAATCGACATCTTCTAACAATTTCCTTTTCAAATCTGCCTTAGCCTCCTCACGCCACATCTTCCAGCCATGGTATAAATGGAGACCAATAGCTTTAGGAACCACAACCTCCTTATCTCCAAACATCCACTTCATTTCAACTTCCGGAAATCCTTTCACAACCTCATCTTCTGGTGTTTTTACAACAAAGCGCTTTTCATCACCAAATTTCTTCATATCTTTTCTTATGCGAGCCTCCAAATTCTTCTGCAACTCCCTTGAATCTTCAAGGCACTGTTTTATACGTAGAGCAAAATCCGTTGAATCTTGATCAAATGAAAATCCAAGATTTTCACTTTCCACAACACTGGGCAAAATCATTTGCTCCAGGTGTTTTCTTTGCGCAGCTTCCAATTCTTTCTGAATTTCAGCCTTTGAAAGCTTGGTAGCTGATCTTTTCCATGGACTGCATCGACAAAAAAGGTTGATCACAAAAGAGAAACAAAATCATCTAAACTTTATCAAATGGTAGAGCAGGACTCTCATATATTCATATGTTATTACTCATTCAATTAGACGTCACAAGGTGTTATATACTAATGCTAGTCGATCAAGATCAGAACCTGCAACCCAATAACCAAAAAATAAAGAAAACGTCCAATACAAGGCACACAATAAACTAAAAGTCAAATTGCGCAATATTAACAACTAAAACTACACATCCACAGCAGAGTTCTATTTTCACCATCAAGCTTCTATCAACAATCATATCAAACTATTGCTTACTATAGCACCAGACTCGATCATAACAAAAACCATAAAACCATAACTAGTATTTCATAACAAGCACAATCAAAATCAAATGCTAGTACACTAAAAACCAAAACATCATCAAAATTATAATACCTTTCAATGCCCTTCCACTTGATATGGCGCTCGAACCTCCTAACCATATCCTCACACTCCCTCTCAATAAAGCAAAGCTCCCTGACCCCAAGGCTCAACGCCACGGTCTCTCTCCTCAAAATGTGATCCTCAATCTCCCCAACTCTCCCCCACACCAGCCCGTACTCTTCCTCCAGCCTCCTAATCCTCTCCAACCTCTCTGCCCTCTCTTCACCTTCCACCTTCTCACTCTCCCACTGAACCTTCAGAACCTCATCCACAATCTCCTCTCCACGCTTCACCAACACGTCCTTCTCTCTGTTCATCTCCCCCAATTCCTCCTGCAAACCACTCAATATCTCATCTTGCAACTGCTCTTTCCTCGCTCTCACCGCCTTCAACGCCAATCGCACTCTCTCCACCTCACCGTTCCCTCCTCTCACCTCCTCTATAACCCTCAACAAACTCGAAACCGTCTCTAACAGCCTACGTGTAGACTCTGAGAACTCATGGTCCTTCGCTTTCAATACAATCTCACTCTCTCTCTCTTTTTTCTCCAAAATTTCCACTACTGGTGCCGCGATTGCGGCTTTGAGCGAAACAAACGGAGTGAAACCGATAGCGATACAAGCAATTGTATACACAATCGACTTTGTAATTGAAATCACCGCTGGTCGCTTCGAAATTCCGGAAGGTTCTAAAATCGATTTCTTCTCGTCTTGTTTGCGGCATTGCGAGGTTCTGGAAGCTTCTGTAGAATCGAACTTGAAGAGAATAGACGACAGCGGGACGAATCTAGAATGTCGTTTTGACGGGGAAATTCGGATTCTGGAGCGTCGTTTTGTGGTGATTTGGCGGGAGTTGGGGTTTTGGTGAGGTGGAGAGAAGCGAGAGGATACTGGGGCGGTGAATGAAGAAGAAATGAAAATGGAGTCCATGAGGGAGATTAAATGAGGGGTGTGAATGAAAAGGTTGGGAGTTTGGGGGTCATTTTGGGGATTTTGAGAATGTTTTAAGAGAAATGTCAGTGCAGGCTGGCCTGCTACAGAGTTTTTTTTTTTCGAGAGAGAGGTTTATGCGAGGAAGAAGAAGATGATGATAGAGGGAGCGTGATGATGGGTCAGGTATTTTGAAATGGAGCGGATAAACGAGGTCCGGGTTGGTGCGGTCTTTTGAGACCGGTTTTGGCTTTAAACAGGTGATGTTTTATTTGGTCCTTTGTTTTAGCACTGGGATAATACCGAAATACTATTATAATACACAAAAATATCTATTTTATTATTTATAATTTTATTTTTATCTACAAATTTTTATAATATTGATAAAAACAATCAAAATATCTCTTAAAAGCATATGAAAATATAACAATATCCTTGATGGTCATAGATTCCATTAAGTTAACTTAGTTAACCGTTTAATTCTATGGACAAAAATAGATATGTAGATGGAAAATTAATTTTAAAAAATGATAATAATAGGTGGTTTTAATAGTGACACATTATTGAATAAATAAATAAATATAAATTAATAGAATTAATTAATTCATATTATAATTAAAATTTTAAGAAAATAAAAATTGGGATAGACTAGATACGAAGAACATATGATGATCTCTATCTCTGTCGTTGGAGAACATCTGAGTTTTCAAATAGTGGAGACTCGGGTGGTCTTCACCTTTAGAGACCCAATTGATCTCTACTAACCTTTTTTCCTTTTCTTTTTTTTTGTGATGGATTGTTTTTTATTTAAGATGGATTTGCTTTTGTGATAAATTGGGTAAATTCACCGATGATGAAGATGATGGATTGAGCGAGGTTGATGGAGAACAAAATGGATGAGAAATGAAAGAAGACGATGAAGAATAAAAGGTTGATGAAGATAATGGTTTCAAGCTGAAGACGAAGATGATGTTTCTAGACTGATAAAGTTTATGGTCTTAGGATGAAGATAGTGTTTCCAAGACGATCATTTATATTATCTACATTAATTATTTGATTTTTTATATTTTAGTATTATTTATTTTGATTTTGATATTCTTATATGTTAATGTTATTTAAATCAAAGGTAAATTTGACATTTTGATTTTTGTTTCATTAATATTTTTGTTAGAAAAATATCGGTAGAGGGGATATTTGATAAAAATCAAACTAAACTAGGAAAATAAAAGTTTTTGCAAATTACAGACAACTTTTAAGGATTATCCTTTTAACATTTTTTTGTTTGCTCTAAAGTGGATTACTAGTGTGGCAATCCTCATCCTGCACTTTCTACCAAATAGAAAGTAACGTATGGATTGAAGTATTCACAACCTCGATAAAAGTCAATTTCTCCCTAGTTTTTTATATGGATTGATTTCAAATTTAGTTTTCTTTAATTAGAGGGTAGATTTACCACTTATTGTGAATAGATACGAACTACTTTGAAATATCTTAGTTTAAGTGATCCGGTAGATGAGTATTTACTTGTGTTGTATCCCCCAAAAAAAAAAAAATTGTTTTTTTTATTGTAAATTTATTTTTGGCTCATAAGGTTCCTTCAATTTAGAAAATACACATTTGGCTCAGATGGTCCCTTTAGTTTAGAATATACTTAATTTTATTTATAACAATTGGTCAAATATTGATCAAACCTAAGAAGAGTTCATTCCATCATTCAATAGGTTTACTTTAACTTAAAAAAAAAAAAAAATGAATAGACATTGGAGATCAAAAATAAGAAAATAAAATTAAAATTTAGAAAATCAATAAAAAATAAAATAATAAAAAGAAGAAATATCTGAAATTGATATAAAATGATGATTCATCAATCATCAGAAAAAAAAAATGATAATAAATCTATTTGAAAAACTAAAACAAAAATATATAATCTAGTTAATTATAATAAACTTGAAAAATATAAATTTAAATATGGAAAGATTTTTTTTTAAAAAAAAAAAACGATATATGGTGACGAACCAAACCAATTTTATGATTTGGTTGCAATACGGTAATGAACCAAGTTTACGATAGACTGATTCATCACCGAATTCTAATGATGAACCAAATTATTTGGTTCATCATTGGATCATCTAGTTCATCACCATAATCTAGTGATGAACCAGATTATTGTCGATCTGGTTCATCATTTGATTTTTTTTAAAAAAAAATTATCATTATATTATTTTTATCAATTGTTTATTATTTTATTTTTATTGTTTTAAAAATTTTGCTTAATTGTTTATTATTATTATTATTATTTTTTCAAATTTTCTAGTTTGTACATAAGTCAAAATCTTGGATTGTGGTTTAAAATGATAAAATCACCCTTACCCATCATGTTATTTGTTAGGTTTAACTGTCAATTAACGAGATGAACTAATTTTATTTTAAGGAAGGTATGATGTGTTTTCAAAACATAATTAAAAGTTCGGATAAAGATTTTTTGTCAATATTGACATGATTCTAATCTTTTTATGAGAATAATTTAAATTTGAGTGATGTATGAGAGAAAAAAAATCTATCAATTTTGATCATTCATTTTTTTAAAATACGGATGTGTTACTAGATTATTAAAAAATTAACAAAAAAAATTATGGTAGAGAATCCTTATTCTTAAAAGTTCAATACTTTCCTAAAATATATGGATGAAAATAATATTTACTAAAAAAACCTATGAGGGATTTATACAAAATACTTAAAGACCTTATATCCATCAAAATTTTATCGCCCTTTCACACTTGAGCCTATCATCTTCTAATCCAAAGCACACCTTCCTTGAATTAACTTGAAGTACATCTTTACCGTCGATCTAAACGATTCTTCTTTGTTTCATTGTGTTAATTACTAACATTTGCGTGAGATTCGAACAAACTATACGTTGAACCCTAACTTTTAGTTCTAAGATTTTTATTTTTTCGATTAATTAGTACAAATTTAAACATGATTATGATGAATTTGACGTGGACTTTGATATTATTAATTTATCTCTTGAATTTGAGAGCAAACGGTCAAATTTGATTGAAATTTGAGAAACATGAGTGATATTTCGATAAATCTGATGGATGGTGTTTTGACTCAAAATCACAATTTTGATGTTTCGGCCTTCAAACAAATTCGTAGCAATTGATGGTTATATTTAAAATCCTAGGATTAAAAGTTAGAGTTCCGCGTATTTTTGGTCCAAATGAGAACTAGCAGTGGGATAGTGACATTTGTAAGGGTATCTTAGGTACGTAGAAGCGATTCTATAAGTATATATATATATATATATATTAAAGCTATATGTACTTTATTTAGATTTTTTTTTTGTTTTTATTTTTAATAGGGGTATTGAGCAATTGATCTTATTAAGGGTATTTGCTAAAAATACTCTGTTCTTAAGTTCATTTCAAATACTTAAATATTGACCCTGAAATTTTAAGATCTCTATATTAGAAGGAAAGGAGATTTCGAGTTTGGGACTGTTTAGGGTCAAAATAGTATAACTTCACTTTAATAAAAAAATTAGTTATCACTTGGAAAAACTTCAATGTAGCATAAAATTGAAATCTATAGCGATAATTAGTTGTTATTATGACCATTTATTCACGTAGGCTTTGACTTTATCCTCGAAAGAGTGTGATGAAGATGAGATGTTGTTATATTTTTTTTGAATCATAAATTAGGGTGTCATGAAGATGGTATACTATTATTTTTTTCTTAAATAATATGTCTACAAGATAGTGTCTCAAGAATTTAAATCAGTTGCTGTGTAGGTGTTTTGGTTGCAATTAACCTTATTAATGGTATTTACTAAAAAGATCATTTCATAATTGAAAGAGTGGTTCATCTAATCTAGTCTGCTATTAAATAAAGAAAACACAATATATTCCCGTCAGTTCACAGATTCTAAAATAAAGGGGGATCCATGGTGTGTACTGCTGCTGTATCTTGTCAATGTTACGATTGTAAATAAATCTAAAATATAATTAAATTTCTAATTCCGAAATATTATTGATTCTTGAAACGTTACCACACATTTCAGAAAACTTTAAATACAATTCAAATGATTTTAAAATCACTATTAAAATCATTTTTAAAATTAGATAATATCATTCTCAAAGAAAAAACTTATAACTTAAAATAATCCAAAAAAACAATTATTATAATAATTTAATATTCATTGACACAAACACACGTTTGCTCCACCCAGAACATCACACACACCCGACCAAAATAATATTTTTTTTAAAAAAAAAATTGAAAGGACAAAAGAAATTCAAAATTTACCAAAATCCAACCAAACAGCTCCCAATTGACCCATACGAATCCCAGTTTTTGTATCTCCAAAAAATCCCATTTTTTTTTCTTCTCTTTTAAAATTTCACTGTCCTAAATATATAAAACCAATTTTTTCCCTCCTCTCAAGCCGAGTCGACTCACTCCAGTCCAAGCCCTAGCGCCCGCGCGCTCTCTCTCTCTTTCTCTCTGGTCAGTTTTTAAATTCATGTATTGTGTTTACCGGTTTTTTCAATTTTGGTGTTGTTTAAGTCCGTGTTAGTTTGCATTTGTTTTGATTCTTGTGGATCTGTATGAGAGAAATTTTGTTAATTGGTTGGTTTTGCGGTTTTTGAAAGGCGAAAAGATGCAGGTTGCTTTGGTTTTGATTTGTATAGAAATGTTTTCATGAATGATTTTATTTATATATGGTTCTTGTTTAATATCGAAGGTAGTTTTGTGTACATTGAAGTTAAATTTATGGTTTATGTGCAAGTGCGTAGACTTTAATTTTGCTTTATAGTTTATTTATTGAGAATTTGAGTTTAGACTTCCTAGAATCAGATGATAATATGTGTTATATGTATGTATGTATGGATAATAGGAACTGAGAGCAATCAACCAACTTTCCATCTGTTGAGTTGTTGTTGACTGATCTTAACATTTAATTCGAGAGGGTAGTAATCGTAATTCGTTCACGTGGTGATAATTCTTAACACGGTAACGTTATAATGGTTTAAAATGATTAAATTTCATAGGTTTCAAAAGTATAAAACAGATTGCTGAATTAGTTTTGCTTTATTGCATTGTAAGAGGCAGACTTGTGGGTATTAGTGCGAGTATTGGATAGTGGTTGTGGTCGGAATAGGTTATAGGTTTATAATTTACTGAGCAGAAAAGCATACATTAAAAGCTGGAATCAGCACGTTTAAATTGAGTGATTTAGCAAGTGTGTCCATGTACCTTGTTGTAGTATGAATTCTGTACTCATGGATTCGTCACAAGCTAGCAATAGCAAAGAAATGTGCGTAGAAGTTTTGTGAAATTACTACTCAAGAAGCATGCTATACAAACTTGCAAAAGTGTATAATGTGAAGTTTATTTTGATTGCGAGGGAGTGGATGACTTTGTTAACTGGATTTGTTTGAAGTGATATGATGGAGCTAAGAACTTATTGAATTGATATATTAGGAGGAAAAAACTATAGTACTGGAAACTGTAATGTTGGGAGGCAGTTACAAGAAGGAACTGTCCTTTTAAAGTTTGATTTTTTTTTTTAATCTTCAATTTTTGTGGATCTTTGGATTTGAATCCAATGGCTGTTGTTCATCCCAACAACATTGTTGGTTTTAGCAAGGGAGTATGACCTATTTTTATGGTGGTCTAATTTTTCTTACTACTAATATAAATTGGCTTTAGAGCTTGTTGGACCCATGCCTTTAAGGACTTTTTATTGAAAACAAGAAGTGACAAAGCAATTTACGGAAAAAGTTGAAAAATTACAGCTCATTCCTACCCCGAATTTTGTGCAGCAGATTATCATTTTTTTTTTTTTATGAAACTTGCTTTTTTGCAATAACTAGATTTTATTTTTTATCCCTCTATAGGTTGTTTGCCTTTTATCCAAAGTCTAGCTTTGCAGATAGAACTTGATAGAAAGAACTCAACTTAAAGTTTTTGCTTCTTTTTTTTTTTTTTTTTTTAATTGAAGTTGATTCTATTTCCTTGTTAGGTCAATTTCCTTTAGGGAGTTCTTCTTAAGGTTTTGGTTGTCAAATCTTTTCTTGGAGGAGTTGCATGGGTGGGTTGTGTCTTTTATTTGTTTGCTTTATTTATTTATTCATACCTCTATCCTTTCAAATTTTGGTTTTAAGTTTTTATAATGTTGATGCTCTTAATTGGATTGTTTTATGTGATCTGCTGTTTGTTCTTTGGTTTGGTGAGATTGAAGATGTCAATATCTCATATGGATAAACTTCGAAAATGTGTCACAAAAGCTGAATGATAATTCTGGTTTTAGAACCTTAACATATTTCCATGTCAGTATTGGTTGTGAGTACTTTAACATCCAATTTGATGATTCTTAAGGAATTGTTCGCTTTTGTCAATTTTTGTGATGTTATACTATTAGCCATTTAATTTTGTTATGATCTTATGCTTGTGTAAATGATGATGAATTTTTATGTTAATTGGGTAAATTGGATGGTAAAACACAACTATAAACCGATTAATGATTTTGGGAATTGTGTAGATGGATCTAATATTTTAAAGAAAAACATTTCTTTTGTTAACATGTTCAGTTGTAAGTGGATCATAAAAAGGTGAAGTATGTTTCAATCAGGGAGCCAATCCATGTTGAACCTGTTCTCATGGTAAAGCTATTGATATCAGCATAATAATTTTTTATATGGAATGAAATCAAATAATGCAACTATAATAAAAGAATGGTTTCTTGTAGGATGGGATGATGATATTTGATTAGCTTCTCGTTATCATTAATTATATATGTAATTTTTGTGCATTTTCTTTTTTGATGGCTCATTTAACATATGGACTCATTTACTAACCAGGATATCTTAGGAGGGTAAAGGAAATTAATTCTTAATTTGCTATTACTATGGTTACTAAAAATTGTTGGGAATTAAATTATCCCATACACTTTAGGGGATAAAGTGTATTATTTGTCTTCTCTTTGGGCTTCATCTAGTGATGATTTTAAAGATATCTCTTTATTTTTTATTATGCTTGATTGGAAGGTGGCTTTCTGTTGATTAATTGTTCCTTTCTTGTATTTTTATTGTTTTTGTTTGTGTTGTTGATGGACTATTGGTTCACATTTGTACTCTTCTCCCTTTTTATCAATAAAGTCTTTGTTTCTTATCAAAAAGAAAAAAAAATTATATAGACTCCATAGTTACATTAAGTATTTGCTGGAAATGGAACTTAATTCTCTCCATCCACCTAAGGAATCTAGTTCCCTTCTTGATTCTCATTCTCGTGGAATTTGATTTTCTTTCATTTGTATTTCCGATTAGTAAACAGCTTGTATATCAGTATATGTTCTATACTTCTATTGTTTAAATCTTGGCGTTTTTGTACAATTTGTCTTCTTGAATCATGTCATTATTGAGTATGAAATTCATAATCCTTAGCTAATATTTAAAATTGAAATGCTCATGAATTTGACATTCTTTTGCTGTCATAAACTTAAGATACTGTAGGATGGTTGTCAAAATTGGCTTTAGATAATTATTTGGGATGTTGGGTATGGGAAAATCAGGATTTTAGGTTGAAATGATAGAAGCTTTGGTTCAGGTTTACAAATAAAAAGAAATAATAAAAGGATTTGGAGCTTGTAGCATGGTTAGCTGATGTTGGAATTCAGCAAATTCTTTTCCATCAGGTCCCCAAATGCTACAATAAAGTCACCTTTGGATGACCTTAGAACAGAACCCCCATTTGTTGGTCCAAAGTTGCATTGCATTGTTCGGCTATTCTAATTTCAGAGCATCTGATTGTCTGTGGTCTGTTGATTACCCACATTTTCATGGCAGCTCCTCTGACACTGTGCCTATTGATACCTCTGTTCAAACATCTGATGTTGTTTGTCCTTATACATTTGAATAGTGTGCAAATATTTCAGACTGTTGCTTGTTTTAAACTAAAATCCTGGGAAAATGTCTTAAACATCATATTTAAAACCATAGGTCGGTGATTTTACATGTTGCAAAAGTGGTTGTTAACTTGGTATGAGCAATTGTTTCTCTCTCTTTTTCTTTGTAAGAATAAGAATAAAAGGGTCCAGGAGATTCTTTTTTTTTTTTTTTAAAAGTCCAGGAGATATTGTTGTCATTTCTTGTTCCTTCGCTTGGGTGCAAATGTATTGCTTGCTTATCAACTTGTCATTTCTTGTTCTGTTGATTACATGAACCGTGCCTTACTTAATTTGCTCAGATGATTAGATCATATCTTTTCCTAGGTACCGTATCGGAGGGACTTTGTGTTTAATGTGCCTTGAATAAAAGATGGAAGACAAACATGATGAAGTGGAAGATATTGAGAGTGCTTCTGGTGACTCTTTTATTGATGACTCAGATGATGATGAACCATCAACATCTGGACAAGAGGATAACCCACATCTTGAGGCTAGTCAATGCTATATAATTGCCTTTTCACTCTTTTGGACTTCTGTTTGCACATGTGTTATTTTCCACCTTTGTTTTGCAGGAACATCTAACCGAGGAAGAAATAGAAGAGATAATTGCTGAGTTTTTGGAAGTTGAGAGTAAGGTATTATATATATTTATTTATCCCTTGAATGTGACTGGTATTTCGGTATTCTATGTTGGAACTTCCTCTCATGCTCATTTTAGGCTGCAGAGGCTCAGGAAGCTCTTGAATTGGAGTCCCTTGCCAAAGTGGAGAAGGAGGTTAGAGAGGAGTTGGTACAAAAGTTCCATGATGATGATGATGTTAGTTTTCTGTGCTTGTTTCCCTCTCTTGCTTGTGTATCTAGCCTTTTACTAACACTTATATTACTTGTCCATAGCTTGAGGTGGCAGTCAAAGAGGAAATGGCCGCATATAGAGAACAGTGGGAAGCTGCACTAGACGAACTTGAGACCGAGAGTTCTCACTTGTTGGTCTGCTTCTTTCTTCAATTTTGAGTGAATCTTTGGTTCTCAATTGTTTTGTTGCTTGCATGTGTTTTGAGAAAATTTGATTTTCTCCTGCAAAATCAACATGTTTGCAAGCCTTTATTTATTCATTTTTTCTATTAAATTGAAAGAAAACAATTTCATTTTTTTTTTCCTTACAAAATAAAAATAAGTTTCTAGGTTAGATTTGGGACATTTTATGTTCTGTTAGTTATTCGTGATTTTTGGTTTTTTATATAGTTTCTTTATTTCAGTTGTTTAGTTTCTTTATTTCAGTTGTTCTGATCTCAACATACTTGTGAGTTGTGATATTATCAGTTGCTAATTGAATTTTGAATTAGTTAAGCCTCAAAAAGACACTCTTATCATTTTTTCTTAAAATAAGGAATTTCTTTTAGACCATGATTCAGAACTTCAACTGTAGGATGTATTGAAATTTTAAACTGAATTGCTCATAAATCTTTTATGGGTCCCATTCATGGTTCGAATTTTTTTTTTTTGTAACTGCTTTTTCTATAGTAATTAACTCAAAAAAGTGAATCATCCGTCCACAAACTATTGTAAAAGAGTTATATGGACAAACCAAAGCTTTTTACAAGTGACCATACAAACAAGAACTGAACCCCAAACCAATATCAAGGACCAAACAACTGCCCCCCAAAAGCACAACGAATTCCTCATAACAAAAATCTTCTAACTAAACACAGTTTCCACTCACTTTTATTAAATTTCTTTGTAACAATTAACAAAGGCTCATAAAGAAGCTAGATGTTGAGCCTGATGCCAGAAACTATCTACATTCTCCTGTGTCTTCCCCAAAAAATTTTCCTATTTCTTTCTTGCCAAATGACCCACAATAAAGTTAGGACAGCACACTTCCAAAATACCTGTGACATCTGGTGAATGTATGATACAGTAATTAAACTGCAGTATTATGAATTTTACAATAAATAATTAATAGAAACTATCACTTTTTAAAAAATAAATAAAAAAAATAGAGACTATTGAAGTGGAAAACATGGAAGGAATAAATGTCATTTTTTTTTTTATCATTTGATAAAGGATTGGATCTGTTTATGGTAGTCCAATAATATATCTTATAAAGTTGTATTATGAAATCATGTAAAACAATTAACAGTTATTATTGTTTTAGAATCTTTATAAATGATGTGTGAGGCGACCAATGTAATTGTTATAAAGTTGTATTATGAAATCACATGGAAATGGATGTAAAACAATTAACAGTTATTATTGTTTTAGAATCTTTACAAATGATGTGTGAGGCGACCAATGTAATTGTTATAACGGCTTTTAATACTGGCTTAGATAAGAATAGAAAGAAGTCTTGAATTAGCTTTACACTTTTTTATTGAGATCTACTAGTGAGCATGGAATCCTTTATGAGAAGAGGTAGCCAAGTTTTTGAATTGGGTTTTGGATTTGTGATTGTAATGGAATTGCTAGTAATAATGATACTATGGAATTTGTAATGTGTAATACATGTATTTCAGATATTGTTGGATAATTCTAGACTTTCCCTTTTCACACTCTATTTTCATCTTGCTTGATCAAAATTTGTTTGCCCTTTTGCATTGAAGCAATTAAATCTAACTAATTGAAGTGGACTCGTTAGAAACCTTGTTGTCTGCTTCACAAGCCTTTTTCATTTTTTTTTCCCCTTTTTGGATGCTTTCTTTAAAATCATAGGCAGCCATATCCTGTTCTTACATCATCACTGTAATATACCTTTTCCCTTTGTCTTAAGCTTAAACTAGTCATCTCCCATATGGTGCCATTTCCCACTTGTTCTCTTGATAAAACCCTTTCATTGGATATTCTTTCTTCTTGTTTATATATCAGTGTAATGATATTGGAAGTTTCTGCTCCACTATAGTTACCAGACAAAAGTTTTTTGCTGTCGGGATCTGCAAAGAGGTCCATGAAATCCCTTTTACTTATGATGTTATTCAAAAGAGATATCCTAATTTTTGTTTTCTTCCCTTTTGGCGTGTCACATGCAAGAGTTATGGGGGAAATTTGAGTTATCCTTTCCTTCATTGTCTGGTGGTTGGTAAACTTTAGAGTCATTTTTTTTTTTAATGGTCGATATGAAGTGGGCTGCTCTTGAATCTTCATTTTCTTTATTTTTGGAAAATTTCAAAGTTCTTGGAGGAGGAAAGAAAAATAGAATACTTTAATGTTGCTCATTTTATGGGTTATCTGGAACGAAAGAAACAAAGGACTTTTTGATTAAGTTGAAGAGGAGGAGAGGTTTTAAGGGGATAAAACTTATCATTTGGCTTCTCTATAGGCTTCTACCAGTTAAGATTTTAAAGACATTTCTTTATTTCTCATTATGTTTGATTGAAAGGCTATTGTTTATTGATTGAATTTTTTTTATTTTGTATTTTGTATTTTGTTTTGTTCGTTGTTTTGATGGACTTTTGGTTTATTTTTGTACTTCGTTTCTTTATATTCAAATAAAGTTTTCATTTTCTATTAAAAAAAGTGAAATCTCCTTTTTATGTCTGCTTTAATAGTGTAATGGCAGACTGGCCTGATGAATAGCAAATTGGTGATACTGTTAGTAATTTGTTAATAATAAAATTACGCTGTTGTATGAGGAGACTTTCTTCATGCTTATGGAGTTATGGTTCATTTTTCCCATGCTTTCTGAAAATTGTAATTAATATCGACTTTGCCTTCTGTTAATATGCTTCTGTGCACAGGAACAACTTGATGGGGCTGGTATTGAGTTACCAAGCCTTTATAAGTGGATTGAAAGTCAGGCTCCTAATGGTTGCGGCACTGAAGCTTGGAAAAAAAGAGCACACTGGGTAGGAACACAGGTGACCTGTGAAATGACCAAGTCAATAACTGAGGCTGAGGAGTATCTTAAAATCCAAAGGCCTGTTAGAAGGTATGTTTTTACTCTCGGCCTTGTGGATTCTTCTTATATATAGTCTTCTTATGTGGATTGTGATTATAGGAAACATGGTAAACTATTGGAGGAAGGTGCAAGTGGATTCCTGCAGAAAAAACTTGCTAGTGATGGTACTAAGGATATTGTTGCAGAAAATTCAGATATTAACTGGAGCTCTGTTAACAACATGTTTGCCAATGATAGCTCTGGAGATTGTACTTTATTTGGCAGCGAACACTGGGCTTCTGTTTACCTGGCCAGTACCCCACAGCAAGCTGCAGCAATGGGGCTTAAATTTCCTGGAGTGGATGAGGTAACACATTCTGGTTTTGATTGCCAATTTCTACCGTAAGACTTGTTTTCTCTGCTTCATTCAACCTTTTTTTATTACAGCCAAAAGTCGTGTCATTTGCTTTTTTAAACTTTTTGCAGCTCCATTGTGGACTGCTAAGTTCCAGGGAATCTGTATAGTGAATAATTTTTTGAAAATGCCAAGGCTCATATCTGACAGCAAAGATTAATTGAGAGTTGTACCCTCACACCTTTCTTTAATTGGTTGTTGTTACCCAAATTAAGAAGGTTTATTCACTAATGATTCAGCCTTTCAATGTCCATCCATTACTTTGTTTCCAACTTTCTAGACGTGTATCTGTGTTATGGCTTAGGCATGTGCAATTTGTGGGTCATGTTCTACATACTGTTACTGCAAATGCTCTATTTTAATCAGAACTTTTGTTCGATGTGCTTTTGAAATATATCTGTTTCAGGTAGAGGAGATTGAAGATGTGGATGGCAATTCCGGTGATCCATTTGTTGCCGATGCCATAGCAAATGAAAAGGAGTTGGTTCTTTCTGAACAAAGAAAAAAATTTAAAAAGGTCTGCCAATATTCAACTATTTTTTTTATTGCCAGTTTCTTAAATTGAGATTTTTATTCATGGAAGTGCTTTTTCTGTCTTTTTCGCCTGGAAGCCTTGACCTGGATAAGTCATCCTCTTTCTGCTGAATGTGTGGAAATTACTTTTTGATACTGAATATACATGGAAATAAATTCATACATAAGTGATAGACTTACATGTGTGTTAGAGAATTTGGTTGCATTAGTTAAAATTGCTACCTATCCTGAAAACTATTTTAGTATGATTTTTAGCTGTATTAAAGGGCTATATTGGTTGCTAAGAAATTTACAAAAATTCTCTTAATTACTGTGACATGTTTTCTTCTTTCATTGGTATAACTTTGTGTGGCAACTTTAAGAGAGTACTGCTGGAGAAGTTCTATTTTGCTGGAAACTATTTTATTTTTTAACAATACTGTTCAGGCTGGTAGTGACTGTCAGATAATCTTCATTGAGATGCATGAATTTTGCGTAGTGGTGTTTGTCATATACTTAAGGGGTGATGTATCGTACCCTTGTGATTGTTTTTTTGATAGGAAACAAAGACTTTATCTAATAGTAAAGAACTTGCGAGGTATAGTTTTGCTGTCAGTTTAGTTAGGCATATTCTGGTCTTTTCTGTGTAAATATCTGGTGGTGTTATGATAATTCATTGTTAAGCACTCTGTTGACATCTGTAAAACAAAAGTATTAAATTACTTCTGGCTGTACTTTTATATTAATGTACAGGTCAAAGAGGAGGATGATGCAAACATTGACCGCAAGCTTCAACTTCATTTGAAACGGAGGAGGCATCGTAAAAGATCTAAACAAGTATCGTATCTGTACACTCTGTTTGCATTTTTGTATTCAATTGGCTTGGCTTAAGTTGATTGTTGAAAAGTTTCACTTAACTGTTTTTTGTTTCTTGTTTAATCAAAATAGTAAGTAACAATCAAATAGATTTTCAGTTTGTCTATCCTATGCATAGATAGAAATCTTTTATCTTTTGGTAATGAATGTTTGTTTGAATAAAAAGATAATATGATCTTGGGACTTAAAATTCTATTTGCAAGACCTTTTCCTTTTTACCTACTTATATTACAGATGGAATCATTTATGTAGTAAGTACAGGCGCAAGTTCCTTAGAATTCTGTGCCTGATTATGCTGCAGACATGCATATGTTCCTTATTACGGAGCCAATTTAAGTGTGCTTAACTAAACCTAATAGTATTTCTTCTTTTCTTATGTCATTCTGGTGTTTTGCTATCAAAGCAGGGTGTTATTCAGAAAGAATTTTCTTCAGTTGATCAGGAGATTGAAAATAATTTAGATGAGCCCCGGCCTTTGGTTGACTATTCTAACCATTATTCAAACAACAAAACTTCTGAAAATGGGGAAGGTGTGCCTGACAATAAGGAGGTTGTGGTTTTGAAGACTGATGTGCTTGAAAATTCTGGAGCTTTTGATAATGTTGACAAGGAAAGATCAATGAGTAATGGCAGTACTTCAACATCAGAATCTGGTTTGCTTGATTCTACTGAACCAAGAGGGTGTAAGCGTTCCAATGAAAGTGAGGAGCCAGACCATGATAGAAAGAGGAATCGGACTACTGTCATAGATTCTGATGGAGAAGTTGATGTGTTGAAGGCTAAATCAGAGAGCACCAAGTTGGAGGATCATTTTGTCTTGCATGAAAATATCAATTCTGTCACTGATAATTCCAATCCATGCCAGAGTGTGAAGGAGAAGTTTTACTGTACTGCCTGTCATAAGTTGGCTATTGAAGTGCACTCACATCCACTTTTGAAAGTAATTGTTTGCAAGGACTGCAAATGCCTATTGGAAGCAAAGATGCATCCAAAGGTATGAACTTAAGTAGCTTTTGTACTCATCAGCAGATTGACATCTACTGTCTATAACATTGGTATAGCTGGATACATAAATTACGTGCTTCCTCATACTGTTACTCCATGTCCTGTAACCCAACTGTGAAGGAAAAACAATTTATCTCATTAGAATTTACTGGAAAACTAAAAGGCATACTCAAAATTGACATCTGACTATTCAGAATAATGAACAGGGTGAATTAAAAAACTTTTGTAGTCCTCTATGTTCGCATGTATATCGCTGTGCATAAACGCAAATAACTCTTAAGGACAATTGTAGATATGTGTACAGTGAACCTAGTGATTGCTGTTATAACTATGCTAAAGTTGTGTATATAATGATCTGATTAGTTTTAATGATTCGCTCTGGTTTTCTAGAGCAACTGACTTGTAGTGGGACAGAAATCCACTTCTTTTTCTGTGTACATGTGTTAAAGTGAAAGAAAAAATAAATTCACTAGAGTTTTGTAGTGAGCCGATGGAACCAAATTTGTTTTTTTTTTTTATTTTACAAACCTGAAGGAACCAAATTTGTCATAAGTTAAAGAGGAAAGAACCAAATTGTTGGTGATTGTTGCTGGTGATGGTACTTGTGGCTATGTTTAGCAGTATTGATAGATTTTATTCAATGTTTTCATATTGCGCTGGATTTTGAAGCTTCGGTGGAGTAAATTTTAGTTTCTCTATGCAAAATTTAGATGTTTCTTTTCTTTTTGGTGAAAAATGTTCTTCTTTGTGCAATACTAGGGAGAATGCTTGTATGAACCATCTACCTGATCAATTGACTTCTAAAATCTTCCATTGTTATTTGGTAACCTTACTTTTATTTGATCAGAAACAAAATTTATTTGATAATCTTTTTTCAGTTTTTCATGTTGTAATTTTTGTGGAATTAATTGTTTGTGGCAGGATGCTGACTGCTTGGAGTGTTACTGTGGTTGGTGTGGCCAAAGCAGTGATTTAGTAAGTTGTAAGTCATGCAAAACATTATTCTGTAGCACTTGTGTGAAGAGCAATCTTGGTGAAGCATACTTGTCTGAGGCTCAGGCCTCTTGCTGGCAATGTTGTTGCTGCTCTCCAAGTCTGTTGCAACGATTGACATTAGAATTGGAGAGAGCCTTGGGATCTGATGACTTGATAGTTTCTAGCTCTGAAAGTGATTCAGAGAATTCAGATGCCGAAAATAATCTCCCAATTGGGTATGGTGATACATATATCTGCCTGGTGTCATATTGTATGGTCTTGAAGCTCTTATTTTTTGTTGTTGCTTTTTTGTTTTGTCCATTTCATTAAATTAGAGGCATATGACAGTTAGGTTGAGGACCTTTCATGATAGCTTCTTGTAAAGATCACTCCTTAAGACCTATCCTACAATGTGGCTTTCTGTCACTTGTTTGATGAAGTTTCCATGATAATTGTTTTACACTTGTTTGCGTCTCCTTTTATTTGAAATGCATGCATAAATGTTGAGCTGTGTATGTTGATCATCTATATAGGAAATGCTTTGGAGGGCCTTTAGATTCTTGCATTTTGTCTTGATCGTGTACATACTAAAACAATTTGTGTATATAAATTTATAGACCAGGAAAACTGATCCACTGTTCTTTTTAATAATTTATGTTGAATCAATGCAGCTGAAACACCGAATAAACACAACTAACCGAATATAGTTGTTATTGTATCAACTCATTATTTTATGTTGACAGAACAAATTCGTTGAAACTCTGATTCGCTTTTTGAATGTATAGGATTATTGGAGTTTATGTTGTACCTTGTGTAGCAAGTTCATTTTTCTCTATTAGATTTGACAAATAGAATTCACAATCTCAGTTTGCGCTCTCTTGGTTCCATACTGCTGAACTTGGCCATATTAATGCCTTCTTGTGCGTTAGCCATTAGGATAATTTGTTATGTTAGCCATTAGTATAATTTGTTATGTGCTTGGAGTTCAATTTTAGGAATATGGTAAATAGGGTTTAAAGTTAGGCCATAATATTTTAACATTTTCAATATGTTCTGAGGGTTGTTTCCATATTTATTTCTCAATTTGTTTTTTTTTTTGTCAGCTGTAAGCGAAAGCAAAAGAAGAATATTCGGAGAATCCTAGATGATGCTGAATTAGGAGAAGAGACCAAAAGAAAAATTGCAATTGAAAAGGTACCTTTAATTCGTTTAATTTATTTAGTCAGGTCACTTTCTCTGCTCCAAATAACGTTTTCTGGTCACAATATTTGTAGGAACGTCAAGAACGTCTGAAGTCATTGCAAGTGCAGTTTTCTACTAAATCTCAGATGATGAGCTCTGCAAGTTGTGATGGTGACTTGTCAACTGGTGCTAGTATTGAAGTCCTTGGTGATGCCATTAGTGGTTACATAGTGAATGTTGTGAGGGAGAAAGGTGAAGAAGCTGTAAGGATTGCACCTAGCATATCAGCTAAACTGAAAGCTCATCAGGTTTTTATTTATTTCTGTACATTCGTAACATGGAACTCTTTTTCTGATCATCACGTTCAACTGAATTGTTTTACTGAATGTTATAGCATTCTTGGGTGGGCATGGACATTCCAGTCAGTACAGTTTAACATATTAATTCCTGCCAGCCACAACTTTATTATATATACATAGTTTATATATGCCACAACTTTATTATATATATATATATATAGACACACGCATAGCTGACTCCAACTGAAGTGCTCATGCTGTGTAGGGCAGATATTTTAACATGTTAATTTTGGACTTGGAGTGGGAGAGTTTGAATACGGAAAAAGTGACTTCGGGAGTGGGAGTTGGCTTAAGAATCATTGCCTTTTCTTTATTCACTTGATTGGCGCTGATACGATTGTGATTATCTCAATTTTTATGACCGTAAAGGTGCTATAATTGGTTTGTTATTGCAGGTTGTAGGTATAAGGTTTATGTGGGAAAACATTATACAGTCAATCAAAAAAATTAAGTCTGGAGATAAAGGGCTTGGTTGTATTCTAGCTCATACAATGGGCCTTGGTAAAACTTTTCAGGTAATATTTTAGTATGTGTCTTGTAATATTATGTTCTTTTAGCTCCATTTCTTGGTAAAATTTTTGTGAAGATGCTTTGAAATGCTGCTCTTTATGTGGATGTATTCGTTCTGTCTAGACTTGGACTTTTACGGTTTCACATGAAATATTGGCACCTTTCTTTAGGACGAAAGCAAAAATTTTATCGATAAAAAAGATGTACAAGTATGAAGACCATGCTCTCTCATTATTGAAAAAGAAAAAAAAGAAAAAGAAAAGAAAAGAAAAAGCAGGAAACAGCTCCCAAAAAATAAATAACTAGGCCTACAATCACACTATAGCTGCCTCCCAATTTAGATTCATATAAAAGAAAGTGACTTTTCAAAAATTAGAGGAAGACAAATGGCTAAAGAGAAGTCCAAGAATGAATCCTATTCCAGAAGGAGCAGGTATTTCAAAAAATATAGCACTTGTTTGTAGGGCTTGACTGAATTTGAATTTATAGTCCATGGTTCTATATCTTTCCAGCTTTTGTGGGGCAAATATGGTCAAGGTGAAGAATAAAGTCATCCTGATGTAGTACAAGATGATTAGGATTCTAATCCTTGCAAGATTAGATAAGTTTGATTAGTTTTCTTTCAAGTTTAGATTAGGACTAAATTAGGATTCCTATTTCTAATAAGTTTAGGATAAAGGTTAGTTTAGTTTTGCCTGTGGACAAACATTTATTATTATTATTTCTTTCAGTAATCCTATTAACAAACTAGAAGTTTGTGTTCTATCAATTTTATTGAGTTTACCTATTTCATTTCGAAACAACAATTCCACTGCACCGTATCCATTTAACTGAAGATTAGGTTTGATGGTTATGAGGCAGCTGTCTATATAATATAATTTCTTTAGGTTAAAATTTCTAGTCCTTGCCTGTGTATGATCAAACCATTTATGGTTCTTTGTAATTTTTTAGAATGCTTCCATTAATTTTTCCATGCCATTGGAAGCCTTGTTCTTTATTTTTTCTTAGCACAAGTATGTATGTCTAGTCGTCTACACTGGGCCTCTGCATCAAGAAAAATTTTGGGATTTTTCTTCTTGCTACAGATTTCCCAGTTATCAAACCACTTTTTCTGCATCATAGAAGTGTTAAAAACAGTAGCAGCATAAGCAATGACTTCCCTTTATTGTTGCTTTAGTTATACAGCAGTCATCACATTGGTGGCAGTAACTGTATGAGAAGCTGGAAGATAGAGGAGAACAAGTAGATGGCCTGTGGGATGAGTTTTTGTTACTTTGCTTCCTTAGGGCCTTCTGTCTCCAAAGAATTTTGAAACACTGTATTCATTTAAATTGGCTGGGTTTTGTGGAATCATCTTGATCTTTTTGGGATTCTTGTTTGTTGAGAGAGCTCTTATTTTGTGGGCTCTTGATGTATCTTAGAAGGCTCTTTTGATTGCCGAGGTGGACTGTCTGTTCATTCTTGTATAGGGTTTGCTTTTGCCATGATCAGTTCTGGTTTCAGTACAGAGCTAGCTTCAATAAATTTTGTTAGTTTTCTACCAAAAAGAAAATAAAATTGATCAAGCTAATAATTGTTTTCAACTGTAAAAGTTTTTAATTGTTTAACTTTCTCCAAATGTCATCATAAAAAAAAAGCAAAAAAAAAAAAAAAAATTAAATAAATAAAGAAAAAAAAAAAAGAGAGAATAGTTTGTCGTGTATTTTTGTGACTTCTACATCTTTTGCATTGGCTGATACATGTGGTTTGCCTGACTTCAAAATATATTTGCAGGTCATAGCTTTCTTATACACTGCCATGAGAAATATTGATTTGGGATTGAGAAATGCACTTATTGTCACCCCTGTGAATGTGCTGCATAATTGGAGACAGGAGTTCCTGAAGTGGAGGCCATCAGAAGTGAAGCCTCTCCGTGTGTACATGCTGGAAGATGTGTCAAGGTCAAAATATATGTTCTTATATTTGTTATTTGTGACAAAAATGTGCCTATTCATCATTAGCTTGCATGATGAACATTATCTTTTTCTTTTTCCAGTTTTCAGATTGAAACTTTCTGTCTCTGCAAATTTCTTGTATACTATTTACATGTTCTGATGTGTAACTTGAAGTTTTGTTGATTTGTACTTTCCATCACATGTCATAGTTTGATGCCTCAGTAAATAGTAGTTGTGCTTTACGAGCAACTGAAGGGTTCAGATCTAGCTCAAGAGTACTGATGCTTGGTACAGCTAGGAAAACTTTTATATGCGATGCTGTTAGGAAGCTGGACTGATGTAATTAATTAAAAACAGGGAACTTTTTGTCAGTAACTTGGGATATGCAGTTGAAGGATTGACTTGAACGGGTGGTGTCGTTGAATTGGGATATGAAATTACTTGAATGTACTTAAATAGCTCTGTGGGTAGCTTAAGAAGCTACATAAATAGAACTATGTCTAATGCTTAACCTTCTTTAATTTCTCTTTGGATACTCTAGAATTGTTGAATTGTAAAGGAGTTGTTTATTCTTGGTAGTGTTCCTCTTGTCTTCTATCGCATGCTTAGGTTGCAACCTGTTTTTGGCACTATGCCACAAATGTACTTGATGATCTAAAGAGAAAAAAATGAAGGGTCGGTTGATGGGATTGAGAACTCAGGAGATTTTGGAATTTATCTGGTATTCCTGTTGAGTGACAATTTTTACTTTTTTTCCCTGTGATCATGTTGACACAGGAGCCCAGAATGGCGACTCCTCCCTTAGTGTGCATCAACGATAAATATTATGAGGATTATTAAGTATTTATGATATGTTTTTGTAGCTATGAACTGTTTGTTATGTATTATTGTGCATAACTAAAGTTTTGTTTCCTATCTCAAAAAAAAAAAAAAAAAAAATCCTGTTTGTTATGTATTATTGACCACAGCAAAATGTTATAGCTGACTGGCTATGTGGAGGTTGGTATCCAGGTGCTGTAGTTGATTTCATGTTTTCCTTGTCCTAGAAGATGTTTTCGTGGTAGTGTTGAAGCAACTTAACATTAGCACTACATGAGAGATATTCCAGTTCACAATCAGGGCCAGGAATGGAGGCATATAGCATGTATCGTAGACATATTTTTGTCAAATTTAGGTTCTAGGTTGATTGACTTTGAGCAATTCCATTTTTCCTATACAATTGTTCTATAGTTCTGCCCCCCTCTCTCAATGATTTTATTTTTGTTTATCAACTAGCTGATGTGCTTGCTGGCATGATTACTTTTTCCAGGGAAAGACGAGCGGAATTGTTTGCAAAGTGGAGAGCTAAGGGTGGTGTTTTTCTGATCGGCTATGCTGCCTTCCGGAACTTGTCTTTTGGAAAGCGTGTCAAAGATCGCCACATGGCTAGAGAAATTCGCCATGCTTTGCAGGTGATGTTCATTAAGTGGCATTCCTTTTTTTTTTTTATTATTTATAATTGATTTATTAGTTTTGCATATTTATTTGGGAGAATAAAATTAGCAAAGCATGCAATTCTGGTTGTCCATGAAACCACAAACAATGCAATTCTGGTTGTCCATGGAAACCACAAACATTACTAATGTGTCGTCAAACACAAAAGACTCACATGCACACACACACGCATAAAAGTCAATGTTTTTTTATGTAAGTATATCTGTATTTCTATTCAGATCAATATAAAGAAGTATTCTTTAATCAGTACGTAAATTGTTAAATGAGTGAATGGGGAAAATTATTTTTTATGTTTCATTTGATGTCATAGATGTCTTGAGTTTGTTATATGCATCTCCTGTCTTTGTAGTATATAATTTTATTTATTTTCTTATTGTTTTGACAATGTTTTCTTGCAATTTACGTAACTCTTAATAAATTTTGTTTACCACGCAACTTTTATAATATTGCAGTCGCTTGATAAATGTTCTTTTAAATCCCAGGATGGACCTGATATACTTGTTTGTGATGAGGCCCATATGATTAAGAACACCAGGGCTGATACAACCCAAGCTTTGAAACAAGTGAAATGCCAAAGAAGGATTGCATTGACTGGATCACCTCTTCAAAATAATCTCATGGAATACTATTGTGTAAGTGTGCACCAGAGCTATGAGTCTTGGCTAATATTTCTTATTTCCTATTCACTGTTATGATTTATTTAATATTTGTAATACAGATGGTTGACTTTGTAAGAGAAGGTTTTCTTGGAAGCAGTCACGAGTTTAGGAACCGGCAAGATTTTTATCACTGAACACTATTCCAATATATATATATATTTTTTTTTCAATTCACCTGCATCAATTTGTCCTAATTATGCTTTTTTTGCATGCAGCTTCCAGAATCCTATAGAAAATGGTCAACATACTAACTCAACATCTGAAGATGTTAAAATTATGAATCAGAGGTCTCACATCCTATATGAACAATTAAAAGGATTTGTCCAGAGAATGGACATGAATGTGGTAAAGAAGGACTTGCCTCCAAAAACTGTCTTTGTAGTAACTGTGAAGCTTTCTCCTTTACAAAGGAAATTATACAAGAGATTTTTAGATGCTCATGTGTCATTGATAAGGAAGAGCTTTTTTGCTGGATACCAGGCATTGGCTCAGGTATTTTCCTAGCCGGGATGTTTGTATTGTAAAGTTTCTGAAGCTGCATTATTATTATTATTATTTTAAAAAAATTAAATAAACTTGAACGAACATGCAAAGGTTCATGCCTTCATGGACATATGAGTGAGTGCATCTGTGCTTTTTTTTTTTTTTTGGGTTTTTTTTTTTTTTTCGTTTTGTGTGTGTGTGTGGGGAGAAAACCTCCAATACATAGATTCAGAAGCCGAGCAAACAATGACAATAATTTAAATACAATAATTAGTGGGCTCACATCTAAAACCTTGTTTTCCATTGTTTCTGTGAATGGAGTCACTTATGCATAATATAGATGCTATTATTTGGACCATCTTTCTTAGTGCATGCTATTCTGTCTGTAGTAGATATGGAACCATCCTGGCATCTTACAATTGACAAAAGAAGATAGAGGTCATCCAAGTCGCGAGGATGCTGAGGAGAGCTCCAGTGATGAAAACATTGACTACAATGTGGTGGTAGGAGGTATGGTCCTTTTGTCTTCTGGTTGTATGTGAAACTGATGCATGGATATATCTACATTGCTTAAAGATTTCTAATTGCTATAGGATTGATTTTGATAATGAGGGATTTTTCTACAATCAGATCATGTGAGCTTAATGTAAGCTAGACCTAATGGATGCTGCTTGGGTCGTGTGAACAATACCTGTAAAACTTTTCCCATGAATTACTGTAAACAGTTCCATTAACAGTAATCAGGGCTATGTTGATTCTTTGGATAATCGTCATACGAAATTTTATTCTGAAACAGTATGGAATAAAAGAAAATAATGCAACAGACAAGAAGATTTAAAGAAAAGGAATAAGGATGAAGTACTAGTTCTCTTAGAACCTTCGCATGGAAGAACTTTAATTGAAAATTGACATCACAATGTTGTAAATATATATATATATATATTGAAGTTTCTCTCTCTCCCATGGAATTGTTTGTTCTAGACTCGTTTATTTATATTGAAACATTACTAATATAATCCACTGGTCACTGACATGTGGAATTTGTTCAGGAGTGTGTATTTAAGTATTTATCTGTACTTGTTTAATGTTTGCGGAATGTTCTTTGAGTTTTGTTATCTAATAATCATGTCTCATTCCTAACAGAGAAGCCAAGGAATGTGAATGATGATGGTTTTTTCCAAAAGGTGAGTGCGAACAAATTCTCTTATTAATTAGTGTTATTATTTTTTTCTGTTTGTATCTAATCTTATTGCTCTGGAGAGAACCATTTTGTAAAAAATTTCTGATACTAGAGTTTGTTGCAACAGCAGTTTTTAAACTAGTGATATATATTATTCTGGCCTTAAGGCTAGCGTCTAATGTTTGTGCCTTTGCAGGATTGGTGGAATGATCTTTTGCATGAACATACCTACAAAGAACTTGACTACAGTGGCAAAATGGTCTTACTGCTTGAGATTTTAACCATGTGTTCTGACATGGGTGATAAGGCTTTGGTTTTTAGCCAGAGCATACCAACTTTAGACCTCATAGAATTTTACCTTTCAAGATTACCTCGACCAGGAAAAAAGGGGAAGTTTTGGAAAAAAGGAAAGGACTGGTACAGGTGTGTATGTATGTTTGCAAACTACTAGTTATTGCGATGCATGTGAATTGTGCTCGTCATCTTTATTAGCTTCATATGCTGAATTTTTAGTGATTTTTTACTGAACTACTTTCTGAGTCCACCTGCCTTTTTTAGGAATCTACTTGAACTCAATTTTCCCCCCCATCGTGCATGGTTCTCCAATTGTGTCCTCTCTTTGGGTGGCTTCTTTTGGAAATGTTAGTAGCTGTTTACATTTCTGATTTATCATAATTCTTTTTTGCCCAACCATGTTAACTACTCGGTTGCCCAAGTTTAAAGCAATACTGAACAGCTAAGTTGCTCAAGCTGTTCATCTCTGCTTTTTGCATTGCTCCAGCTTTGAGCCTTTTCCTACTGTAGTTTTTATGTTCTATTTTTCATATTATCATGCTCCTTCTCTACCTTCGCCCAGTTTTTCATATCTTTATTGAATGTCTATTACCTTGATATCAGCTTGGATCAAAATCAATTTAACTTTGATTCATGGTTCTGCTTCATTGTTTGGTTTTATTGCTTCAATAATAGAATCCTACTTTGATGATTCTTAATACAGGTTTTTCACTAGTCTCTCAGTTTGACTTCCTGAGAGATTGTTGAAGAAAATATTGCTTTTCTTCTCCTTGTCTTGCCATCTTTTGGACAAATTCTGTTGAAATTTAAAAATAAAATTGATTGCTGCTTAGTTATTTATTACGGTGGAGTTGGATTCTCTTGTTTGCTTTGAATTGCTCATGCTTTTACTATCCACCTTAAGATTCTTCCATTTGTATCTCATATGGGCATAGGTTGTTTGTGTTTCTGATATAAAAATCTGTGGAATACTGGAAGTTCAACCTTTTCCTGTTGTATTTGTCTGACAGGCTAGATGGAAGAACAGAGAGCTCCGTAAGACAGAAGTTGGTGGAAAGGTTCAATGAGCCCTTAAATAAAAGGGTAAAATGTACTCTGATATCGACCAGAGCTGGATCATTAGGGATTAATCTTCATTCTGCAAACCGTGTAATTATTGTTGATGGTTCTTGGAATCCAACATACGATCTTCAGGCCATATTTCGTGCTTGGAGGTTTGTTTCTTTGTTATATTATATCTGTTAACTCATTTTGTTTAAAATTTTGGGCTAACTATATATGTATGCATATATTTTTCAGGTATGGACAAACAAAGCCAGTTTTTGCTTACCGATTGATGGCACATGGAACCATGGAAGAAAAGATATACAAGCGTCAGGTAATAAAACAGCAAATAGCTCATCCATTTTATGATTCTGTTTACTGATTAAGAGAATTTTTCATATAGGTGACAAAGGAAGGGCTTGCAGCAAGGGTAGTGGATAGACAACAAGTACATAGGACCATGTCTAAAGAAGAAATGCTACATCTCTTTGAGTTTGGTGACGATGAAAACCCCGAGCCTTTGACTGAACTCAGTCAAGTGAACGGACAGGGAAATAGTCAAAATTCAACTTGCAAAAATGGAAATCTTGGAGGCTGCCCTTCTGATAAATTAATGGAACGGTTGCTTGGCAAGCATCATCCAAGGTAGTTTTAATTAAAAAGAAACAAAAAAGTATGCTTTTTATGTGAATGAATTTAGTGTATTAATTCAAAATGTGATGGTTTCCAGAAAAAATGTGTGACCTAATTACGCAGTTTTTCTCATTTAATACAACATTGGTGATTTGTTCTTGACAAGTTGTCTGAGAGTTATTACACATATTGAATCAAGAACAGATCATGATTCTTTATTGTGTATCTTGCATTGTTAACAAGTCACCATGTCAGTGACAATTACTTTCTGTTTCCAAATTTCTTAGTTTTTCTCTTTCACTTGCTATTATGTATGAATACTTGACACTCAATAAGGCTATTTATTCTTGAACCACTGGATATCAGCATTTCATTGTATATTGAACCCCCAATGATTCATATGATTCATTACCCTTTTTCACGTAGGTGGATTGCCAATTACCATGAACACGAGACCCTTTTGCAAGAGAACGAAGAGGAAAGGCTTTCAAAGGAGGAGCAAGACATGGCTTGGGAAGTATATCAGAGATCATTAGAGTGGGAAGAAGTGCAGCGGGTTCCAATTGATGAATCTGCACCGGAGGGAAAGCCAGCTGCTGTGCCAGATGTAGTTCCTCCTGAACCAGAGAGCAGCAATGTCATGCAACCCAGGGGCACTTACAGGAACCGTGTGGTGATGCGGAAATGCACTAAGCTTTCACATTTACTTACCCTTAGAAGTCAGGGTACAAAACGGGGTTGTACTACTGTGTGTGGAGAATGTGCCCAGGAGATCCAGTGGGAGGATATGAACAGGGACGGCAAGCCAGCTAGGTGAAGAATCAACATCCATCATTTTGTTCATATGTTGTTTATCTAATGTAATTAATTGTGATAGTACAATTCAGCTGGTATAAGTTCAATATCCTTTTGAACACCCTACATCCTTTTTTGGTAGGTCTGGGCCTATAGAATTGCTGCATATGCATACATATAGCGAAGTACTTACATCTTTGGTTATTTTTACCATTTTTAGAGAGAAGAGAAGTCTAGTTTCTATTCTTTGGAAGTGGAGAGGGAAAGATGTAAAATATAAACTGGCAGGCATCAGGCGTGTGTAAATTTGAGGTTTGTGTGCCATACAATTCATTTGACAGAAATGTATTTTCAGCTTGTAATGCAGTTTAGTTAGGACAATGGCTACACATATCTCGTTATATTATTCAATCTGCCTTTTGCCAATTTGAAGACATATAAGAACTCCAATGAGTGCCGATTTAATATATAGCCTCCAAGCCTTTTTTTTTTTTTTGGTCATAGTGAGGTTTTTCATAGGTAGGGGATCCGCTTGGGTACACCTGCAATATGAATACACTTGACAAAATAAATGAGAAATTACATTTTAAATTTTACTGATTGTAATTTATTATAATGTTTATTATATTTTATTATAACTAAATATGTTTAATTATAATTAGTAAATATGATTTTGATTGTCACTTGTTGTAAATGTATTTGACTTAATTGAAAATAAATCAGGTGTATGGTTATGTTCTCTTTTGGGTTAGAGACAGCCCGGAATATGCTTAATTTAGTTTTCAACATTGGCAATGAAAATCAAACTCTTTGTTGTACTCAAAACGAGCCAACGGTTGAGAGCTGGTGTTTGCATTTCTGGGAAAACCTATAAAATTCACGTCATTTGAGCAATGTTTTAATATACAGCCTCTGCTAATCAATTTGTCGAGTATAAATGTTATCTACAAGAAAAAACAAATAAAGAACAAGCATCATCCTACTTTGCAGAGGAGCCACTCAAGCACATACTGATCTAACCTCACTTTGTTTAATTCTTGCAATTCGTATTTGCAGTGTAATTGCTCAACAGATGATTCAGTCCACTGAATATATATATTTTCTTTTTTGTGAACTACTACAAATTTGTATTCGAAAGAGGAAAACGTGACTTAAATCCATAACATCACTGTCGTAAGTGAAAGGTTAACCACTGAGCCACTTCATCCCCGTAGAACTCATCGAAACCCTCCAATTTCATGATCTTAAGGACGAAACGTCACTGGACCAGAAGCACAGGGATGCACAAATCTGTACATTTAGCTTTCATATATAATCACGAAAGCATGACATCCTCTGATTGGGGTACACAGTAACCATCATGTAATTAACAGGACGGGGATGTCACTGCACTGCGACACAATGTAGTTAACAAGAGTTGGCTAGTCCTACCTAACTCTTGCACAATGACAATGTACAGGAACTTAAGGAAGTTACCTCTCATATAAAAGAAACTACCATCTTTCATCTCCCACCCAATTGTTCTTCTCTTTTGGTCCAGTTGGTCCTTGCTCACCATATAGCTCCGTTGGAAACAAGTCCACGAGGTTCTCCACAGAAAATCGAACAAAAAATGGAAGGAGGTTGATTATCTTATCCAATTCGGAACGTGAATCATACACAATGGTTGGACCCCATTTTCTCATATATTGCAACCAACATGGTTCAGTGACTTCATCGCCAAGATACTCAGCTGCAACAATCTGATACTTGGTGCTTGAATCAACAAAAAATTTACTTCGTGCAGTATCATTCCTCACTCCTATTCCAAGCTTTGACGACCCTTGTAGATACATTCCAGGATGTGGGAAACTCGCATGACCATGTTTTGAAGAATATACAATTGACTTATTCCCTTCAATATACTCCAAATCAGAAGCATCCACCCATCTACCACCACTGTGCTCCGAGAAGTAAACCTGCCACAGCTCTCCAGTGAAGTTGCTTACACGAAGCGTATAGTGTTCCCAGTCACTCACATGTTCACCTACCTTCGTCATTGGAATATTCATCAACCCAATTTTAAGGGTGGCTGGTCCATTGAAAGGACAAAAAATCCACATTGCAATATCAGTAAATGTTCCTCCTAATGCTGGTTTGACATGAACATAGAGCTCTGCACTCTCTAATTTTCCCTTCTTCAGATACTCTCTTGCCTCCTCATCGTCTGGCAGGTCTATCCAAAATGCACCATCATTGCTCCCTCCAGAAGGCAAAATCGAACCCTTATAATCAATTCGTTCACACTCAGGATTTCCATCTTTATACAAGACAGCCCCATTTTTGAAGAACCACTGCACTGATGAGGGCAAGCAATCATCGTCAGGATGAAAGAAAACAGTTGGCCCATAGTGCTTTATGAGCGCATGGACCTGCTCCAGATTTGGCATTGCATGCAGGGTTGAATCGAGATTCCTCAAACAGGCAACATCTAACTGGTCTACAGGACTTGAGTACGTACCACAAAAGAATGTTCCAACAGAAACACCTCCACAGAACATTCCCCTTTTGCATGGTCTTGTCTTCCAGACCTGAAAGGTGGAATAATTTGAGTCCGTGGCAAATATCACATCACAAGTTTCACAACTCTCCGTAAGATCCTCCCGGACACATCTGACTTCATTGAGTTCAGGCTCCTCTGGTGTGTCAGTAACCACAATTCCCATGGCTTTATAACCCATTGGTGGGTTTGGTAACCAAAAGTAGCCGCAATGACCATTTTGTGATTCTGTAGACCATATTAACATGTAGTTTAGAGGCTTCCTCAGAGCTGGAAGGTCTAGTACTGAATTATCAACGTCACCAGCTTCCGGTTTAGAGGCATCACAAGCCACAAGCACATACCCTCTCAATGGCTGATCATTCGACTGGCAATAGTGACCAAGACAGTAAAATCCATCAGGTACCTCTACTGGCTTATAACATGTAACACCTTTTGTTTTTCCATGCAATACATCACAGCCCCAAATTCTCTCGAACTTGGTAATTTTAATAACTTCTAATTCTCCCAAATTTATTCTTCCAGTAGCAAAACCTCGACCTGGTACAATGATAAAACATCATTTTCAAAAGTTAATACATCTCCATGATATATAACAGCCAACCAACATTTTAGTTCCCAATCAATTTTTAATGACGGAAAACAGGTAAGAAAATTTGCTCGATTACAGAACAATATAAGCAGCATTGAGTTTATACAAAGCATAAACAGTATATAAACTATATTCAAAACCTTAACTTAAAGAAAAAAAAAGAAATAAAGAACAAAATTAGTCCATCTTCCATGTGACCATGGAAAACATCTAAAAAATACATATAAACAAATCCCAAAAAAAAAAAATTGGGACTGAAGATTTGCATCTTCTTTGCAAGCTTAAACTTTCAAGGCATTTTGATTCCCTATGTCTATGCATTTCGACCAAGTTGAAAATGTTTGAACAAACTTTTATCTTAGAATCAGCACAACTTCACAGAAAAGAACAACCTACTCATGAAAAACGTTGTTATATTCCAATAAAGTGATCTTCGTAAATTGAAACTGAGCTTTTCAAAAAACAAGAAAATCCTATTAAAATTTTAAAGGACTAAAGTCACAAAATATCACACTGTTGCACCAGAAACAAAGGCAGTTAAAATATCCCATCCAAAAGAACCAACCAACAATGTAATTATCATTGCCACCAGCTTATTACCATTAATATTAACAGGAGTTATTATCATTTATCAATTCAGAATTACCAAAAATAAAAAACAAAAACTGGTCAAGTACAAAATACAAAATAATAATAATTATAATAATAATTAAATTTTATATGGTTTTTTCCCCTTGTTATAGTAAATTGAAGCAGTACATCCATGAACTGTTGTGAACAAAAACAAAAAGCACCAGAGGCATGTCAGAACTCAGGACAGGAGGTCCACCAGTACAAGATAGATAGAGAGAGAATGGATACATAATTAGCCACGGAGGCACAGACACAGTCATGGGCATATTCTGATAACAAAAACACTTCATGTACCTCTTTACCATCACCATCATGAAGATTAGACATTATAGGCAAAAATAACGATAAAAAATAAAAACCTTAAATCAAAATCCAAACAAACAAAACACAACAAGACAAACCCAGTTCAGAACTCAATTTCTCTACATGGAAAAGCTAATCATAATTTTAATTAAATAAAACAACACAATTGACAAATTAGAGTCCCCATTAAAATTGTAAAAAGGAAAGACAGAAAAAATAGCAATCAACCAATTCACAAGGAGTAGTGTAATATACCTGGTGGCCATCGTGGAAGAGAAGAAGGCAAAGAGAAAGGCTTTGGCTCAGACTCGGGCGAGTGGAACTCATCAAACTCAGTGAGCTGGTTCCAATAAAAGCACTGACAGCCAAACATCATGTTGACTATAAAAGCTCTAACTCTTACAAAATCAAAAACCCACCAAAACCCAGAAATTGTTTTCCAAAACAATATCTTTAGCCACCGAAGTTGTGGTACGTGCATGTAACTCCAACAAGAAATCAAAAGAGAGAGAGAGAGATTGAATATGAAGTAACAGTCACCCTCTCTCTCTCCAAGGAAAACGAAGAGAGAGATTTTAATGAAACTCCTCAAAGCTCTCTCTCACTCGTCGTGGACTTGATTATCTCAAACAATATTTTGATTATTAATTTGAGAGAGAGAGAGAGTTTTGAGGATTCGTTGGTGTGTTGAAGCGTCTTGTGTTGACAGAAACCAGGAAGAGAAAAGTAGGTGTCTTTGTATTGCTTTCTGACTTTGCTTCTTCTCTCCTGAATTTTGCTTCCCCACAACTTTCATCTCACTCTTCCTTCCTCCAAACTCCACTCACGCGCCCCTCTTCTACTAATTTTATATATTAATCCATAATTGTCCAGCTGTCTTCCCATCGTTTTAAGCTTTGTCTACTTCTATTATAACTTTTAGTATTAATTAGTGACTCTCGTGTGATGGTACTTTGTATATTTTTTTATGGGCATAACTATTTTACTTATTTGAATAAAATTATATAATATAAATCTTTAATAATAATTATTTGATTAGTGGTAAGATTTTTCCATAACCATCCTTACAATTAATCGAAGAGTCGTTATTAAAAAAATTGGTTTGAATAATCTTATCCAAACCAATTGTCTAAATTAATAAGTTAACAAAACTCTATTTTTATTTACTTTGAAGACAAGAGTTTTAAGTCTCACTATATGTATTTTATTTTATAAGTACGTAAAGTTTATTTTTCTTGAGAAAAGGGTTGGTGTCTCTTAATTTTATAAGAGTAAATATTCGAATTGTATAAATACTTATTAATTCAATAAGATTTTATATATTTTTAATCCGTTTGGTATTGAATTTTAAAAGATAAGTTTGAATTAAAAATTTAAAATCATTATCAAGTCTAAGTCATGGCTGGTTTGATGATTTAAGTTTTGCTTGGAAATAATATATGGAATCTTGCACATGGTAATAATGTTTCACGAAATATCTAGCTATGATTCATGACTTCTTCACGTTCACGTCAAACTTGTTTGGTAATACATAATGCATGTTTTTGTTAGTTGTAGGTTTGAGAGGGACATTTCTCTTGTTCTCTACACTTCTATCATTGATATGGATGTGGTGATCCTTGTAGCTTTAATATGAAGATATTCTTGTATTTGAAAGAATGTGAAAGTAGATTAGTACTTCAGTTTTTTACTCTAATGAATAAAGATGTAGTTTAACACATAGTAAAAATGTGTGTAACATGTATAATTTTGTTCTCTTTGTACATAACTTTAACTAGTTTTCATGAGATCAAGAAGCATAAGTTTGTGTTCAAACTATGGAGAGATGATTATATGTGAAATATGCATTTATTAAATGCTTACAATATGCAACATAAATAGTGAATAGTTTCATAATTATTTTTAATTAATGTTAATGTACTCACTAATATTTTTATGATCCCAAACAATTAATTTAATTTCTAGAATTAAAAATTAATTCAATTTATAATAACAACAATATTGTCACATACACTTTACCTAATAATTACTCATGACAACATTTTTTGTTTTTTAGGTTACCATCCACAATGGGGGCAACTTGAAGATAGAATAATGTCATTTTTAGTAAGTGTTTTTTGTTATCAAACCATATTGGTGGTGGTATGACAACATCGTTTGATATAGTAAAAATTGTTGTATAATATACCAAATTAGTTTGTGGAAATTATAAAAAAAAATCCAAAAAAGGTAGTATAAATTCATTTTTATCCAAAACAAAGGTTAGTCATTTTAAGGCTAAAACATCTTGCGAAATATTTTACATAAGAACTTCCCAATTTGAAATGTTGACCAATATCAATGTTTTACAGGCTGAAAAATGGTTAAAATAAATTTTCGTTTAGGATTAAAATTTAAAAATGGTTAATTTTTTGTTTTGGGGTAAAAAATTCATTTTTATTTTTCTATGGACTACAAGTGAATATCTCCCAATTAGACCAACAGTAAAATTAATATATTTCTGACAATGAAATCACTTATTCTTATTATTATTATTTTTAAACAATGCAATCACTTATTATCATCATTTTGTTGGGAATGGATGATGAAAAAAAAAAAAGAGAATGAAATTAAAAGCATGTGATTCTCACGCGATTCAAAAGCCTAATAATGCCATGTTAATGTATTGAATTTGAACTTTGAAGTAGAAGGAAATAGCAGAGTATTGAATTTGAAGTAGAAGGAAATGGCAGAGGAGTAGTATTATATAAGTGATAAAATACTGTGTAATCGGCCGTATGATAACTCGGCTACACCTGTACATCTTCTACGCAAAGCAACCCAATTGTTGCTAAACTACACTGCACGTAACCACTCACGTCCATTTATCGATCATCAAACTTCTGAATTCTGATTCCTTCGTTTGCACTAAAACGCAAAGTGGAAACCTCACATTCAAGTTCCACATACACCACGCGACAAACTTTAAAAGTATTTGTATTTGTACTAGTCAATTTATATATATCATAAATATTAATTTTAAATCATGTTAAAATAGTACAATACTGATTAATATAGATATCAGATTGATTAATATTTATTGTATAAAATTTAAGAATTTTAAAAATAAAAAATAATAGTTATATAATTTCGACATGATAGCTATATTCATTTCGTGAGATGTGGATTTTTTTTAATAAAAATCTCAACTTGTAAATTCATTTTTAATTTTACGGGTGCAAATCAAATCATATTTTGAAATTTCTACACAATAAATTATGTAGAATTCTGCACTGAATTGTTTTTCTCTCTATACATAATTAATATGGTCATTAGAAAGCTTGTTAGTCTTTAATTGATCAAAGTTGATTTATTATTTTTTGACGTGGAAAACCAGTTAACGAGATTCATTGAGCCTAATGCCGCAACGTAAGAAGATCTGGAACAAGAAACAGAAGAAAAGAGCAAAAAAGAAGAAGCCAAGGAAAGGAGAACACAAACAACACAATATTTTTAAAGTGGTTCGACCTTTCCAATCTGCCTACGTCCACTGTCTCTCCATTTCTGCAGAATACTAGCAATATTTCCTCTCAAGTGTTTCACTCTCCCTCTTTTACAGAATGATGGTCTTCCTCTGTTTATAGAGCATGAAGAGTTACATAAGAGAATAATAAGACAAAAAGACATAATGAATTATAATTAATGTTTCTGGATCACATTTAATGCTCCTGACTTTTGCAAAGTCAACTCTGTCAACACGTGGGCTGGATGCTAACCCATGCTGGTCAGGTGAGATTTCCCGGAATTATACTGCCATTAGGTGAAATAACCCTTCTTATCGTGTACGATACGCTATCTTACTGTAGTGAGCTGACACTAGGCGAACAAAGACAAAAAGGTAGGCTGAAATTGCTGAGTAAGCAGGTTGGTCCTAAAAACGGACTGTCTTAGCGAACTCGACATCGCTACAGCAGGAATACTCATTGAACGATCTTGACGTCACGATAGAAATCCAATGGACTCGACTTCGCAGATGGCTCTATCAGGCTTTTGCGTGCTTCTACATTGGGCTTCACTTATTGGTCCTAGTGGCTTGGGCCACTAATCTCATGGGCTCCTACCAACCTATTTAAGTGATCTGAAAAACACTCATAATATTATTATTATTTTTATATAAAGATCAAAGTGGACGTTGAGCAGAAGTGAATGTTTTGTTGCCTAGATATAAATATTAAATACAAAGGTTGATGGATTAAAAAAAAAAAAACTTGATTTTATAATATTAGAGAGAGAGAGAGAGAGAGAGAGAGAGAGAGAATTATTACTATTATTTTATGAAAAATTTGACTTTTTAATATTAGGGGTTTCAATTCAATGATTAATACTTGCCCAATAATGTTATAGAAAATATTACGCAGTTGACTCTTTTTTCTTTTCTTTTTTTTTTTATCTTTAATTTTTAAAATTTCTTTTGTATTTTTGTTGCTTTATAGTTTATATGGAAAAATAAAAAATGTAAAAAATACAACGATGGAAAGAGGTTTTTTTTTTTTAGGATTAAGAATGGTCTAGAAAATTATCGGATTTAATTGAGATGAGAATATTATAGCACAATCTAGGATACTGTTCTTATATGGAATAGATCTATTCATTTGGAGTTGAGGAATAGATTCATATAAGAGTGGTAGGACAATCCACACATAATAGTAAAAGAGTTGTTATTTTGTCGTCTAAACCAACGATGTCAGCTGTCGTTTGACAAATGTAAACAGATTTTATTATATTATCATTCGCACTTGAAAATTAACTAATTACATGTCACATTTATAATGATAAATACGTATGTACCTATGACCATTTATCAATGAATTTATCTCTTTTTTTAATAGAAAAAATTTTAATTTAGTCTCTAATGTTTAACAAAATATTATTTTTTTATTAATATTTATATTTCGAATTCTCATCATCTTTAATGCTTCAAAAATATATCAATTTAGTCACTCTAATAAAAAAAAATAATAGTCAAACATAACAGACATGACAAAAAGATGAATTTATTCTTAATATAATTTAAAATAGTTAAATGATGTAATTACCCTTTTAAAAATTGATAATTACAAAATAATCATCTTCATTATTACAAAATTATCATTGATCATCTTCCAATAAAATTGCGTCACATTATTGAATCATTTTTTTTTTAAATTCTATTTAAAGTTAATAAATATTTTAATTTAAAAATATAATATTTTTAATGTAAAATAAAAAATTTTAAAAAAAAAAATTCCTTTATCTTTTACCTCTCATCATATTCCTCATCTCCAATGTTATCTTCTACATTCATCAAAATCATCTTCTCTATCATTTTCATAAAACTAACATCACTTAAATTAAACATCAGTATTAAATCAAACATATCCCAAATCTATTAAAAAAAAATGTTTATGTAAATTTTTAAAAAAAATGAAAACTTAAAAAAAAAAAAAAAATGAAGATGACATTGTCATCTCCAAATCAATCTCCATCGTTGGAGATTAGTCTCTGACGGTGGAGACTCTTTGGTTTTGGTCTCCGGCAATGGATATCAGTGTTGGTCTTCAACTGGAGACCCGTTCGAGACCTAGTTTCCATCATTAGAGATGCGATGGATCAGGTTGGAGACCAGGGTTCTGGTCTCCGACCAATGAAGACTAGTCTTTTGGTCTCTACTCCAACGATGAAGATCAGTTTTTTGTCTCCCTCGCTGGACGAGCGTGGTCTCCATAGGAGACTAGAGTCTCCCATGGAGATCTTTTTTTTTTTTTTTTTTCCAATAAACTTAATGATATATTTTATATATTAAATTCAAAATAGATATTATATGAAATATATATTAAAAATATGTAAATATCATCAAATTAAAATAACCAAACTAACCCTCTCACTGTTAAAATTGACGAACATTTAATTAATAGAATGACTAAATTGATACATTTTCTAAATGTTAGGGATGATTGGAATTCGAATAGCAAATATTAATAAAAAAAATAATATTTTATTATATAGGAATTAAATTAAAATTTTTATTTTTTAATAAAAATAATGAATGATTGACGTTGTTTACGTCTGCGGAATCAGAACATGACATGGCAACCAAAAGAGTATGTGCCGCCACTTGCTTTTGGCTATTAAATATGATAGATAATATCAATAATTTAAGCTTGAAAGGCACCTGCTCAAGTTTGAAATATTTGACCTGCTGATCGATTTGAATTCATAGTATCATAATTAAATATTATCTCAAATGTTACTGGTTTTAAATCTAATGAGCTGGGTTCAACTTTTTCCTAAAGTTTCATTACGTTTATAAATAAAAAACAGATTACGTTGTGTGATTAACCAAGTACATCAACTATTTATATTATGTGATATAAATTTAATAAATCAGACATATATAATTCACATAAAGAGAAGACTCTCTTTTCTAAAGTCAAACATAAATATAAAATTTTCATCTTCAAATCGATTATACTGCACTTCAAATAATATTAGAAGCATTTTAACACGTACACTATTTTAATATACAAAAGAGAGAAAAAATAAGCAAAATTGTCGGAGTGATTATTGTTTATATAAACAAGATATTTTGTATTTATCAGCTCACATGATAATAGGAATGATCTCTAGATAAAACTGGATACCTGCTAATAAAGCAATCGATAATTAAAAGCAAAAAAGCATTATAACTCGGATTAGTATGATATGTTAATGGTTGAATGGTTGGTAAATTCCATGACATATGAAGCCAAAGATCAATAGACAATACCTATCTATTTGATTCCTCTAATTAGGAAAATAACAATAAAATAAAAACTAGTATAAAACTAAAAGAATGCAGGTAATATTCCATACACATTGACATTTTCAACTGAGGTGGCTGCTGGAGAAAATTAGGTGGACATCACTTTCAGTGACAACTATATATTATACATTGAGCTAAGCTGGTTTTCTCATTAACAACCAATTCCTTTAGTCATTAACTATTCTCATTAAGGTGTTCATATGCATAACCTAGTTGGTATCCACACTTGTCAATAAAACTGAAATCTCAAATTCAAATTTCTCCTCCCTCAATTTTTTTTTAAAAAAAATGTCCTTAATACACAATACCTTGAGAGTAAAAAACTAGAGTGTGAAATTTGTATTTGATCTTAATTAGTCCTGAAAATCTTCTAATTGATCTGTGTCATCATAATACGCACATATGTGTGTGTATATATATATATAGCAGGATTGGGAATACAAAGTTTGACATAATTTATTGATCATTAGATGATGAAGAATTTAATAATTTAGGTCTACTTACATATTTGCATAAAACTTAATTTTACACTTTATATTAATATGTCATCTCTCATTTCTTCATCATTAAATTATCTCTCTTCTATCTTCAATCAACGGCACTATTTTTTTTTTTTTTGAAAATTTCTCCTACTAATATTAAAAATCAATCAATTAATATTTTTTTTTTAAAAAAATTAATATTATTCTCACTCATTGAAATTCTTTACTTCTCTATTTTTTATTCATTTTTAAATTATATTATTTTTAAACACATATACATTTAATAATATCTCAAAAAAACTCACACACCACACACACACGTATATATATATATATATATATATATATATATATATTTGTATAATTAATAAATTTTCACCATTACATATGAGAGATGTGAGAAAGCAACATTATGTGAAGTGTAAAATTAAATTATATATAAATGTGTGACTTGTGAGTAGATCTAATCCACTGAAATTGTCATAATCTAATAGTCAACAATTGTATCGAAATTTATGCCCTTCAATCATGTCCATATATATATACATATATATGTTGTTATCAATTAATAAAATAGAGTTGATTCAATAGTACGAACGTTCACACATTCAAGGTTGTAAGTTTCAAGAATATATATATATATATATATATTTTTCAAACATTGAATTATTATAAGGGTAGTAGGCATAGGTTAAGATTAGGAATAATTAATGTATGATAAGAAATTATTCATTCATTGGTTAAGTGTGAATTTTTTTTCCAATTTTCTGTGTCCTTAGAACACATCGCAACACTACCTTCATAATCCTTAAAAGGGCTGAGAAATAAAAAATATTCTCCAGAACTTATCTTCGTATAGCTTAATTAATCTTATAAAAAATGCTACTCTTAATTAAAGTCTTCGCTGCATCTTCTTTGTCATGATATATATATATGTATATATTAATTTTTGGTGGGGAAGGGTGTATTAAATTCAAAGAAACTACCCATACTAATATTTGAGTACAAAGGTGGTGAAACTTAAATCTTTAATGTTTTAGAATCAAATGTTACATCATTTTTATCTTGCATCAATAAAATATTTCAAATTCCCAACTTTTGTTGTTCACCAAATGGTCAGATTTGTTATTGAATTGTCATGAAATTTTAGTGAATATTATGTGGAATTCAAAAGAATTCAACCACTCCTACATGTTACATCATTTTTATCATGCATCAATAAAATATTATCAAACTCCCAACTTTTGTGGTTCACCAAATGGTAAAATTGAGGGATTTTTTATTTTTTTCCTTGGAGTTTCTTATTGAGTTGTCATGAAATTTTACTGAAACTTGTGCGGAATTCAAAAGAAGACTTCAAACAAATTTATAAGTAATCGGTAGAATTTGAATAATCCAAATTTAATTCCATTTTAATCAAAGAATGATAACCATTTATGACATACTAGCCATTGCTAAAAAGAAATAATCAAATCCATTGGACTTTGACATGCTGTGGGAGTGGCTTCTGCTGTTAGTGACAAGAAGTTTTCTAGGGGTGAAGCCTCCTTTCTTATTAATGATATTAAGGCTCTGTGTAGAGTTGTGGGTGTCTGTAAGTGTCAGGCCATTTTCAGAAACGAAAACCGTCTAGCACATAATCTCGCAGCTCTTGCCTTGTCCTCTTCGGAGGCTCTTTACTGGCACAATGTCAGTGTAAATTGTATTTTCCCTCTCTCGTAATATATGTTCTCCTTTCAAAAAAAAATCCATTGGACCTTCCCAAACTAATTTCCAGCAATACATTGACTAGTCATATTATAAGTCATAGTCATGAAGTCAAGTTAACTGTGAATGAAATGTCTAAAAATTGGGAAGGAGCCAAATCCCAAGCTCTTGGTGTCATTCTGTGATCCACAAACCCAAGATTCTTTATTGGAAAAAACTAGACCTTTGTGTCTTACACTTTTTATTTGCTAAATTCTAACCTTTTTCTTTGTCAATTTCTCACAATTTTTATTTGGATATTTCCAAAAAGCTCCCCAATGTTTACTGTAAATATGAAAAGACACCTTATATTTTCATAATTGATAATTTTACATTATGATAGTTAATTTAATAATCAAACAACACCTAATTGTTAACAATTCTTTTAGAGGAATGAGATTACCGTTAGTGGTAGTAGGGTAAAAGGCAAACGATGCTGCATAAGTAAATATCAATAATTTAAAAAACAAAAAAAAAAAAGTCGAATAACAAAATAAAACTTATTTTTTCTCTCATTTCTTAGTCACCAGCCATCTCTTCTCTCTCTATTCCTTTACCCTTGTTTCTATACCTCTCTCTTCTTCCTTCACCTTTCTCTCTCTCTCTTTTCTTCCTTCATTAGTCTTTCTTCACCCCTCATTGATCTTTCTCTTTTCTCCTGTTTGCTCTCTTATCTCTTTATTTATCTGTGTCTCCCTATCTCTTTTTCCATTATATGGATCTATCTCTCTACTCTCCATATTTGATCTCTCGCTTTGTCGTTTCTCAGCAACCGCATTTTTATGCCTTTGTTGTGATGAGATGATTCATTAATGCCTCTAGCGCTTTCCCCTTTAAGTGTGATGGTTGTTGAATTTGTTTTAGATTTTTAGATTTTGAGTATGATTTTGTTAATTTGTTTGTGAGTTTGGGTGTGATAAGAATGGATCTGTTTTAGGTTTTTGTTGTTAATCAAGTGTGATGATTATGGATTGATGAGTGGTGATTGGACTTTGGGTGAGGTGTATTGGTGCTTCTGATTTTGGACGTTGTTTTTATGTAGAGATTGGTTTTTGGGTGCTTAAAGGTGAGGGTCAAGTTAGTGTTTGGGGAGCAATTGAGGGGTGTTTAGGGCTGTTTAGTAACCACTTGATGGTGCCCTTTCTATTTCTTCAACAAAGAAAAACTTATTATTGATGAAGCGATGGAGGGCACCTAAAGTGCTTTTTCTATTTCTTCAAAATTTTAATTTGTTTTTGTTTTTTTTTTCTACTTTTATTATTATTATTAATTGAATAAAAATTACATTTATTTAATAAAACAAGGGCAATTTTGACTTTTCACATTCAAACATAACTTTTTTTTTTTTAACAGAATGGTAACACAGGGGGTTTTTTACTAAAAATGAACCTATGGGTTGCCTTTTCACATTTGCGGCAAACGTTAGGGTCTTTTAAAAATATCCCATTTTTATTCCATGACTCTCTCATCATTGTGTGTCAAAGAAAATGTATCATTATCAAAATGCGATTACTTTTAAAAGCTTGGTGCCGCCTCACTGGACTTCAAAGTTTTGAAGAGTTAGAGTATGGGCAAACTATTATCCATCCACATGATTGAAGGTGCATGTTTTAATATTTATATATATACAAGCAGCCGGCTTGTTCTGATTGCTGAAAGATTTTGTCGGCACAAGAAAATTATAAATAATTGAAATGCCAAACTGGGCTTCTTATTATTTTTTTATTAATCTTATAATTTATTTAATTAGCTTGTAAAAATATGTTACCTAATGTAATTTAATGAGTTAACCGTTTCGGAAACTTGACTATTACCTGTAAATTAGCAAAGGCCATTAAAATTTAATTGGGGTCAAGCACTTTTGGAGTAGTGCTGTTTAGACCCGAATATTTATTTTGTACACACCCTTTCAAAATATAGAGTATAATCTATACAATACAGAAGTTAGAGTACTTAGGAAATTGTTAAAATGTACTAAAATTTTGAAGAACCAATTTATATATGAGTCCGATCCATTTATTGTTAGAGAAAATATAGGAAATAACTATTTTTTGAGGTTGAATTTGAAAAACAACCATTTTTTAAGATTTTATATTTATACAAAGTGTATTTTTTCCTAAAAATAGTTATTCTTGCAAAAGTTTGGAAAAAAAAAAAAAAAGTTAGTGTTCAACTTAGAGCTAAAAAAAGGGTCATTTTTCAACTTAATCCTTGTTTGTTATTGCAATTAAAATTACTTGACTAGATTCAAAGATTTTTCATTTTTGGGTCTGGCTCAAACTCTTTTCATGGTAGACTAATACAAAGCAATGTTTTGGGCATTGTGAGTCAAGGCCCACAGCTCAATGGCGCCGGGTTGAAATATATGAACATGGCGTGCAATTAAAAGGCCTATGAAAAGCTTTGTTTTCTTTTTCATAATGATATAAATTTCAATTTAGTTATTAAAATATATATTTTTATGCATTCTGAATACTCATTAGTCATTACCCCTACCATTTTAAAAATTTATCAATTTAGTCATATTGACCAAAAACTTGGCGCCCAAACATGACAAGAGTTACACAAAGATGGATTTTTATTTCAATTAGGATAATTGAAATGACGTAATTGCCAATTTAAAAAGCTGAGAAGCACAAAATTACCATCTCTTTATTATAAAAATATCATTGACCATCTTCTAATCAATTTATGACACATCATCCAATCATATTTTCGAAAAAAAAATTATGGAAAATAAGATTTTAAAATTGAAAATCTGATAAAAAAAAATCTGATGATTAAAAAGATTATATTTTAAAATTAAAAATTAAAAATTATATAAATATAAATATAAATCAATTTTCCACCAATCATAAATTTCCAATCTATATTTAAATTAAAAATTATATTTAAAAAGTAAAATGTTAACGTATTCTTGTTGTATTTTTAAAGAATGTATTTTTTATTTGCCTTTTATGTGTTTTTGATTGGTTTGTTACTTTCTATGTATTTTTGAAATGTCACAGGAGTCTAACCTGAGTCAATTTTTACTATCTCGATAAGTGATAACCTGGGGATATGGTCCATAATACACGTGATTTCACAATAGTAAGGACAAAAAGATGTTACAATCATTTTTTGGTTAACTACATAAATTTTGTCCATGACAATGTGCATAAAATTTATGTAGTTGTAGGTTGCCTTTGACAACGTACAAAGAATGCATGTTGTGGAATGTAAACTTTACAGTAAATTATAAAATCATACAAAATTACATGACAACAAACAAAACCATGCATTTGCAAATAAAGTGTGCATGATTTTGCATATTGTTATATAGTTTTGCATGATTTTGTATGTTACTGTAAACTATCGATGTTAATGTATTCTTATTATATTTTTAAAGAACTTATTTTTGAATTGTTACACTATGTCTTGTTAATGTATTTTTGATTGGTTTGTTACCTTTTATGTATTTTTGAGTTGTTATATGAGTTTAACCTAAGTCAATTTTTACTATTATGACAAATGATAAACTAGAGATATGGTCCATATTATGTGTGATTTCACAGTAGTAAGGACAAAAAGATGTTACAATCATTTTCTGGTTAACTACAAGAAATTTTGTTCACGATAATGTACATGAGGTTTATGTTATTGTAGGTCGTCTATGACAATGTATAAAGAATGCATGTTGTGGAATAAGTTTATAGCAACGTGCAAAATCATGCAAAACTATACAATAACATGCAAAACCATGCATATTGGTAAAACTGTGCAAAACCATGCAAATAAAGTGTTTTTTCATAAAGAGTAAATTATAATTTAGTTATCTAGTTAAAATGTAATTACTAATGGAACGATATTGTCAATGTTATTACAATTAACCCCTTTCCGTTAGGGAATCTCCGTTAAATTTGATAGTCAATAGTATAAATATAATCAAAAGACTAAAATGCCCTCATAATGAAAAATTAAATAAAAGAATTTATTTAAAAATAAATAAAAGTAAAAATAAAAATGTTCTTTTCATCTGGAAAGAAACATCAACCATCTATTAACAAAATCAGTACCCATCTTTAACCTAACTTCAAAATATCAGTAGAAATTGAAAAATAAAAAGTCACCAACCTAATGTGCAATCTTCAATTTTCAACCCACAAAAATCATTAACCATCACCAGTCAAAATATCACCAGTCACATATGGGCATTGATTTTGTTAATGGATGGGTTTGCAAACTCATACACTCATTGTAATCACTAGTTCAAAAAATCATCAATAATCACCAGTAAAAAAATCTTCAATAATCACCGGTTCAACTCAATCAACATATAATTATCGACATCTTCAAAAAAAGAAAAAAAAAACCAACAATCAACCCAAAAATACAAAATAACCAAATCATTTAAAAAAAATCACAAAAAAAGGAAAATTGAAAAAATCAGACCTAATTGGGTTTTGAAGCGAACCTAGATAAAACTCATTCATATTAGTTCGTTTTAGAACTCGGATGAATTTGGGTTCTTAAACGAACCCAGATAAATTTAGGTTCTGTTGAACGAACCGAACTTTCAACTGGGTTCGATGCAAACCTAGAGTCTTTAGGTTCGCATCGAACCCAGATGAAATCTATGTTTATTTAATAGAACCCAAATTCCATCAATGAACCCAGATGAATCTGGATTCGAAGCAGAAGAAATGACAAAAAAGAAGAGTAAGAAAAAGAAGAAGAAGAGAAGAAGAGAAGAAGAAGAAGGAGAAAAATGAAGAGGAACAAGAAAGAGATGGTTTTGTGGCTAGTAGGAAAGAATAGAAAGGAGAGAGAGATCTAATTAAAAAATTAATTTTAAAAGAAAAATAAAAGATCAGGTAAATAATGTTAAAAGACAATTTTATCCTTCAATCTGTTAATCCTAATCAAGATGGACTAACAACAGGTGAGTTTATTATAATAAAAGTAAAAAGTTAGCTTCGCTTGTAATTACATTTTAATTGAATAGCTAAATTATAATTTACTCTTTTGTAAATATATATTGAAAATACTTTATTTACTAATAATAATGCATGTTGTTATTTACAACAATATGTATTCTTACGGTTTTATAACAAAACACTTTATAACAACATGCATTCACATGGTTTTAGCAATATGCATAATTTTGCATATTTTTATATATGATTTTACATGATTTGTTACGTTGTCGTTAACCACCAATGTTAATGTATTCTTATTGTATTTTTAGAGAACGTATTTTTGAATTGTTACACTATGCCTTGTTAATGTATTTTTGATTAGTTTGTTACTTTTTACGTATTTTTGAATTGTTACATGAGTTTAACCTGAGTCAATTTTTACTATTTTGACAACTGATAACCTAGGGATATGGTCCATAATAAGTGTGATTTCACAGTAGTAAGGATTAAAAGATGTTACAATCATTTTTTGGTTAACTACAAAAAATTTTGTCCACAACAATTTTTAAAAGATAACATGCATGAAATCTATGTTATCATAAGTCATCTATGACAATGTACAAAAAAATACATGTTGTGGAAGGAATTTACAATAACATGCAAAATCGTGCAAAACTATATAACAATATGTAAAACCATGCATGTTAGTAAAATTGTGCAAAACTGTATAAATAAAGTGTTCTTTGTAAATATGTGTTAACGTCGGAAAATGGTTTCCTTAGTCAACGAGGTTGTTTTAGGGCCCAAGTTGCAGTTTCGGACGGTTAATGGAATGCATGCAAAGCAGTAAGAATGAGAAGGAGAGGTTAGAGGCGAGGAGAAGAGACACGAGAGATTTTTAGAGTGGTTCGGCCCAAAAAGATGCCTACGTCCACTGTTCACTCTCTCACTATTTTGACAGAGTAATGACACTCAAAAGTTGGATCTCCTTTTACAGTGAAATTCGTCCCCTATTTATAGAGAAAGAGAACATGCTACAGTGAAACAGAATAAGACAAAAGTAAACAGTTAGCTACAGTTACAATGATAGACAACATTTAATGTGCCGGGATCTTAATTAATGCGGCTGACAGTGCATTAAATGCGGTCGAAAATACATTAAATGCGGCCGAATCCGTCGCTTCTGAGGTTTGCCCAAGGGAGATTTTTGAGGATTGGGTCGGATATGTCATGATGGGCTATCGAGATCTTGATCACAGCTTCTGGTGGATATAGCGTGCATGACACGCTTTGGAACTGTACTCTGCATGGTGCCTTTGACTTCTGTTAACTGAGACTCTTAGGAGCGAGGCTAGGATGGATCTTCCAGCAGATGGAATATCAAGTCAGCTTGGAGAACAAGTGAATCTCTGATACGTATAGCTACCCGGAGAGTCAAGGAGACGGATCTCAAGTCCACACGTTCACAACTGGTCATGGCAGTGAGGCGGGCAATATTGCGAATAAAGGAGTCGGTATACGACCACGCTCAAGGATTAGCGATTGGTTTAGCCGGATCATCTTGGACGAGAAGGACTTGTTGAACATTTCTGATGAATGGTTCCGCTTGGCGGATATCTCGTACGGACAAAATGATCGAATAGCCGGACAGTCAATCATGGCGGATAATCTAGCGAGCAGGCTTGACGGACACGGCCAGCGGTTAGCGGTCAGTCTGAGTGATGAGAACCAACGGTCAGTGATTAGGACCATCGGTTAAAACGAACGAGTAGAACTGACGAAGAGACCGACGGTGAGAGTGGCGGATGGAGATAGCGGTCAGAGCCAGCGCTCAGAATTGGCGTCTGCGGTCAGAATCAGCGGACAGGCTGAGCGATAGCGATTAGCGGTCGTGACGAGCGGTCACAAATGGGCCCTCCGTCAGGAAGGCGGATCGGGAGAGATATCGGATTATTGGGCCTTTGAGAAACTGGGCCTATACTGTGGATCCTTCTGGACCCGAATATTCTGATAGCTAAAATATTCATAACTCATATTCAAAGCACTTTATTTACTAATCATAATGCATGTTGTTATTTATAATAACATACATTCGCACGATTTTAGTAATATGTATGATTTTATACGCCGTCATATGATTTTGCATGATTTTATATGTTATCGTAAATCCTGTTCATAACATACATTATTTGCACGTCATCATAGGTGATTTAGGACAATATAGGCCTTTGCATGTGATGATTGTTGATGATGAAAAGAGAGTACCTTTACAGGTGATGGCCTGACCTTGAGTAGCCATAGCTGACACTGCAGAGTGTGACCAGAAAAATGAGAGAGAGAGAGAGAGAGATAGTAGGTTATGCCGTTACGGTTAGTGGAGAAATTGAAAACTCGACTCAAGAGCCAGAGAAGTGACATCATAAATAATATCTATGTAATTGTTTTTTTTAAAAAATAAATATCTATGTAATTGTCGTACCCCTTATTAGCTGCTTTAGACAATTTCCATATGCGTTTGTTTCATTTTGGACCTATTCTCGTTTTACAATTTATCAACTTGTTCCCAATTTATTTTATAAAATTCAACATTATATAAGATGCAATTTGACATTATGATGTGCGTGTTTAAAAGAATAAAAAACAAAACAAAACATTATGGTATTGCAGGCTTGCAGCATCACCGAGAGCACAAACAATTTAATTTAGTTAACTTGCGCAATGAGAAAAAGCACTACTTTTTCCTTCTAATTATTATTATTATTTTTAATTTTAAACATTCTCAAAATTATTGAAAGTATTGACAAACAAATGTATAGAAGTAAACTTAATTTACTATTATGCAACACCATGAACGTTAGTGGAACAAAAAGACTAAAAATACTATTCAAATTATTAAGTTTGACTAACAATCAACTTACAGAGAGACTAAATTAATGAATTTCTAAAATGTTAAAGGTGATGAGTATTCAAAACATACAAGTGAGAATAAAATAATATTTTAGTAAACGTTAGAGGCTAAATTAAAAAATTTTCATATGCAAATCCCCCTTACAATGGTGTAAATGGAAATTCAATTTTAATTTTTTTACATTAGAAATTTCGCTAGTTGATGCCCAAAAATCATTGAAAATCTTGATCTCTCTTCTTCAACAGAAAAGGACCTTGCCCCTCTCAATAAAAATATGAAAGAATGATTACATTTGAAAAGAAATCAATAAACTTATATTCAGATAGGTATCTCATAAATGGTATGCACAGGGAAATAATAATTCATGTGGTAGTCATATAGTCATGAAAAGTGAAAACCAATGCAGATTGTAGACCGCATAGAACAATGTGACTAAATAAGATATCACCAAACTTTCAGATCAAAAGACCCAAAAAAAAAAAGAAAAAGAAAGGGGTGATCCTGAATTATACATAGCTATCATACAAGCAATCTCCATTAATTTGGTTATGAAATTCGATACACTCCAATTAATCATTGTCTTGATGGGCATATTGAAATTCATGAAACCTCAATTACCTTAAAAAGAAAGTCATGAAATTCATCTAGTGTTTTTTTTTTTAAAGTCCTCCAAAAATTCAATCAAAATTTCAATTAAAACCTGAAACATGTGATCTTCTTATGGCTTGTCGACTTTTTTTCCAAATAAATTGGAGAAACCGTGGCTGGCAACTATCACATATATGAGGACGATCCAGCGACTGAAGAACCGTCCACCGAGCTGAGGTTACAAACCTTGCCATTATTATACTTCTTCTTGCTACTGCCCCCTCCGCAAGTAATCGAAATCTCACATCCGAATGCATTCCCGAAGCAGGAAAACAGCCCGATGTCCGACTTCCTGCGTGGACGGCCTCCATGCTTGCTATTTGCTCTCATTTTGGCATGATCATATATGGGTGGCAGCTCCGTCCTCCACCTATCTAGCTTCGTCTTCAGCTCTTCTTCTTGGCTTGCCTTTGCTGTCCACTCCTCCGTTATCGCGCTTCCTTCGTCGTTTCCTGCCGGCGTCTTGGCGGGTACCGGCACCTTGTACAACCCTTTAGCGATTGCTGCAGCCACCACTGACGCCGAGGGTCCCACGTCGGATGAGCACAACGATTCGTTCACCATGCTACCACTCCCTTCTTTAAAACCACCGTTAACAACAGAATCACCTTGTGGTTTCGGATAATGATCGTGTTGTTTTGGGGATTCCTGTTTCGAACAATCCTGTTTGAAGTAATCCTCACTGGTTAGATCCGTCTTATCGCTCTGTGACCTGAGTAGTTTCGCCTGGGTTTTGGTTTGTCTGGACCTGTCGAGATTTTGATTCCGATGGTCATTTTGCTGCACCTTTTTTGGTTTCTTATTATCATTGTCATTTGTATGTTTATTATAACTGTGATCTTCTATGAGATCACTGTAGGCTTCACCTGTGGGCGCGCATAGCTCCATGAACAAAGGCATGCTACGCATGGTGTTATCCAGGAGGTTTACACCCAAGTTGAGGATACCCTGAGGGCGACCTGAGGGTCGGCGTACTTGTAGTGCAACGTAGCGGGTGGTGGAGGTGGTGTTGAGAAGAGAACCAAAGAGGTGGCTGGTGAGGACCTTCACGGTGCCAATGAGGGCGTCCTTAACCCACGCGGCAGCATAGATTTCAATGATGATAGATGACGTTTCGTCGCAAAGGAACCTGTCGTCGACCCTGAAAACGAATTTCTCATTCCAGGAAGGGTTGTTCAAGCCGTCTTGGTCGACCCTGGTGGTGAGTTTGCGTTCAGGGTCGATCCAAGCCACAGCGTAGGTCTTCATGGTCTTGGAGACAAGGGCCAGGTCAAGGGCGGAGATGACATTGATTTCCAGGACCCGGGGAGGAGCAACCATGGTGGCAGGAAGAGGAGGAGGAGGCCGATCGGTGTGGGTCCCAGTCACGGCGACAGGGACTGTTAGGGTGCAAGCTGTTCAGGAAATATATTGTATGAGAGCTATGAAATTGGAGACCTGAAGAAATGGGAAAATAATATATGAATGGGAGGAATTTGGCGAAATGTTAGGGAGGTCAGTTGTGTGGGGTGGTTTTTGGACCATCGACTAAAAATAGGCTTAATGGACAAAACTGCAATAGTTATGATCAGTTGGGGGCTCTATTTATCCAACCTTTCAATTAACTTTTATGTTAGATTCTTAGAGGTTTAACTCTTATATATGCGTAAAAAAAACCTTAAGATTTATACGTAACGAAAACAAAAATAATGAATAAAAAATATATAAAATTGTATATAAGTATTCCAAGCGGGGCATGTGCCACCCCTAGTCCAATACTGGATCTGCCGGACATAGGTTTGACTTTCCATAAGTAGAAAATTAACATAACCTATTGACATTGCATTGTCAACTGATTTTTGACCTACAAGTTGATAATTGCTAGAAATTTTGGAAAGGTGACGGGACCCTTCCCAAATCCCTCCTCTGAACCTGAGAAAGGCCCCGTAGCACCTCGAAAAAATTTCCACTAACCCTATACTCAGCCCGAAGGAACCCCTTCAAGGCACCGAAAATCATTTACTAGATATTTTAACTTCTTTTAGAAGGTGACAGTGATAAAAATTTTTCGCTTTTTAATAAAAATTTCGGCAGCATGCCGTCTGTTTTCTAAACTATACCACCCTGTAAATTTCAAATACAATTTATAAAAACACTTCTATGAAATCCATTTCTCAACTTCTAGAGCCTCCGGCTCCTTTCTCACAAACAACCACAAACAAATCATAAATTTTAAAAATAGGATTTCATAAAACGTAATAAAACATTTTATCTAATGCATCCACTATTTCTTTAAAATATTTACCACTATGTACATCAACATATATACATGATCAGAATAACAAAATATATACATGTAGTAGGTGTCGTCCTATATGTCCGCCTGCACGTCTGATTGAACCTCGTCGGCTGGACGACTAGTTCTTGCACCTGTGGGAGAATTTTTAAGAAAAACATTTAAAAAAAAACGTGAGTTTATACTCAGTGAGTGGTAGTAACTTTTTAAATTAAAACTTATTTCTACACTTAAACTTCTTCCAAAAACAGTTTAATAAAACTAAAGTATTTTTCTAAAATATTTTCTAAAACTCATTTAAAACTGCTTTTGAATCTCGTTCTAAATTTCTTTCTAAAATTTTCTGAAATGTTTTCTAGTTCTCGCCTAAATGGTAACACAGGGAATATCTACTCCTGGCGTGGTAGCATATAAAATCTAGCTAACCACTAGGAGTGAGGATTTACCATGTGTAGTCGCTGAAAGCGGGCTCACGCTGCGGACCGACTACACTACCCTATACGTGCATACGGATCACTCATACCTCGCTCACACATGAGTCGACTAGACTCAAATCTCACTGACTTCCTCTCATCTACCGTATCACGCATAGGGCATTCGGCCGGGTACTAAACTGGGGCTAGGGTAAACCATAGGCTATTAAAATTTTTTTTTCTTAATATACTAATATATTCTAAATCTTAAGGCAATAAGTCTAAAATATTTAATTCTAGCACATTCTCATATACAGAAATAATAAACTAAAATCTTTATGCTAGAATTAAAATATAAATTCAATTAATAAATAAATAACTATTAATAATAAATTCTTTTAATTTAAAATAAACTTTAAAAAGATATAAATGTTAAAAACTTATAATTCCACTCACAACACGCCCTCGGATAAAATCCGAGCCTCCTCTGTATGCCTCCGGAAGTCTCTGCTTTTACCCTAAAACATCAAATATCCATTTAGGGTCACTTAACTCATTCAAATAACATTCAAAATCAATAAAAATCCAATTATCTCTATGTATATCCTTTAATGCCTGAACTTTCGGATATGAATTTCTATTCAACCGGAGTTTTCAAAATCCATTTTCTTTACATAAATTCTACTTATTCTTTTCGAGGAATACCTCAGTATACTCAATTTTATCGACGGAAACTCGGAATGAAAATCAACTGGATTCGCTTACTAACGAAAATCACTTTTCGCTCCGAATTTCCGACAACTTCACAAATCAATCCTCTAGTATTCTAACACCCAACTATGATTAAATAAACCGTTTCAAATGTTAAACGAACGCGTTTCGAAGGGTTTCGGAAACCGCCCTTCAACTCGTCCGTTTAGCTTTGAAATAGATCCTAAACTTCTCGTTTTCGAAATCTAACTTCAAAAGATTATTCTTTAACATCTAAAACATCAATCTAATGCTTTAGATTCGAAAACGGGATCAAATTCCATAAAAACCCATTTTTTCTCTACGACTTCACTCTCTCGTTTTATCTATTTTTCTTCCATCAAATCACTCCAAAATCATACCAAAATCATCCTCACATAACCCTCTTATCATCCCTAATCTCTGATTTGAAAATAAACGGAAGAAAAAAAATGGATTTCATACGAAGCATCAAGCTTAAAACTGAAATAACTCACCAAATAGGCAACTGTTTTACTTCAAATTTTGGGGTTAGCTAAAGGGGATGACGAGGAACAACTTTTGTGAAGAAACTAAGATGAAATTCGGACTGAATCTCCTTCTCTTCCTCCCTCTCTCTCTCTTTTTTTTTTTCTTTTCTTTTCTTTTTCTTTTTCTCTCTCGGCTCACCCGCTCACGCTCTGTTTTCTCTCTTCTCTCTCTCTTTTCTCTTTTAATCTCACGGCACAATTTTGCTCATATAAGACAAAATAACATATAATTATATTTTATTACTCAATTACTAAAAAGTCCCTCAAGAAAATCTCACTTTATAACCTCAAACTTTCACTAATTATACTAGTGACCCAAAATCAATTCTATTGGTCCACTTGACACAATCTAATCCACTTATTTTTTCAACCAATCCATGGATGACACGTGGCACATCCATAACCATTACTTTTTAAAGCACTTATCTCCTTTCTTATTGGTTGAATTCCGTGAGCTCACATCGCTTGATTAACACGTAATTCACGCCTAATGACTTTGTAATCGTACCGGGGTTAGTCAAATGATATCTGACTTGTGATACGAAAATATAGTAAACTTTAAATAACACTACTGGAGGCCTACGATTCAACCGTAATTCAATTTGAATATTTCTAGTACCATAAAATAATAAATCTGGGTGAAAATTTAACCTAAACACAATTTAATATACTATTCGATCCGAAAAATATTCTAAAAATATTCCACGGTTATCTAAACTTCAAATTGACCATGAAATAATCTAATTGGGTCTCTTACCTCTTAATCCTATGCTTCGCGAAATTTCTGAATAAAGTTTAGGTCATGAAAACTCAATATTTGGAAAATAGTACAATTTGACTGGAATATTTCGGGTCTCCTGAAACTCAATCAAACGGATTCCGTTTCATTTCGTTTCAGCTCCCCCAATGTCCATGACCTATTTCGGACATTTTCGATTCTTAGGGCTCTTTTTCAAAAATCACTATTCATCCGAAGATGTTTCCGTCCGAAAATACTATTCATCGAAAGTTTTCGTTTTTCACCAAAACAAACTCTAAAATTTTATATACCCTAATCAGATCTTAAATCATTTTTTGGCTCTATTTTTGGATCAATATTTCATATACTACTCAGGTACATAGAATGTAATGAAAAATTAGGTTCGGGGTGTATCAAAAGGACTTAGCCAACCCTTTTTTTCCACACAATTGAGGCCATTGCCGTTTTCCAATACAGTGAGGCATGAGTGTCCATTGCTGCATCCTAGCGACAGCTCAACATTGAGTTGTTATCAAAATTTGAAAATTTAGAGTATAAACGGTTCCCCATTAATAAAAGATCAGAGTGTTTGTTACTTCCATGGCTTTCTAAATTTCTCTGTAATCTTTGGGGTAATATCTTTCTAGATTGATAATGATAAACAGTCTGTCATGATCTAAGTATGTTTTGTGCTTACCTCAAGTGAGGATTCTGCACATCAGAACAGATGCTACGATCCATTACTACGGTCCCCATCCATACTTAGTATTGAGCATAGTCACAATGGTATCCATTCAGGCCGTGAGGAAAGGCCGCCCTCGTGGGGAGAGTTCGAAGCTATGCTCTGTGGTGTGTTTGGTGTGTATGTTATCCAGCTTTTCCTTGACTGTGTTATCTGGATGAAAGTTCTTGGTTCTTATCTTCCAGATAAAGACCTCATGATTGGTTGGGATGCTCTTACAAAATTTGCACATCTTCAAATTCTCCCAAGAGGTCTTTAACACAAACGGTCTTTTAAACCTTTTGTTTCTCTCCAGAAAATTTATCCTCTCACACTTGTTGCTCCAAAATTTCAATGTATCACAAACAGGCTTCTAACTCTTTGTGCAGAAAGACATGACCAGTTTAACCATGCCCAACCCTCTTTGGACCAACCTTGAGTTTTTTTATTAAGCTTTCCTTCAAGCTCAATGAAGATGTAAACCCCACTAAAGCCACCTATTCTGGAATGACTCCATCTGATTTATATATAGCCCGACTTGAATGTCAACAGTTACTACATCAAAGCCTTATTGAGCCCACTTCCTCTCCTTGGGCTTACCAAACCTTTTATGTAGACAAACGGGCTGAACAAATTCGTGGAAAAAAATATCTTGTTATTGATTACAAACCTTTGAATCAGTTTTTACAAGATGAAAAATTTCCTATCCCAAAAACCAACACCCTGTTTGCCCAGCTGGCTGCTGTTAAAATCTTTTCCAAATTTGACTTTAAAGGTGCTTTTTGACAAGTTGGTTTTGATTCTGCTGACAGATATAAAACTGCTTTTTATATCCTCGATGCTCAATATCAATGGACAGTTTTACCCTTTGGATTGAAAACTGCTCCATCCCTTTTTCAAAAAGCTATGACCCGAATCTTTTACCCTATTCTCTCATCCACTTTGATTTATATAGATGATATTTTGTTGTTTTCTACCGACACTTAATCTCATCTACCTTTACTCTATCAGTTCTATGACCTGGCTCATGCACATGGAATAATGCTTTCTGAAAAGAAAAGTATTATTGACCGACCAGACATTATGTTTTTAGGAATGATCATATCTCAAGGCACTTTCAGCTCTGGATCTTATCTTACCACTCAATTATTGTCTTTTCCAGAGACACATCTTTCTGTCAAACAAATTCAACAATTTCTCGGTATTGTCAATTATGTTCGTCATTTCCTCCCTCATGTGACTTAGTATACTGCTCCTCTCTCTGCTTTACTAAAGAAAAACCCAGCTTCTTGGTCGTCTATTCATACTAATGTAGTACAACAATTGAAATAGCTTAGTCAAAATCCTCCACCTTTGATTATTTTCTCAACTGGTCAATTAATCCTTTAAACTGATGCTAGTGATCATTACTGGGGTGCTATTTTTCTTGAAGACCGCAATCAACAGCACTTTTATTGTGGTCATATTAATGGATACTTTTCTGAATCCCAAAAACATTACCATACGATTTATAAAGAAATCCTTGTTGTCAAGTATCGTATTCAGAAGTTTGATTTTTATCTTCGCACCACCACTTTTGCTGTACACATGGACAACTCCTCCTTCCCTAAGATCTTAGACTTTAATAATAAGATTCCCTCTTCTCCATTATTATTAAGGCTAAAAGATTGGTTTTTCAGATATGATTTTACTGTTAAACATGTAAAAGGTTTCACCAATATATTAGTTGATATGTTATCCCGACCTTCCCACATCAAGCTTCTCACATCTCACCAGACTATCCCATCTGTTCTTATGGCTTCTTCATCCTCTTCACCTGATCTTCCTGACCTTTCAACCACTACCGTTGAAACTTATCCTCCAGAGCTTTTGAGCTCTCTTCCTCCAAATTCATCTCCCACTGTTTAACAGATCACCACTTTTGCCAAAACTCATAAGTTGTTTTACTATTCCAGACTCCGATGTCATCATCATCCTTACCATCTTCATAATCCTCTCAGGCATTTCCCTGATATTTTTCCTTTATGGCATTTTTCTCAATTCTCTCTTGAAGTCCTCTGGTATCTTTGGTGTCTTGCTATCACTCATCACTTCTCTATTTCTTTTCCTGTCCAAGCTCTGTATGTCAATCTCCATAATCCTAATCAATAAGACTCTTATATCTGGACTTTTCCTCAGTGGTTTGACCCTTTACCAGTTTGGCGCCGTGAGCTCACCCGCATTATGGGTTACTATAATCTTTGGAAACTTTCCCCAAACATGGCCCGTGAAGTAACGTGCATTTGGATTCTACATCGCCCATACTTCTGTAATCCATAGAGAAACCTGATTTGGTCCCACAATCAAAGTTATGAATGAGATACTTTGTTTAATTTTGATGAGCTATACCCTACCAGACGTCCTGCACTCCTCAATTTTTCTGTGATGTCAATAAAGCTCTTCCTGATGAACTGTTGATCTTGCCAGATGCCCCCCTCGTAATCCCTCACTTAGTTGGCATCCATTTCAAGATGCTGAACCTCTACAAAACTCACAAGACCCTATGGATCTAGACACTCCTGGTGATTTTCCTTGTCATATCTGTGGGGCCTTTGACTCTGATAATGAAGACCATGTCAACTGCAACCTCACTTTTTCCCCTTGATCTTACCATAAATTATGAAGGCATCGAAAGTTTGTTTGTCTTTTTCTAATCATGTACTGGTACTGTTTTCTTTTTGACTATTTGGTTGTAATATCGTTTGTCTGAAATGGCCCTACATGTCGGCCACCTTTCAAGATTGCTTGGTTTACTTTGTATCTTTTCCTGCTATAAATATGTGTATTTTCAGACTCTTCGGCAGAGTCAATTCCCCATTAATAAAATATCAGAGTGTTTGTTACTTCCATGGCTTTCTAAATTTCTCTTTAATCTTTGGGGTAGTATCTTTCTAGATTGATAATGATAAACAGTCTGTCATGATCTAAGTATGCTCTGTGCTTACCTCAAATGAGGATCCTGCACATCAGAACAGATGCTACGATCCATTACTATGGTCCCCATCCATATTTGGTATTGAACATAGCCACAATGGTACTCATTCAGGTCGTGAGGAAAGGCCGTCCCCGTGGGGAGAGTTCGAAGCTATGCTCTGTGGTGTGTAAGGTGTGGGGCTCTCGGTCCAGTGTATGGTTATGTATATTATGAGTTGCCACTCAAATATGAATGTAAAATATTGTCTATCCAAATTTTAAAACCCGAAGACAGAAGGTTCTTGATGATTGTTAGTTGTGTAAGAGTAAATGGCTTCACGTGTTGAAGTCTAGGCTGTTCTCCCATTATTCACTTTCATTCTCTCTGGCCAGTCAGATGACAATTGTAAATGAGTTGATCCTATAAAGTTTCGGCAGTGGTCCCCAATGTAGTTGTGGCAGCGCATTTTTAGTTTTCTACCATGAAAAATAAACTTAGTTATATGATATAGTAAGAATTATTAGGTAGGTCCACGTAGAATTCCAACTTGCTAATATTATATAGTGACTTTGTAAGACTTTTTAACGTTATATAGAGATCAGATTCCCACACGAAAAAGCATGTATATAAGACCTCGTACATGATCTTTGCTATTAACATAACGGTCAAAGAGGCTTAATTTTAAATTGCCGTAGTTGAATTCTATTCTCAAGCTAAAAAAAAAATCATTTTCTTAAAAAATTATTTATTTATTAATAAACAAATAATTCTATGTACAGATATTAAGACAAGTGAGAGCAAATGGAGCTGGGTTCCGGAAGCTAAAAGAAATAAAGTTCAGATAAGACATTTAAAGCTGAAGTTGAACAATTCTATGTACAGATATTGACTAGGCCTAAATATGCTGTTGCTTGTGATTGAAGAAATTACAAGCTGAGCGCTTGTCGCTCTCTTTTAAAAATCTACAATGACAATTAATCCAAAAAATTATTGAAGTTGGTTAGAATTAGGCTAGAAAATATACTCCACATTCTCGTATTCTCAAGTCACATATCTTTTTCAAAGCATCAAATCCAATATGACAATTAAGTACAATCTATGTTCTAACGACCAGCTTTTCCTATAATTCTATCATGTTCATTCTAGTTTTCCAGGGATTGAAAACTACTACCCTCACCAGAACTCCAAAATGGATTCAACCTGGAAACTGTTCTCTCTTCTACCTGAAACATTAATTCTATCAGTCCTATTGGGGATTTTATTATTGCCATGTGTAAAGACCAACATTCATGATTATAGCACTTTAGTATACAAAAACTGTACAAGCCAGCAGAGCTTCATGACAGGCTCAATTGATCATGAATCTCGCTCACTAGCCCTTTCCTCTCTTTTTCAAGGACTATTGCCTCAGGCTTCCAAGTTGAGGTACTTTAAAGCCACCGCAGGAGGTGATAACAATGCCGTTTCTGGTCTCTTTCAATGCAGGGGAGATTTAACCAACCGTGATTGCTATGACTGTGTAAGTACCCTTCCTGAAGTATCGAAAAACTTGTGCAACAAGGCTGTGGCAGCTAGGTTTCAGCTTAATGGATGCTACTTTCGCTATGAGACTGATGAGTTTATTGAAGAAGGTGTAAACAAACATGAGTTGTTGCACAAGATTTGTGGTGAGAAGGGCGCGGCTATTGGATTTGAAGAGGTCAGAGATGAGGCATTCGCGGCTATGGAGAGCGGTGTAATTGATGGTCAAGGATTTTATTCTGGAGACTATGGCTCTGTGCATGTGCTGGCACAGTGTGATGGAGATTTAGGACGATGTGATTGTGGTGAATGTGTAAGCAGTGCTGCCCTGATTGCTCAAGAAGAGTGTATTGGTTCAATTTCAGGTCAAATTTATCTGGACGGTTGCTCTATTAGTTACAGTTACTACCCTTATGGAGTACCAGGCAACAAATACAATGGTAAGCTCAAAACATCAATATCTGCATCCTTTGAAATTAATATAGTATAAATTTCATTGGCATTCTCTATGATATGGACTAATAAAGTACTTCTCTTGCTATCTATTAGAAACCTTCCTTATGTAAGAAATCATCATGAAAATTGCTAGCTTATAGATGCATCTGCTTATAATTAGGCCAAATCACGTATCTATGTTATAACACTATGTACAAATTTGATTACAAGTTCTCTAAGAGATCGTTTGTTTTTTTTATCTGGAGACTGAACAGTATTGCTGAAGATTGAAAACTGAATAATGACTTAAACTTGAAATCCGAATAACATGTTTTTTTTTTTTTTTTTTTTTACTTACCTCTGAATATATCATAAACTTATTTGGTTTTTAAGGCTAAAATTGTCTAAAAACTAGTAATTTGATATTTATACTTTTTTAACTATTTGTTATTATATGATTTTAATTAATTTAATACTAACATCTAAAATAAATAATTTAATAAATTTCAAAATATTTTTATGTATATATTAATAATATTTTATTCATAATTAAAATATGATTAAAAAATATAGAAGTATTAAGTATATTTATATATTTAAATATATTAATATATTTAAGAAAATAACCAGAAAATGAATGTTTAAGTTGTAAATTAAAATATATTAGTTCAATTCCAAAACAATCTAAGATGAGATGTATTTAGATTTTTTTTTTCAAATATATTTTTTGTAAATATCAAGAAAAAAAATTGAGTAATATAAAATTAAAATAAATTTGAAATTGTATTATTTTGGGGAAGATGGATTTAGAATAAAAGCTTTTAAATGTCATTAAGTAATTTGTAATTAAGTGAAAAGTTAAAAATTCTAATTTAATTTTTCAATTGTTTTTGAGTAATTTTAAGTGATTTGACTACTTAAAAAAACAAATGAAAACAACTTAATAGATACAATTCAGCATTATTAAGTTTAAGTAGAAAAAACAAATGACCTCTAATTCTACCTTAGAGTATTATTAAGTAATAGTGCGTACACACACATATATATATATATATATATATATATATATATCTCTTAAATAAAGACAGTTATTTCCGTCTTGAATGAGTTTATTTCTACATATTTTCCCTTTTACTAACACCAGTAAATTACGCTGCATAGACAAAGGAGGTGGAAATAAGGTAGGAAAAACAGTGGCAATTGCTCTGGGAGGACTAGCAGCTGCAGGTTTGGGGTTAATTTTCCTAAAGTTCTTGAAATCTGTTGGCCAAAAAGATGACATATGGTTAGTATTCTAATCCTGACAACTTAATATATCATATGTTTGGTCATCTTATTATATCATAAGACGTATATGATTTTTTTTTTTATTTTGGGTGTTTACTTGGAGCAGATTGTTGAGAAGGGAATCAGCTTATATATTAATTTCTTGGATGATGACGTAGAAAATCTGGTGGGTGAGTGGATGGTTCGTTGGTTTTATGTTTCATTTTTTATTCTTATAAGAAAAACTACGTGTGTGCTGGTGGTTGCAAATTGGTGGGGGCGCAAGGGGAAATTGTGGAACATTGGTAAATCAACTTGTAAATTTAGAAAAGAGAAATGACTTCTGTCTTTAATGTAATAATTTATTTTCAAATTCTTTTGCATGGACTATGAAATGAATTTCAAACTAAAAACTGAATTAAGTCTTTAGTTGATTGATTTCTTTCATCTGCACACATTTTTTCTTCTTATCTCTTCTTTCCCTTTCTAATCAAATTGAATATCGAATTCCAATCCAAGGAAGACTAATAATCTGCTGCACTAAAGAAAGAAACTCATCTGAAAAACAGAAACCATCTGTTAAGTGGATCTAATGTGCTTGTGGATTTATCTCATTCAACTTATGTCTGTGGATTAAATGTTGATACTGTTTTAACTTGATCAGCTTACATAATTTTTATTATATTTTTTGTCACATAGTTATTAATATAATATGTTATTAAAATGTTATGTTTCACTTCATCGTTGCTCAAAATTCATTCTCATTTATCAACATATGCATAATAAAAGCTTATCATTAGCCTAGGTAATAGAATGACAAGGTCATCGGTCATTTAAGATTAGGGAGTTATCCCGTCCCCATCCCTGTCCCATCACCAACCTTACCTCTATACATACATTGTTTCCTATTCTTGTATACCTGTGTTTGATCGAAAATTTAAATATGAAATACAATGTTTTAATCTTTCTTTAATAATGTAACAAAAATAACTTTTTAATATAAACAGACACATACCACAAACCTACACAACAAACAATTTTCCATCTTCTTACAACATAAACATACTGATTATTAGGATCATGGGTTGCTCATGCACAACAAAACAACTTAATAGAATGTGAACAGATAGCACACATTTTCACCAAAAAAAAAAGCCAACATTTAGCACAAACCACCTCAACATACATCAGACAACTAGTCTTTACAAAACTAACATGCACTATCAGACACATACTTAAATCAACAACAGAATTAAACACAACACCAGTTATTTTCCATAAATCATACATACCCTTATAATTTAAACATATTATTTCAACACAACAATTTAAACATTTTGTACTCAATAAAATAGAGCATCAAATTCAACATAAACTAATGTTGAACTATCCATAAACGAAAGGAAAAAGAAATTATTAGTACAGATATCATATCCTAACCTGATCCACCAAAAAATCACTTTCAACTCAAATAGAAAAATTAAATAAAAATCTTTTATATTTCATCACTTAAAACAGAGCATCTTCTTCATTACAACTCAAACATGTAAAACTTCAATTTTTTTTTTTTTTTTGTTTTTAATAATCAATACCAACTCCAAACCCGATTTAACAACATCAAACAGAAAACATAGAATATTAAAAAATAACAAAGTTGCATACTTATCCAAAATTGCAAATCCATTTTCGCAAAAAGGAATTTTTTTTTTTTTTAATCAAAACAACAAGCTTAAAGATGTTTTTTTGACAAACCAACAGGTTATCCCTATTTCTTTCAAGAAAAACAGGTTATCCGTAAAGTTTCAAACCCCACGCGGCTGCAAAATCCTAACTTTATTGTTTAGTTTAGTACAAAACAAGAAACTCATGCAGATACAAAAGTAACATGAAAACAAAGAACACACCTTCCATTTGACTCACCTTTTTTTTTTTTTTTTTTTTTTTTTAAAGAAACTTTAATTTAGTTCCTAACATTTAACAAAATATTACTTTTTTACTAATTTTTACATTTCGAATTCTAATCATCTCTAACATTTTGAAAATGTATCAATTTAATCATTTTATGAGTCAAATATTAGTAAACTTTAATAGGGAGAAGGTTAGTGTGACTATTTTAACTTGAATATATTTACTTATTTTTAATACATATTTAATATAATTATATTTTATATTTTGAATTTAATATATAAAAAATATTTTTAAGTTTATTAAAAAAAAAAATCTCCATGGGAGACCCCGATCTCCCATGGAGACCATGCTTGTCCGGTGAGGGAGATCAAAAAACTAGTCTCCATCACCGGAGTGCAGATTAGAAAACTGGTCTCCATTAGACAGAGACCAGCTTGGTCTCCATCGCTGGAGACTTGGTCTTCAGATGGAGACCAACATTGGTCTCGGAGATCAGATTTGATCTCTAGCGATGGAGACCAGAAAGTCTCCATTATCAGAGACTAGTCTCCGGTGATGGAGATTGATTTGGAGATGGTGATGCCATTTCCAATTTATTTTTTTCTAAATTTGCATAATTTTATTTTTTTAAATTTGCATAAACCTTTTTTTTTTTTTAGATTTGGGATATGTTTGATTTGATATTGATATTTAATTTGAGTGATATTAGTTTGATGAAAATGATGAAGATTATGATTTTAATGAATATATAAGATGAAATTGGAGATGAGGAAGATGATCAGAGATAAAACATGAAGGAGTTTTTTTCTTTTTTAATTTTTTATGTTACATTAAAAACATTATTTTTTTAATTAAAATATTTATTAACTTTAAATTGAATTAAAAATGATTAAATAATGTATCACAATTTATTAGAAAGTGGTCAATGATAATTTTTTAATAATTTATATGATTATTTTGTAATTATCAGTTTTTAAAAGGGTAATTACGTCATTTTAAATTGTATTAAGGGTAAATCAGTCTTTTTGTCACGTTTACCACGTTTGACTATCATTTTTTTTTGTCAAAGAGACTAAATTGATACATTTATAAAATGTTAAGAATGACGGGAATTTGAAATACAAATATCAGTAAAAAAATAATATTTTACTAAACGTTAGGAACTAAAATTAAATTTTTTTTTATTATTTTATATGTCAAATCCACTAAATGCTGCATATCAGTCAAAATCTATTAAAAGATTATTTTAGCTTTAACATAAACGATGTCCGTTGAATTGGGACGGCTTAATTGTCGATAATTTAATAAGTTAATTCTCTCGAATAAGTAGTTTGTAATCACATCAAAACATAAATTGGTAATGCGTTGGCAGTGGAAAGAAACGGCACGAGATGGCTTGGGATCGCCTACCTTTGTTGATTGTATAATAATTTGAAAATTTACAAGTGCTTATTTGATTAATAAACTCGGCTTAGAAAAATGGGCAGATCCTCTAGGGATATGTTTGATTCATGAGATTTGATGAGTTTGGAATTCATTTTTTTCATTCTCTCATATTTCAAGTTTGGAGCCAGTGACGGGAATGAATATTTCATTCCCAAGTCCCTCTTCATTCTCATGTTCATAGGATATTTCATTCCCAACCTTACCAATGTTTTTCCAAAATCTCAAGCTCATGAGTTTTTTTTTTTTTTTTTTTCATTTCATCTCCTCTCTCCACAAAATCACAAATTCTCTCTCCCTCATCTCCACCACTACAGTACCACCGCCGCTTTTCATCTCTCTACCCTCTTGTCTTCTTCGTTTTTTTTTTCCCTTCTAAGTTGAGACCTGGTTGTGGGTTCGTCAAAACCCAGAACTAAGTTGACGAACCCAAAACTAGATGGTTCTGGATTCGATGATGAACCTAAAATCAGTTCGAATAGAACCCCGTTTGGTTCTGTTTTGAGTTTTTTTTTTTTTAGGGTTAATGTTATGATATTTTGATATTATTGATGATGTTATTGTTGTGGGAGATAATGATTGTGATGAATTGGATGAATGATATTGATAAGTGGGTTGATGATGTTGAATTATGGGAGATAATGATATTGATTAAGTGTGGGATTTGATATTTGTGAATTGTGGGAGATGATTTTTTTTTTTAGATTTTTTATAAAATTAATTTTATATAATAAAAATTTTAAATTAATTTTATTCCAATCAAATCCTAATTTACACCAAACATGATATAATGTAATTTTTAATCCAATCATAAGTATTACCAAACATGAGACGGTGATTTTTCATTCCAATCCAATGCATTTCATTCTAATTCAATCTCGCGTGCCAAACGGAGTCTAGGGTATATACCTGATTATCTGTGACTTTCAACTATGGGACTTTGGGATGTCTTATATGGTGTAGCTTGTGGGGTACCTAATTTTTTTTTTTTTTTTTTTTTTTGAAAATGGGTATTTGAATCTTTTATTTTTAACATTTTTACAATAATGCTTCGTTTCAAATTATTTTAGGATAAGTTATAAACTATTCCCCAACTTGTTTCTAGGAAAAAAAAAAAAAAAAAACAACCTTTCGAAAATATCTGTTTTCCACCCTGCCATAACACTTTTCATTCGAAAAAGTAAGTCATTGTTGTTACTGGATTAAGGATAAGATGGTAAATAAATCATTTAATTAAATGGGTAAATAAGAAAATAAGAAAAAAATAAAAAATATATAAGGAATATATATAACTAAATTGAGATTACAAATTTAAATAAGATATTTAAAACTAACAACCAACCTCTCTCTCTCTCCCTTCCTCCCTATCATCCTCCATCAAACCTTCACCACCACCCCTTCCTATGCCGACCACCACCTTCTCCACCAAACCCCACATTGCCTCTTCTTCTTCTTCTTCTTCTTCTTTTTCCTCTTCTTATTTTTCTTATTCATCTAGGTTCGTGGAATCAGATGTTTGAGTTCGATAATTTTTGGAGATAATTTTTTGAACCCATATTTTTTTGTGTATGTTTGAAGATGGTTGAGCTTTTTGCAGTGGACGATTGATTGATAATGTTCTTAGGTTAGTACAAATGATCGATGATGTTAGGTCTAGATGTGTTTGAAGATAATATGAGGATTGGATCTCCGCTTCCAATTTTTTTTTTTTTTTAAATTAAAAAAAAAAACTTTTAAGATGAATTTTTTTTTTTCCAAATTAATCTCCATTGTCCATTTTAAGCTGGACGATGAAGATTTGGTGAACAAATTTGTTATGTATTTTCTAATTTTTGTTCATTTTTTAATTTTTTTAAAATTAATCTCTACAATTTATTTTAAAATAGATGATGGAAATCTGATAAATAAATTTTTTATTTAATTTAATTAAGTTAAGTTTAAAGCAATGGCAAAGAAGTTATTTAATACTCAAAATCAACTTTCAAACAGAAAACTATAACGGAAGGATGGAAAACGTGTATTATTGAAATGTCGGGATTTTTTTAATTCAAAATTTGGGGGATAAATTAGAATTTATCCATTATTTTATAAAACTCCTATGATGTGGTCCCCATATCTAATGTGGGTCCAAAATATAAATTTCTAGGTGGCTTCAAAGAGATGAAAGTTATTTAACACATAAAATTGCTCTAAATAAAAATTATGTAGGAAATCATTTTAACCCTAATTCGATGGCTTCAAGTTATCACTTATCTTGAGATTCTATTTGCTTCTACCAATTAATCTAGTTTTTCTTATGTTGTATATATTTTTGGACTACAATAAATGGGTCGATAAAAACCTAAGGGAATGACCCAATAGACTGACTCAATAAACAAGAGCCCAGCTTGCCAAGTCTCAGTCCATATGAGCGACCTCTTGGAGCACTAGACAAGTAGCTTGTATAAACGAGTTCTCATATGATGAAGCAGCTCATTGACTCAAGTCTTCAGTGTAGAACGCAACTTCAGCTTGTACAGACAAACTCTCAGATTGTTGGTCAGGATCAGAGCTGCCTAATGAGCTTCAGCTCCCCTAGAACAGAACCAGCTCGCGGCATAGTGTGGCGTACATGTTGAATCTTCTCAAAATTGTAACAGTGCAATTTAAGGAAGATTCAACTATCCAGTATGAAGATATTAATAAGATCCTATTTTTACGGGATTTGATACTGAAATCTGTCAACTTCGAAAAGTGTAATTAATGTAAATTATTTTTCATTTGTATTATACTTCAACTGTATTACCATCCCTTCTCTATAAATAAAGGGATCAATTTCATCGTAAAAAAAGAAAAGGACACACTCTTTCTCACTGAGACACCAGAAAAACATATTAATAATATAGATTATCTCTCTCAATAGAGTAGGCGTCGTGCACGTAGGCCTTTACCTTAGTCGAACCACGTAAAATTTTGTCTCTTGTTCTTCCTTTTCGCCTCTCATTTCCTTTATCTGCTTTGTTTTGGATTGTCTGTAGCTTAGGCCATCAAAACTTTGGTTGACCGATGCCTAAAGTCAACACCTTAACACATAATTTGCTCTGTCGATTGGATAGTAAACTGTCTTAAGTAAATGTACCTCCTAGACATAATGAATATCGTTGTGCATTGGATCATAAGTTAGTGGATGTTTAGTATATATGTTCATCTACAACCTCGGGTCTAGAACAAACACTCGAATCAAGAATGCATATTGAAGTGAAGTGTGAATAAATATTTGGTTGAACAACTTAGCAAGAATCTATGATTGTTGGATCATAAATAATTGGGTGGTTAGATATACAGGTTCATCTGTACCCTCGATTACAGAATAAAATGGAGTGTGAAAACATCTTTGGTGGACAAATTATGTACGAGCGTTGGATCATATATACATCGATGGTTAGGTATACACGCTTATCTGTACTCTCAAATCTATAATAAAAATCCCATATAAAAATAGATTTTGAAATGAAGTGTAAATAAATATTTGGTGAATAACATCTCAATAATTATCTACAACCGTTGGATCATGTTAAATGGATGATTAGATATACTTGTGTGTTTATGCCCTCATAGATAGAACAAATCCTCGAATCCTGAATAGATTTTCAAATGAAGTCTGAATAAATATTGAGTGGATAATAATTCAGTAATTGTTTACAATAGTTGGATTACAAAGAAATGTATTATAAGATTTAAGTTTAATTACTTTATTGATGGTGTAATATTATTTATCGATAATAATATTTTAATATATTAAATATTTATTAATAATTATAATTATAATTTATTTAAAAATTATTATTAATAAATTATTTTATTTCACTAATAACATAGTCGAACTCATTTTACGCATTCCTTTATATCAGGGTGTTGGAAATAAAAATCCATCGAGTGAAAAGTAAATAAATGAAATCTTGTTAAAAAAAGAAAAAAGGAAGGTCGGTGAAGTCAATTCAACTTTTTTTTTTCTCTCTCTCCGTTTGGCAGTCTCGAGACCGTGGACCCCGTTGACAGAAGCACCATTTTGTGTCTTCCCGAAGCAGTTGCAGTTGACAGAAGATCGTCATTGCCACTGTACGTCTTCTACTGTATTTAACAAAAGAATGCAAAATATATGTTTGATGAGCGTCGTTTGGCATTGGGTAGAAGTTTGATTTCACTTGTTTTGCACTTTCTTTTTAGTTGAACAAATAAAGTTTCCGTTATGAACTAGAATAAAGGTTTGTTTCTGTTCAGACTATATTCTTGCTTGGCCTTAGCATCTTGTTTGGTTTTGCTATTTATATTCTTTTTAAATTATTACAATTTAGGGTTTCGAAGGAGGATATATGACTCCAACTGGTAACTTTATTCATTCACATGAGTCCGACAATTGTCACTGCACCAACTTTATTTTGTCATTTTGTAATTTACTCATCCATGGTTGTGTTTATTTATACTTATACATGGTTGGGTTATAATAAGAGGCATGAGATGGCATTCGTCATTGTGGTTTGTTACGAGCTACTTTATGACCAGTGCATAAAGTCAGAGCAGACGAGGAATAAAAAATTGTTATATTGTATTCGAGAAAAGTAGAAATATTTCTACTTTTCTAATTAATTAAATTTAAATTTAAAGTAGAAAATGTAACTTAATTATTTCTAATTACTTTTCGATCGCTCTCAATTATTTTCCCCTTTGATCACTTTCAATCAATCATGAGCTATTCGACAGCCAAATCTGTTAGGTATTGAGAGCTAATTTCTAACCTTTTATATACAATTATACACTCACTGATTTTATTATTATAATTATTTTTGTGTTCGACACTCTGTTTTGGTGGTGACTACTGTAACTCATTGGACTCTCATGCTTTTTATTTCAATATACGAGATTCTTATTTAGATTTCTGTATTGGATAGAAGAATTCTTACTGCTAGAATTTTGTTTCTTGTGATCGTAGGTATAGTTGGCATATGTTTTAAATTCAAATCCCCCTGATGAAATAAAAAGATAAAAGGGAAGTCCATTTTGGCTGTTATTTTTTCAGGTATGTCTTGTTTGCAGCTATTTTTTATGCAGCAATCGTCCTTCATGCTTCACTATATTATTTGCTCTCAACAACTTATGCTGCTTTTGTTCGTGATCACATGCTTATGTTCCAGTGTGGTAGTGTAGCTAGTTTCTTGAGGGAATTATAATTTTTTTTTTCTCTATTTCTGATCTAATTATCTGGCAATTGTGTAATGCGGTCTCTTATTCCGTTTCTGGCAATTTGGGTTATTTTTTCCTTCTTGTTATGCTGATTATGGTTAAGTACTTGCATCCTGACTGTGGAATGTTACTGTCAAGAAGAAAACAATTTCCTTTTTCATGGGGGCATTCAGATGTTAGGTGATTATAGTATGTGTTGAACTATGTTACATAAGCTTTACAGTCCTATCTTGCAGTTTCAATCTATTGAGATTATATATTGGTATACAGTATCATAAACTAGACAGTATAGCTAGTCACTTTGTACAGAGTTGAGGGTTGATGGGCAAAGAGAGGGCTCTTAAAGCTTTTAGAGCAACGAGGGACTTGGGTCTTCCTGATAAGGAGGTGTCTGCAGTATTGCAAGATCTCCTGGAGGTGTATGATTGGAACTGGGAACCTATAGAAGCTGAAGATTACCGTGCACTAATAGATGCATATTTCGACTTCAAAGAAAATCAGGTAGTTTGCTCTTGATCTTTTGATGCATTGTGACATTTATTGGTTCTCATTCTTCTTTATACATTTTATAGATTGTGCTGACAGACGCTTGAGTGACTACTAGTTGTAGTTCCAGTTAGCTGTTAAAGACAGTTTTATTTCTCTACTTAAGTGGATTTTTTCCTTCTGCTTTTATTGAGTAGGGAGTGGAAGATGAAAAAGAAGGTAAGATGGTGCATGATGGGTCTAAAAGGCCTTCTAAAAAGTTGCAGATTGGAGTACAGGCAGATCATGCTTCATCTGCAATTGTTAAATCTCGTAAAAAGTTAGCTCTAGAGAAGGCTAAGATGCTATTGAATACTTCCACTCAGGGAAGCATGGAGTTGTCTAAGCTGCGTTCAATGGATAGAGGAATTGAATCCAGTTCTAAACTTCCTGATATGCAGCTCAATAGGGAATTGAAAGATCCAATGTCAACTCATTTGCTCTCAACAGATAGAAAATCAACTCATGATAGGGTGTCACATGCAGTTTATTTTAAACAGCCATTGGATGCACACGGCTCTTCTAGTACCTCAAAAGAAAATAGCCCTGCTTCACATTGCAACAGAGAGTTGATCAAGTCAAAAACTGAAAAACATTGTGGTGACATGGCTCGCTGTTCAGTACCTATGTCAGCTGTGGTGACAAAGAATCTTTTAAATATTGCTTCATCGGCATTAGGAGAGGTGAATTTATCTCTGAACTGTTCCTCAGCCCTGGCAAATCCAAACTTCCAGTGTCCGAATTTTGATGCAGTTCTAGAATACTTGGAAGAATATCTCAGAACTGAAAAACTTGTTTCGTCTCAGTTTTCTGTGAAAAAGCTACTGAAAGATTTGTGTGATAGTTATTCGGAACTGGGTAAATCTGATGGTGGTTCTATTATAAAGAGCTCGTCTCCTGAAGTGGTTATACCTGATGGGGAATCCTTTTCTTCTAGACGACTGAAGAAGCGAGCCTTTGGAATCACTAATTCGGAAATGGATTTGCATAAGAAGGATAAAAATTGTTGTGGGATTTTAGATTCATCTAATCTTGTAAAGATACAACAGCGTACTGTCACTTCTGACCAGAAGAGGCTCTTCCACAGTATTGGTGACATAACAAGAGGCACAGAAAATGTTAAAATTTCATTGGTTGACGAATTTGGCAATGAGGATTTGCCAGAATTTAGATACATGGCACAAAATACAATTTATCAAAATGCTTACATACATATCTCTCTAGCTAGAATATCAGATGAGGATTGTTGTTCAAGCTGTTCAGGAGACTGTCTTTCATCGTCAATACCATGTGGTTGTGCACGAGAAACTGGTGGAGAGTTTGCTTACACACAACAAGGCCTGCTGAAGGAGGAATTTCTAGATGCTTGTATGTCTATGGAAAGTGGACGGAATGATCAACATCTTGTTTATTGTCAAGACTGTCCGTTGGAGAGATCTAAAAACGAACACTTTCCTGAACCATGCCAGGGCCATATCATAAGGAAGTTCATCAAAGAATGCTGGACAAAATGTAGTTGCGACATGGACTGTGGAAATCGTATTGTACAGCGAGGTATTACATGTGAATTGCAGGTAGGTTTCTCCTTGAAAGCTCTTACAGTTGCTTGGTAGAAATTTTCTTTTTCATCTTTCTTTTATTTAGTTATTACATTGTAATATTATTGTTGCACCTTGGTTTTGCGGACAGCTTGTTCACTTTTCTCATTAATTTTCTTGGACAATATAAACTTTAATGCTTCTTATACTGAAAAAAAAAAAGAAAAGAAAGAAATTATCTTGTTATTGTTGCCTTAGCAACTTCCAGAATGATGTAAAACTGAGTCTTCATGGGGACTTCTTTTGTTTTCTTTCATCGTACTTATCATTTTTGACGGAAAACTAAGTCTTTTGTACTTGATGCCTTCAGTAGCAAAGAGAAATTCTGCTTGTAAGAATTTTATAGCTTTCCTTTCTTTCTCTTCCTGTTCTTTTGGCTAGGCACGACTATGAACACTTGTTTCCAAAATTATGTTGAAGCTCATTCTGTATTCTCCTGCATGTTTTAACTAGGGCCTTTGATTAACAAACAATCTGAATGAGGCATTGACAAATATTCTCCCCCTTGGTCATTTTTAACTGTTCAATGAAGTTGTTGCCAAGGCTTTGATCATTGATTGTTCCTGCTTATGATTTGTACATGCCAATGTGGAAATTGATTTTGCACATTATAGCATTATTACTTAAGCTTTCCATGTCTCATAGTTAGCTATGTCTATTGGTCTGTGTGGTTACACACTTTTATGCATTGTTTGGTTTTCCCAGCAACTATGAAACCCAAAAAGTTGAGCTTGTAGGTAATGGTCCAATCTATAATGTTTACGCACTTAAACAGATTTCATTTCTTTGGTAATTTACCTATAATCAATATTCTCTTGTGCTTTAGGTGTTTTGTACTCGTGAAGGTAAAGGCTGGGGTCTTAGAACCCTTCATGATTTGCCTAAAGGAACCTTTGTTTGTGAATATGTCGGGGAAATATTGACAAACTCTGAATTATATGAGAGGAATATGCAAAGTGCTGGCAGTGGGAGGCATACATATCCAGTTACTCTAGATGCAGACTGGGGCTCTGAGAAAGTTTTAAGAGATGAAGAAGCACTTTGTCTAGATGCCACATTTGTGGGAAATGTTGCACGGTTTATTAATCATAGGTAATCTTTTTCAGTTAACATGTGATAACCTGAATGTATATAATTGTGGTTCTATATTTATTTATTTTTTGTCTACTTATAAAACTGGCATTGTGTTAATTTTCATTCTGTTATTTATTTATTTTGATGTTATGACATCTGCTTGTTATGGGATGTGTCTTTTATCTAGTGAAGATGACTTCCTAAAATGGTCTATTGTTGATTATGTCTTCTTATAGAAGTCACTAATTGCTAAGATTTCTATCAATACCAGCTAGGGGTTTAAGAAAGTGATGCAGCTTGAGTACGAGGTTCATTACTTACAATTGTTGTTGATGCATAGAAAATCAATTCATAGTATTGTCACAAAATGAAAAAGATTTAGAATTATTTTGTAAATAACAAAAGATAAGGTGGTGGAAGAAAGTCTGTCTTATAAAAGAAAAAATAGATGTAGATATAATTTTCAAATGGCTTTGTAGCAAAACCAATGCTCTTTGCTTTGAAGTGGCGACCTTCTCATTAAGCGTCTAGAGCTATAACAAACTTGAAAAATCACTTAATCATGACAAAAGAATTGTTTTTTCGGGTCTTGCATGAGATCAAGTTGTCTACAGAAAGAACATTATTGAATTCCTCACAAAGAAATTGGTAACTTCTTGTGTTATCAATCCTTTAACAGAAATATATTTATATGAATACTGTAGTCTTTGAATGTCACATATTGATAGTGTATCTTTAGATTTTGCTCCTGAGATTAACTTTTTGACAATCACCCCACACCAAGATTTTCCTCTTTAATGCTGTCTATATAAGTCTTCTTTTTAACATTTCCAGATGCTTTGATGCAAACTTGACTGATATTCCAGTTGAAGTGGAGACCCCTGATCACCACTATTATCATGTATGGGCCTGATCCACTTCATTTGTCCAATATATATTTACTTGATATGAGAAACCTTAGAAAATGCAGCTCAACAGTCTGTTTGTGTTCCTTGTGTGCAGCTTGCCCTTTTTACAACTAGAAAAGTGAATGCTTTAGAAGAACTCACTTGGGTAAGTAATTTCAAATTATGCAATTCATTTATTTTTTGTATGTGTGTGTGTCTCTTTTGTCATTTGGAATAGGTGGTGCTTGACCACTGTATTTAGGCTGCAAATTTAGCGTGTACCTTGAGGTCTTGTGTTGTTAACCATGTCATAAGAATCTCAATTTGTCATTTTGAACTTAGCCTTGAATGTCCCAGTGTCAATAATATGTCATTCTATACCAGATGTAGGAACTTCTTATACTCACAGAAGCATGATATGTTTTACTGGAGAGCAGGACGATAAGTACATTTACTGTATAATTGTATTATACATAACAAATTTATAAGTGGCAAGGAAATTGAAGTGAAATTAGGATGAGAGGTTGGCTCAATTCATGTTACACTGAGCAATATGTATACAGCACACACATCTATGGTGAGAACCACAATTTTTTTTTTACCCTTCACTTCTATTTATAGAGGTGGGATCAGTAGCCCACTTTTTGACACAATTTAAGATGCACTTTTGTGTCCCATGGATCAATAAGGTTTGAATGATTTTTTAAGTCAAAAAACTTGTTTCTCGTTTAATTCTTTATTTACTTTGTCTTTTGTCTCTAATTTAATTCCTTAATTCATTCTCTTTCATCTTTCCATTTGCTGTATATTTTTCCCTTTCCTTTTTCCTCATCATATCTGTCATCTTTCATTGTCATTCTTTTATATTTATAGTTGTGCTCCATTTCTGAAGTTGAATGCCAACTTGAGAATTAAAAGCATAATGCAAATTCATAAACTTTAACATGAGCTTTGTGCAGTTTGTATTTTGTCAACACGAGAGAAGCATTTTTATACAGATATATGAAGTTTGCTAAACAGTGTCATTGTACGACATTAGTGCTACCTGTTAGTTCTCCTTCAAGGAACAATAATTATATGGAATCATGTATGTGGCTGATTGTTGGTGAAGATATCTGCACTGCTCACTGTGATGATAGTTTATGAATTTAACTGCAGGACTATGGAATTGACTTTAGTGATCACAATCATCCTATAGATGCATTTAAATGCTGTTGTGGAAGTGCATGCTGTCGTGATACGAAGCAAAATAGTAAGTTGGCATTTTATCTTGTATGGTAAAGCTAATGGGCCCTCATCCTTTACTTCATTTCAAATTGTGATATTTTCAACCAACTTCTGGTGATAGGCAAGAGTTTGTTATGGCCAATTTAGGTATGTCAAATGTTTGTACAACCATCCAATAGAATCATACTATTATGTGTAGTGATGAAGATATGACAAAATGTTATTGGATCGCCGTACACGCATCTGGTGTATGAAAGATTTTCCTCAGTTTAGAGGCATCAGTGGTTCGCAATTTACATATCAAACGAACTTTGAGTAGAATAAACATATTAAGATGCCATTTTGGTGGTGCTGTGGTGCACTGCAAACTATATTATAGGCTGAAATTATATTTGCCCCCTTGACTCCATCCTTAGTAAAAACTGGGGGTTGACATTGCTATCAAGTATAATTAACATGCTTTCCTTGTTGGATAAGAAACATGAGGTGCAGTAATGAGGACTGCTGTGCAAGTGTTTGCTTTTCTCTTCCTCGAGAGAAGTGGTTTCGTGAATATTACTTGTGGCTTCCATATGAACACTGGTAACAGTTTTGTTGTTATCTCGTTAGAACTTTAATTGATTTTTTTTTCTCCCGAAATGGTTTATTTATTTTGCATGATTCATTGTAGAGTTATTATTGATTTAAAATGTAGCATATAATCCAATGCCCATGCCCTAAGCTAAGGCATGAAATACATCAGGAAAAACATATCCCGAATGTGGAATGGCAACATGACATGGTAGTGGTATCTTCAGGAACTGAAACATGAGTTTGATAGATCTGGTGTCATGTGTGCCTATATATCTAGATTGTGGCTTAAAAAAAAGTTAGAGAATGGAATTGCTTCTACAACTTTATTAAATGCAATATAGTTGTTACCGTATGAATTGTATTCTCGAATCATGTGTTAGTGTGTTCCTATAAAAGGTATATAAATCCAAGTTTTGATTTGCCTGTACAAAATAACATATAATGTGCCAAGACTAGAAGGGAAGATTTTCCTATCTCTTGGATGAGCAGGAATATTAGTGCTTTCATTGATGCTAGTGCCCAAATGCACAATTTAATTAGTTTGGATTGTTTTCAAGCCCTCTTTATAGCGATTACTTATTATTGTTATTATCTCCCACAGGAAAATAGTCGAATTTTGTATATTGCTTGGACAAGCTTTCGGATGAAGGTGCTGTGAAACTACGCATGCCTGAGCCTTTTAGATTTGGAGATTGGTAAAGTTTCCTTATGAACGTTTAACAAAAACAATTTTCAGGATGTTATCATAATTGTTGGAATGAGGTTTTTGTTCTGGAGGGCGAATGGCCATGCGGGATTAATTTTTTGTAGTCATTAACTTCAGCAGTTCAATTCTTTCTATTATGCACAAATGGAATCAGAAAAGTGATTCAGTTGATAATAATTGACGGCAGATGAGATCTCTGATAAACATTTTAACCTCTTGAATGTGTTTTAAGTTTTGATTCAAATACATACACTGGCCAATGATATTTTACATTCACTTGGACTTTGGTAGACCAATGAACTATGGAGTCTAAGACACTCATTTAGAGCATCTTCAATGCATAAATGAATTTTGAAAAAATGGAATGTTATGTAGGATAAATGGGTAATGTGTTTGAAATAAGTTTCTCGAATGCAATTATTACTGTCTAATATTGAACTTAAGTGAAAAAAAAAAATGTAGATACTGTAAATATGATCATCTTTTTTTTGAAGGTCTCTAAGTTGTTTGTGATTAACTTAAAAGAAAAAAAGGTTTTATGGTAAAAAAAAAAAAGAAAGAAAGGAAGAAAAGTTTTAACACCTCATCAAAATGAGTTTTTTAAATAAAAGAAGTAAAGAATAATTGTTAATTTTGAATGTCTTTAAAAAAATGAAAAAAGAAGTAATAGTGTTTGAATGTATGTTTTAAAATGGTTTTTTATTTAAAAAAAAAAAAATAGAGAGAAAGATGTTTGATAACATGTTTTTAGAAATGTGCTTTTAAAAACGATAATTAAAAAGTAAAAATTATTTTTTTTAATGTTTTTCACCCTTATCCAAATATGTTTCAAAACATTCATTACACTTCCTTCCGAATAACTATTTTATTCATTTAAAAAATAATAATAATAAAACAAACATATTTTCATAATTTTCTATTTTGAAAATATAAAATTTAAGAAATCTTACTAAATACATTATATTTTCAAAATCATCATTTTTTAATATATATTTTTTATTTTTAAAAATATTATTTCAAAACGATTTCAAACACGATGTAGTATTTTATTGTGAATGTCAATCCAGTTTTACCCTAAGATCTATATGGAGTGCTGATCTAATGATACGCCTACATCATACATCATATATAAAGATATTTCCTTCTGAAAAAAAATAAAATGATAAGAAGATATTTCTTTATTACTTTTGGAAAATGTGAAATTATTCAGGCCCACGAAACAATTATTGAAGGCGACTTTAGTAGTGGACGGACATTGCATAAAGTTGCTTACTGTTTGGGTGGCCGCTAAGAGGAAACAACAGTAAACATTCATCCTCAAGATTGTAACATTGGTTTTTTTTTGTCTTTTTTCTTTTTAAGCACTAAAAATGAGTTGAGTTTTAAAATTCTCATCATGAAATTAAAATAAATTAATTTTAACATAAATATTTATAAATTATAATTCATAAACAATGGCTTAAAGAGATCAAAGTTGTATTTTTCGTTCGTAAATTATTGTTTTGTTGTCGAACTATGATTCATCAATATTGATAGTGCTATAAATATTGTTATTCTCATCACGTTTGACGTTTGATGTGTGGCAATCATGACTTCCTCTGTTGCTTTATCTTTTATGCTTTGTTACTTTGGAAATTCAGGAAGCAGTGTGTCACCCACATGAAATTATTGAAGGTCTACTTTTGGGTAGTGCCATCGAAAATTTGACATGTATACCCCTATGAGAAACATGATAATCTTTTAGCTTAACACAAAGTGGTAAGTAGCTAGAAATCAAATCATAGACATCCATTGATAAATAGTTTGTTCTCCACATAAAAATTCAGTTTGTGCAAATCCTGTTTTCTTTCTCAATGGGGATTCAACATTTTAGCCATCCAAATCATTACTTAACTTTTTCGTATAAGTCCATTGACGAGTTTAATAAGCATATCTTTCAATAGATTCAAATAATTTTATCGAGAGAGGAGATTAAGTTACCCAATTACAGTAATATTATGGGTGTAATAATTACTATGTATTGTAATCCTATTCCTAAGTCATGTGTTGAATTGGGCACAGAGATATCACTCTTTAAGGCTTACTGATCAGATTCCTAGATCTGAAAAGGGTATCATATGTGATGGATGTAGAAGTTTATACAAAATCAATATACATATATACATCTCTAGTCCTTTGTGTTTATCATTAATCCAAGTTCATCAATAAAATTCAGCTCAGTTTTACATTTTCCTCTGAAAATTTACGATCTGTAATGGGGTATGAAAGTCCCATTTTATAAATTCATGACGTGAGTTTGATGGATCTGGTTTCATGTGTGCCTATATATCTGGATTGTGGCTTAAAAGAAAAGAGTAGAGAATGGAATTGCTTTCTAACAATTTTGTTAAATGCAATATACTTGTTACCATACGAAAATTGTGTATTCTTGACTCACGTGTTAGTGCGTTCTTATAAAAGGTATATAAATCCAAGTTTTGATTTGACTCTACAAAATAGTATATAATGTGCCAAGACTAGAAGGGAAGATTTTCCAATCTCTCGGATGAGCAGAAATATTGGTGCTTTGACTGATGCTAATGCCCAAATACATAATTTAATTAGTTTGGATTGTTTTAAAGACCTCTTTATAGCCATTACTTATTATTGGCATTCTCTCCCACAGGAAATTAGTCGAATTTTGTATATTGCTTCGACGAGTTTTTGAATGAAGGTGCTGTGAAACTATGTGCGCCTGTGCTATTTTGATGTGGAGATTGGTAAATTTTCCTTACAAAGGTTTGACAAAACAATTTTCAGGATGTTAGCATGATTGTCGGAATGAGGTTTCTCATGTCATTTCTAGAGGGTGAATGGCCATACGGGATTAAATTTATTGTAGTCATTATTTCAGCAGTTTAATTCTTTCTGTGCACAAATGGAATCAGAAAAGTGATTCACTTGATAATTGACAGCAGATGAGGTCTCTGATGAACATTTTTACCTCTCGAATGTGTATTAAGTTTTGATTCAAATACATATAAGGGGCTAATGATATTTTTCTTTCACATGGACTTTGGTAGACCAATGAGATATGTAATCTAAAACATCAATTTAGAGCATCTTCGATACAGAAGTGGATTATGAAAAAATGGAATGCCACGTAGTAATAGTAATATGTTGAAATAAGTTTTTCCAATACTATTATTGCTATTCAATATCAAACTCAAGTGGAAAAGAAAAAAAAAAATATAGTCATTCTGAACATGACCATCATTTAGAGGGTTCTTAGTTAACTTTAAAAAAAAATGTGAAAAAAAAAAAGAATTTTTTTTTTTTTGGAAAAAGAAAAAAAATGTATGTTTTAAATAAAAACATTAAAAAATAATTTTTAACTTGAATAAATATTTATATCACGTATTAAGCAAATATCTTAATATCGGTATGACATATTATTTTATTTTGAAACACATCCAATTTTACAATAAAGATGCTCCTAAGATCCATATGGGCTGCTCATACACAGACATTATATATCAGATAAAGATATTTTTTTATTACTTTTGAAAAATGTGAAAGTCTTAAAGCCAACAATACAATTAAAAAAATTATTAAAGGTTACCTTTTTTCTTTTTCTTTTTTTAATTACTAGGATAAATTTAAGGTGTTATCGGAACTAATTATAATATGATTATGAGATACAATCTAGAGATTAACTCTCAAAAATCGTGAAAGGACACCTAAAAATGGGTGAGTTTTAAAATTCACGTCATAATAAAATAAATTATTTTTAATATAAATATTTATAAATTATAATTCATGAATAAAAATTAAAATTCTTTATATGTATATATAGAGAGAGAGTTTAAAAGAGATTATGGTTCGAAAACGAAAACAAAGAACATGCACGTCCAAATCTATTTATGAGAACATGAACCTAGCTTGAAATAACAACAACATCGTTACCAAACCCCAACTTGCAAACAACATCAAGTACAGCAGCAATTGAAAAAAAAAAAAAAATACAATGATGGAAACTTCTAAGTTTGCAATAACAATAGTAGAATAAAAAAAACCAATAAATAAAAAATAAAAACCGCCTAAACTTCTGGTTTTCACTAAAAAAAAAAAACCAAAAAAATAAAATAAAAAATAAAAAACCACCTAAGCTTATGGGTTCTATCACATGGAAACTCAAAAATTTCTTGTGTACCCATAAACTTTACCATTTATATTAGAAATAGATGGTAGAGATTTTTTTTTTCAATTTTATTAAATATTAATTTTTTAAAAATATTTTATTTTGATTTGACAATTTTGTTTTTTCACAACAACGGTCAAACGTTGACTTTTAACGTCCAAATTAACGATAGAAGGTTTTAGAGGCATGGATGATGGGTTTGTGACCAAATGTAGGTGGTGAAGTTATAGATGATGGAGAGACAGTCACCGTATACAATTACTGTTTTTTATAAGAAACCAATGAAATTATTCATAGATATCAACTATAAGAACCTTATTTTTTTTCTTTTAAGCTTATCCTTTTATTCAAATTAGTAATGTAAAGATCATAAGAATGTGCATATTAAACTATTTGCAACTTACTATCTACAAACTTCATATAAATATCTTTTATATATTTTTATTGATAAAGATGAGAGAGCAGCTAAGTGACTACAGGAATTTAATTTAAATTACTTTAAATAATATATATTCTTATTCCATTCACTTGTGCACGGTATTTTTTTTTTTTTTCTTTGGGTGGAGGATTTGAACACAAGTCATTCACTTAGTGGAAAACGAAGGTTTCCACCGGATTATACATGCGATCACCTATTATTTATTTTTTAAATTTAAACTAATTATTTTCAATTATGAATGAAATGTCAATAGGTTGAAGTTTATTGTTTTGAGTGCCGATGATATATAAACTCCTCTAAAACTATTTATACACCCCTTCAGTATATTCAACTCATTTGATTAAATGAGTTATAATTATAAAATTAAATTATATTCACACCCTCAAGTTTAGGTGTAATTACAATGTGATAGGAATTTTGATTGTAATTATACAAATATCCTCACAATTGACTTATGTAAACTTAAACCTCCTATAAATACTGCTCTATCTACTAGTGTGTGGAGGTGTCCATATCAAATGCATTACTCTGCCTCAAGTTGTCAAACATGAAAGTGATCATGATCACCTACTCACACTTTCAGATTCAGTACCACTAAAAAGTATATCTAATGACAAGGTGTGACATTTGTGAGAAATAAGGAGATGTTAAACATCATGTTTATTATTGTGAGGATTGCCTTTATATTGTTGGCATTGAATGCGTACTTTCTAAGGCAAGTTCCACCTTACAGTCACTTAGGAATAACATATTGCTTTCTTCAAACAATTTTACATATCAAGCACCTTAATTGAGATCTACAATAATATTGTCTACTTTATTCTTGGTACATGTTTGCTACAGGAAGACCCTCCCTTGGAGATACTAGAAAACTTAGTTACTAGGTGTAGGGATGAATCAGATAAAGAGACTAAAGATGAATCAGAGCAAGACAGTTTTGGAGCAGAGCAAGAATGGAAGCGATTTAGAAGGCAATAGTCTTGCAGAGATAGATAAAATAATCGTAAGTATTAAAAAAAAAAAAAAATGACAAATTAGCTTCAAAACCTGAGGTCGTCCAAGAAATATATCCCCAAAAATTAAATTCTCTATTTTAACACTTTAAATGATCAAACTCGTATAAGTAGAATCATATATCAGTATTTGATATATCTCAGATTATTTGAGCCCAAAGTGTAAATCACTTTAAACTGTATTCTTTTCTTGAAATTCATGTTTGAGTTGTGTTCTTTATTTACGGTTAGTAACGTAATCATCATTAGACACTTGAAGTATTTTTGATTGAGCACTACTGCAAACATAGAATTATAAGATGCAAACCGTGTAAGTAAATTGATCAAAATCTTATTTCATTAATAAACAAACAGAAATTTAGAAGTACTTGCCTTACAAGAGCAATCATTAGAGAACTTTTACCTGCTTTGTTTCAACCGAGAGCGCCGCTACAAACATAAACTGATGTTCTGCAATGTCAGGGAAGGAATCCTAGTCCCTTGCTCTCGTTGTTTCATCAAGATTGTCCGAGTTTCAGCTGACCGTTGTATAGGTAGCCGATTTTGGATTCATGAATCTTGTTTGGAGTTTCTGCAAAAAAGCTCAGCATCCATTCGTTGTGTTGACAATATATGTGTTTTCACTGTCATCCATTCACTACAAATCCAATAGCTGTACTTCCTGAAAGATTCAGTACCTCAAAGTTCGAAAAAGCTTTCAAAAGATGGCAACGCTTTTAAGGCCTAAACAATCTCTTCAGTTGACAAGGGTCGTGAGGATGGTAAGTTTGAAGATTAATGACAACTCTTACGTGCTTCCTGCCTCCTGAGAGATCGTGAATATGAATGCAAAAACTTATGGTTCAAGGATTTAGCTACCTTTTCAAGCAACAAATTTGAGCCATATCAATCGAGCATAAGTTTCTTCAGGCACGGCATGTCCATCTGTAAAGAGTCAATCTTTTCTTTTACCTGCTGCAGAGCACTACAACCGCTCAAATCCAGTTCCTCAAGTCTTACAAGTCCTTCCATTTTTGGCAGATTTATTAACATTGTACAATCCTTTAGCAGAAGCTGACAAAGGTTTTTGAGGTTGGAAAGGGATGGCAAACTTTCAATTTTTGTGTTTGAGAAGTTGAGGTAGCGAAGACACGAAAGATGTTCAAAGGATTCATCTATAATTTTAGCCAATTTGGGAGCATCAGAAACGTTAAGTAACTCAAGATTTTTGAGAGATGCAATGGATGACAGTTCTACCAGTTCAGAACAACCACTCAAATTGAGTTCTAAGAGATTGCAAGGCATGGGAGGCAACCTACTGATTTCCGTGTTTGAGAAGTTGAGGCAGCGAAGACACGAAAGATGTTCAAAGGATTCATCTATAATTTTAGCCAATTTGGGAGCATCAGAAACGTCAAGTAACTCAAGATTTTTGAGAGATGCAATGGATGACAGCTCTACCAGTTCAGAACAACCACTCAAATTGAGTTCTAAGAGGTTGCAAGGCATGGGAGGCAACCTACTGATTTCCGTGTTTGAGAAGTTGAGGTAGCGAAGACACGAAAGATGTTCAACGGATTCAACTATAATTTTAGCCAATTTGGGAGCATAAGAAACGTCAAGTGACTCAACATTTTTGAGAGATGCAATGGATGACAGCTCTACCAGTTCAGAACAACCACTCAAATTGAGTTCTGAGAGATTGCAAGGCATGACAGGCAACTTCCAGATTTTGGTTTTCGACAGATTAAGGATTTTAAGATCATTCAACTCCGCAATGCGATCGTTGAACTTGAAGTTTCTAAAGTCACTTGCCCCCGACAGATCAAGAATCTGGAGATTAGTTAAATCCTGCAATTTGGGAAGAGAGCCTAATTTATTACAACAGCCTCTTAATAAGATCCGTGTCAGGTCTTTAAGATCACCAATAACCGGTAGCTTTTGAACTTTGGTATGAGAGAGGTCAATCAATTGAAGATTTGGAATCTCTTTAAAAGCTGTGTCATCAAAGTTCTCCAAAGAGCGAGCCTCCAAAAGATCAAGTATCTCAAGCTTACGAAGTCCTTTAAGGCTTGGCAATTTTTTCAACCGAGAGCAGTGCCTAAGGATGAGCATACGTAGTTCCCTTAGATTGGAAAGCGTTGGCAGTGATGTGATCTGTAGCCCAGACAGGTTCAGGCTTTGAAGCTGAGTCATCTCATCAAACAGAGTCTCTGGCATTGACATCAAGGAACTATCACCAGCTCTGCTGTCAGATATCTCCAGAACTCTCAATGTTTTAAGATTACCAATGTGTGTGGCGTCATCCACCAGATCGCAGTTCCTCAAAACAACAACATGCAGCTCCTTCAAACTAGACAATGATGAGATCAGTCGTTTGTATGTGGAATTGAAAACAGCAAGAACCTTGAGTTTTGGCATGGAACTGAAGAATTCTTCATGCACTTCACGGATGAGACGAGCACCATCAATCATTAATGTAGAGATTTTTGTCACACTTTTAGGATTGCACAATGTTTTTATCATGCCATCCTTATGTGTGACTCTCCCAAAACCTTCACCATTTTCAAACACACGAACTAGTCCCAGATTGGCTGTACCGCCAAATCCACGAAGACGGGTATCAATCATATCAAATGCCGCCCCTTCCATCACTACAATATTATTCTCTTGCATCTTCAACATGGCACGATCAATAAGCTCCATTAGAACAAGATGTCCTTCCTGATATGCCTTCTCAATCTGATCAACGGGATTGAAATAGCCTTCCATTATCCAATGAGTGATCAACTCATTGTAATGCACACCACCATAATTGCGAACAAATTGCAAGCTATGCCAAAAGCAGTTCTTTGTAACATGGCTTAACATCATGTCATATGCACAGAAATGTAGCAGATTCACATCCTGAGATGGTTTCTCATAGTAAGCTGCTGCTTTCAGTAAAGCACTTTCCAATGTCAAATCTTTGTTATCATGCTGGGCAATGTACTTCAAGGCTCCTCCAATCACAGTGATAGGAGCAGGCAAGCGTATGCTTAATTTTTCTATAACCTTAGAGAACTGAGTCTCATTATATTTGTGCCCAACACTTTTCTTGAATAAAGATGATGATTCTTCAGGCGACAAGGCCCCCAACTCAATCTCGGTGATGGACAAGTCCCCCAACTCAATCTCATTAATGGTCTGCACCTCGTTATCAGTTCCTGATCTCCCAGTTTTACATCTAGTAATTATAATCTTTAAATGCTCAGGGTTGATAATCTTTAAATGCTCAGGTTTGATGCATGAAAGCACTGGTAAAATACTTTGCTCAAATTTATTGTTATCCATGTTACTTCCCTCATAATCAAGAACCAGCAGAAGATATGTTGTACCTTGAGGCATTCTTTTCTCGAGTTGTGCTTTTATCTTCTGCTTAAAGTTGTCAATAGTCTCCTCTTCTTCTTCATTTTCTGCATTCTGATATTCGTCTTGCTCCCAGTCCACAGTATTCACCTTCAAGTCACTTGCAGGCTTCTCAAGTTCGGTGTTCTCATCTTCATATTCCCACTCTTCCGGAATGGAACCAGAAGACAATTGATCGTAAATGGCTGTGAAAAGTAATTTGGCATCATACGTTTTGGTCACAGACACCCAAAGGGACTCATAGCACGAACCATCACCAGTTGCACTCTCAATTATCTCTCTTGCCATCCATGATGCTGTTCCCATCTCTCCAGCAAAGATGACTGCTGACTCACTTTTCAAAAGTTTTAGTATTTCTCTTTTACGTGCTTCCATTGCCTCTAGTTTCAATCCTGATAAAAAATAAAAAAGACAAATAAATCTAAAGAAAAGAAAGGCTTCTGCATATATAGCATTATGGTTCTGATTAATTACAGAGAATTACAGTATTTCAATCCAACCACAGAAAATGTATACATTAATTTGTCCCCGACTTTGCTTCTATATAAGTTTTTACATCGAATGACATATCCTGAACTGAAACGACAATTGATTTTCAACTCACAGATTTTAAATGCAAACATAGAGGCAGAAAATATTCAAAGAATTTCAACTCAGAGGTAAATTCAAAATCATCTCAACTTCCTCAGGTAGGAAATACTTATTCCTTTTCTTATCAACAAATACACATCTCTAATGCAGAAACATAATTTCTTGAATCACAACATCTAAAACCAAAATTTAAAATTCAATCCATACACATATTGGATGGAACCAGAAAAATGAATTTAGGGGTCAATAAACTAATATACAGTATTTAGAGGTGGCAAATTAAATTTTCTAAAAAATCAAGAATTATAAATGTAACCAACCTTTCAGGTATACTTTTCCAAACATCTTTTTACACTGAAATATCATAATATATGCACTAAAAACAGATCTACCTCTTAATGATTAAACACTCTAACAGGGCATATATAGTGAGGTGCAACCAAATAAAGAGAATGCACAAAGTCAACGAGCAAAAGAAATGGATGAGCAGAGAAGAAGGTACCTCAGAAAGACGTATTGACAATCCAGAGAAGCTGCAAAAATGCAGAGAGAGTATTTGTTAGACAATCAATCTTTAATCATACACAGGAAACTAAAACGTTATACAACAAAAAATCTAAGCGGGTCAATTATGAGAAAGAACTTGATCAAAGAAAAACCTTTCTGTAACTATTCACAGATATGATTGGATATAAAATGAAAGTTACAGAGATGGAGATGTTGCATTTATGAAGAAATATATGATAGCTTTGAGAGCAGCAGAAAAGGCCGTTCGAAGAGAACCTGAGAGAACTAATATGAAAAACGGATGCAGTGGTACATAAACGTCACAGATTTCAATGCCAGTCTTTTATAATTAAATTTATTCCTGCATAGCCAATCTTATCGAAACAATTGTGCAACTCTTCATCTATATCATCCATCATTAGTGGATTAAAGTTCAATCTGTGCACGTGTCCTCCGATTAATGAAATAAGTATATTATTTTAATATTTTAATATAGAATACCGATATTACCACCCATAAATACAATATATATACATCGATATTTTATTAAAATTTTTCATTACAAAAGTATTCCTAAACAAAAAGACCATTGAGGGACAAATTCAGATGAAAGTAATTCAACACTCATTGATTATTAAATCTTAATTTTGTTCCAATTATCAAATTAAAGAAAAGAAAGAGAAAAAAAAGCTAATCGATTATGGTAGATAATTCAAAGTACAAAATATGTAATTTATTTAATTTATACTGCTCATTGGAACTTCCATTCCCTTCTCTTCAATCCCAACTTCTGCACAAGAAGTGCTCGTCATCAACTCGTTGAAGTTGCTCTCTGGAGACTCAATGGATTCATGTGTGGTGGAAACTGCTTTATATCACTTCCTTTGATATCCAGATCTCGAAAATTAACTAGGTTCTGTATTGCTGTTGGCAGTTGAATAAGATTATGACAAACCATGTAATAGTAATATTTGTAGGTTGTATGATGTGGCAACTGATTCAGACATCCATCTGTAGCCTAACTGAAACTTGAAAAACTTGGATTCTTACCTAGTGAGTACACGGTCACTGCCACTGCCCACTTCATCAAAGGCCCTTTGATTTCTTATTGATTTTCTTCTACACATTCACTCACCATCTCTCTCTGCTACTCCATTTTCATCTTCAATGGAGGTTTCGAAGGTTAAACTTAGCACTTTTATTTTAAGTAAACTGGGTTTCTTGATCTTTCAAAAAAAAAAAAAAAAAGTTTTTCTTTTCTTGTAATTGTGTGTCTTAAAATTTTGATTGAGTTTACATTATAATTAATGAAATAAAATTAATTCATTTTAATGAAGGTATTATTGAAATTTGAATGAGTGCTTATAGTAATGATCAAAATTTAAAATTTTATTAATAGGTGAACTTATAAATTGGATGAGTAAATCATATTTTAGATAATAATATCTGCACCCATTAATATAATATTTTCATGATTCAATTAAAGTCATTTAATATTAATGGTGGGATTCTAAGTCTTTTAATATGAATATTTTTCCATCCAATCCACATTAGTGATATGGTTCAATAGTCTATCACATATATTTATGGACACATGCAAGGAATCTTTCCACATAGTCGTGTAGGAGTAAATGTCTCTTTATTTGGAATAGTTATGTTGGTTGTACATTTAGCCAGGCATTCCTATTCTAACATTAATTGTGGAACAAAATATTAAAAATACAAATGGTATTATTTTTGTGTCGTAATAGAATACAGATGTTTTCTTATTTTTCAGATATTGTTTTCATACACAACTTGCTTTAAGTCAATGTGAAAGAAACAATGGGAACATGGATGGACACAGGCAGGTGGTGGCTAAGGTAGGCTCCACCATAAAAAATAGTTGTAAAATTATATATATTTCAACATTTATTAATATATAATATTTTTTTATTTATTAATCTTTTAATATCAAATAAATATATATTTATTTCAAATCTATTACATGTAGTTTCTTATTTATATTCATATATCTATTTAAATATATATTACATATATGATAATTATTTTTTGAAATAAACATATATAATAATTTTATTTCATGAATTAAATATGAAATTTTACTTAAATTTTTTATATTTTATCTTTTAATTGAATAATGTATTGTTTACAATGAATATACGTTACAAAAGTAGTCTTGACAAAAGAGATTTTTTTCGTGGCAAAAGGTTGTGGTAAATATTAAATATTCACCGGGGCAAAAAGCCCTTTGCAGCGCCAAGCTACTGCAGCAATTGGACTGTTACAAAGCATATATGTTAGAGTTAGAAATATAGTTTTGTTAATAAAATACTGGAGTTGATATAAAAAAAAAAAAAAAAAAAAAAACTTGAGTTATGTTATAATATAATGTAATTCAAAAAAAAAAATACCGGCGTTGATAAAACCGGTTTAAAAAAAAAAATACCGGAGTTGATAAAACCGGTTTACTGCAAATATTGGTAGTGAGACTGGCTTCTTATTACAGGATATAAAGGCCCTTTGTAAAGATCCAAATTCTTACTAATGTTTTTCAGAATGACGCTTTGGCCTCACCCTTTAGCGAGAGCCATTGTTCGCAGATTTTTTCTGTCTCCTGCATCTTTCCTTCTTCCTCTGATCTTTGACCATAAAGTAATGGTTTTTTTTAAAAAAAAAAAAAAAAAAACCAGTTTACTTTCACGATGAATGTTGGTTTTTTTTTTTTTTTAAAGATAACGATGAATGTTTACACCCATATCAATGCAAGTGTGGGTCAAATCATGTCGCTTCCTTTATTCTCAAAATTGTATTTTTCAAAATTAAAAAAAAAATGCAATAATAACAAACAATTAAAACAATAAAATAAAATAAAATAAAAACAATTAAAACTGTTAGTTACCATCAAACCCAAAAATTTAAGCTGATAGGAAAGGGCCCAACTATAGTATTTAAGACTTGAGGTTGATACGTGATACGCCCCCTCACGTGTAACGTGGACAGATAATAGATGACGGACATATGCTACACGTCTAGATGATAGATGACGGACACATGCTACACGTCTCCTACCGTATAACATGTGTAACGAGATGATATTGAGATAAATGGGGGAGAGAGGGTTTGAACCAGAGACCTCCAAGCTCTGATACCATGTTAGTTATCATCAGACCCAAAAGTTTAAGCTGATAGGAAATGGTCCAACTATAGTATTTAAGAATTGAGGTTGACACGTGACAAAAACAATAAACAAATAGCTACTTGGTAGTTGGTACAGCCTATCTGGAAATCGCCAAATATCTATGATATTTTAGAACAACTCCGATGACTATAGTTTGTCTAAGAGCAACACTAACTGTAACGTCCCAAAATTTTCTGAATTTTTTTTTTATATATATATTGAATTTTATTTTCAAGTGGGATTAAAATAAAACTTCCATGAGTGGCATAAAGGTAATAAAGTAGTTGGTCTTGGGGTTAAGATGGAATAAGAAATGAAAGAAAATATCAAGTTAGGAATATTTATTATTCGAGGGGTTTAAATGAGAATTTTAAAAAGTTTAGGGGTCGATTTAACATTTTAACTTTTTAAGGGACTAAATTGTAATTTGACATAAAAAATTATATAAAAAGACAAGCATAGTGACCGGCATTATTCATTTTCTTCTCTCCTGTGCGAATTTTTGATTTTTTTTATTTTATTTCCTATTTTCTTTATTTCTTTTAATTTAATAACCCTTTTTAACCCATTTCTTAGCCAAAACACCTAGATCTAACCTTATTCAAGCTATTGGGTATCTAAATCTAGACTTGAAAAATTGTCAGTGAAGTGAAATTCGGGTAAGTTAATTTTTTTATCCCATTGAGAGCTCAAATCGTGTAAAAATTCATGTAGAAGCATGCTAGAATATTTAGGAAGCATCAATAACATTATATGATAGCTTAATCACCTCTCAAGCATGATTTTCTTTAATTTTTCAAACCCCAGGTAGAGAAATACACGATTCTGATCCCAAAAATTTCAATTAAAGATTTTAGGGATCAATTGGGAGCTGTTAGAGGCTAGTAGAAAGCCCAAAGGTTGGTGTACTCATATTTTTAAAAATTTTGCTTATTAATTCCGAATTTTAATATATATTTATTATTGTGATAGTTGATTTAATTGTTTGTTTGAGATATTAAATTGTTTTGGGTATTAATTATATGTTATTTGATGAAATTATTTGAAGAAAAATGATTTCGAAACAATTTTCGCAATTAAAATCCCCTATAGTCGAAATTGATGTATAAATTATTATAGGGGTATTTTTGTCATTTTGTTTGCCTTGAGATGTTAATTATGTGATGTATTAGTGGTATGTTTGATGGATTTAATATTTGAAATGAAAAATTTTGAGAATATCTTATTTTGGGATCGTCCCAAAAATAAGAGAAATGAGATAATAATTTTATTAAGATGTGATAATGAGATTAGGGGCAAAATGGTCATTTGAAATGATCACGAGTGGTACCCCGAAGAATCTGGAATAACATATTTAAATATGAAATAAAATGTTTATGTGATTAAAGTCTTGTTAAATTCTGTATTTTTGAAAAATTTAAAGGGCCCAAGTAAAACTAATCACCGGTAGGTGGGGATTGGTAGTTGGCTAGCCAATAGGGTGATTTTTAACAGTACTGCACCGTTATGATTGCTTATAGACGTTGTATGACGGACTATGAGAGGCACCGAATGCCCGGTCCTGAAACGGAAACAGATTGTGATATGCGACCCGGTGGATAGACACCGAGCGGCCGTTGCCGGGGTTGCCGTTGAGTCTGGCTGATGCCAGTAAACCCGTTACCGATCCATGGTATCGTGATAGACTTTACGAAGGGCTAAAATAAATTGAATAAAGAAAATCTTGTGATTTTATTTGATAATGGCGTTTGTGAAAATTAGATTGTGATTGTGCTTGCAATAAAAATGTATTGGAAAGTCACAGAATTATGATTTATTTTGTGAAATTGGGTACCGCGTGTTTTATTGATAAATAAATTATGATCGTGCATATTGTTTTAATTTATGCTTGTATTTGAAAATAATTATGATTTCAATATTATGTGAGTACACCCACTAAGTCGAAAGACTTAGCGCGTTGGATTTACCGCGCGCAGGTAGTTGAATAAGGCTTGAAGCAAAGACAAAGACAAAATAGCTGCAGTTTCCCTCAAGTCATATCCGCCCTCATCATTTTGGTAATCATCATTGTTGTGTTGTAGGAATATCCTATTTTGGCCACAATCATGTTGTGTGGATTTAACGTTTATCATTTGTAATAACTTCTGTAAATTATTCGCTGAAAAAGATTTTATATGGTATTATCTTTGTAAAATATTTGAAATATTTATTATCAAATGATTGTGTGTTAGAGTGGATTGGAAACGGACGAGAGGTCCGAAACCAGAAAGCTGAGAAATGAATTGATTTAGAAGTGCGTTTTCTCTACAGGTTTAAATTTGGATTTTCAGAAAAATAGAGAAAACTCTGTCGAAATTTCGTTAAAGTATAATAAGAGTTTTTGAAAACGATAATTTTTATAAAAGAAATTTCAAAAATAAGAAAAAGAGTAACATCCCACGCCTCGATCCTCGTACAGACGGGAATTTGGGGTAAGGGTGTTACACTAACAATAAGCAGCCTAATTTTTTTGTTCAAAATAAATAATATTGAGAAGTTATCGGGATAGAATTGTAACTGTCGCTTGTGCGGTACCAATCTTCTACGATATTATCTTTATATATGTCAACTATAACAACATGAATTCTTGAAAAAAAAAAAAAAAAAAAAAACTATAACAATATGAATTTTGAACTTTGTCTTCCAAAAAAATTGATCTATGTCAACTAAAATACTAATCAATATCAAAATAAAATACCATAAACTCCATCGAAATAGAAAGGTTAGATGGGATAGAGATGAGACCCATCATCCTTAATTAACCATCATCGTCTCCACTCTACCAAATTTACCTAAATACAAATACACACTTAAAGAAAAGAAAATAAGAGTGAAAGACAAAGTGATGTCTTATGATATCATAGCTTTTGTGATGGAAGAGATTGTATGATTGTTTTATATCTATTTTTTCAAAGTTAATATCGAAGCTCATGAGATTAAATATCCCATCGATATTGTATATCACTTATGCGGTTCGAATATTTACTATATATTCATGATGTGTTAAAGCTGAAAACATATATGTTTATGAATCTATGGATCTCATTTTCCTTCAAGTCGCCAAGGAAAAAAAAGCAAAAAATAATTTAAAATTCCATACGTATTGGGTATTACTGTAAAACCCAGTGACAGCTGGCTTCAAATCCAGAACTTTTTTTTTTAATTCTGTCAATGCTTTTATGTTGATAGTCAAGTCATTAACAGTTAAAAGTTTTTGGGAATGCCACCGAGCCTTCCCTTTTAAACGGGCAAATTACAAATTAGCGACCTAACTGAAACTATTTCTTAGACGAAATATATGGTATCAATTTATTACAATTTGATGCCATCTTTAGTAAAAAATAAACTATTAAACAATTGTATTAGTGAAATGATAAAAAGATCATCGTATCCGTAAAATGTAAATAAAATTAAACTAAATAAGTTAAAATATTTTTAAAAAAAACTTTAAAAAAGATTGTTAACCTCCACCCTCTGTGTCGATGAGATCAATTACAATAAAAAGAAGTGGAGGTCGGCGATGGGAAAGAAGACGAAGATAAGTAAAAAAAATAAAATATTTTTTTTACTTATCTTCGTCTTCTTTCCTATCGCCGACCTCCACTTCTTCTTCTTCCCCATCGTCGATCTCTTTCTCTTCTTCCATACCCACCATTGTCAATCGGTGACCTATTCTTCTTTCACTTCCATCATCACCATCCAGATCTTCAACCTCACCTCTCCTCATTGTCAATGTTCTCTACCCTATATTTTCCTTCTATTCCTTCACTTTCCTCTCTTTTCCTTCTTTTCCTTCTCTTCCTTCCCTTTCCTCTTTACTTCTCTCTCTTTCCTAAATAAACTATAATTTCTAAAACCATTTCTAGGGTTCCAATCATGAAAACCTGAAAATATATTTAAAATGAATTCGTTAAACTCAAATGAACCTTAATGTGAGTTTCAGATGAAGATTTCATCGAACATATAAGAAACATCTAATTTTTTTTGTTAACTTAGAAATTTGACAGTATTGATGTTAGTTGATGTTGATGGATGTTTACCAAAATTGATGTTGGTCGATGAAGAACATCTAATTTTTTTTCTTTTTTACCTATAAATTTGGTAGCACTCATGTTGATTGATGTTGGTTGATATGGGTGTTTGATTTTGATAGGTGTTTGATGTGGGTAAGTGTTGTGAGTGTTTGATCTTGGATTTCCATCTCCATGTGGGATATGGGATTTCCACCGTCCATCAATCTGAGATCTCCACCCTTCAATCTTCTACAATATTATCTTTATCTATGTCAACTACAACAACATGAATTCTTGCAACCACAAGAAAAAAAAAAAAATTGATCTATGTCAACCAAAATACAAATCAATATCAAAATAAAATACTGTAAACTCCATCGAAATATAAAGGTTAGATAGGATAAAGATGAGACCCATGATCTAATATTAACTATCATCATCTCCACTCTATCAAATTTACCTAAATACAAATTTACACTTCAAGAAGAGAAACAAAGGGTGAAAGATAAAGGATGCCTTATGATATTAGAGCCTTTGTGGTGTAAGATTTGTATCTATTTTTTAAAGTCGAAAATCATGAGATTAATATGACTTATTGATGTTATATATCATTTGTGTGGTTCGGATATTTATTCTACAATAAAGAGATAAAGTTATCAATATAAATTATAACATGTGTATAATGAGAATTAAAAACTTAATCTTTCAGAGGATGTGGGGTATGTAACTTGTCAAAAGGTGATGCGTATTTACTATTATTAATAATATTATAATATTTCATTTCTTTTAATAAAATGTTTTATTTCAATTGCATGTAAGCGACAATGGCGCCTCTCCACCAGCATCTCGTAATGGAATCCAACTGAAACTAGGTGGCCTGAGATGAAAAAGATGTTTGGTCTTCTTTAACTGCAATATTAGCCATACTTAGGGGATCCAAGTGCTATTATCCTTAGGCTATGTTGTTTATTGTTCCATTTTAAGCCAATCGATAGTCACCTATGACACTTTCTCATTGGCAGGACTGAAGAAATTAATGTGATGCATTTTCATGAAGTTAAAGAATGTGCACAATACGTGGCCAGGTATCAGTATTTTTTTTTTTTTTTTTTTGAAATAAAGACAACAATCAGACACAACCCTTAGAACAAAAGGGACCAGAAGAGAGTTACCTCCCAGCACTGGTATTAGACCAGAGAACCACCTGCCTAGAGGACATGGCTAAGGAGGCAAGACTATGAGCCAAGCGATTCCCAATTCGGGGGATGGCAAGACACTTACGAGCACCAACCTCCTTACATAAAGCCACAATATCATTCACAATCAAACTAGAATCACTAAGGGAGACACCATTAGAGTTAACATCAGCAGCCACATTCCTAGCATCCACTTCAGCCACCTCCACCACCAGGTTACTGGACTTAGCCAACACTAACCCTTCACGAAAGGCTAAGCACTCGCCAACTTCAGGAGAAAAGCATCCCAATAAAAACTTGGAAAGAGCCCTCACAACAAATCCCCTATGATCCCGAATAATCGCCCCAATTCCAATACCATCCGAACTCACCTTAACAACGGCATCAGTATTAAGCTTCAGCTGACCAAACTTAGGAGGACACCAATCCTGGCCAGAAGGGGAGGACAGCACCTTAGACTTCACAGACGCTGACATTTTGGTTTTAAGGAATTCTTCTTGGATTCCAGCGACTCATGACACCATAGCATCGGGACTCCTGACCAGACCACCGAAGATCTTGGCATTTTTGTTATGCCAGATACCCCACAAAAGCATACGGACCTTAGTTAAAAACTCCACAGAGATAGAGGACATAAGCCTCGCCAAAAGATCACGACAAGAAACCAACCTGGGAACGAAATAACGCAAATCTAAACCAGCAAGACACCAAACTTGAGAGATGACAGGACAACTGAAAAGTGCATGGAGACCCGTCTTTACCTCGTTTGAGCAGAGCGGGCAGAACACATCCACATTCATTCCCCTTCTAAGCAGGTTAATTTTCACTGGTAACGTATCATGACACGCTCTCCAGATAAAGTGTTTAACCTTTGGGGGTAAGGGTAGATTCCACAATGACATCCACCATTTGTGGGAGGACGAACAATTAGAAGAAAAAGCACGATAAGAAGCAAAAACCTCAACTCTATAACCACTTTTAACAGAATAAATCCCTTTCTTGTCATAGTGTCACTTCCATTTATCCTCCACCTCTTTAAAGCTTAAGGGGGTTGAGAGGATACTGACCTGATCAACAGGAAGGCAGACCTTCCTCACCTGATTCAGGCGCCACACTATATTCCCATGATCGATCAAGTCAGCCACTAAAAGATTGTCATCCACATTGGGAGAAATTAACTTGAAAGAGACGGTCTAGGGATCCACGGTCTCCAAAAACTTTTATATTGAACCTATTCCCCACTTGCCAGCGAATACCTTTTAACAACAGTCCTCTTCCCCAAAGGATACTTCTCCAAATATGGGAGACACCAGGTTTACACTGAACCCGCAAGAAATCTGAGTGGGGGAAGTATTTTGCTCGAAAGATCCTTGCCATTAAGGATTTGGGGTCCATCAAAACCTTCCAAGCTTGCTTGGCCACTAACGTTATAGTAAAAGATACTAATTCTCTAAAACCAAGGCCCCCTTCAGATTTAGGAAGACACATCAGGCTCCAGCTAGTCCAACTAATCTTCCTCCTACCATTCTTAACCCCTCACTAGAACTTGGAAGTCAATGCTCCTAATTCTTGACAAAGACTCGTAGGGAGCTGGAGGATGCTCATGAGGAAGCTGGGGATGGCTTGGGAAACAGCTTTGATCAGGACCTTCTTACCCCCTTAAGAGAAGAGAGAACTTTTCCAGCTATTAAACCTATGCCATACTTTGTCTTTAATGAAGGAGAAGGTTCGAATTTTATTGCGACCCACCATAGACGAAAGACCTAAGTACTTATCATAGAAGCTTCCAATCTCAATTCCGAGACTCAAATGCGTCAACTTCTTTATCTCTGACGAAGTATTAGGACTGAAGGTCACAGAGGATTTATCAAAATTAATTTGCTACCCCGATCCTTTCCCATACACACTAATAAGATTTTTAATTTTGGTACAATTGTAATCTGAGGCCCTGCAGAATAAAATAGAGTCATCAGTAAAGAAAAGATGGCTTACCAAAGGAGCCATTCTCCTACATCTCAACCCAAGCCCTTTACCTCCATTTCCAGCCTTCCGAAGGCTACTAGAAAGAGCCTTAGTACACAAGAGAAAAATGTATGGGGATAAAGGACATCCCTGTCGAATTCCCCTAGCTGAAGATACCTTCCCAACTTGCCTTCCATTAAGGCTGAACGACATCTGAACCGTCGTAACACAATCTAGCACTCTCTCGATCCAAACAGATGGGAACTCCATCTTAATAAGGACAGCCCCCAAAAAGTTCCACTCAACTTTATCATAAGCTTTACTTAGGTCCAGCTTAATAGTCATCACATCATTATTGCCCTGTTTTCTTTTATTTATGAAGTGGAGAAGTTCAAATGAAGCTATAACATTGTAAAAAATTTGTCGCTCAAGGACAAAGGCAGATTGATTCTTACTGATCAGAACAGAAAGACATGGTTTCAATTTGTTCGATAGACACTTCGTTACAATCTTATAGATTACGTTGGTCAAGACAATAGGTCTAAACTCCTTCATTTACATTTCATCCCTCTTCTTTGGTATTAGTATCATATTAGCGCCATTGAAATCTCTAATTGAACAACTCCCACGGCCAGATATCAGTATTTAGTCAAGTCATGACGACAAACTATTATATTTGAATGTAGAGTCAATGCATCACGGGTGGGAGCTCTAACCAAAAAATATTAATAAACTACAACATAAAAAATGATTTAATCTTTTCATATCAAATTCTAAATTTTTAGTTTTTTACTAATTTGTAATAATTTGATTCTAATTAAAAACTGCCAACATATATGTTTATATGAATCCATGCACACATCTCATGTATCTCCAAGTTCTAGGAAAAAGAGAAAAATAATTTTAAATTCCATACACATTGCTAGAAAACGCAGTGCCAGCTGGCAGGGAATCCAAATTTTTTTTGAATTACTTCATTTGAATGCGGCAACTTTAAACTACTAACGTGTGATATAAAAATAATTTTAAAAATTAAATTATAATAAAAATAATAATATTAGACTTTCATCCTCTTATATCTCATTTTAATCTCAACTAATAATATGAATTGACGATTTATAAATGTATACACATTACTAATAATTTATGTTAAATATATATTATAAGTAATGTATACACATTACTAATAGAGAAAATACCTAAAATAACCCCTTTTTGAGAGTCTATTTGAAAACTAACCTTTTTTTTTTAGGTTGAAAAAATCTCAACCCTGAAGTTGAGATTGAATTGAATTAACACTATGACTCGCAACCTGAAAATTGGGATTCCGAACCTAAAGGTTGAGATTCTCTACCTTGAGGTTGGGATTTAAAAAAAAAAAATTATTTTTCAAATGGGTTATAAAAAATAGGTTAGATTTCAATAAAACCCTTACTAATAATATATAGCCAGTAACTTTTATCATTAAATATATACAACCATTTGTCAATGGAAAGAGTTCTATTGCCATAGTCACAAAATTCCTTTCAAATTTAACTCAGATTCTTGCTTAAACAATTTCAAACCTAGCTAATATAAGCAATAAAATGAGAAGAAAAGAAATAACATAAAAACACATTTTGTGATAATCTCTAACGTACATCAATCCAAAATACTGATGATTGTTGACATAGCTACTTGCTCACAATCAATTTTGCTCTTCCTTGACCCTTATTAATTTGGAATTGATTTCCAAGACCAAAATGAGCCATCAACAACCAAACAAAAGTCAAAAACTCTCCACCTTTACTAACTTGTTGAGCATGTGTCCTTGTACTGCAATTACAGGCAGCATAAGACAACAATTCCACCCAAATTTTGCTCAACAACTCCCATTTATCCACCTTACCATCCAAACCTCTCAGTGCTTTAGCCAACATACTTGCATCAAACAACACAGACTTGCTTCTATCTCCTTTCACCGTTATAGGTTTAACATATGTATTCACCTCAAGAATCTTCTCGCATGCTTTCTTCTCCTCATTTGGCTTTAGACCCTTTCTTTTGAAGAATCTCTTGGCCTCTGCACATGTATCTCGGAATCTTATTTTACCAATGCCTGCCACAGCAGACATCATGGTAGGCTGCATGACTAAAAGATACAACATATAGTCTGAAAGAACCTTACTGAATTCACGATATTCACTATTACTAGTATCAAATTGGTAAAGGAGTTCAGTAGCAACGTGCCATAATAGAAGGCTCTCATCATAAGCAACTTCAGTGACATAAGGCATTAATTTGTCACGATAATCATCATAATCTTTATCCTGCAGAATCCAATCACCTCTAGCTGATGATATCTTCTTGGCAACTTCTGGTTCGGCGGACTGCTGCGACTTCTCTCTCAGCTCATTGGATTTCTTCTTCAGCTCATCGAAGATGAACTCCCACAGCTTTTTTGTCAAGGGCTCGTGAGACACATATCTTATCTCATCGACAAAATCAGTTAGGCCCGCGTAATCAATGACTTTGTTAATTGCAAGGCCTAAACAATAAACGATTTTGTCACGGATGAAGCCTAGAAAACCAATGATTCCATTGCCAATCTGGACTAAAAGGGGAATTCTAGCATAACAGTCAATGACTTTGCCGCCAATGAAGCCTAAAAATTGAAAGACTTCGCGAATGTGCAGAAATTGACTGACCTTATGCATAGAACTGGTCACATGAGTTCGGATGAATTGATCAATCTTCAGACAACGAACGATTTTCTCAACGGCACGTCGCAACCAGTTCTTGACCTTGTGGATCCTAGTTGGACGCCCCTTGAGGCAATATCTTACCAAGTTGTGTCCTGAGACATATCCACACCACCTCCTAAACAGGAAAGGTGTAGCTAACACCTCTTCTTGCTCCTCGCATTTACGCCACTTTGGTTTCTTGAGAATCAGAAACCAGCTTAGAACAGAAGCCATGCCTTTGGACACAACATTGTTCAAACTTTTGAGAGCAGCAAATGTCCAATCAGAGAAAACAAGCATGAACAGAGCTACAGTATCCAGGCCTATCGCACCCCAGAACAAGGTGTATGTGATCTTGACATCAAAATCATCATAATTGTTCTTCTTCACTTGGAAATAAAACAGTGAAAGGGATGTCACAACCAAACCAAAAGATGTTAACCGCATAACATATCCTATAACGGAATGAATAACCTGGATCTTGGTATAGAAAACTTCATAGATGAAGTTGAGTTCAACCTCAATCACTCTCAAGGCATCTTCAGCATCATATAGGTTTTCAAAGAAATCGCGGCTCTCATCGCGCTCATGGAAGCTGAAAATGAGATCAACAATCAACCCTTTGAAGATTTTGAAGTAGTGATGGGCCTTCTCTACCACGTCCAGGCTTTCTAATTTCTTCTTTTCCACGGTAGTAGCTCTAGCTTGGTTTCCTTTATCAGGCTCTTCTATTGTAATGATTTTGGCAGGAAGTCTGGCTTCTACCTTGGAAGAGTATTCATCCATGAGCTGGGCGTAGTTGGGTCCAGGGTCAGGATCTTTAAGCATGGAGTCTCGGAATCTATCCAAACTTGCAAGATGCAAAGCGCGAGTACGCTCAAGATACTTGATGGTTCCAGAGAGGAACATGAGAATTGTTGGAATGGTTAGTTGGGTTGGAACTGATTGGAGGAAGACATAAATGGCTGCAACTGCCTGGAATATGAGTCCCAGCAAGTGCCTGAGCCAGAGCTCGTTATCTTCAAGAGCAAAAGCAGTTATGGTGTCAGGACCACCAAGGTGTAACAAGAGAAATGGAGGCCAAAATGCTAACAGTTCACCGTTCTGTGAAGCCGTAGGAGAGTCACGACTGTCGCCTTGGCTGTCAGAGATGAGTCCTACGGCGAAATTAGCAGCCCAGTCGGCGAGCAAATAAACTGACCAGAGGAGCATGATTATCAGTTTATTTGCAGTGCTTTTTCTCCAAGGAGCAAACAAAATCAAGAAGGTCTGCATTGAGAGACTGAAAAGCATCACACCCCGGATGTTCCATTCGTCCCATAACTTCCTCACTCTTGGAGGGATGGGATCACCCATACTTTGATCTCTGCCACCCCTTCCTTCTCCTTCTTCAGTCTGATCGACAAGATTTTGTTTAAGAGTTAGTACTCTTTCAAAGCACTACTTTGGACATATTCCCTGTTAAGTGTGAATTGAAAGAATGAAATGAATTTTTTTTTGGTCAAGTGGTGGATAAAAATGAATTGATGCACCTTTTACTTCCCTTATCATGGATGTGGTGTGAAAAGTTTAACCGTAGATAATTTTTTTCTTGAAACTAGCTACTATTAATAGTGGATCATCCCTCCGTAATTTATGGGTTGTCAACTGATTGCTCCCTCGAGTCTATTTCTCGAGTCACGTTATTAAAATCATATTTTCCACTTGTCCAAAATATCTTTTGGGCTAATAACAGTTGTAAAAAAATAAAAAAAAATCAAGTATTGTATGTACGTTATATCAAACAAATATGCAAAAGTGATACTGTTGAAATGTTTTTGAATGTCGCGGTAGGTACGTGGTTGACCAAGTCTTGCACTTGACGTCATAAATCTTTCACACTATGGGAAACCTCACTTATTGATAGGAACTAAAAGCCTGCAAATGCAATTTGATATTTAGTTTGATGGATGGTCAATTAAAACAAGAGTTGACTGTCAAATATCAGTTACCTTTCTTCTACTTTCCCAAAATTAGGAAATTCATGGCTTCAACAAATTCTTGCCAGATCTTTGAAACTAAGAAGTCCAATATTGCTCCGCAGGACAACCGGCGTATTGAAAACAGTAGCGGCAAAACCAAGAAGAAAGATGGAAGGAACGGTTCAACAAGGGTCTCGTGTAATCCTCTCCCTGGTGCAAGTTTAAGATTATGGATCACAGGTGGCAAGAACAAGGATGTCTCTCAGATGATAGATCCACCTCAAGCAGATGCAGCAGCTTCAACAAATTCTGATGCAAATCTTACCGCAGATCAGTTGAACCAAAGTGAATCTCGTGGAGATTTTGAGGGCCTTCCCGATGAAGAAAAGAGTTGTTTGTTATCTTGTGCTGTGTTCCCGGAAAATGCAGTGGTCAAGAAGAGGCTGCTGGTGAATTGGTGGATTGCAGAAGGCTTCCTGGATCCTTCCAACAATGGAGAAAAAACAGTACTTGAGCTCGAAGATATTGCTACTAAGATTCTTAAGAATCTTATGGCAAAGAAATTTATCCTTCCTGTAAACAAGAAACGCAAGAAGGTGTCGAACAGATTTAAGATGGATCCAGTTTTGCGGTCTCAAGTGATTACACTTGCACAGCAACAAAAGTTCTTCAATTACAACTCTGAGGGAAATCTAACCTTGGAATATTCAGATTCTGAAAGGGCATGTTTGATTAATGGTGAGAAGCCTGAATTGAAGAATCAGGAGAAAATCAAAACATTAGTCAATGTAAGTCAGAGGATTCTTGATTTCACATTCGACAGCTTTTCCAAAATGAAGAATGTCCAAGTTCTGTGTCTAGGAATGTGGCAGAGCTCGTTGAAGAGTCATCACATTGAAGTAGAAAACACAGAGTTTTTAAAAGGTTTGAAGAATATGGCATCTTTAAAGCTTCTCAGCCTTGAAGGAATCTCAGGAATTGAGGAGCTTCCAAGTTCCATCTCCAAGGTTAGAAAATTGAGGTTCTTAAATCTGAGAGCCTGTTACAATCTAGAGAGTCTTCCAAAAGAGATAAAGTCACTCAAAATGTTGACCCACTTGGACCTATCCGAATGCTACTTGCTAGATCACATGCCCAAGGAGCTCCTGCATCTCTCTGATCTCCAAGTCTTAAAAGGGTTTGTGATTACTGATGCAAGTCATGAGGAAATTCGTAACAAAGCATGTACACTTGCTGATCTTCCAGGATTAAAGAAGCTGAGGAAGCTAAGCATAAATGTCAACAGTGAGACTTTCTCTGTAGAAGAATTGGCAACTCTGCTATTTAAGTTTAAAGAGCTTGAGAAGCTGTCCATAGCATGGGGAGGGGGTTCGAAGGCGGTGGATGTGGCTATGAAAAAGGACTACAACAGGCAAGCAAGCGTGGCTGCTGCACCGAAAAAATTAGAAAAGCAGAAAACGTTTTTAGAAAAAGTAGTGGGGAAGTCGAAAAGCAAGGTTGATAGAGCAATGGAAACAAAACTGAAGAAGCTTGATCTCCAGTGTTGTCCACAGAAAACACTACCGACTTGGCTGATTCCTGAAAACCTGACAAACCTGAAGAAATTGTACATAAGAGGAGGACGAATTACTGGTCTTGGAAAATTTGAAGAGGGGGCATTAACGTGGGAAGTTGAGGTTTTGCATTTGAAGTACTTGAGTGAACTAAAGGTTAATTGGAGTGAATTGAAGGCAATATTTCCAAAGTTGAATTATTTGAAGAAGTTTAGGTGTCCTAAGGTCACTTTCTGTCCTTGTGATGGCAGTGGAGTTTGGTTAGAGTCATCGATAAATTAAGCATCAATCCGGAGCAACAGCTTCTAAAATAGCTTTGTGCGTTTAATTGGTTATTTGTACGTTTCCATTTTTCTGTTTTTTCCTTTTGTTTTCTTGTTTTCTGGTTCATATCTAAATTACCAGATTTCTGCCTTTTTTACGCACCTTGTTATGCAGTCATTCCTGATTATTGCCTTACAATCTCAATAAGAACAGTTGCATACAATCCAATGATTTAAATTAGAAAAAAAATACTGATCAACTAAATTTTATGGGTGGCTTCCTAAAATTCGTTGTATACATGTTTTAATTAATGTAACCATCCAACTGGGTCACATTAACTTAAATTGTTGATGATGTATTCAAATAAATCCTATAACCATATTCATTTACGTTTTAGGGTTTTACTACTATATAGGTTTTATATAATTAAAGAATAATTATTAATCATTCAATTCTAATAAGGGGTCCACAAAACCTAAAGATTTTAATTAAACTAATTTTATAAGTACCTGTGTGGGACAAGGATTCTCTGTTAATGTTGACACGGTGCTAATATTTTTATGCAAACAATTTAAGTTTGAGTGATGTATGAGAGAGAAAAAATCTATCAATCTTAATCATTTATTTTTTTAAATGTTGATGTGTCACTATATTATCAAAAGATTAACAAAAAAAAGGATGGTAGAGAATCGTTACTCACCTGTGTAATTGTACGTAACTCATTTATGAGTCTTGAACCACGTTTTAGATTTATTAAAAACTGAAATTTATATAATTTATGGCCTCATACTCACATTTTCGATGATATGTTTGCAACTTGCAACTAATGATGCATTCAATTTGTTTATTTTTCATCAACTATGTTATTTATTGGTCAAAATGCCTTACAGTTTGGTAGTATTATTGCATTTAATTTAATATTTTAAAAATGAATACTTTAATGAATACAGTCAATATTCCCCCAAAGATTACCCTCCAAACATACGACACCAGTAAAGTTGACTCAGTCTCCTTTTAAACCGATAGCATTGTTTGTCACTTTTTGTTTATTTTAGTTGTCCCAGTTCTAAAAATAAATAAATAAAGTTGTCCCGCTCCTGTTTTCTTGTCTTCGGTTGCTGAGTAGGCGCCAGCAGACCAATGCCTCCCTTTGTAAGAGGCATGGGTATTTGGTTCGACACCCAATCCCACCAAATCCAAAAAAAATAATATAATATATAATATATAATGATACTTATAAATATACTACTATTCGATCTTTCATCATCATATATGGGTTGATCTCTCATCTTTATGTATATTGGTCTCTTCCAATTGAAAGTTATCATCCGGACCGTGCTATTAGTGTCCTATCTCAATTGGTCCCGATAATCTCTGAATCTATGTCAGTTACAGATCTTGTATTAAAAAAAAATCTCATTTATTCTTAAAAAAAAAAAAAAAAAAAAAAAAAAGAAAGAAAGAGAGAGAGAAGACTTACAACTGTTTTCATGTTACAGCATTAATATGAACGAAATAATTGTCTACTGGCATGTGGGTAGTTCACTGGCCTGGCAAAGTTGCTTATTTTCCTTGGAGTTTCCTTGTAGCTGCTGTGAATTTTCAGTTTTAAACTGTTTTCATGTTACAGCATTAATATGAACGAAATATTTGTCTACTGGCACGTGGGTAGTTCACTGGCTTGGCAAAGTTGCTTATTTTCCTTGGAGTTTCCTTGTAGCTGCTGTGAATTTTCAGTTTTAATATTTGATAGGTTCATGGAAATCATATGGTTAAGTGAACATAAATAAATATAGGTACTAATTAATAAACTCAAAGTTATTTTTTTTTTAAAGTGTATTTACGGATTAGAGAATTGTCGAAACCTATGAATGCACTAATTTGGTAAGATAACCTATTTTCTATGGAGTTTCCTAGTAGTTACCTATTTTCAGTTTTAATATTTGATTTGTTGAAGGACGACCATATGATTAAGTGAACATGAATAAATAAACAGACTCTTCAAAAAAACAAAAAATGAACAAATAAACAGAATAAATTTTGGTACTATAAACCGACAGCATTGTTTTGTCACTTTTTGTTGACCTTTACTTGTCCCAGTTCTAAAAATAAACAAATAAAGTTGTCCCAATCTCCTTTTTTCTTTGAAAAAAAAAAAAAAAGACTTACAGCTGTTTTGACGTTATAGCAGTAATGTGAACGAAATAATTGTCTACTGGCGTGTGGGTAGTTCACTGGCTTGGCAAAGTTGCCTGTTTTCCTTGGAGTTTCCTTGTAGCTGCTGTGAATTTTCAGTTTTAATATTTGATAGGTTGAAGGAAATCATATATGATTAAGTGAACATGAATAAATATAGGCACTATAAATACCATCGATAAACTTAAAATTAATTTTCTTTTCAAATGTATTTACAGATCAGAGAATTATCGGAACCTATCGATACACTAATTTGATAAGATTACCTATCTTCTATGGAGTTTCCTAGTAGTTGTCTATTTTCAATTTCAATATTTGATTTGTTGAAGGGAGACCATATGATTAAGTGAACATGAATAAATAAACCGAACAAATATTGGTACTATAAATGCTACCGATGATCTCAAAATTATTATTTTTATTTTTTTAAAAGCTGACACTGTATATTCTCACTAATATTAATATTCACAAGCCACGCTAGTGTTAATATTCACAAGAAGAGATTAAAATCCTAATCTCGTATAAAAAGGGAAGGTACCTAACTAACAGATAATATGTACGAGCTTAAAATTAATTATCTATAATTCTATTTTGAAAGCTTAATAAAATTCATTAGAACCATCGCTCCAATGAAAGCTTGATGGTATTTAAAAAAATGTTATTAACATCACTTTCAAAAAAATTTTAAATTAAAATTTTAAATTAATATTACATGATTATGAAGTTGTTAAATCAATGAAACCCATCAAATAGGGTGAGAACTAACATTAAGCCAAAAAAAAAAAAAACAACACACACAAACAAAGACAAGGAAAATTAGTTAAGAGATGATTCAAATGGTAGAGAATATCAATTAAATAGATGAAAAAAATTATATATTAAGACGAAATTTGATATGCTCATATTCTAAATTAAGTGGAACAAGTGCCTTACCCAACTTTCTTTTTTTCAAAAACTTAAAAGCCATGGGTTAACAGTTTACTGAGATTTGTGTGGTGACCAAAAACTTAGACCCTGAAACATAAGGACAAGGCTTATTGAGATGGATTGGCCCAACGAGCCGTTCAACATAGGCTTACGACTCAATGCACCTGTCAACCAATGAGTCCAGTGACTTTGTTGATCAAATTCACGCCCAACATACATTTGGTAGTCGACCCAATAATTTAGTTGACCCAATTCATGATATTACCCATAATATTGGCCCAAAACATGTCACTGGACCAGCCCAACGATGCAGTCGACTTAACAAGGACGGACTTCAACTCCTTGGTCGACATCCGTATACTTGTTTTAATTAATGTAACCATCCAACTGCGTCACATCTCTTAACTTGTTGATGATGTGTTCAAATTAATCCTCTAATCATATTCTTTTACGTTTTAGGGTTATACAACTATATAAGCTCTATATAATTAAAGTATAATTATTAATCATTCAATTCTAATAAAGGGTCCACAAGACTTAAAGAAATGAAATGAAACTACTTTTATAATTACCTGTGCAATTGTACAGATCTTTAATTATGAATTTTGAATCACAATTTAGATTTATTATATACTGAAATTTTATATAATTTATGGCCTCATACTTACATTTTTTATGATATGTTTGCAATTAATGATGCATTCAATTTGTTTATTTCTCATCAACTATGTTATTTATAATTGGTAAAAATGCCATACAATTTGGTACAGTAACACTAATTGCATTTAATTTAATATTTTTTAAAAAATGAATACTTTAAACCAAAAGAAAAAAATGAAAACAATCTAGCAAATTCCCCCAAAACCATCCTTCAAATGTATGACACCTGTAAAGTTGACCCAATCGCCTTCTAAACAAAGAGCATTGTTCTGTCACTTTTTGTTTAATTAATAATCCAGTTTTTTAAGACTTACAGCGTTTTTTCAGGCTACAGCATTAATGTGAACCAAATGAATGACCATCGGCATGTGAGTAGTTCACTACTTTGGCAAATTGCCTATTTTCTTTGGAGTTTTAGGCAGTTTACTTGTAGCTTCTATGATTTTTTTGTTTTAATATTTGATTTGTTGAAGGAACCATATAATTAAATGAACATTGAATAGATGTAGGTACTATAAATGTTACTGACAAATTCAAAATTAATTTTTTTTAAAAGCATATTTATCATAGAATAATCGAAACCCACCGTTATGCTAATTTGATAGAGTTGCCAATTTTCTACGGAGTTGCCTGCTAGTTGCCTATTTTCTGTGGAGTTTCCTAGTATCTGCTATGAATTTTCAATTTCAATATATGATTTGTTGAAGGGAGACCATATGATTAAGTGGATATTAATGAATAAACCGAATAAATGTGGGTATTATAGTTGCTACAAACAACCTCAAAATTAATATTTTTTTTTAAAAAAAAATAAATCAATATTTTGTACCCACATTAGTTTTAATATTTAAAAAAGAGGGATTGAATTTCAAACATCATATGTGGAGGGAAGGTATTCAACTAACTGTGCTAGCAGATGGTGTGTACAAACTCATAATTAATTGTCTACATTTCTATTTCAAAGCTTTATAAAATTTATTAAAACTATCGCCCCAGTGGAAGCATGGTGGTTTTTTTTTTTTTTTTAAAAAAAAAAGAAAAGTTATAACATCACTTTCAAAAATTATTAAATTTTAAATTTTAAATTAATATAACATGATTATGAAGTTGTTAAATCAATGAAACCCTTCAAATAGGGAGAGAACTACCAATAAGCGAAGGAGAAAAAAAAACTGTTACAACGCATAACGAAGTTGAGAAGTCTTGCATCTATTATTTAATAAAAAAAAGAAAAAAGAAAACAACACATACAAACAAAGACAACGAAAATTAGTTAAGAGATGATTCAAACGGTGAGAATATCAATTAAACAGATGAAAAAAAAAACATTTTAAGATGACATATGATAATGCTTATGTTCTAAATTAAGTGGATCAAATGTGCTACCCAACTTTTTTTATTCGCAAACTTAAAAGCGATAGGTTAAAGGTTTATTGAGATTTACTTAAATAAATTATTATCTACGTAACTTGAATATCTACTTCTATAATGAAAAGAAAAAACTATTCATACAAAATTTATGAAATATAATACTAGAGGGACTTGATCACTTCATAACTAAGATGGATGGGGATGCACAATCAGGGGCAAAATTAGGATTTCCTTCTTGGGGGGGGAGCCAAAAATATAAATTCAAGAGAACTTAAAAAATACTAATATTTAACACATCATAAGAGTATAAATATAATTATTCTTTAATATATTTTAATCACAATTATTTAAGTGCATTATAGTAATTTAATTTTATCGTATTCATGTTAAGTCATATCAAAATATAATAAATTGAAATAAATAAAAATAAATATTAAATTACAAACCAATAATATAATTATATTAAAATTATATTAAATATCTGACAAAATACTCAATATAACTTACACGTCATTGTAAAATTGGATTAAATATGATTGCAATAGATTAAATTAAATTAACTTTTTCATTCATAAAAGTTTTTTTTTTTTTAACCTAATTATATCCATCAAGATCAGGACCACTATGATGAATATTATGATATAGATCTCCATTCAAGAAAAAAATTATCTTTATCATCTCGAAAAGATTTATCTGAATTTGTTCACTTATACAAGATAAGTTTAACCAAAATTATCTACACTACCGTAGACAGTACTCCCACCTATGCACTAACATGAGGTGCAGATATGCTGTGCCATCTACGTGGGAGTACAAAAGTATTAGAACGTTTATAACCCATGTTCCATGTTCCGCATGTACTTACCACCACCAGCCAACATGCATGCAAAAATGTAATTTAAAATCAATTATGCCCAAAAACCAAGAAAAGGTATTCATTTATGGAAAAAAAAAAAATTGATTATTTTAATTTTTTTCAATTCAAGAAACAATATTAGATTAATCAAAACTCAAAACCCATGACAATAGTGTATCCAGCAAGTCCAATGATGATAGTATAAGGAAGCAAAAGCATCTCTTGCATCACATGGTAATCAATGTTCCTGGTTGACTTAGCTACCACCACCAGCCAACATGCAAGCAAAAATGTAATTTAAAATTAATTATACACAAAAATTAAGAAAAGTTATTCATTTATGACGAAAAAGAAAGGGATTATTTTTATTTTTTGATGCAAGAAACGATGTTGGATTAATCAAAACCCCACGATAACAGGGGATTGAGCAAATCCAGTGATGATAGCATAGGGAAGCAAAAAACATCTCTTACGTCAGGCGCCAGTACATTCATATGACATTTATTAATTATTTTGACATACAAAGTGGAAGAGGCAAGACGTCAATTTATATTTTGCAGAGACAACGAAGTAAACTCATCCATTTGTTCTCGGCTTCTGCTACCTGAAATGGCAAGTCTTCTCAGCAAATTATACGGCGGACTAGACCTTCTCTTTGCCTTGCACGAGACTTGTGACGAAGATGGACGCTTCTGCATGGTCTGCTCGGATTTAGTGATCGGTTGCCCCACTTATATTTTTGAAAAAGTCGACGAGGACAGTGACAGGGTGTATATGCACAAATCATGCGCTGAATTACCTGGTAAGATCCAACACCGTCTTCATCCCCAGCATCCTTTAACAGTCCGTCCTCATTATGATTTCTTCATATGTGATGGATGCAGACATATCTCCTTCGCCGTCAAATATCGTTGCAAAAAGTGTAACTATAATCTTGATTTGCAGTGTGTTTCTAAAAATGAAGGTCATGAGGCATTGAAAGAGATTGTAAAAAAGGACACCATTTACCATCGACATAAACTTCAACTTGTCTATTTTCGTTTGCGAATCCCAACTCAATTCTCCGAAGATCTCCGTTGTTGTTGCTGTCTAAAGAGCTGCCCAGATGGGGGAGATCCAACATATTCTTGTAATGTTTGTTTTAAATCTGCAAACCCATTCCTCATTCACAAATCCTGTTTAGATACAATTCCCCGACGACAAGTCCAAAGCTCGTTTCACCCGGAACACCCTCTCCTCATTCAAAGTGTTCATGATAAATCTCTTTGTGTACTGTGTGACGATTGGATCACGGGATTTGCATTGGCTTGTGACCAGTGTCATACAAAGTTTCACGTTTCCTGCGGTAGCCGCACAACACGACGCTTAAGAGTTAATCTTCACGAGCACGATATGCATTACGTGATCTTAGAATCTCCTGATCTGAAATGTTGCTATATCTGCCAAGCTGAGTGCAAGGGTGCTTTCTACAGATGTGTAAAGTGTGATAGAAATGTGCATATGGAATGCATTCCTCTACCGGAGATCGTGGAACATGAATCTCATGAATATCATCCCCTTAAGCTCACCAATTCAATTGTAACACATAGAGATGATGATGAATACCGTTGTGATATTTGTGAGGAGGAAGGAAATATCAAGCATCATTCTTATTACTGCAATGAATGCAATTTTATTGCTCATATTGATTGTGTGCTCTCTGAGCATCAGGTAAATTTATAATTATTGTATTCTGTCAAAGTATGACTGCAATTCATGACCTATATTTATTTATCTATTTCTAGCTACACATCTTGTCAAACATATTAATAGAGATTTTATATGAAAAGTCTTGATTGTAGGACTATATGAAATATCTTGATTTAAATTTACAAGTAATAATTTAAGATCCTATCAAGACATTAAAGTTTCACTCAATATCTAATAAATTGTTTAATTCCTTATCTTAGGTGGTAAAAACATTATCAGTATAGAGAGATTCATTAATAATGTAATTTATAACTAGTATTCACTAACATAGCTAGTACATGATTCCTCCATCAGGACACTTCGCCGAAGATATCTTGCTTAGATCCAAGAGGTAAGTGTAAAGCAGAGAAGGAGACCGATGATGCAGAGGAAAAGACCAAAGATGAAGTATATGGAATGGATAACAGTTCCCAGGTACTTATTTGCTCCACACCTACACTCTGACATTAACAAACCTTTGCAAACAGGTGGTTATCATTAATCCTGGTAATTGTTTAATTTATCAGGAATACTCGGATAGTGAGGATTTTTATGATGGCCAACAGTATCACGAATCAACTGTGGATGATAGGATTGAAAAATTTAGGACAAATATTGAGGAGTTAGCTTCAGAACTTGAGGCAGTTGCTAATTTAGACCAAAGGATAGAAAAGGTAAAGGCAGACATGATGAAATTAGCTTTCCAATTTGATGATCTCACGAAAAAGTTTATCAAAAGTAGGAATTGAAGTTTGCGTAACAAAATTAAAATAGGATTTTATGAATTAATAGTTTTATTTACTTATATATATGTAACATTTCCTTCTTAGTCACTTGTCTATTTTTATTCAGTATGTGATATTAGAACAAATGTTTTATTTTTTTCCTACTTTCTTTAATTTTCATCTACTTACTTCTGTAATAAAATGAGTTGTACTTGTTTTTGCCTGTTAAGAAGTTGTATAATCATATTTTCGTATAATTTTTTGTTGTTATAGACAAAGTATGTTCTTTTAGCTAAAGTGGCTTTAGGATTGTTATAATTTTAATTTATAATGTTTTTGATGAGTTAAGTTTAAAAGTGATTATCATATAAATCTCAAACATGTTAGAGCATGCACATTGAGGAGTTCACTATACTGTTCTAAATCAATAATTCTAAAAATAAAATTCTTTATGGATTTATGTAAGTTCATCGTCACCAGAAAATGAATGAAGATATTCATTGTTAAGCTCAAATCAATGGTGCAGTAGCCGATTGTTCGGCATAGATACAAACAGCGAAACTGAAATATAAGTGGTCAGAGAGACTGAACATAACGATAAAATTACTCACCTTTGCCTGACAAGGATAGAACGTACATGAAAACAAAGTAAATGCAAAGCTTATATAGATAAAGAAATCTTCTGATATATCACTGTTTCATTCCATCTTAGCAGTAGCAGCGTTGTGAGCTTTGGCACAGTATTCAAATAAGCTGCCATCAAAACAACGCCGTACTGCTTCTTTTGATAAGAAACCTTCTTCATCCTTTGCTAGTACATACAAAGCCCCCCATTCTAATTTACTTGCAGTCCTGCAACAAGTAAAATTCATCAGGAAAATCATTGAACTGAACTACTTGAACATGAATATGTGTATTGAGCAAGAGATTAAAAAGAGAGAGAGAGAGACCAGCCAAAGAAATCAAATGCATTGCGCGTAGACTGAGTCATGTGCCACAGTTCACCTAGCGTAAGCTTATCCGGCACTGTATGAGCAAATTTGCTGAATATGTTCTCAAGATTAGCTGGAATATACCTACAATCAACAGAGCAACCTTAGAATACATGGCCTTTTTAATTCAACAGGACATGATTATTGGACAACTATTTTCCATTACAAATGGGCAGGAGTAACACATTTTACAATTCAGGACCAGAATTATAGTTATGGTGATGATAGAAAAGAAAATGAGAAAGGAATGGCCAAAATTTATTAATAAAACAATTCATTAATCAACAGAACGCAAAGTTTTAAAGAATTGCTAGCTTCAAAAGCTTCTATTGAATGATTATGAAGTGTGAACTCTTCTATATCAAGACGAGTACACTTCCTAGCACCAATCAACAAGACAACAACTAGATTCAATTAGCTTGATTGATTAGATTAGTATAGAAGGGGTCACCATACTTTTGTTCACTAGCTAATGCTACTTAAAAAAAAAAAAAAAACAAAAATTTCAATTTATACTCCTGAAAAAATTATTCCTCTCACCTTCCTTCAGTGTCATAGGTTGCTGAATCACTTCCACGTTTTGCTTTGTGTATATTTTGGATATATATTGGGAAGTAAGGTGATGGTAACCAAGACTGCAAGAAAATCAGGCCAAAAATGGGTAACTGTAATGTTGAAAAGAAAAAGAAAAGGAATGCAAATCGACAGACTTACAGGTAGAGTAGCATAAGACATAGTAGCATGAAGAAGAATCATGAAAATGAAAGAAGCAATTGGATTGAAACCTAATATTCGAAATCCTGCACAGAAATATAATATACTAGTGATAATTGTATATATATACCAAAAGAAAATTAAAGTTAATTGCACTAAAATAAGCTGAATGTATTGAATTTAGGAAGATTTCAAACAAATGCATTAAATTAAAACACTAGCGTATTCATTTTAGCGGCAGTTGTGTTAGTTTTATATATTTATTTGAAATCCTGCTAAATTCAATAAACTCTAGATATGTTAGTGCAAATAAACCGTAAATTAATGATGTACCTCTATAAGTTTCAGAAGGGTAGATGATACCATCATCATCTTGGTCAAAGAAGGCAACATGTTGCTGAAGCACAGACATGTTATTATGTTTGTGCCCCCATGTGCCATTTACATTTTCTGTATCTGGCGCAATCAGGGCTCGAGGCATATCTGAAAAATAAACCATACTGATTGGATAAAAATATAAAAATAAAAAGACTAGGCAACAGTATCTAAATTTTCATACATATCAACCAATTCGATTAATTTATACGAAAAAGAATTGAGATTTTTAATTCTATTTCCACTTTTTCTCTGTTAGTAATAATTAACTTTCTAACACAAAAATAATAAGACAGCCTATACTCATATCAAATTTATAATCTAAGCAAGTAGATGAACAATATTAACGGGAGAAATTAAAGATGGAGAGAATTACAGGGTTTTTGGAGCTTGGCATCCAGATCATCTCGGATCTTCCTCTCTGCAGTTACCGGGGCCTTCTCGGCAACTGTTGCCATCACTGTCTCGTTTGATGCCATTCTACTTACACAAACCAGTGAGTAATTAAATAAATTTAAGGGTAAGTTTTTGAGTTGCTTTAATTTAAGCAAACATGAAATAATGTTGCGAGAGACAAAGTGCGAGAGAGAGAGAGAGAGAGAGAAGCATAACCAACTCCAAATGACTCGCAGGGCTGGTCGCCGAACACGAGTATATGCATGCACACTGTCACCATGCACTGTCATCGAGGATTCTTATGCCTTTTCATATACACATACACATACACATGATAAGACAGGGATCGTCCTACTATAATCTATGACTCTTAAAATTTTCATTCAGTATATTAATATCATGGATTCTGAGTTATGGTAGATACATTATAAGTTCTCTTTATATCCATAATATAATATACTTTCTCTTTATATCATATTTTGAAGAGTTTTATCTTTTTACGGTGCAAATAGATTTCCCCTGTTGTAAGGTGAAGAAATTTTCAAGTTATGATATTCAATTTCGACCGATCTCCATAAACTCAATAATTGATTTTATATTATCTGATAATTATATAAAAATATATATACACCAATTCCAATATACACAAATAACGGTTAAATATTCCAAACAGTATCACACCATTATTTTATGTTGATGTATATACATACTACTACTGATTAAATAACAATTGCAAGATGTTTTTTCGTTTTTTGAGATTCCACGTGCGGTATAATAAAATCATTCGAACATGGGTGCTCTGCTACCGTAACACATTAATATGTTAAATAAGTGTAATTATGTTATAATATAATTGTAGATCTACTGACACAAGTGTTGTCCTTGGACTGTAGCATTGAAGGCGGGATTGGATACGAAAGAGGATGTAAATTTCTTGAAAGTTGCGTGGTGCTTTGATTGTATTGGACATGAGTGTACTACCCAACACACAGAGATTATAATCATTATATTATCATATAAAACCCATAGAGTTTGGCTGTATCCAACACGTTCATTTTTTATTTTTCTTTAATTTGTATCATGCCAGCATAGCTTTTAATAAATCTTTTATTCTTTTTATTTTTACTTTTAAGTTAATTGTTTTATCGAATTAAAAAATCTTAATCATATCTAATTTAATTATAAATTAATTTTAAATAATTATATTTTTAATATTTTATTTTTAATTATAAATTTTACAATTGAATCTTTATATCATATAAACTATTAATTTAAATATTATTTTATTTGATAATATGATGTTAATATTAGTTATTAAATATATATTTTTTATTTTGCTAATTATATTAAACCAATTTAATATACACTACCCATGGAACTATATTGTACGTTAACAATCCAATCAAATTTAATTCAATACAATCTAATTCCATCAAAACCAATATAATACGTTGTACCAAACAAGCCTTTGTTAGAGATAGATATGTCAAGAATTGAAATTATGTGTAATCTAAAATGGGAAAATTACCTCAATAACATAGGAAGAAATCAACTCCCAAAATAATGCATAAGGGGAGAAAATTCTTTACACTATTTGATAAATGCACATGTACTATATGGTTTGAAAACAAAAATCTAATTTCACATCATTAAGACAGATCTACTTTCACAATAATGGATGAGGAGAAAAAATTTTCACATATGTTGATAATTTACGTAATAAAATCGGACCTCGATCAAAAATATGAAAAGGAAATGTGCAAACCACCTAAATTTTGAGTAATAGGTTGATTATGATATAAACTTTGTAATATGTATACTTTTCTGTAGGGAGAATTACCCACAACCTACCTCTAAATTTGATATTGATAGGCGGGTATAACATTTTGAATTTTTTGCAATGTCCTCTCCTGACTAACAGATGGGCTGAATTTGACCATACTTTGACCGTTAAAAGACGAAAATGCCCCCAGTCAGATTAGGTCACTCTTTTTCTCTTTCATTTCTTCCAGTTTCTCTCCTCCTTCTTCTCTTCATTTTCATTATCGTTTTCGTTTTCGTTTCCGATCGGAAACCCAGACGACGATCTGGGTTTTCGATCGGAAACGGCAATGAAAATGAAGAGAAGAAGGAGGAGAGAGGGAGAGAAACTGGAAGAAGATGAAGAAATGGAAAAGAAGAAGCAGAGAAAAAGAGAGACCTAATCTGACTGGGGGCATTTTCGTCTTTTAACGATCAAAGTATGGTCAAATCCAGCCCATCTGTTAGTCAGGGGAGGACATTGCAAAAAATTCAAAATGTTATACCCGCCTGTCAATATCAAATTTAGAGGTAGGTTGTGGGTAATTCTCCATTTTCTGTAAAATCATTATTTTATTAGTTGGATATACGTACACCCAATGTACGATATATTAGAGATGCATTTGGCTACTGGGCATGGTTTATTACTAGAACGGACTTGATCAACGAACTGTTTCCCCTCTTAAACAAATATAACCAATCATTTTGTACAACCTACAAATACTAGACATTTTTATATTAGTATATGTAATATTAAATTATTAATTTAATATTACAAATAAGAATAACAATATAAGTCAAATAATAATAATAATAATTCGATGTATTATCCTTTTCTCTCATGTTATTCTTTTTTTTTGGGTCTGAGGGGTCATTCATTTTTTCCACTTAAGATTTAATAGTACTGAATTACATTTATTAGATTGTTTTCATTTGTTTTTTTAAATGATCAAACCACTTAAAATTACTAAAAAAATTAAGTAAAAATTTTTAACTTTTCACTTAATTGTAAACCACTTAATGATATTTTAAAGTTTTTATTCAAAATCCATCATCCTCAAAATAACATAATTTTAAATTTATCTTAATTTAATATTACTCAATTTTTTTTTTAATACTTACAAAAAATATATTTGAAAAGTAAAATCTCAATAGATCTCATCTCAAATTATCTTGGAATTAAACTAATATGTTTTAATTTATAATTTAAAATAATTTAATATATTAATATATATTTTTTAAATATATTAATATATTTAAATATATAAGTATGGTTAATATTACTATATTTTTTAATCACATTTTAATTATGAATAAAATTTTAGTAATATGTACATAAAAAATATTTTAGAATTTATTGAATTATTTATTTTTAGATGTTGTATTAAATCAATTAAAATTACATAACAACAAATAGTACAAAATGTATAAATATCAACTTAATAATGTTCAGATAATTTAAATTTAAAAAACAAATAAATTTACAATATATTCAGAGATAAGAGAAAAAAAAATACGTTATTCAGATTTCATATTTCAATCATTATTCAGTCTTCGATCTTTAGGAGTACTGTTTAGTCTTCAAACAATAAAACAAATGACCCATTAATTTTTCTTTCCTTGAAGTCTAACACTTGTCGCATTAAGGATTTATTGGAATATATGAGATCAATCATTATAAATATGTAAACATTTTTGCCTATAATGTTGCACGTAAAAATGTTCATTTACTTGAATTGAATGAAAATAATTGAAGTTTTCTCCTTACATCTATTTACTCTTTGCTCTCAATATTAAGACTCAAAATTTTATTTATTTTTTTCTTTGTCAACCCTTTAAAATATCTAAAATAATCCTAAACCAATATATAGATATATATATATATATATATATTATTCAATTTATATTTATAAATATTCTTTCATTTTGTCGCTATATTTCTCTCTTCCCCTTTTGCTTTCTTTTCTTTTTCTTTTCCTTTCATTATTCTCTAATCCATCGTTTCTATTATTCTTTTCTTACTTTTTTCTTTTTGGTTCAATCTCCCCCTTCATTATTTTTCTTTTGTTTTTTTCTATCCAATGACTTCAAAACATATTAGCCAAAAAATATATATATATTGTTTCACACACGCTTGCACTTATACATGTAGAATATTTTGTGTAAGAATAATTTGTAAAACCTAAATCTCTCTCTCTCTTTTATTTTTATTTTTTACAATTGGATCAAAATGTTTATCTATGAATGATCAAGATACATTTCTACCAAAAATTCAATTTATCAACCCAATATCAAATACAAAACAAAGCAAATGAAAAAACAAATAAAACGCATACAAAAATTTACCATTTAGATTTATTTAAGTCATATATAATTTAGATTTCAGTTAATACATCATGAATTTATATCGATAGAAAAATATTTAGTTGTCCATAGAGATTGTTAAACAATAAGATAAGTTATTATATGAACACTTCCAAAAAGCATTCTCAAATTTTTTACCCAAATGATATTGTAAGATAATTTATAACAAAATTTTGAGTAGTGTAATATTACTCGTATGAATAGTAAATTTTGTAAAACTCGAAAGTAATCTCATTTTTATTTCCTTTGTTATCATGTCCTTATAAATAATTTTAGATATGGATATTTTTATAATTAAAAAAACTATTTAAAAAATGAGTGTTAGAAGTAGTTTCTTCGGTGGCATCATTTTATTATTTGAAAAAAAAAATCAATTGTCTTTTTTGACCACTTTCTTTTTATAGTTTTCGCTTTCTTTTTCAACATAAACAGTCATACTATACATAATTATTCTCGACAATATATTTTCTCTCATAAATTTAGAGAAAAAAATTATTAAAACACGTAACTTTAAATTTGACACATAAGCACATATGATGCAGCTGCTCAAATCTAAAGCCATTGATCACTTTCCTTTCACAATAAGAACATCTCCAATGCAAGTATGGATTGTGAAAAAAATGAAGTGTCACGTAGGATAAATTGATAGAATGTTAAAATCAAGCTCTCAAATGCAAACTTCTATAACTACTATCAAGCTGACGTGGCAAAAAAAAAAATAGAGGCTATCAACCTCAGTGTCTATTTCTAGAGAGCCTTATTGATAGCCATGTCAGCGATAAATAATTAAAACTTTCATAAAATAATATTTTATAATAATTTACTTTAATGATATATTATTATTTGACTATTCATTATTGAAATGAATAGACTATCATTGGAGAGCCTATCAATTAATGTTTATACCACATATGATGCACATTTCCTTGACATTGATGATGTGTCCATTTTTTTTAAAAGACAATCCATATTTGCATTGGAGATGCTCTAATAATAGAGGTTCAAATTTTACTATGTATCTTTATTACTATCTTAAAAAAAAGGAAAAAAAAAACATTTAGGAAATAATTAAATTTTTAACTATATTTTAGAAAAAAACAAAATTGATCATACTTTTCGAAAAAATATCAAATTAGTCCCTCAAATTAATCAACGGTTAAACCCAATGAAAAATGTGAAAAAATTTATTTGTCCTTGGACTTAGTTAAAAATAGACAAAAAGACTATTATATTCTCATCCATAGTTAAATATTATAGTAACATTTAATTACGAAATTACCCTTTGTTGGTTTTATATATAGATTTAATGAAATTATAGTTTTGCCCTTTGACTCAATTTTTGTAAGAGTATAGATTTAAAAAAAAAATCATTAAATAAAATATAATAATAAAATAAAATCATTAAGTATTACAAAAACACTACTAGATAAAAAAAAACATTTATAAGATTTTTATCCAACGATTTACTCAATTGATTTACTACCAAATAAAAAACAAAATAAAATCAAATGAAAAAAAAATAATAATAAGACCAATGGGTGGTGACAAGTGACTAGTTTGAATGAAGTCGTCGATGGTGGTGGTTGTGGAAAAGGAGGAGGTGGTATCGGATTTAAATTTTTCTTAATTATTTATTTTTTAAATTTTTTTATTTTTTTTATTTTTTTAAATGATTTGATTTATACACGTGTGAAGATTCTGAGTTAAGATTTAAAATAACAAAATTATTCTTGTACAACATGTCATTTGTTAGGTTTAATTGTCAGTTGACTGACGTGAGAGACTGATTTGATATTTTTCGAAATATTAGAGTTTATTTCGTCATTTTTTGAAATATAATTAAAATTTTGATCATTTTCAAAGGCTCAAATGATTTTTCCCACAAAAAATGTATTTACATATCAGCCAACATTATGGTAGTAAAACTTTTAGACCGCACGTGCAGTAAATTCTTTGCATGTTACAGCAGTAAATATTTTAAACGGCCCCGATAAAATAAAGGACATAAGTTTTAAAAGTAAAACATTCTGAAAAAGCAAAAATCAGACCACAAATATTGATTTTTTTTTGAAAGAATCAGACTACAAACATTGATACCATAATCTGGGTAAGAATATATGTCAACTCAAAAAGAAATCCTTAGAGGGAATCAAGACAAAAAGTGGCATTCTTTTTTTTCTTGTGGAAATTACAGGTTCAAGTAAGTGTAGGAAACTTCAAAGAAGATTAAACAGGAAACAAAGTCAAAACCATGTCCAAGTACCATAAATAAACAGAAAAAGGCAAAATATCTCTCTCATGCAAATGTAATCAACACTTTTAGCTAATTACACCTTTATTTCTCTTCAGTTTCCTTCTTGGTTTTTTAATATATCAGTAAACTCATTGACAATCCAGATGGTTTTTTAATATATCAGTAAACTCATTGGCAATCCAGATAGAAAGTAAAAACAAACCAAAAACAAAAACAAAGCTCTCTCAATTAAAAAAAAAATGCGCCAAAGACATAGCACCACAAAAGCATCTACAAGTCTCAACCGGATACACAATAAAAGACATCAATAAAATAATATTATTTATTTTTGTCTTACATTTTTTATTATTTTTTTTCATCATATTAACTGAAAATAAATTTTATAAAAGGTTTATTTTTTTTTAAATATTAAAAATGTCATCATGATTAGATCATAATGATATCACAATAATATTAGATGTGTTAGGATACTCTACTATTTATTTCAGACTTCCATAATGTAATATATAATAGTCGCTGGTGATGTTGGGGATTGGAACAAGCCGGTTTCATGTTAATTTTTTTTTTTTTACTTTTTAATTATTTTAATTAGATAAAAGAGAGACAAAAGAAGCCAAATACGTATTCTTGTAAAAGAGTGTTGTTTGTAAACATTGATGTTAAAATCGAGACGACAAAGGCAATCAAAACCACCAAGAATTTTCCTCCATTTTAAGCCTTCTTGTCTCCTCAAACCTGTCTTTATCCAATCATCACCTTCTCACCGTCCACACTCTTGATTTTCACGTACTTTTGAGTAAGTTTTCATCTTTTTTCAATACCCATCATAGGTTTCTCGGTTTCAATTCTGTGTAGTGGATTGTATGTTGTTTTTGTTACATCATATCTGCAATACCCTGGTTTTGTTTTGGCTTGTTTTGATGGATTGGTGTTTATTTGGTTGTTTATGAGCTGGGTTGTGTTTGGTTTTTGATCAAGTATAGGCTTGTTTGATGTTTTTTGTGTTGTGGGGTTGGTTTTTATTCTTATTCTTATTCTTATTATGATTTTTTAATCTTGGGGGTGTCTCTATGTGTTGTGGGATAATCTTGTGTTTTGATGCATTTTTGGTGGCTTGATTGAGAGTAGTTTTTGTTATCCGAATTGTTTTGATGGTGGAGATATATCATCCTCTGTAAAGTTGTGATTTTGATGATTGGAAGTTGATGGTTATTCATTGTATGGTGAATTTGTTGTGTTTTTGTGCTCATGTTCTAAAACTTTCTGAGTTTGAAGAGTTTAATCGAAGAATTGAGGTTTTAATTTGGTTGTTTGTTCTTGTCTCATTGTAAAATGATTGGCTTGAATATGGAGTTTAATTCTTTTGGCTTGAATATGGAGTTTAATTATTTTGGCCTGAATATGGAGTTTAATTCTTTTGTTAAAATAAAGAAAGAAAGAAAAAAAAGGACTAATTGTCGAACTGGACATGGATAGCTATTATTTCGATATCTAACAGTGCCTACTTCTAGCAGTACAACTTTGCTCTATTCTAGCTGTGAGGTACTTCTGAATGTCTGGTTTCTGTCAATTATGTTTGTTGCTCAAACGTAAGCTTCTTCTTCTAGAGATTCTGGTGTTTGGCCGATAAATTATGGTTGAATAAGGGATGTCCAAAGTGGCTTTTAATATTTAGTAAAAGTTAGTAGCATCCAGTTACATAAGATGTTGAAGTTCTGTTTATTGTTAAGAGCAGTTAAATGAGAATTTTAGAATTTGTTGATTAGTTCATTTTTATTTCCTATACATTTCATTAGCATACATGTGAAACATAGATGCGATTTAAACTGAATTTGCTCCTTCAAGTATTCTGCTTGATATTTAATAGAGAGACTGTAGGAGATATCAAATTCTGTAGTTTTATTTTTCTACTCAATCGTGTTGGTATCCTCAAGCACCAAAAAAGTCTCTGCAAATTGTCTAATATAAGTGGTTTACTTCACATACAATGAAGTAACTAAATATAATCTCTGAAAGGTTAAATCTTGAGAATTTTTGGATTATTGTTTATTGGAAGTATGAAGAGAATTTAGTAAATTGAAATCTTCTTCAAATAGAGTTATTTTCACCATCTGTTCTTCCATATTTGTTGAGTGCCTGGTTCAATATCCTTTTGTGGCAGGAATGTCATCTCTCATGTAACACTGGCCCCTTCGAATTAGCAATTCGTGCTTAAGAAGCTCTATTTAACAGATCTTCTCACCACACATTAAGTTCCGAGCCAGAGATTGGGTAGCTGACGATGGTTGGGAGTTCCATTTTATGACAATAACAAGCAAGCGCCCTGTGTCATCTGTTCAGGGATCAGGCACAAGGCAGCTGAGTACCTTGGGGGTGTCTGTCGCTATGTCTTCATCTTTTCCAGCTCTCTCTACTCCTCTTGAAGAAAAGTATCCCAAATTGCCTGAAAGGGATCTGATGACAAACCCCAACAACCCATATACGTGTCCATCAGCTCCCACCTGTCTCTCCGTTGGGCACATGTTTTCAACACCTTCTGGAGTCCCAAATAATGTGTTTATTTCTTCTGTTTCACCTCAGGACAGGCATTCCCGAAATTCTCCATTTATTTCTGAGTCACTAAGAGATAGAATGCCATTGTTACCAGCACAATTTTCCCCCTCAGAAGTACGTTCTACAGGATCCATTAATCATCCTGGGGAAAGTAAGGATATATCCTGGTGTGTCGATCAGTTTCAGGGATTTCCTGATTACCCTGAAAACATCCCTATTCAGACTGGTCTGTTGCAAAGCAATACTGGTGATACCTCATTTGATGATCATGCTAAGGGAAGCGAGTGGCACAAGTGGGCAGAACAATTAATCTCTGTTGATGATGGGCTGGACCCAAATTGGAGTGAGATTCTTGCTGATGTTAATGAAGCAGATGCCAGATCAAAGGTCAGTTCTTCAACTTAAACATATGTTTTGGTGCATGTGCAGCACTTGTGCGAATGCTCATGATGCTTGTTTGGTACATGTCAGGTGCACCTGGGGAATACATGCCTGGTTGCCTCATTTTTTGATGCTTAAATTGCTGCATCATTCATGGACAAAATATAGATTTTCATCTCTAGGACATTTTAGCCTGTCTCACATTGTTAATTGCTAGATTTTAAAAGTGTTGGTGGTCGAAGGCATGAGGACGCTATCCATAATATCTTTGGAATTGTGTACCTGACCACGATTATGATTTACCAGTAGTGACATTTATTGATCCTTTCAATCCAACATGATAGTTGGCATGTTCAGATGCCTACAAATTCATGTCACTGACCTTAATTTTTCTTCACGTTGTCTGGTTTTCCTTTAGCCTAATATATAAGTGCAGTATGTGTTACCCTTTCCCAGCCAGGCATATCAAGAAAAAAAGGAACTTATTTCGTCCACATATTTTTGTCCACTGGTTTCTTTTGGTGTTTAATAGTGCTAGACAATGTAACAGGTGCTAAAACCATCTAACGATATCTCAGTGCAACAACCCATAAATAATCAGCAGCGAACTTTGCCAAATGATGAACCAAATGCTGCTGCCAACCCATCCTCCTCAGCTGCTGCGACCAAATCTAGAATGCGCTGGACACAAGAACTTCATGAGGCATTTGTGGAGGCTATCAATAAACTGGGTGGGAGTGAACGTGAGTACCATGCTAGTAACATTGTCCTATTTGATCTCATTAGAGCCTGGAAATTTTGTGATTTCCTGTCATTCTGACAATTAAGTTTACTAACAGGAGCTACCCCGAAGGGCGTCTTAAAACTAATGAATGTTGAAGGGTTAACCATCTATCATGTTAAAAGCCACCTACAGGTCTGTATGTTATCTTTTCTTTTATTTGGTCTGCTTAACAACCTAGTTTAGGTGTTTATCTATATACTGATTCAGCTAAAATAATTTTTTGAATGTAGAAGTATAGAACTGCTAGACACAAACCAGAGCCTTCAGAAGGTAAGAGTGATTGCCTGCTTTCTTTAACTTTCCCTTGGTCATAGCATTGCCATAATGTCTGTGTATGATGAATTTGAAGCATACAATTGTTTGAACATATTGTTTCTCTTTGCAGAAACATCAGAGAAAAATTTATCTTCTGAAGATAGGAAGTCTCTGGGTTTGAAAAAGTAAGCAACTTCTTTCATCTGGAGTTTCAATGCAAAGTTGCTAGTTTCTTTATATGGACTTTATTTTATTTTGGAAAGCAGTTTTATATGTACGAGATCCTGGCCATAAATGTGGTAACTGCTAAATTTTTTTCTCTTTGTTTGAAGTCCATGCATTACTATGGCGTTGTTATGGTATTTTTATTCAGTAGAAAATTTGCTTCTTGTCAACTTTGTATGTTGTATTCGTGATGTTGTTGTCATAAGGCTCTGGTGGTATTTATGTTTCCTTAATCCTGTTTCTACCATATTAAATTACCTGTCAGCTAGACTAGATTTTTCACTCTCATCAATTAGATTTTCAAGATACCTTGTAAATGAAAATGTGAGCATAACATGTGCTATTATGCTATTATGAAATTAAATTTCACTATTCTTTAAATATGCTACTCTGCTGTTCATCATTATACTTGACTTCATGTGGTGGTTCTGGTAGGAACATGGTCCAGCAGGGATTTGTTTATCATCATTTTCTGGAGTCATTAAGCTCAATCAGTTCCTTTGATGTATTTAAGTTTCACTTCATTATTATCCATAGGTTGACATATTGGTTCTGGTGAGGTGATTGTAGGTCGTGTTTTTGAAGACATTTGTTGTGTATATTTACGCTACCTGAATGTGCCCTTGGAAGACTTTGTTTTCACAACTTATTGGTTATCTTGAGTGAAAACAATTATTGTTTACTGTAAAAGAAATCATGTCAACAATATACAGTTTGCATAAAATCTAACTTCCTATTGTCATTTGAAATCATACATTTCATACATGAGCATTGCTAGATATACTAATTTTGTGCTAGGTGCAAGTATATTAAATGATTTTAGTGGCAAAAATGGACTCTTTATTTATTTATTTTTTTTTCAATTGGAAATGCAGCATTATCTAAAGAATTCTGTGGTCTGTTTCTTTGTGATACCTTAACTTCTCCAAAGAACGTTTTACTTAAGTTACTTTCAATGTAATAATGAACAATTAGCGTGATTTTGGGCTTGCAATTCATCTATCGTATCTTTGATTTTGACAGCAGTACAATGAACATCACCGAAGCATTGCGGTTGCAGATGGAAGTTCAGAAACGGCTCCATGAACAACTTGAGGTATGCTTCTAATTTTAGCTTCAATTCCTTAATACGTTAAGATATAAGACAAAATATTAACCCAAAGATATATATGCTCATATGTTTAATTTTTTGTGTCAAAATTGAGGAAAATAAGTTTTATGAGAAATTAATGACTGAATAGACTATAAATATGTCCTAAATATAAATAAATAAAAAGGAGAGAGACTGCAAATGTGATGCTTCTAGGAGTAAAACCTTGCAATCTTGACATGTGACCAAGAGTTCATGCCAAGTGTTCCAGAGAGAAAAATATGAAGTGTATTCTTTCTTGAACTTCTAAATGAATTTCTGCCTGGAAGAATATTTTGTTTTCTAGTTTTAGTGTCTCGGGCACTCAAACTTGCATTTGCTTTCGTAGTTGCAAACCAACTGGTTCTCATATTTGCTGATTTCTTCTACTTGTACACAGATTCAAAGAACTTTGCAGTTGAGAATTGAAGAACAGGCGAAGTATCTTCAGCAGATGTTTGAGCAACAGAGAAAGTTGGACCCAAATGATAACTCTGCTGCATTGTCAAAGCCAGAGCAGAATTCTTCCAAAAATGAAAAATCAGATGCCGATGAGGTTGATGTAGCCAGAACAGATGCCACTACTGGTCAAGCCAACACTGTACAACAAGAAAATTCATGCAGTCCAAGCAGGAAACAGAAGGCACCACAAACCACAACTGCTGAGGATCTTGTCATTGTACTAGATGATTCTGACCACACAAACACAAAACGAGCAAGATCAAGTGAAGCATCAGAACCTTCAGCCAAATCCACATTAGAATAAACAACTTACAGGATTAACATTGCCTGTTCCTGGTGACGATGTGATAAGCCCGGATAGGTAGGATGCTTTTCATTTACAAATATTACTATTTCGATTAAATGCAGGAGTTTTCAACGGTAGAGACCTTTACTATATGTGGGCAAAATACATCAGTGGTGACACAGTTGTTTTCTTTCTTCAAAGATTTGAAGACTTAGTATTTAATTTATCTTTCAATGTTAAATTTAAAACCTGTTTCAATCTGCGATTGAATATGGAGTGAAAACTGGCAGTAGAAGAACCTGGATTTGCTGTGTATATATTTGCATTGTTGATGACTGGATTCTTCTTTGTATGGAACAATGGTTCAAGTTTGCTGTGTATATATCTGCATTGTTGATGACTAGATTATTCTTACTTGTTATTGAATAATGGTTCAAGTAATGTTACTATTAACATTATTCATTAGTGATATGTTGAACATCTTTGTGGAAGCAAATTTTTATCCAATCCAAAAGTTCTATCTATTAAATTTAATGATTGTCTTGGTCATTTCTTTCACCAAATCTCAGGACCTTTTAAAACTTCTTAAATTCAGACTTTATTGTTTTTTTTCTTCTTTATTATTGAAAATATTTTTAATCACTATTGTGATTATGGTATAAAGGAAAAAAGAACCAACAAGAACTCCAATTGGAATATTGAAAGGACATTTTTAGATTATTATTATTTTTAAAATTTCAGTTTTAAATCAATTTGATTGTATTTAAGAACTAATAGTCAGATTCAGCAACAGTTGAGGCTCATTGGTTAGAGATTCGATGGGTAAGAATGTATATATTATAAAAATTTATAGCTAAATCAGCGACTTTATACGTCAATGATAGCTAAGTCTAACTAGAAAATTAAATTTACAGAATTTTCTACTTATCGGGGAATAATTATCTTCCGATTTTAAAAATAGATATTCGATTATATAAAGAGTCGTTGATTTTGGCAGTCCTAACAAACTCTAACTTGTATTGTATCAATGTTAAAAAAAAAAAAAAAACCCGAATCATCATTTCTTGTATATATACACTATGGTGTTTTTATTTTAAATATAATTTGCTTAAACTAAGTATTAAACTTTTAAAATTTCATATGAAATAGATCTCAATATTTGCCTTACCTTTGAATGGTGAAAGTAAACATCATTATATGCGGACAATATAATTTTCAAATTACCTGAAAAAATAAACTTTTAAAGTGTATATATAATATTTAATTCCTTTTTTTTTTAAAAAAAAAAAAAGAAAAGAAGATAACATTCAATTCCGTAGAAGTAAAAGTAAAAGTAAAAATAAGAAAGCAATAACATGGTAAATAATAATAACAAATAATAATAAAATAAATAACCAAGATATATAGTAGAAAGACGTTTTTGGACATAAAAACACAAAAAACTTGCAAACTACAAAGCAGACATATAAGAAACTAGTCTGCAACAAAAGAAGTCGAGAACTCAAAGAAGAAGATGTTGTTTCAGGTCGGAGGTCAAGGGACACGTCCCACCTTCTTCGAGATGGCCGCCGCTCAGCAGCTCCCCGCCAGTCTTCGCGCTGCCCTCACTTACTCTATTGGTGTATGCTGATTATTCACACTCTATTATTTACATCTATCAATTGCCTATGTGATTCTATACATGCCCTTTATATTTCTTGTTCTTGTTTACCACAAGTGAAAATAACACATGCCCAGTTGAGTTTTCATGATGATTTTCACTTTTCTCAGCAAAAATTTCCCCCTTTTTAAGTTGTTACATGACTTTGTGATTTGTGTATTGGTTGTTTATCGAGTACTGACGTAGCCAATGTTATGACCAAGCTTTTTTTTGCTATTTAGCTGAATTTTGATAGTTGCACTCTTGCTGAACCTACCTGAATTCTCTTAATTAACAACAAACGAATTGTAAAGTGTTTTTGAAGTGAAAGTTAATGCAAATTTTGCTTCTAAATGCATTAAAATTGCTCACTTTTCACCTGGACTATGTCTTGATAAACTTTTTGTCCACTACCCTGAAGTTTTTTAATTATTAGCTTGATCAATTACTTACTTTATGTAGTGTTCGTGCTGCATCATTTTAATTTTTAGCTTATTTATATGTTTACTTACTGATGTGCTTTAAATGTGCTTAATTTACTAATAAACTGGCAGCCCCGTTGTTGTCTATTACTGTTTAGGTTCATTGTTGGTTTTGCTTTGACTGTCAATTTATTGGACTTATGTGGGATATTACAGGTGTTGGCATTAAGGAGACCATTTCTCCATAAGATTTTAGACTATGAAGACGAATTCTTTGCTTTGCTTATGCTGGTTCTTGAAACCCATAGTTTGCGGAATACAGGTCCGTTTCCTTTTGTTCTTCAGTTTCTTGGTGTGAAACTGACTCCCTTTTTGTGGATTGTGTGATCTGTCTTCCTATGAGAGATTTTATTGTTGACTTGCTTGTGAAACGCCTATGTTCTTGATGTTTTGGACTTTGCAATTGCTTTTAAAACTATTGAGGTAGCTCCAATAATCAAACAGTTCTCTTGCATGTTATAAGAAATTTTTTGTGCATTGTGGTGGTGGATGAAGATTTGATGTATAATGTCGTTGGCACTATAGTGTGTTGAGACTTCTTTTTCTCATGACGGGATTAGTTTTTCAGGGTTCCTGTTATATGTTTTAGAAATATATTAAAGTCAATGTGATACCTTTCCTTGAACACTCCAGAGTACCCACAAAGTCTTTTCAAAAGTCAAAATTTTCTCTAATAAATTCTGTATTGGGGTATCAATTTCCATTCTGTATGTATTGTTCCTGTTTATGCTGAGACCTCACATATATCACTTCCAGGGTTTTCCTTTTTTTTTTTTTTTTGACAGCATATATCACTTTCAGTTATCATTGAAGAATTGTGCTTTTAGTTACCATCTCATTTTTTGATGACATGCTTCTTCAGATGCCTCCTTTTCTGAATCTCTATATGGTTTGCGAAGGAGAGCAGTGAGAATAAGAATGAAGAAGGATGATGCTCAATTAAAATCCGGTGATGGGATTCACCATTCTGGGTTAGAAAAGCACCAAAGAGTCCTTTCTGTTGTATTTATGGTACTGTATTCTGCTTCTTTTATCTAGCTGGGGCTTCTTGAGAAATATTAGTTTGAATTTTGATTGATTGTTCCAATAAATCCTATATGAATTTGTGGGAAATGTTTAGGCCTTTAAATGCTCATTTGTGTTGTATTTAAGACTTGATATGTGTATCCCTAAGTGTATATACAGCTTCCTTTCATTGTCATTTTATATTTACTTCTTCTCATAAAATCCTGGCCATAAGATGACTTGATTTTCCTATTTAGGTTGTGTTGCCATATTTTAAGTCAAAATTGCACTCAGTCTATAACAAAGAAAGGGAAGCCAGGCTGCAAGCGAGTTTGTGGGGACCTGGTGAAGAACCATTTGACGATGCAGACTATTTTGATGGAGGGGGAGAATCTCTTGTTTCTACAGGAACTTCGAATGCAGAAACATCAGTTAGAACACGTTTGACCAAGAAAATTCAGAAAATTATATTTGCTTGCTATCCATGGCTGCATGCTAGCTGTGAAGGTACATGCGACAGTTAGTTCTTTTTATGTCTTTATTGGAGACAATGCTGCTCATTTATAAATCATTGTATTTTCTGTGGTTCCGTAACTTAAGGAAAATTTGCATTTATAAACCATAATTTGCTCACATTCTTTGACATGTCAGTGCATGATTAGGATTATAGTCTATATCTATCAAAAAAACTATACCAAATTATGCCATATGTAACAATCTTTAAAAGTATTTCTTTATTTTATGGAATTGTCTTTAGGTATAACTTCTGGTCTTATTCAAGTTATCCTTCAAGTCAGCAGCATCTTTTGTTTATGCTCTGTAGTAATACTGTTGGTTTAAATATTTACAATGTTAGCTTAAGAGGGAGGTTAAGTAAGTGTAAATATGGTCTCAATCATAAGGTTTTCTTGGACATGACATGTATTGGTAGCTGTCTTTGACTAGGTTTTTCTAATTGCGGTTAAAATCTCTATTCCAATTTAGATTTCTTCTTTGCAGGATTATCATTCTCTTACCAGCTATTATATCTGCTGGATGCTACTGGATTCTATTCTTTGGGATTGCATGCACTTGGGATTCATGTTTGTCGAGCTACAGGACAAGAGCTGGTAATAAATTTAATTACAACTGTTCTGAAGTTTAGGTCATTAATGATTCTTTGTTCAATGTTAGAACCTAGTCCTTGTTTTTAATAAAAAGGATCCGAAATTTTCTTATATCAATGTATATCTCAGTTCTTTTTACCTCACCTTTTTGATGTGAAGGTAGATGGATAATTCTTCTAGAATTTCAAAGATAAGAAATCGTGAACGTGAGAGACTTCATGGCCCTCCGTGGCTGAAGGTATAATTTCAATTTCTTTGTACAGTTGGTGATTTTTCTTAAACTGTTATGCACTGAACCTGTCTGCACATATTGAAAAATGTTATAATGCACCTGAAATTATTCTCAGATTCTGGTTTATTGATGTGGCATAATAAACGTTTACAGACAATACAAGGAGCATTGCTTAGTTGTACTTATGCAGTACTAGACTATGCACAGACTGGCTTGATTGCAGCAGTATTCTTCTTTAAAGTGAGTGTGATTAACCTGCATAAGATGTTATGTTCTTTATAAAATAGTAGTTATTTCTTACTGGCCGAACAAGGCAAAGCTTTTTAATGGTTATTGTTGCTGTTTGGTGATAACATTAGAGTAGTTATTAAAGTCTGGCACAACTTTGCTTTATAATTATTACCATTATGCGCTCTTTAAACTCAACTTATTGTAGTACAAGAAACTAGGGTAAAAACAAAAAATAGGATCTTCTTATCTCCATCTTCACATTCATTGAAATTGTTAATTATTCGATGCATCAATTTGTGCATGTATAAAACCCACCTTTTTGACTTTTTCTCTGCTTCTTGAACGCAGACCTCAGATTTCTTAATTTTTGCTAGGCTTTTGAACAAAAGATTTATTCCTCTAATTGTACCTCTTAAACAGCTCTTCTCTTTAAATGTTAAAAAAAAAATAAAAACCTCATGTTTCTTTGCCACACTATGCTGTTAAATCTGACACTTTCTTTGTTTTTCATATTCAATTAGTATTGTCAAGTGAACCGTCCGAACCTCTTGGAGCTAACTTGATTTATAGTCATTATGTTTTTGCTTTAGTTTCTGGAAACTAGTACAACCACATAACCCCTCAGGCATTTCTTTTATGCCGATTTGTCCTTTATAGATATAATTAGTAACATTTACATTTTAATTAATGTTAATTGTGCAGATGATGGAATGGTGGTACCAATCGGCTGAGGAGCGAATGTCTGCCCCAACTGTGTACCCACCGCCTCCGCCACCTCCACCCCCCAAGGTGAAAGAAGCATTTCTTTTTGATGTTCTAATTTGTTTTCTCTCTCATGTACACGTGAACATATCATTGGCTCAGTGTGTATTTATCTGTGTAAATTGATGGAAGCATCTACATTAAATCTATGGAAAATTATGTATGAGCACAGTGTTTACTTTAACATATAGAAGTAACAATGCACTTTAAAATAGGTTCTTTTGTTGTGGATGCCAAAGTCACTATTTTTTCTGAAAATAGGTATATGTAAATATATTTGAAAATATTGTGAAAAATATTTATGGCTTGTTGATTTACTGACAAATAATGACATACAACTTGAAAGTTCAAAACTTTCTGCTCGTTGAAGTTTCATCAATAATTCCCATTTACCCGAAAATTGAAGAGAAAAATAAATTTGGTTTTATGATAAAATAAGAAGTTCCATTTTATTATTTAAGCAGGTTGCCAGAGAGGGTATTCCACTACCACCTGATAGAACAATCTGCCCATTGTGCTCACAGAAGCGTGCAAATCCTTCTGTAGTTACAATCTCAGGGTTTGTCTTCTGCTATGCTTGCATATTCAAGTATATTTCTCAGGTGAGATCTGGACTCTTCCTTTTAAGAAAACCAGAATAGCTCCAGAAATTAAAGTAATTTTATTGTTCTATATATGTTTTTAAGCAATTCTTATGTTTTTTTCTTAGGAGTTGAATACAAGTGAAATTGTTTGATATATGCAGTTGCTGTTACTCACCATGTTTTTCTTCACCTTCTCGTATTTTTAGCTGAAAGTTATTGACCTCTGTTAATAATATCGAAAGGAGTAAAGCATTAATCAATAATTCCATAAAATTAGCTGAGTGTTTACATTTTTTAAATCTCCATAAGCAAATCTATTTAACAAGTTTAGATAGCTATATTATCTAATTCTGGTTGGATATTTGTATCAATCCCTTTGTTTGATATCCTTTATATAACTAACTTCTGCTTTATCAAATTTTTGTTATGTTGAATTATACTGCCACAGTATAAGCGCTGTCCAGTTACATTGATGCCTGCAACTTCTGAGCAAATAAGGCGGCTGTTTCATGATGTGTAGAAGATACCTTGTGGATGTATCCAATATTCAAAGTCAAACAAATAAGCTTAGATGCACAGGAATGGGGTGCCATTCAAGCCCTAATAATACAGCACAGAGTTTGTCGGCTAGGTGCAGCAATAGGCGATTATCAGCTCCCATCTTGAAGTCATGATTTTCTCAACTGTGCAACTGTGATTTAAGTTGGCACAGTTCTGTGAAATTAAATGTTTGTAGACATCTGAAGCTAATTTTGTAGTGAATAGATAGTTCAACTTATTAGCTGCATTGTTAGTGTGACAATTTTCATTTATCATCAGCACACAACCTTGTATTGGGAGCCCATAACTTTGAAAATCTGGCAAGCAGAAAATCACAAATAATGCCAATTATAGAAGTTCAAGACTTCAAGTTGATGTTTGATCAGAGCATAGAACTTATGTCATACAAATTGTATAATAGAGCATAGAACTTATTTCATACAGATGCTTACAAATATCTGCTCAATAGATTTTCAAAGTTGTAACGAGATGAGATTGGTTTAGTAATATAATCCTCACATTTATATCTTTGAAGTCGTGAGTTTGAACCGTATTATTTTTTTTCGAATTAATTTTAATAGTTCGAAGAAGAAAATTTTCGAAGTTGCATTATCTTTTCACTATTCCAAACTCTTAGACTGGTGTTTATTCCTTTGATTAAAAAATATGATTAAAATGTGGAAGAGCAAATCTTAACTACACGGAAAATGCTAATTTTCCTAACCATAATCTAAATGCCAACATGAGTTCACACTACATCACTAACTTAAAAATTCCACATACATGTGAACAAAGATAGTCATACTAATGTTGATGGAATGCTACAGTGAACACCTTCCAGTCTCCCAAATCATCTCATCCTTCATTGGAAACCAAGCTAAACTTCAGCAATGCCAGTGTTGACAGCTTTGTCTAACCTTGTTTCAAATGGGACAGAATCCCACTTCACCCTCTCATCCTACACAACAAAAACAATCAATCAGTACCCACAATGACCAAAACATCATGCAACTACAAAGCCATGATACCACACTATGACCAAAACATCATGCAATACACAGCCATAAGACCACAATGACCAAAACATCATGCAACTACATAGCCTTGATACGACAATGACCAAAACATAATGCAACTCTGGACAGCAATAATACCACAATGACCAAACATCATGCAACTACACAATCATGATATGAATTTATGTTGTACCTCTTTACTTATGCTCCTGTCTAGTGGCAATCCTTGGCTAGAAGAGATTGAATCTGGATCCATAATCTTCCCTGTACAACTCCAGTAGCTCCCAACAGTGCCTATCACAGGTTCATCAGGACTTTGACTCCTTGGTCCAGGAGATGTCAAAGAAGCAGATAATTGTTTGAGTTCTTTGACTGCCAATGCTGATAAAATTGATTTATCTTCATGGTTTCTTGGTTTATTTGCATTCTGGGATGGTGAATTCCCAACAGAAACAGTACTAGTCTTGGACATTGGTGTGGTCTCGGACTCAACCAACCAGCTTGAGAGGCTGGTATCAACTGCAATTTCTTGGTCCAAAACACTTCTACTATTGGAACGCACTACTGATTTGTCAGTTGATAGCTTAAAAGATTGAACCGGACAAACAACCCCATCAAGCTCTTGCATCAAGTTGATGTTCTCCTGTTCTTGATACTTTGATGGTGGAGGTATTGCTCTTGCTTTCACCACTTTCCATTGACTAAGATTTTCAACTGGATTCAAAACTGAACAAACATACTCACTCCTATCTCCACCATTCCCACTCAACCCCAATTTCCCATCTTCTTGAATAGGTAAACTACGAACCGGCATTGGACTATTAACCTCCTTTTCACCCAACTCAACTTCACCAACATGTTTTCTAGAGTCAATTGACAAAGAAAACAATGACTCAGATGACTCTTCTTGAACCAAAATCTTCTCATTACTACCCAAATCATCACCACCACTATCATCGTCCAAATCACTCTCTTCCAAGCATAAATCCTCATATTCATCCTCACTAGTTGCACAATTCTGGTACCTATTGTTTGGAACACGAGAAACCAATTCAGTTTCTTTTGGTGTCTCTTCCTTGTCATTGTCTTTCACCAAATTGTCAACAAGTGATTCCTCATTGGTTTTGACATCCAAATCAAAAGTAACTTTCTTTATAGTACTGCAAATGATTGGCTCATCAAGCTTCTCCCTACATAAACACACAAACATGCCAGTGAAGTAAAAATCTCCTCAATACGCAAAACAACACCAACAAAAACAAGAAAGATCAGAGCTTTATAAAAAGATTCACCCACCTTGACATTGAAAGGGACTGTTCAGTTTTTTCTTGTTTTTTCGTAGATTCAATGACTCGAACATCTTCGCTTGCTTGTTTCTCGACTGCATTGCACTCAAATGAATTTTGCTTCTCTCTACACAAACATACCAATATATTCAAAACTTCATCAAAACACAAAACAACAAAAACAAAAACAAGAAAGATCAAACCTTTATAAAAAGACTAACCCACCTTGACAATGAAATGGGGTGTTCAGTTTCCTCTTCCTTTTTTGTAAATTCAATGACTTGAACATCTTCACTTGCTTCATGTCTCTGCAACACATTGCACTCCAACACTTAAAAGGAAGTAACACATCAAGAAAACAAAGAAATCCTAAGAGAGGGGACTTACATGGGTGGTTGCATTCACCAAAGCCCGGCGCTTTCGACGCTCACAAGCACCAAAACATGCAAAAAGGCAACCCATTGTGAGACCAATGAAATCTATCTTTACTTGCAATGAGTGGAACTGCTTTTTCTCACAAGCCCATAAGAAGTAGTAGAATATTGATAGCAAGTCGATGGGGTCAGAAGGACAGAACGGTCAAGAAAATATTTTAAGAATCTGATTGAAAATGTGACCGTTACGATTCTCTTTTAAATTTCCGTTTCGGCTTCATGTAAGACAAGCCTGGCCAGTAGTTATCCACTCCATTTTTGTTTTTTTCGCTTCTTCGAAGTGCACTCCAAATTTTCTTAAAAAAAAAAAAAACAAATCAAATTAAATTTATAGTATATACAGGATTATAGATCAAGACTGTTCGGAAAACAAATAATAAAAAATAAATTTCATTGTCATACTCGTATATGATAAGGTTTGAAATGTCATTATATTTGAAAAGTACTTTTATTTCCTTATATCATGTGAGTAGATTTATTTTAGTGTATAGAAATGCATTTTTGAACCGTGCATAATCTTTAATATCAATAAATATCGTTGGCCCTTTAACATTAGTATAGGTAGATTTTTGTTTTAGATTGTAATTATATATATGTATGTATATAAAACATTCGGGACAGATCCTAATTTATTGCTAGGTACAAAGACCAGCACATATAAAAAAATATATATATATTGAAAAAAAAAATCATACTTTTCAACAATATACTAAAGCAGCTACTACACTAAACAGTGGGTTTTAATTAAAAACTTTACAAAATATTCTAAGCAAATATGGTGGCAACAAATGTGGGAGTATTATTGTGAGATATTGTATTTATGTGATAATTACAAATTAATTGTTACATCATTTTGATAATCTTTTTCTTTTTAATTGGGGAGAAATAATTATTCTTTCTATTTTTGTTTGCAGTCTATTTTATTAATTTTCTCGCAAGAATATGAAATGAATACTTTTCAGATAAGGGTCATTGCTACTAATCCAATAGAGTTATTAAACCATTAATATTTATTAAATTTTAGTCTAATGGTTCAAATTTCAGTTTAAGGGTTATAAAAAAGTGGATTTTTACAAACCGAAAAGTATAGGAAAAAGCTATAACAATCTTCGATATTAAAATCTAGATTTTAAGTTAAATAATACTAGACTTTTCAAAAAATTTACTCAAATCTGTATGATATGTGTATTATCAAGATCTTATAAATCATGAGATAATATTATAGTTAATAAGATTTTGATAATTTATATATCACATTATTTAGATAAAATTTTTGAGAAATTTAATATTATTTTTTTATATTATTCTAACGTTATTGAGAAAAAAGGTGGGTTAAAATTTTGAAAGGGCTTGCTTAGGCCCATATTGTAGAACGCAAGTTTGGATGGGCTCTTTTTACCATGGTCCGTTGGTTCGTGTCTCTAGTTGTTTTATTTAAGAGGCTATGGTCTGTGATGTTTGCCACATCTTTGTTGATAAATTTTATTGAGAAAATGCATAAAATAATTCCTTTTTGAGAGTCCACCTGAAAACTAACCCATTTTTTTTAGATTGAAAAAATTTCAACCCTGAAGTTGAGATTGATTTGAATTAACACTATGACTTACAACCTGGAAGTTGGTATTTCAAACCTAGAGGTTGAAATTCTCTACTTTAAGGTTGGGATTTAAAAAAAAAAAGGTTATATTTTAAATGGGTTATCAAAAAAGGGTTAGATTTCAATAAAATCCAATTTTATTTTATTCAACACCCCAAAACATTTGTTTGATACACTTGACTTGACCATTTCTTAATCTATCGTAAATTCTTAATATATTACGATGCAACATCTCTGGTGTTTGCTACATCTCTGTTGATAAATTTTATTTTATTCAACACCCCAAAACATTTGTTTGGTACACTTGACTTGACCATTTCTTAATCTATCGTAAATTCTTAATGATTTACAATGCAAGAAAAGATTGACAGGTTGTAGTGCTTTGGAGCAGGTACAAGAAAAGATTGACTGTTTAAAGATGGACATGCCATGCCTTAAAAACACTCAGCCTTGATTGATATGGCTCAAATTTGTTGGTTGAAAAGGCGGCTAAATCATTGTACCATAGGTTTCGCATTCATATTCTCGACATCTCAGGAAGCACATAAGAGTTGTCATCAATCTTCAAGATTACCATCCTCATCAACCTTGTCAACTCAAGAGATTGTTTACTTGAAAGCATTGCCATCTTTCAAAAGCATTTTCAAAGCATTGCTCAGGAAGTACAGCTAATTGGGTTTCTTGTGAAATGGATGCTGAACTTTTTCAGAAACTGCAAACAAGATTCGCAGATACAACATCTGCTATCTCTACAACAGTAAGCTGAAACTGGGACATAACATGACTAATTAAATAACTCAATTGCAACATATATTTCAAGGAAGTAATACAGCTTAATAGATTTAAAATTTGAACTCAAATAATCTGAAAAATATCAAACACTGATAATTCTACTCATACGAATTTGACCACTCAAGGTGTTAAGACACTGAATTTAATTTTTGGACGCGTATTTCTTGGACGACCTTAAGGTTTTTTTGGACGGCCTTAAGTTTTGAAGCTAATTTGTCCTTTCTTTTCCTCATAGATGCGATTATCTTATCTACCTCTGCAAGACTACGGTTTTCTAAAAAGCTTTCCCATTCTGGATCAATGCTGCATTTAAGTTGTCTTAAGACTAGGGTCTTAAGTTTTGAATCTAATTTGTCTTCCTCTGCTTCAAAACTTTCGTCCTCTGCTCCAGAGCTTTCGTTCTCTAATTCAATGCTGCATTGCTCTGATTCATCGTTAGTCTCTTTCTCTGATTCTTCCCTACTCCGGGGAACTAAGTATTCTAGTATCTCCGATGGAGGGTGTTCCTGTAGCAAACATGTACCATGAATAGAGTAGACTGCATTATTGTAGATCTCAATTAAAGTGCTTGATATATAAAATTGTTCGAAGAAAGCAATAAGTTATTCATAAGTGACTGTAAGGTGGAACTTTACCTCAGATAACATGCATTCAATGTGAGCAATATAACGGCAATCCTCACAATAATAAACATGATCTCTAAGATCACCTTCATTCTCACAAATATCACATCTATACTCATTAGATGCACTTTGTAGTGGTACTGAATCTATAAGTGTGAGAGAGTGACCAGGATCACATTCATGTTTAACAACACGAGGAAGAGGAATGCATTCGATGTGGAAATTTACATCACACTCCACACACCTGTAGATAGAGCAGTGTTCACATGTGTTGTTACAGACAAGGCACATTGTATTTTTCCAACGAGGACGATATGTAGTATAAAACATAGGGTGCTCGTTGTGACACTTTAGTTTTAAGCTAGGTCTCGTGTGGGCACAGCATGAAATGTGAAAACCGTCGTAGAAATCATCAGAACAATCATCACTAGTTAACATAAGGGAATAGATTGTATCTCCACACGCACGGCATGTACTTCCAAACTCAGAAGCTTGATCAAGGAAAAGAAGATCTTGCCGGTGAAATGGGGAAGGAATTTGTTGGGGGATTTTATCAAAACAGGATTCATGAATGAAGAGACGACATTGAACGCAAGCATATGCAGAATGGTGGAAGGCCTTTCCGCAGTTACAACAAACAATGTCTCTGAAGAATGGAGATGGCAAAACCATATCATAATAGAACATTTCCAGTCTATGCTTATGAAAATGGGTGTGTCTTTCTATTCTCTCTTCCACTGGCAGTTGCTGACTCTCAAGTTTGGAAGCGCATCGGAGATCAAGTTTAAACGGACAAGCATCACAGTTATAACTGAAGCCCAAAGAGTAATGTCTGCATCCCGCACATATGAAGCCATCTACTGCTTCTGTAGGTTCAGCATGATATCTATCAAATTTCGAGTGGTCAGGGTCACTACAAGAAAGTGTTAAGGGACAGTGGGGATGAACAGGGTGTTGGATCACGCGAGGTAATTCAGCGCATGATTTGTGCAAACCGTAAACGGGAAGAACATTATAGAACACATCTTCCAAGCCGGGGATGCCGACAGATGTAGCGTCATCATAAACATAAGCAGGCCCAGAGATGACATAATAGCAGGCTTGGCAGTAGACTGGATGATTATTTCCCTCGTAGAACTCATGGTAAGTCAACTCTGGACTAAAGCTGAAATGCTTTATCTGCTCCATTTTAGACAGCAGAACACAAGATGTGATGTAAATGTGGGAAAAATAAAATGTTTAATTGGCGTGGGTGGATTATAACTTGCTCATTATATTCATTAGTTTGCCGTGCCGATTGCCTATGTTTATAATACAAATTTAAAATTATTAAATTAAATATATTAATACCGACATTTTTTAAATTGATCAGCAAGTTGTATTTAGTTATAGGAATATGTCTTATATAAGTCAAAACTAGTCGGTGTTTTCAATGTTCGCATTGATCGGCAAGTTGTATTTAGTTATAGGAATATGTCTTATATAAGTCAAAACTAGTCGGTGCTTTCAATGTGCGCATAACGTTGATGGAAAATCAAACATATATCCCACCATTTATGTTCTTATAATGTTAGCTATGACGACCAAAATGTGTTTTGGATTTGGATTCGCTATATACTGATTTTTTGTTGACCTATATATATGTAACGATATATTTAATCGGTTGAGAGTGTTTTTTTTTTTTTTTTAAATCATAGGGGTGAATTCACTTTATAGAATTTATTAGATTATGATAAACTTTGTTTCAATGATAGATTTTTATAGAATTCATGAATTATATAGACTCGACATGGATTAAATGATTTATAATAGATGATTGGCTAAACTTCCTTCTAAATTGGTGTGAATTATTCGGCCAAAAGTGAGGTTTGAAATGTTGGTGAAAACATGGTTATTGGAATAGGGACGTTTTGATTGGAGAATTATTTGTTGTTATCATGACACTGGTGATTGGTTCATAGGTTTAGAAGTATTCATATTATTGGTAGTTGTTATGGATAATTTAACGATCAGAATGATCGGGCCCAGAATGATCTACTATGCAGGCCCAGTGACTAAGAGGCCTAATTACCCGCCATTTTTTCCAGTCTGTCTCCTTGATGGAGGGGCCTGTTAGTGAGCGCTTGTCGTGACCGCTGATCGCTATCGCTCTGCCTGACCGTTGATTCTGATCGCAGGCGTCTATCCTGAAAGCTGGCTTTTGACCACTATCTTCTCCGCCATTCAGACCGTCGATTTCTCCGTCAGTTTTATTCGCCCAGACTGACCGCTGGTCTTGATCGCTGACCGATGGTTTTCATCTCTCAGATTTACCGCTAGCCGCCATCCGTGACAACTAAGCCTGCTCGCCAGATTATCCGCCATGATTGATCGCCTGCCTCTCCGTCAATCCTGCTCGACCGAGAGATCCCCCAAGAGGAGCCATCCGTCAAGAATGTCCAACAAGTCTTTCTCATCCAAGATGATCCGATCGAGCCGATCGCTAATTTCTGAGCGTGGCCGCATACCGACTCCTTCACTCGTGACGTTGCCCGCCTCACTGCCATAACCGGCTGCTGATATGCTGATTCATAATCCGTCTCCTCGACTCTCCAGGTAGCCAGACTTATCAGAGATTCTTTCGTTCTCCCAACTGACTCGGTACTCAGTCTGCTGGAGGATCAATCTGCCTCATTCATGAGAGTCCCGAGTCAACAGAAATCAACAGCGCCATGCAGAGTACAGTTCCAAGATGTGCCATGAACGCTAAATCCGTCAGAAACTGTAATCGTGATCTCAATAGCCCATCATGGCGTATCCGATCCAATCATCAGAAATCTCCCTCGGGCAAACCTCGGATGCAACGGATTCGACCGCATTTAATGCACTATCAGCCGCATTAATTGAGATTCCGGCGCATTAAATGCTGTCTGTCATTGTAACTGTAGCTAACTGTTTACTTTTGTTTTATTTTGTTTTACTGTAGCATATCTCATTTCTCTATAAATAGGGGACGATTTTCATTGTAAAAGGGATGGAACTCCTGAGTGTCGTTACTCTGCCAAAATAGAGAGAGAGTGAACAGTGGACGTAGGCATTTTTTTGGGTCAAACCACTGTAAAAATCTTTTGTGTTTTCTCCTCCTCGCCACTAACCTCTTTTCCTCATTCTCATTGCTTTGCATGCATTCCATTGACCGTCCAAAACTGCAGCTTGAGCCCGAAAACAACCTCGTTGACTAAAAAAACCATTTTTCGACGTTAATAGTAGTCATGATAGGGGAAAAAAAAAGGGTATTGGATGTTTGTGTAACGCCCCGAATGAATAGTATTTCGAAGTGAATAGTATTTTTGGATGAATAGTGATTTTTGAAAAACGAATCCCGAAAATAATTAAAAGTGAAATTTTTGATGAATAGTATTTTCAGAAGGAAAAGGTCATCATGAATAGTGATTTTCGAAAAATGGACTTCGAACATCAAAAGTTTCATAATAGGAATTAGAGTTAGTAAAAAAAAAAGAATTTTTATTATAATATTCATTATTCAGAATAATTGTATGTGTGAATTGTTATAGTATAGAATATACGATCTTATGTATGTGAAAAATTTGTATATTTATTTAGAATAGAATTATTATGGTTATTGATGATTAAATAAAAGCAATAACTTTAAAATAAGATATTTTGAGCTGAGTTGATTCTTAAATTTTAATGATGAAATTTTATAAGGAGAGATGAATTGTAAGGGCCTAGTCTAACTGAACTCAAGAGATTAATTTAAATTCAATTTATTGTTACTAATTTGGTATGATTTAAGTCTTAGAAATATAAGAGTTTGTAGAGAAATATCCGATTGAAGGATATTTTTGAAAGAAATTAAGAAAATGGGTTTAAAAGGAAAATTATCATAAGGGATGAGATTTTTTCTAATAATAATAATAAATAATAATATATATATATTTTATAGTTAGCGGTGGACCATTAAAAAAAAAAAAAGAAAAGATAATTGAATGCCGAGAGAAGAAATATATATATATATATATATATATATATATATATATCTATATTTCTTCCTGCTTCCTTCCTCATTCTCGGCTTCTCTCTCATTTCTTTTTGTTTTTGTTTTCTTTTTCGTGTTCCTCCCCTCGTGTTTTGCCCAGCACACCCATATGTGGACACGCACGCTCATCCATCCTTATCTCTCTTGAGGCTTCTTTTACTTTTATTTTTTTCTATTATTTCCTTTCAATCTGCACTAACATTAACATATATATATATATTGGATCTGATTTACCCAAATAAGATAAATTCAGAATGGTAAAAAAATTAAAAAAGGACGTGTTTTAAATCCAAAAATAAGTAAAGGAGTAAGGTGAATTGATGGTTTTATTTTAATTAAATTGATAGAATTATATTAATTTATATTTCATATTTTATTATTTATTTCAAGTAAATAAATTGATAAGTTAGTTGAATTTATAGATTATAAATTATGTTTTACGATTGAAATAAAAGTTTATATATTTAACATTTTATTTATGTAAGTGTTACTAGAAGAGAATGATTTAATTAGTTTATTAATTTATTGATTATGTATTATGATTTATGATTTGATCATAGAATATGTATTTTGATAAATTATATTTATATTTAGAACTCAAGTTATATAATTTTGCACATAAAATGATTTAAGATTTGAAAATGAATAAAATGAAATTTTTAGTACGTTTACGTATATTTCAGTTTTTATTATGTATTGAAAATTAATTAATTATTTAGTAAATTGTATGATAGTATTATTTTTAATTAATTTGATTTCATGATTATATGAAAATCATAGTATGAATAATTTTGTGACAATTGTGTAATGAAAGATTGAAAAGTTTGGGAAATAAACATGTTTGGCCAAAAATAGAGAGTAGGTGTATTATGAATTATCTCGACAGATTGTAATAAAAGTTTGTCTGATAATGGAATGGCCAAAAATAGGGCTTGGATCCTAATAATAGAATAGGTACGTAGACGTTTGAGATAATATCTCAAACTCAAGCCCAATTAAAAATAAAATAGTTTAGTTCTCTAGGCCTTATGTGTTGTAGAGAACAACTTAGAGATATTTTTGTCATTTCAATCTTATTTATATGTAAAACCAATGATTTTTAAATGTTTTATGTGATGAAATAATGTATGAAAAGGAAAGATTTCAGAACCCTTCTTAGACCAAATATATGTTAGTTTTGATATCATAGGGTGTTTTTGTCATTATATGTTTATTGATTTGTTAATCAAATGATCTTCAAATGATTTCGAATGAAAACTGAAAAGAAGTTGAAGTAAATGGAAAGAAACAAACAAATTGAGTGTCTTGATCAAGCGTGTATCAGAAAAATGACACAAATGATTTGGAAAGATTTGATGAAATAATTAAATACAAAAATAGAGTTTTATGATGTGTATATTAATAACTTGAATATTTGAAAAAAAAAATTGTGACGATAAAATTCGTTGCATTCTAAATAAAAATAAACATTTGCATATGAAAATAATAATTGTTAAAAATATGAAAATTTTTGGTAATTAATAAAATTTGAGAAGGGCCCAAGTAAACTTGAATATTGGTAGGTAGTGAGAACTGAAAATTGGCATTCAATAGGAAAAATCAGCAGTACTACGTCGTTACACCGATATACAGTTCTCGACGAATGGATTATGAGAGGCACTAGATATCCGGTCTTGAAGTCGAAACCGATTATGATATACGACCCGACGGACAGTCACCGAGTAACCGATGTTGGGGACGCCGTTTATCCTGACGGGTAGCCACCGAGTGGTCTATGTCAGAAAACCCGAATCAAATTCATTGGAAGTTGGCATGCCAATAGGGTAAACATAGCAATACTGCACCGATTTGCTTATATACATTGATGCTAGATTCATAGATTTTGTGAGGCACTGAGTGTCCGGTCCCAAAATTTATGCGATATGTGAAATGCAACTTGACGGGTTGTCATCGAGTGTTCGATACAGGGGATGCCGTTTATTCTGACGGGTAGCTACCGAGTGATTAATACCAGAAAACCCGAATCCGGTCTATGGTATCGTATCAGTGTTTACAAAGGGCATTGAAAAATATAAAAGAAAACTATATTGATATGGTTGAAAATGAAAATTGTTATGTTTTATGTGTACAAAAATTTGTAATTTGAGTTTTTTATAATTTATTTGTCAGAATTTGAAAAATTGAGAAATATTAATTTACGATTTGTATTTAGAGAAATGCTAATATTGGGTAAAAATCATGAGGTGGTAATTAGAATGAATTATTTTATGTATTTTGTATTTGAAATTATTAGTAAATGGTATAATTAGTAAAATTTTGATACAAAGTTTAAGAATGATTGCTTAAAATGACTTTATTATATTTAATGTATGTGTATACTTGTAAATTAATCCTTGGGCAATTTATTATAAAAGTTAAAAGAATTTGGAAACTTGGTCACAACTTTGTATCTTTGGGAAATGATGATTATTTCCCTCGTAGAACTCATGGTAAGTCAACTCTTGATCAAAGCTGAAATGCTCCATCTGCTCCATTTTAGACAGCAGAACACAAGATGTGATGTAAATCTGGGAAAAATAAAATGTTTAATTGGCGTGGGTGGATTATAACTTGCTCATTATATTCATTAGTTTGCCGATTGCCTATGGTTATAATACAAATTTAAAATTATTAAATTAAATATATTAATACCGACATTTTTGAAATTGATCAGCAAGTTGTATTTAGTTATAGGAATATGTCTTATATAAGTCAAAACTAGTCGGTGCTTCCAATGTTCGCATAATGTTAGCTACAATATATAGATATATATATAAAATGAGCTACAAAATATTATTATGAGGGCCAAAATGTCGTTATACCATTTTAAAATGGAAAATCAAACATATATCCCTCCATTTATGTTCTTATAATGTTAGCTATGAGGACCAATATGTAACGATATATTGCATTCGTTGAGAGTGTTTTTTTTTTTTTTTACAAATAAATCGATAGGAGTGAATTCACTTTATTGAATTTATTATATTAAAATGAACTTTATTTAAATGATAAATTTTAATGAAATTCATGAATTATATAGACTCGATATGGATTAATAACAGATGATAGATCCTTCTAAATTGGTGTGAATGATTCGGCTAAAGGTGAGGTTTGAAATGTTGGTGAAAACATGGTTCTTGGAATAGGGATGTTTTGATTGGAGAATTATTTGTTGTTGTCATGGCACAAGTGATTGGTTGATAGATTTAGAAGTATTCATATTATTGGTAGTTATGATAGCGGAAAAAAAAAAAAAAACGTATTGGAAGTTTGTCTTTGAGAGTATTTTTTTTTTTTTTAATATAAATAATCGTTAGGACTTGTTGAGATTAAGTACTGATCTGAATAACTATTCCTATAATTAGGAGATAACTACTCCTATAAGAGGAGATTTACATTCACATCTTATATTTTGACAGAACAAGGGTAGGACTCAAACCCTTATCCTCTTGGGATCAAGGGAGGTACTCAATCACTCTTAATAAAGAATGATATTTAGGAGTATTGGTTTGATACTAAGATAAGATTCAAAGTTGTATGTTAACAAGAAAAGAGTGGATGCTTCCACCTCTCTAAAACTATTTATATACCCCCTTTAGTTTGTTTCTTATGTCATTATAATTTTATCAATATTAGGATAATTTATTTATTTTCACGAAACAATAATATATATTTATATAACACTGGATTTTCATCCAATATTAATGGTGTAAGAGAGCAAAGGAAACTATCTTGAATGGATGGGGTTATGAGCTGTTTAGGAAAAATAAAAAGAGGAATAAAACAGTGTTTTCTTGTGTCACTTAATCAACTCCTTTTGCTCTTCGTGCAAGTTGACGTGTCCGGCTCTTGGGACGCTGTCAGCAAAGAGAGAGGAGCATATATTTGCCTACAGCGATCACTGTGATTGGAGGAGCCTCGAAGTAAATTGCCTGCATGATAACGAAGCTTTTACATTGGAAGCTGCATTAATGAAGGCAGCTTATTATGAGAAACCATCTCAGGTTGAGAATCGGTTAAATTACCGTGCATATGACAATGACATGATGATAAGCGATGTTACGAAGAACTGCTTTTGGCATGGCTTCCAATTTGTTGGCAATAATGGTGTCGTGCATTACAATGAGTTGATCACCATTGGATAATGGAAGGCTATTTCAATCCCATTGATCAGATTGAGAAGGCATATCAGGGAAGACATCTTGTTGTAATGGAGCTTATTAATCGTGCCATGTTGAAGATGAAAGAGAATAATATTTTAGTGATGGAAGGGGCGGCATTGAATGTGATTGATACCCGTCTCCGTTGAAAATGGTGTGTTTAAAAATGGTGAAAGTTTTGGGAGAGTCACACATATGGATAGCATGATAAAAACATTATGCAATCCTAAAAATGTGACAAAAGTCTACGTATGCTCATCCTTAGGCGTTGCTCTCGGTTGGAAAAATTGCAAAGTCTTAAAGGACTTGGTAAGTTTGAGATACGATCTTTCGGAGGCTCACTCTTTGGAGAACGTTGATGACACAGCCTTTACAGAGATTCCAAATCTCTGGTCGATTGACCTCTTTCATACCAAAATTCAAAAGCTACCGGTTATTGGTGATCTTAAAGACCTGACATGGATCTTATTAAGAGGCTATTGTAATAAAATACGACAGCTTCCCAAATTGCAGCAGCTAAAAAGTCGCCAGATTCTTGATCTGTTGGGGGCGAGTGACTTTAGAAACTTCATGTTCAAGGATTCCATTGAGGAGCTAGATCACCTTAAAATCCTTAATCTGTCGAAAACCAAAATCTATAAGTAGCCTGCCATGCCTTGCAATCTCTCGGAACTCAATTTGAGTGGCTGTTCTGAAATAGTAGAGCTGTCATCCATTGCATCTCTCAATAATCTTGGGTTATTTGATGTTTCTGATGCTCCCAAATTGGCAAAAATTAAAGATGAATCCTTTGAACATCTTTCGCGTCTTCACTATCTCAGCTTCTCTAACATCAAAGTTGAAAATTGCCATCCCTTTCTAACCTCAGAAACCTTCGTCAGCTTTTGCTGAAATTTTGTAAATCATTAAGAAATCTGCCAAATATGGAAGGACTTACAAGACTTGAGGATCTGGACTTGACAGGTTGTAGTGCTTTGGAGCAGGTACAAGAAAAGATTGACTGATATGGCTCAAAGTTGTTGGTTGAAAAGGCAGCTTAATCATTGTACAATAGGTTTTGCATTCATATTCTCGACATCTCAGGAAGCACATAAGAGTTGTTACCTATTTTCAAGACTACCATCACCATTAACCTTGTCAGCTCAAGAGATTGTTTACTTAAAAACATTGCCATCTTTCAAAAGCTTTTTGAAAGCATCGCTCAAGTTTAGTGTTGGGTCAATAATTATTAATATTCTATGTCCAATTTACTTATTATTTATGTTATGTTTTTTATTAGAATTGGTATTTTTATTTTGTTTTGTGTTTTTGGGTTTAAACTTAGGTTTTGATAAGAAAAGAATGGAATTGGAGGATATTTCGGAATTAATTGCCGCATAAGAGAATTAGAAATCCGGTCCGAAGATAGGGGTCGAATCATAAAAATTCATAACTTATTTGGATTAAGTGAAAAATGGAAGAAGCTGAGGACCAAATGCAATTTGCCAAGCCGCATAGCATGAAATGCACCTCTGGTCGCCGTTTTGGCTCACCCGGTGAAGATCCGGGTCGCACAAGGATCCGCGCATTTTTGAAGAAGAGTTTGTCGCCTTTTCGGGTCTAGTCGCCTATTGTTTCGGCTCGCGGATTCGGTTAACAGTAAGTCAAGTCTGCGTGTTTTAGAGCGTTTTCTCCTTTAGTGGCTGTTTCAAATTGTTTTGATGACTAATTTGTGCGGACCAAAATTTCCTATTATAATGTTGTGGCCTCCTAGTATTTTTGCCTATAAATATATTATTTCTTCGACACAACAGACAACACACCAGAAGAGAGAGAAGCAGATGAGCAAGGCTAAAGGCTTCAGTTTTATTATTATTATTTTTTTTAATTTTATTTTTATTTTTCTTTTCATTTTTATTTGTACATAGTTAATTTATTAGTTAAGGTTAACTTGAAGCCCTAAACATAAAATCAATTTGTTTATCTTTTCAATAATGATTTTTGTTTTGCATGTTGAAATTAATATCTTCAATTTAATTTTATCCTATTTATTTTGTTTATTTGATTGATCATCTTAAAAACATATTTTTAGGATTTTGTTGTAAGAATATAAACAGCATACCAAACAGACATATTTTTAGTTGATAATAATTAATAACCTACGAATCAATTAAGGGGTATTAATTCATAGATACTTAGAATAGACATGATGTTCTAAGATTTGTGTGACATTCATATTCTTCTAATGCTTAATGAATTCCAATTATTAAACCTAAATAGACATTATGTTAAGTTATAATTAGGAATATACGTATCTACATAGATATCATATGATTCGCATACTAACTAAGGAAGAATCTATACGACATGAGTTAATTATAGCTTATCATGAATATTTTCATCATGCATTATCATGAATTTACTTTATTAATCTTTATAACAAATTGAGGGATTGTTTAGTGGTGGGTAGGATGTCTTAATTAAACCTCTATAATTGATTTTCTTTATTTTAATTTTCTGTCATAATTTAGTTTAGTTTAATTTTAATTCTAAAACTCTTATCTTTATTTTAATTGTTTTTAGTTTAGGATTTAAAATAAACTTATGATTAAAGTAAATTGAAACTCCTCATGAGATCGACTCTTACTTGTCTACTATATTTCATAAACAATTTGTGCACTTGTGAGGTTTAAAATTTGGTTTATTAAAAAATTAACCAACGTATAGCTGATTGATTTTGTTGTGAAATGGATGCTGAACCTTTTTCAGAAACTTCAAACAAGATTCGCGAATACAACTTCTGATGTCCACACAACGGTAAGCTGAAACTGGGACATAACATGACTAATTAAATCACACAAATGCAACATATATTTCAAGGAAGTGATATAGCTTAATTGATTTAAATTTTGGACTCAAATAATCTGAAAAATATCAAACACTGGTTCATGATTCTACTTATATGAATTTAATCACTCAAAGTGTTAAGACACAGAATTTAATTTTTGGGCATGTATTTTTTGGACGACCTCAAGTTTTGAAGCTAATTTGTCCATCCCTTTCTTGATACTTGCCATTACCTTCTCTATCTCTGCAAGACTGCAATCTTCTAAATCGCTCTTCCATTCTTGCTCTGCTCCAAAACTTTCTTGCTCTGATTCATCGCTGCTTTCCTCTGATTCATCTTTATTGTCTTTCTCTGCTTCATCAGTCTCTTTATCCGATTCATTGCTGCATTGCTCCGATTCATCTGTAGTCTCTTTCTTTGATTGTTCCCTAATCCTAGGAACTAAGTATTCTAGTATCTCCAATGGAGGGTCTTCCTGAAGCAAACATATAACAAGAATAAGATCTGAATTAAAGTGCTTGGTATGTAAAATTGTTGGAAGAAAGCAATATGCTATTACTAAGTGACTGTAAGCAATATGCTATTCCTAAGTGACTGGAACTTTACCTCAGATAGCACGCATTCAACGTGAGCAATACAACAGCAATCCTCACAATAATAAACATGATGTCTAAGATCTCCTTCTTCCTCACAAATATCACATCTATAATCGTTAGATGTACTCTTTAGTGGTAATGAACATGTAAGCGTGAGCCAGTGATCAGGATCACATTCATGTTTAACAACACGAGGCAGAGGCTTGCATTCGATATGGACACTTACATCAGACTGCACACACCTGTAGATAGAATCCCATCCAAATCTACGCGAGCTGGTTGGATTTTGAAATCCGGCTGATGCGCAATTTCTTAATTTTTTAAATTTTATTTATTAAAAAATATAACAATTTATTACAATATTAAATATATTTAATAATTACAAATTTATTTAATAATTTTATGAAGTTATTTTAAAAAAAAAACAGTGTGGGCCAAAACCTGTTGCGGGCCTACACCTGAGGTTAGAATAGCCCAAAAACCAACAAACCGTCGTCGTTTTTTGAGAGTGCCTCAAACTGAAAAACCCTAAATTCCTATATGTCCACTCTCCATAGATCGATTCCTCTCTCTCTCGTGATTGAACCCTGCGCTTTCAATCTATCATCTGCACTCTCGACTCATTTCAGCTTCAATTTCTTCCGCAAGGTACGCTTTTGCAAAATCAGTCAATCATATAATTTATGTATTGAGTTTGCCGTTTGCATATATTCGCCTCTTTCAGCCTAATACAGATTCCAACTGATTATAGCTTTATTGTTCTCAATTACCTGGGCAATTGATAATTGTGCTATAAGTTGGTTGTTCTATGTGATTTCTTTAGTTCAATGTGAGGGTTATTATTATTATTATTATTGATTACGTCCTCTCTTTAGTTTCCAACTCCATCACAGAACAGCACTGGTCTCCTGGTACTCATGTTAGTTAGTGATTATTCTCTCTGTCCGTTTGTATGTTGGTTCCCATGTGCGTATACTTGGTTTCTGGGGCCATGAAGTTTTTTGTTGTTTGATTGTGCTCTTAGCTTGATTGTGTTTTTGCCAGTATTTTGTGTTACTTATTGTATGTGAGGCCATTTAAATAAGATCTTGGGTGTTACTAGGTGCTGTTCAGCAAGTGTTTGATAAAAGTTTTAGGAGAGCACTAGTAACTTATTCACTTTCCTCCTACTTACTATTATCATTAATTTGTCTACTTATTACTTATGTATATAATTTAACCATCCTCACAAAAACCTTCATCCGCGCCAACAACAAGATATAATAAAATATATTAATTAACATCAAATAAATCAATTTGAGCTAAATGGGAAAAATGGAGTTAGACAAAACCCGTGCTCTGCCATTTTTCCCATTTAGCTCAAATCGGTTCATTTGATGTTAATTAGTATATTTTTCTCATATTTTGTTGCCGGCGCTGATGAATGTTGTCGTGAGGATAGTTAAATTATATACGTAAGTAGAGAAATTAATGATAATCGTATGAACTAACATGGTATGCTTAGTACCATGTGTAGGAGGAAAATGATTAACTTACTAGTGCTCTTTTAGAACTTTTATCAAACCCTTGGTTGACAGCACCTAATAACATTAGTAACACTCAAGATCTTGTTTGAATGAACACAATCAAGGTAAGAGTACAATTAAACCACAATACAACAAGAGATTTTTACGTGGCTCACCACTATGGCTACGTTCACTACCTCTACTCATAAGCTATCTTCTTCGTCTAGTTCTCAATTTTTCAACCTCACAAATTTTCAATGTTAGGGTTTCTTTGTTCTCACTACGCTTGTAGAGACACACACCTCTCTTACTAAAAACTATCTCTTAACAACACAACATATATTAAGCGACTTTCTAAATTACAACAAAGTCCACCCAAACTAGAAATTACAAAATAGCTCCAAAAACTATCTACATGTAGTTACTTTGAGACATACACCGACACCTTGAGTCTTAGACTCCTATTGTCATTCTCATTTCTCAATGGTCATTGCCTTGATGTTAGCATGATTTTTTAAGCTTTAAATTCTGTTCATGAAACACTTTTTGAAATGTAAACATGTTGTATGACAAATTTCCTTTAGTCATTGACTAGTTCTACACTTATATACAAACTAATTAATAATTTGATATGTTCACAAAAGTCGTTGCTTTCCAGCTTAAATTTTTCAAGATAAAATTTAAAGAAAACACTATGTATCAAGTTTAAACTCTTAAATAAACAGTAAACCAAACTGGCATATCTTAATTCTTGTTGATCCTGTGCAAGCTCCTACTGGTTCAGTTGTGCATCCCATTGTTGCTAGGTCTAAACTGAGCATATCAAACCTAAAAGTTATTCTACAATCAGCAAGTCTCATTTTACTTTTATTGAAGTTGAATCTAAGACTGTGAAGGAAGCTATGTTAAACTCCAAGTGGTTGAAATGTTTAAAAAGCAAAGCAAGGCTGGCTACATAGGGTTCCATTAATAGTTGGGGATTGATTTTCTTGATACTTTCAGCCTAGTAGTCAAGTCCTGGACCATAAGGATCATAATCACTCCAAGGTCCTACTTTCACAAGCTCAAATCAACCCTCCTGAGCTATATTTTCATCAATGCTCAAGCTGACATTTTTTCGTTTACCAAACATACAAGAGCATGTATGATGTATCTACATTTGGATCTATGTTGATGACATTTTTATCACTTCTCATTTATCTTACAATCACTATGCTTGACACTATAAGTTATTTCTTAGGCTTTGTAGCCTTTCATAATGTGATGGTTTATATCTCACAGTCCAAATACTGCTTAAAACTGCTAAGCGGGAGTCTGCTCTCATTTCAAGTGGGAAATGGCATGTCAAGAATGTAAAGAAGATCCATGTACTTGTGCATTCGAACAAAACAAGGAAGCTAAAATTGAAGAATATCTGGTAAGGTTTGCCAGTCAAATCTAGTTCAGTAGTTTATAAAATGGAATTCTGTATGTGAAGTCTCTTGAAATTATATGCCATGAGCTTTTTGACTACCAACATTGGCGAATCCTATTAGAGTATCTAGTTTAGAGCTTTGATACTTGATAATATGAAAATAGTTAAACTACTTAATTTGGTTAAACAAAGTAAGTTGTGTTTGATTAGTTTGTGAATAGGAATTGCACTTTGTGCTTGTGTTGCAGGATATCAAATATGTAGACTGTATTTATATTATCATACTTTGGTCTTACACTATCTGAAATTCATATTAAAAAGTAAGGTTCTTTATTTTATTTCTGAATTTTTTGATATCTATCTTTGTTTATTCAAATTTATAAAAGCTATTTATGTATCGGGCTATTTTTTTTTTTTTTTTGACTAGTACATTTTACAAATACAGGTTGTCCAGTTAGGACCTTCTAATATGAACTTCAAGGCGTGGTCTGGAACAAATTTTCAGAAGTGGGAGAAGAGATCCACACACACAAGTGGGAATTGCTTTAAACTGAAGCCACATAGAGGTGAGAGTGCGGCTTGAACCCTTGGCACTTAAAGGAGAGACTGTATATTGGGTTGAACTTTTGCTTGTAATATATATTGGATGACCACCCACTGGCTCTGTGAAACTTCTATTTGTATTGTAGATTGAACTTTTCCTTCTAATATGTATTGGGTGTTAAACTTTTAGTTGTAGCGTTGAATCTTTATTTGTACTTGTTTTATGAATCGTAATTTGTAGTATTTGAATTTGTATGTGATATGTGATATTAGGCATGTTAATTTTGGAACTTTTTGCGTTTTAATGAATTGCCAATTTGATCAATTCAACCCAACCTAATATGAGTAATATTGGGTTGGATTGAATAATTGATAAGGTTGGGTTCTGAAAACGTCCACATGTTGTGCTCCGTCGAGTCTTTTCTTTTTTTTTCCCTCCTTTTGGGTGTTTGGGGAGGGGATGTTATGGAAGAAAGTTTGGTTTTGAAGATTGATGCTCAAGGAAGCTTTCGATTTCAGTGTTTTGTGCTTTGGTGAATTTTCTTTATTTTTATTTTTGGTAGGGTATTTTTTTTTTTTTTTTTTTTTTAAAGTTGTTAGGTTACTGGGTGGTGTTTGGGTAGTGGGATTATTTTTTTATTTTTAGTAGTGATGAGTTCGTGTTTGGTGAATGTAATTTTTTTCTGGAAAAATTTATGGGTTTTTTTAATTCGGGGAAAAAGTTTATGGGTTTTTGGTTTTTTTGTTTGGGTAATGGAAATTTGTTTTCGAAAGATAAACGAACTTTTGAAGTTTACAAATATTAAAATTTTGATTGCTAACTGAATAATTGCTAACTGAATGGTTGCAAATTACAAATTATAAATCTATTTATAGAGTTACTGGAGTGAAGCAGCTCATTCGAAGTGGCAGTTACATGCTATCATGGAGAGAAGCAGCTCATTCGAAGTGGGAGTTACATGCTATCATGTATATATGTACATACCATGTTTTGTGGTGAGTGCCAAATGCAGCAGCGCTCTTCATTGCCCCGGGTTGGTTATATCATGTATACATGCTATGTTGTCTGGTGAGTGACAAATACAGCAGTTCTCTTCATTGCCTCGCCTTTCTAGGATACACAAAATTAAATAAGATCAATGAGTCAAAGTCTCAAACTCACAATTCAATTGATGCGGTGTTATGTATGGTGCTAGACTAAGTATTCAAATATTTATTTAATTCTTCAATTCCAACCATTTTTTTGTATCATTTCCAAAAGATATAACCAAGCACGTTTCTTTGTGCTATTGCTTCCATTATATTTTTGAGGAAAAAAAAAAAACGAAGTACTACATCAAACCCAACACTAAATTAGTATGTCAAACCCCAAGCATTAATTTTTTCTCAAAAAAAAAAAAAAAAAACCCAAGCATTAATTCTTGCTAAACTGGCTCAACAGCTCTCGTTACCTTACTCTAACATGTATATTCGTATTCCATTCCGTCTCAACAACCATGCCAATTCTGGCACAAGAGATCATTTTTTTTTTCATTTAAGACTTAATAATACTTAATTACATGTATTAAATTATTTTTATTTTTTTTAAGTGATCAAATCACTTAAAATTATCAAAAAATAACTGAAAAAATTAAATAATATTTTTAAAATTTATAATTAATTGTAAATCACTTAATGACATTTAAAAATTTTAATTCTAAATTTATCATCCCAAAATAACATAATTTCAAATTTATTTTAATTTTATATTACTCAATTTTTTTTTTATATTTACAAAAAATATATTTAAAAAGTAAAATCTAAATACATCTGATCTCAAATTATCTTGGAATTAAACTAATATATTTTAATTTACAATTTAAACATTCATTTTTTAAATTATTTTCTTAAATATATTAAAATATTAAAATATAAATATAACTAACACTACTATATTTTTTAATTAAATTTTAATTATAAATAAAATATTATTAATATGTACATAAAAATTATCTTATAACTTATTAAATTATCTATTTTCGAATGTTTGTATTAAATTAATTAAAATTATATAATAAAAAACATAAAAAATATATAAATGTTAACTTACTAGTTTTCAAACAATTTTAAATTTAAAAAACAAACAAGTTTATTATATATTTAAAGGTAAGAGAAAAAAAAAACATATTACTCATATTTCAATCACTATTCAGTCTTCAATCTTCAGCAGTACTATTCAGTTTTAGAAAAAAAAACAAATGACCCCAAATATCTCGGATGCCCTCTCTCCAATTTCGCCATAACAGTTTACATTTACCGGACATGGACAACAAAAATTGCAGAGTATTAGGAAAAATAATTCATATCAAAGAAAAAAAAAAAAATCTAAGAGGAGGCTAAGGTGGTGTTTGGTCCTATTTTAAAAAATGGTTTTTCATTTTTTAAACAAAAAATAGATGAAAATGTATTTGATAGCCTATTTTCCAAAACATGATTTTGAAAAAGAAAAACATGTTTTTAAAAATAATTTTCATCCCCGAAAACAAAAGAGGAGAAAAAGTTATTTGGTAATTGTTTTTGAAAATGTATTTTAAAAGATAAAAAAACACTTTTAGAAAATGATAATTAAAAAAGAAAATATAATTTTTAAATATTTTTCATAATATATTTTTAAAATAAATAATTATTTTTTTAAACAATTATTTTACTCATTTTTTTTTATTTTTAAAAATAATAAAAAACACATTTACATGATTTTCTATTACTAAAAATAAATTTTAAAAAACTCTACCACACATATCACATTTATAAAAGAAAAAAAAATCTATAATTCCCTGAAATGATAAATAATCTTATTTTGTTTCAACGTTTCAAAATATTAGCAATAAAACCCTTAGGAAAGCCAAAACCGGTTCACATACAAATTTTTAGTGGTTTTACAATAAAAACAATAAAAAACCAAAATTCACTTATTTTATTGAAAAATTAAAATAAAACAAATTAATCAATTGCCATACAACCATTTGATAACCAAAATAAAAAATATAAAAAATTAAATATTTTATAATTTATAATTAAATTTATATGAAAATAAATAAATAAATTATAATTTTAAATAATTGAAATTATATTTATTATTAAATAAATATATTAATAATTTTTACACTAAATTTAAATAAAGATAGTTATAATTTCTTTAAAGATATTAATAATTTTTTTCTTAAAAATACTGTGGATCTCCAACGGAAAAAACCAGAAAAGAAAAACTGAAAAAAAAATTATTTCCTTCTTAGATGGAGATCCAAACGTAGTATATTAACAAACTAAGAATCTGGATCTCCACCTCCATTGGATATGAACAACCGCATATGCATCGTCCATCCATCAAATCAGTCTGACCCATCATCATCCACCCATGACTTTCTCGCTCTAAAAAACCGAACCAGATTGGATCTCACACCTCTCTTTCCTTGCTACCACTTCTCTGCTTTCTCTTCTCTGTAAAGACCTGTTTTCTCTCTCTAAAAAACCAAACCAGATCCAATCCTTCTCTCTCCTTTCTCTTTCCCACAAATCTGACCTCTCAGCTCTCTTTACTTGCTACCGCTTCTCCCCTCTGTGACCAATGGTCGTGGACAGGTACGTGTCCGGAATGTCAAATTAGAGATTTGTGCACATACACGCTTTCATCGACGAGCGGGATCTGGGTCAGGTATTTGAGGGCTTAGCAGTGGTGATGCTTTTGAGGACTCCGGCGGTGTTTTGGGGGTCTGGTTGGTTTGGTAGTGGAGGTGTTTGGGTGTCTGTTTGGTATGCTTTCATAGTGGTTTGATCCATTTTTTTTTAAAAAAAATAGTTTTTGGTGTTGATTATGTTAAAGAGGATGGTGATGATTTGAGGTTTCATGAAATATTGAAGCTTGTAGTGTGTGTTTGCCGTTGAAGACGGACAGCAGATGAGAGACAGAGAGTAATGGTAGAGAGAAAGAGAGAGAGATAGTCATGGCGAAGGCTATGGGAGAACGAGTAAAGACTTGTTTTAATTTTGTTCTAAATTCTTTTAGTTCAATCAGCTGTCCCCAATTTTAAAGTGGGATGATTCTAATTTCCCAATCAATCAATCTCCCAGTAACTTTGAAATTTGACATTTTCAACTGAATGACTGATTTTATAGTCTTTTGATGATTTTACAATTGAATGACTGATGTTATAGATTTTTGATGACTTTATAGGTTCACCAAAGACTAACTTTTATAAATTTTATTTTAAAAATTTTCCTAAATTTTTAGGTACTTATATAAATTAAACATTCATTAATTTATAATATATACCTTTAACGAGTCTTTCACTCATTTATAATATATTTTTTTAATAAATTCATATAAATTATATACTTTATAAATTATATTTCTCATCTCAATAAAAATATATATTTTTTGATATTATATAAATAAATAGGTAGAAGATAATTATCAAAACTAATATTTTATAAAATTTAAGTAAGTTAATTTTATGATATTGTACAAATATCAAAATTAATTACTGTATCCCAAATATTAACTACTCAAAAGTAAACTTTAAGAAATTTCCTAACAAATGTGTAATAGGAACAAAAGTTTAAAAAAAAATACATGTACAAATATAATTAAATAATCAAATTTAAAATTTTATTTTTTTTAATAAATCACTAGCTAAAATATCACTAAATATTAATTTTTTTTCTTTTTATTTGAAATAGAGGTTTTTCCTCTTAATTTTTAATATAAAAAAATAAAGATTTTATTGATAATTTCATCAATGTTAAAGCAATAAGATTTTTTATTTATACAAGTGTGAGTTCTATTTTCATTATTTGTACACAAAAAATACTAAACTGTTAGCTTATAATATAATCATTAATAATAGTTATATTATTTATCATAAAAATAATGAGATGATTTGGATCAAAATCCATCTAGACATTTTTTTTTTTTGGTATTTTATTTATATAAATATAAATTATATGATATTTTCGTTCTTAAATTTATTTTGTTGATATCTAACTCCTCAATTTTAATTCAAATTTGAAATATTTTACAAAATAATAAATTGATGTTCTTTGGAAAAGAAAGGGTCTAATAAGATTCAAAAACTAAAAAGTTAATAATTTGAACATAGGAAAAAAAATATATTGACAATTATAATTCACAATAAAATAGAAGTGAAATATATATTTATATACATACGTGTGTATGTGTATTTTTAAAATAAGTGAAATATTTTTATTTATGAAATATTCAAATGTAAAAATGATTGTGAGATTTGCTTCTATAATTAACAACAAAAGTTTATAAAAATTTTTAAAGCGAGTGAAAGAAAATTTATGGAGCTTGATTATTATAAATTTAACATAAAAGTCTATAAAAATCATTAAAATTTTAAATTCTATAAAAGTCATTGACATTTTGAATATCCTATAATTTTCATAAACTCTTAACAAGTCTTGATTGAATACACCGTAACTTTTATAGACTTTTAAAAAAATCATTAAAAGTTTACATTAAATATCACATGACTTTTATAAAATTTTTAAAAATTTGTATTAAATACATTCAAACTTTTAAACTCTATAAAAGTCTTTAAAAATTTAGATTGAATACACTCCCCTTAATTCCTCATTTTCTCCATTAGATTCTGATAGTAATAATACATGAAAAGATGAAATTACCCCTCAAGTATAAAAAACTAAAAAAATTAACAAAACAAAACAATATAAAAACAAACATGAATTTAAAGAATAAAAACTTAGACATTATTTTCAAAGTACTCCTCTACTAGTCTTTTATACACCATCGTCATCTTCCTTAATAACAAAATGTTGAAGACACGAAACCATATTTTCCCATCAACTAAACACAATTATATAACAAACAAATTCACTCAAAATCTCATTCATTTGGGTATCGAACCCATATATTCATCTAAGTTTGAAATCGAACACGTGAATATCTAGATTCAATTTTGAATCTAGATATTCACATCTAGGTTCAAAATCATATAACCCAGGTGTGGGTTTATATTTCGATTCGATTTCGAACCTAAAATCGAACTCATGTAAATATCTAGATTCGATTTTGAATCCAGATGTTTATATCTGGGTTCATAATCATATAACCCAGATGTGGGTTTGTATTTGGGTTCGATTTCGAATCTCAGGTTCAACATCGAACACAAAAGGGAATTGCATCCGGGTTGAAATTGAACCCAGATGGGTTCATATCTAGGTGAACCATCTGGGTCCTATGTTTGAGAAGAAGAGGAGGAGAAGAATAACAGAAGAGGAAGAAACCAGAGAACACTGCATGAAACCCCAAATCATGGGTAGCAATGTTGTCTTTTTCCCCTGTATTCTGACATAATAGCCAGATGTGAACCCCTACCAATTCATTATAATAGCCACATATAGGTCTCAAGAACTTATCCATTTTGTCAAGCTTAGTTTTTCCAGACTACGATCGATTAATTTAATCATGTCGTTTTCTTTTTTGCAAGGCAGCATGAAGATTCAATTTTTCCTGGGAAGACTGTTTTTTAAAGTGCACTTGGCCCACAATTAATGCGAAAATACCATTTTGTTTTTGGAGTGTACACCCGTCGTCTCTTAGTGCAGGTGGCTGAAAAATACTACGGTCATTTTAATAGGTGGGGTTTAATAGGCATCCTGTCATAGGAAAAAGACTCATGGTTGGTACCGTGTCCAAGGGGGTGAAAAAGACTCATGGTTATGGGACGTGTGCAAGTGGGTGAAAAAGACTCATCGGTGGGTGAAAAAGACTCTGGTTTTCTTTATATATATATATATTCGTTTTCAATTAAAAAAAATCAATATTCTGTATATTTCAAAAAAATCCAAAAAGAATCGGGTTCTGACCTTTTAAAAAAAAAAAAAGAAAAATTCTTGTCTTCACCAAACTGCCCCTCAAACACAAAACTACCTCCTTCAAAAAAAAAAAAAAAAAAAAAAAAAAATGAAAAACACAAAACTACCCTTTATTGTTTTCCAATACCCGTTATTTAAAAAATTAGTGGCTTTTTCCAATTTAGTCCGAAAATTTCAACTTAGTCCAATCAAGCTTGTCTCACTCTTGTACTTGTAAAATATCATTGAATCCTTTTTATTATTTTGATCTAATTATTTTCTTTATAATATTTATAGTTTTTATCTCGAATTAAGATATATATATATATAAAACGGAAAAAAAAAGGGAAAAAAGAGAAAAATATATAAAAAAAATGGCTTCTAATTCAAATATTATGGAGCGAATTGAGACTAAATTTGCAAACAATAATGATTTGATCAAATCAGCCTAATAAGTCACAAAACTACGACTTTTGATCGAGGATATACGGCATAACCAAAGCTCTCCATAATGTGCTAACCTTGAAGATGCTAAAGTGAGGCCTATTCTTAAAAATGCTGCTCCAGACAATGATTCAATTGATGAAGAGACAATAGATATGATCCTACGAAATCAGCAACAAGAACCCTAACACCAAGGAAATAAATACCGGATGAAGTTGGACCTCTCCACATTTAACTGATATTTAAGAATAAAATATTTCATTTACTAGATATCAAAGGTCGAACTTTCCTTTGAGTACATAAGGATCATGGAGGCTAGGAAAGTTAAGTCAATCGCCTACAAACTAAAAGAATATGTCTCAGCTTGGTGGGAATAATTACAACTTACTCAATCTCGACAAGGAAAAAGTCTAATCAGAACCTGATATTGAATGAAGCAGTTGTTGAAAATAAGGTTCGACCTGTTAATTATGACCAAATTCTATTCTAATAGTACAAAATTGCAAGCAAGAATCTTGATCTGTTTTGGAGTATATGGCAGAATTTCAATGCTTATCAACTCAAAATGATCTGAAAGAGATGGAAGGTCAGATGGTAGCTAGATTCAAATATAGCTTATGACCTAATATCCAAGAACAAGTAGTTTTACAGACCACTCTTACATTTTACGATGCTGTATAATTGGCTGCTCGGATTCAATATAGCTTAATAGGCGAAACTATAGAATTGTGTCAGTAATTTAGTCCTTGTAAGGCTTGAATCCAAGTGGACCCAAGAGATTAATTGAGCCAAAATAAGAATTAATAAATGGGTCCAAATTGAGTGTAAGTCCAATTTATATAATAATGTTAAAGCAATTGGACAAAAGCTCAATTAGGTGAATTTTGTTGTTATGCAAAGAATAGAAAAAATAATGATTTGCACTTATTAAGAAAGATAATTTTCTATCCATCAAGTAATTAGTCAAATTAGGGTTGAAATTTGAGAGAGTGATTGAAGGGAAAAAAAAAAAAAAAGGCATATATATATTTTTCCTAGTTACTACAATTAGGGTTTGAAGCAGTATTTATATGAAACTTTTCGTTATTTTCAATAAACAAATTCCTCCTTTGATATCTCTCTTACACTATTAAGATTTTTTTTTCTCCCAAATGGAATTGAATCCTCAACTATAACAAGTTTGGAGATTAAAGTCTATTTTGAAGGTATTCAGAAATCAAGTAGGTATTATTTTTCCTCCCTCTCAAGGTTATGATTTGGTTCTAGAAGTATTAAAACCTTATTTTGATTCCCAAGTGCTTTGCACGGGTGTGTTGGTTGAAATTTTAGACTCAGATATCACCCGAGGTAAGAATCTGTTTTACGAGGTTATACTTAACGAAAAATTATAAAATTTTACGTGTGATTAGATTTATATGTCTATTGTTTATATATTAATTTTTTTTATTTTTGATAAACATATTAAGAGATATAAATTTCAGATTAGACTATAGTCGGAACCAAAATTTGTAGGATAGATTTTTTATCCTTGAAGTTTTGACATTTTTGCATACTACTGATAGTGGAATGATCTAAAAATTTCTTTATAGGTTATTTTATATGTCTTCTGTTAGCATATAAACTTTTATGATTTTCAATAAATATAGTATTTATTAAAATTCCTAGAGTGCGTTGTGATCATAAATAAGTTTTTCTGGACATATTTCAATAGATTGAAACGAATAAAATTTTACTCATGTTAGCTGTCACGGTTTGAGTTGAAATTTTTATTGGAGGTTTTTTTATGTGTCTAGAATGTCTATTTAAAATTTTAGATTGCTTGAAGACCTAAAAAATTAATTAAAAATGTTTAGGTTAACAATGTCAAGGTTGAAATTTCAAAGCAAAAATGATAAAATTTATAGTTTATTACAATAAAGTTATTTGTATCCAAATAAAATTATTATGAATAAAGTTACTTATATCAAATAAAATTATTATGGTGTTGTATGGTGACAATTTTTCGCTTATAATTGAACAGGGCTTGATTGATTTTTGGATATAAAAATAAGTTATTTCGGATTGTTCCAGGTAAATAAATTTTTCGTGGCACACATTATATTGTTTTCTATTAATAAATTTAGCCTTTATAATCGAATGTTTTTTATTTTATTTACTGTCATTTTATCTTAAGCAAAGCATATTTTATACTCTAAATATTGTTTTCTAACAATGTTTTCAACAAATAAATTTTGAACACTCTTTTACAAAACATATGTGAAACTTATGAGTTTACTCATTAAATTCGGGTTTTTCAACATTACTTTTTATTATAGGAATTTAGCAAAAACATCCTAAAAACACATCAAAATTACGTAAGTACACTTTCAAGCAAATAAATTACAAAATTTCCCTAATTTATTATAATGCCCTTTGTACTAGCCCTTTTCATTCTCTCAATCAAAAAAATCACGAAATTACCTTAAATTATTCAAAATACCCCTAATAAATTAAAACCAACTCATTAATACAAAATATTAATTACTTATCTACCTAATTATTTCAATAAAATAAACAAAATACACCATCAAATAAATAACATTAACCCATTAAATCATTCCTCCATCACAATTTTTCTCCAATAATAATCACTTTTTTTTTTTTTTTTTTTTTACTTTAATTTTGAGTAAAAGATAATGTGAAGAAAAGTTGAAATTTGGATATTTTGTAGACTATCCAATGAGTTTGATGTAGACTACACGGGAGCAACAACTGCATGTTTAGAACGTTAGTAATATAGTTATAATTTTAACAATCAAATAATTGTTGTTATTCGGACAACGACACTTACATTATCAACAGACCACCAATGGATTTTAGCGTCCTCCAAACGGCTGGCAATCCTCATCCAGTGTGGAGGGATCTCAGTTGTAGCCGGATCAAATATCTTCCCTTGACCCTTGACTGATGTATTTTTTATGCATAGTTATTGTCATGTCTACCTGAACGTGATAAAATTATTTACTAATTAACAAACATAACAAAGATTTAACATAAAAATTTGAGCAATTATGTAAAGTAGACACTCACAAATAAAGTTATTCCATGCACTGCGTATCTCCCTTTATGAGCGTCATCCCACCACCCGCTGTTTTTTATTCGTAGGCAATGTAAATAATCATCGATATGTTCTGACATCAACCAACTATCCTTATCCTCAATGGTACATAACTCTTCGGGGGTGACTGTCATCCTCAATGGTACATAACACTTCAACCATATCATCCACCACCAGTAGAGTTTCCATCACCTGCCCTTTTTCCATTTTTTTTTTCGCACGTTCCGGATCGGTGTATGGTGATAACAGAGATACCGACGGTTTAATCTTTCGTTTAGGCCGCGGTGGATCCTGATTGGGGGGTAAATCCTTATGAGAAAGTGATATATGAACAGGCCCCAGCAGCTTCGATCCTCTGTCATGTACCTCCACAATCTGCAGAAAATCAAAAGTTCTAATTACAAGTTTATAATGATTTTAAAAACTAAACATTTATAAAAAAAAAAATTAATTAAATTTTTACCTCTTCGGTCTCATCCTGATGGTCTAGATCCTGATGGGATGGTAAGTTCTCATGGGCAAGTGGGACATTAACCTCTCTCAACGACTGCAATCCTATGCCGTAGACCTCTACAATCTGCAGAAAATTAAAAGTTCTAATTACAAGTCTATAATGAATATTCATACTCAACTAAAACAAAAAATATATTATAAATTTACCTTCTCACTCTCAACCTGATGTCCTAGATCATGATGGGCCGGTAAGTCCTCTCATATGGAAGTAGGACCTTTATCTCTCCTAGCACCTGCGATACTATGTCCTAAACCTCCACTGTCTGCAGAAATCAGACGTTGTAATTACAAGTTTATAATCATTTTAAAAATTAAACTAGAACAAAAAATAAATTATAAATTTATCGGCTCACTCCCATCCTGCTGCTGTGGATCAAAATGAGGTGGTGAAGCGTCTAATGACTGATGTGTTTTTTTCGATGATGATGCTATTTTTGCTGATAAAGACTCATAAATGTGCTCATCACGAATAGAGCTCTCAGTATCATCATCATTATCACCGTCATTCTGGTCATTCCCACCATCTGAAGGCATACAGATTTCGAATATCCTCTCGATCTTACTTATCCTCTCGATCTTACTTAACCTCTGATTTTGCTCCTGTTGTGTCTTCAAAATAGACTCCAACAAAGCCATAATCTTCCCGACCTTCGTCTGAGGCTCCTGCGAAATTAATTACATAACAATATAAATTAAATGGATAGTCATGTAAGAATAAAATACAGTAATATAATCATACAAAGTTCGCACCTGACGCTGAGAGTGTCCAGCTGCCATGCTGTGACCTCGTGGGACTGCGGTGTCACCGGGTTGATCCTCGTCTAAACTCATGTGCTCTTTTTGTCCTCGTCTCTGAATATGTATTCTCTGAGTCGACTTGTGGGTCTGGGATGTGATAATGATGTTATTGCTCCTCCTCATTCTCACTAGTCGACTCTCCCTCACTATCCTCCTCCTTATTTGACTCCCTCTCACTCTCCTTATTGTCAGAATCATCATCTGTACCTTCATCAACAATCCCTCTCTCGCCTACTTTATAAGCATTCTCCCTAATCATATGCCTAGGGTTGAAGGACTTCTAATAATCCTTTTCTTTTTCCGTAGCAGTGGGCTCAAAGGTACTACTCCCTTCTATTAACTGCATAATATATATAAAATATACTTAATATTATCATTACAAATAACAATAGTCAATAAATGGAAATAAATGTAGGTTAGTTTAGATACTTACACGAACAAGCTCATTAGACCACCTTATTTGCTTTCTGTTATTACACTCCCAATTCACACACCTAGGCAGCACCATATTGCCGCCTATGACTCTCTTTCCTACCCTATTTTCCAACCACGAAAACATTTCCACTACCCACCACTGTAATTTTCATTAGATTAAACATTTGATAAACATTTAGTTATTATATATATAAACACTAAACAATTTTCAAGATTTATCAACAAATTGTACTAAATATCGTACCTGAAATGCCCAAATAAAACCATATAAATTAATGTTACGTCTAGTTATAAATCGATCCTCATCAAGCGCTTGACGTAGGCTCTCTATAAGCCTACTGTAGCCAACTGCACCAAATGAGAACTTATTCTACACATTAAGATCTTCTATCAAGACCTACAGATAATCATCTATCTTAGATCGATCATCATAGCCGTAGAATAAATTGTAAGCGATGACTATATTTGTTAACTTTAAAACATCCTCATCGCTTATAGAATCCCCTCGAACCCTTAACATCTGCATAATTTCAGCCAATTCGACGATACTCCTTTAAAAAGTCGCCACAGCAAACTATTCTCGCTTTCTTGCTTCCCTTTAAGCACTTGTAGGTCGAGACACTATAACTACAGTCCTGTCGCTAGTAAGAACTCCTGCTTTTCAAATCTATATGGCCTTCCTCCGATTTCGAACCACATCTCATCAGGGCGTGCATTACGATATACTAACTCCCTAGTAAGAATGGCCAACATAAGGGGAGAGACTAGCAGTTGTTGACCCCGCTATGTTATAAAATATGCGATCGAACTCTTTGCCTTAAACCTGTCTAGAAGCTGCCTCTGCTGTAGAAATCCATGTAGATAACCAATATACTTCATACTATTGTGTGTACTTCCCAATGATCCTTTCGGAAGATGTTGAACAGGGTGTCTATAATTGAATTCCATTTGTAGGAAAGAAAAAGCAACAAAAATAAATAAATACATCACATCAAACAAATTAAAATAATTATTGAAAATTCTATAAGCTGATCGGCCTATGCTCATATATATAACCCGACGTCGGTCTATGATACGCAACATAAGCCGACGTCGCCCTAAGTTGTGAAACGTAACCCAAATCAGAATATGTAGACCTATACTTGAACCGAAGTCGGCCTATGTTAACAAACCTAACAGATTCGGCAATATTTGTCCACTTGAACCAACGTCGGCCTAAGTTTTCAAACATAAGCCGACTCGGTAAATGTTTATCCCCTTCAACCGACGTCGGCCTACATTTAGAAACATATGTCAAATCGGTATTTATTGGTTCACTTAATCCGACGCGGCCCATGTTTAAATCACAAAAAGCTGATCGGCTTCTGTTTATCAACTTAAGCCGACGTCGATGTAAGATATCCAACATAAACCAATTCGGCCTAAAAAAGTAAACCGAAACCGACGTCGGCCTAAGTTGTCACACAAAAGCCGATCTGCATCTTAGAATATGAACTCTACAGTTTCGACATATTCAGTGCAAATCAACCCACATCCTAACCTATTACAACCTAATATTGCCCTTATCATGAATACCCAATATATAAAAACACAAATAAAGTCTACAAATGGCAAAAAATTCAAAATGTCAAAACAAAATTATGCCATAATACTTCGAATCGGTGTACCTTCAGCAACGGATGATGAAAACGTGCTCACCGATGGTGTACGATGGTAACGGATTGACGACGACTGACTAAGCTACTCAGTGATTGTGGAACTCAGTTGTCGGGGTGCATCGCGTGAGAGAAGTCGATTTCTTTCCATTTTCACACTGATTATCCACTTTATATATTGTGGGCAGTTCCGTAATTTTTACTTTCCTTTTTTTTTTTTTTTTGAATTTTGAAGTTAGTGGCAATTTCGTAATTTTTGGTTATGGGCAATTTAGGTACTTTGGGTATATGTTGTAAATTATTTGTTTGAGAGGTCAATATTGAATTGTTAAAACTTTTGAGGATAAAAATGTATTTTATATCATTTAAGTAGACAATTTTGGTATTTTTCACTTAAAAATATTCCTCCGTATTTGAAAAGTATAATATGTATTTTTATTGTAATTGTAGTGAAAACATTTTTCCTCATTATCCATAGTATCACTACTGATATTATTGTCTCAATTAGGTTATTGTATACACATCTATCGATATTGAGTCACACGGGTATATGTGATCTACTGTTACCAAGTCACACAAATAAATACGACATAACGTTACAGAATCGTACGAGTAAATATGACATACCATTATCGAGTCACACAGATAAATATGGCATACTATTACTGTTATCATAGGTATTATGTGACATGAACTACCAGTTTTTATTTAATAATAAATGTTAATGTTCAATGTTTACCATTAAAATATGTATTTATATGGTTCATTTACAAAAAATACTGAAAATGTTTTACAGTTTTCTAATGTCACATTGAATTTACTTATTGAGTTAACGGTTTACCCTCTCGTCTCTACTATTTTTACAGATTAGTAGGTTTTATTTGTATTGAGGGTCAACTTCGAGTTATTGATGTCGCTTGGTAAAGAATTTCAGTCCTAGAATAATGGCTATTTATCTTGCTATAATTTAAGGTGTAATTAAATTCGTTTCTTTCATTAGGACATAAATGTAAGCATTGATTTTAAATGATTGTAGATTTGAGTTGTTTGAGACTTTTATTGAGGTGTTGAGACAAACTTATATTATTTACAAATAAAGTATTAAGAGTCAATTTCGAGTTATTGGTGTCGCTTGGTAAAGGATTTCAGCTCTAGAACTGTGGCTATTTATCTTGCCATAATTTAAAGTGTAATTTAGTTTGTTTCTTTCATTAGGACATAAATGTAAACATTGATTTTAAATGATCGTAGATTTGAGTTGTTTGAGACTTTTGTTGAGGTGTTGAGATAGATTTATATTATTTACTAATAAAGTACATTGTGAAATTTAAGTTTTATGGAGTATCATTCTAAATTCCTTGTATCGAGATTTGGGATGTTACAGTCCTCCAACTAGTTAAGTGATGATATATGGACTCCATTAAGACAATCTCCAATTACTACCAACTAAGGACAATCAACTCCTCTCATGCGAACTCCATTGAATGCACAATAGATTGGAAATAAGACCAATAAGAGACCTACCACGAATAATCTTTATGTTGCTCCCTAAGGCAACAAATATATTAGATGTGGACAAACTCATGCCAAGGGAACTCTTTTCACAGTGATTCCCAATCTCTCTCTCTCTCTCTCTCTCTCTCTACAATTTCTTGTTATACGTTCAAGTACACTGACTCGACCGTCAAAGCATACCAGCTTTGCTGATACTTCTTATGGATTCTTTTTGTTTCAAGTGAACAATTTTAGCTAGAGTGTGCAAATAACCCGTTAAACAAACTAACCAAATTAAACCCATCTAATTTTGTTGGATTGTTTGGTTTTAAAAGCAAGTTTGGATTAGGTTAGGTTGACAAATGAACAACTTGGTTTGGTTTGGGTTACAAAAATTTTAACCATATAACTCGAACCATACCAATTGCGAAAAAAAGAAAATAAGTTTGCATAATTGATACATTATAATTAATTATTTTTATTTCAAATTTTTTTAATTGTTTATCAATTAAAGATGATTACGCTATTATATTTGTATGTGTGATTTTAAATTCATTTATATAAATTTGCTAAGTCATTTGATAGGCTAATTTATGAGTTAAGATCAAATGGTTTTGATACTAACCAAATTTAACCAATCTAATTTTGTTGGATTTGGTTCAAAAAGCGAGTTTGGATTAGATTAAATTAATAAATGAACAACCAGGTCACAAGCTGGTTTGGTTTGGGTCACAAAAATTTTAACTATATAACTTGAACCATACCAATTGCGAAGAAAAGCAAATAAGTTTGCATAATTGATACATTATAAGTAATTATTTCAATTTCAAATCTTTTAATTGTTTATCGATTAACAATGATTATTCTATTATATTTATATGCGTGATTTAAAATTGATTTATATGAATTTCTTAAGTCATTTGATAGGCTAATCAATCTATGAGTTAAGATCAAATGGTTTTGATATATATATATAATTATTTTGTTGTTTAGTAACTATACAATAATTAAATATTTTGAAAATAAGAATTAAGTTTAAGAATTGTTTATCAACTTTTGATTGCTGAATGTGTGTGTTCTTTTCCACCTTAAATAAAAGAATTATTTGATATAAGTTGTAATAAAAAAAAAAAATACATTATAAGTAAGTAAATTGTATCTTAAAAAAAAAAGGTTAGTAAATTGTAAACTGAAATATAATGATATGTACAGATATTGATACTTATTTTTAAAGATTTCGATAATTTGACTAGTTGGCTACATTTGCCCAGACACATGTGAACCCGACTTTCGTAGAAAGACAGACAAATGACCTCGCTTTGTAGTTATCCGACAAAGTAACTCAAAACCGATGAGTCAAAACAAAAAGAAAAGGCTCCAAGTGCACTGGTGTGGTACACACCAACCCACCTACCCAATGCCTTCTCTCTCGAACACCAACCACACATGAGATCTATGGCAATTCTCCCACCAATAACGTGGGTTGATCTTTTCCACATCTGGAAGCAGCTATTCGGATTATACCATAAATTTTTATCTCAATTAGGTTTGTCTGTATCAAATGGTAAAAAAAACAAAAAAACAAAAATAAATATAATGCCAAATAACTCAAAACCAATGAGTCAGTAATGTTGACACGGGTACCATTACCATGTATTATGTATGAAAATTAAAAGTAAGTCCCACCATTATTTCTACTTTCTTGTAAAGTGAGCACACAAAAAACAAAGCTAATGCAATCGGCCTGACCCACAAAAGCAACATTTGTCTCACAGCTTTGCTTTAATTTACTTTTATAAAAGCACCGCAGATGTAATTATCTATTTTAGATTGAATTTCTCACATAAGATGAAAAAATAAAGAGATCAGAAAATGCTCTCTAATATAATTATTTAACTCAAATATGAAGTTCATATGGTAAAAACAATTTTAGAAAATATGGAGATGAGGTTTCCAGTTAAGAAACTTTCTTACAAATATTGATTAACATTTTTCACTCTTTTTAGCCAATTAAAATAGGTAAATTTGTCACATTCTCTCTCTTCTTAATTATAAAATGTAAAAATATAAAGAGAAAAATATACATTTTATGGTGATTGATCAAAAGTTGATGCATATTTTGTTTTAAATAATTATATTGTAGAAGAAAATATGTATTTTTATTTTTATTTTTATTTTTTTCAAAATGAATTCATATTAAATACAATTGTTGGTGCATAATAAATAAAATATATGTATCAACATTAGAGATACTCTAATGGCCTAATTAACTCATAAATTTATATTATAAAAGGAGTTAAATACACAACACCCCCTAAAGGTTAAGCTTAATACAAGCAGAAACAAAGTTTGATTTTTATAACTGATTACCCTCAACTTACTAGTTAAAGGGTGTTAAATTTGATGGTCAACTGTGATTTAAAGTATAAAAATGAAAATGTCTTTAGTTTTCAAAATTAATTTTCTTTTAAAATTTAAAATAATAAAAATTAATCTAATAAAAAATAAATTAAAAAATAAATCTAAATTTGTTTTTATTACAATTTTTTATTAATATGTGTTATGGATAAAATAGCGATTAGAATATTCAAGCCCAGACGGACCTACAGTGCAGGCCCAATGGCCCAGAAGCCCAATTATTCGCCGTCACTCCGGTTCATTCTCCTAGAAAAAGGGCCCATTAGTGGACGCTTGTCATGGCCGCTGATCGCTATCGCTCAGTCTGACCGTTGACTCTGACCGCAGGCGCCTTATGCTGAAAGCAGGCTGTGACCGCTATCTTCTCCGCCGCTCAGATCGCCTTGATTCTCCACCAGCTTTATTTGCTGAGTTTTGCCCAATGGTCCTTGTCGCTGGCCGTTGGCTTTCATCTTTCAGTCTGGGCGCTATCTGCCATCCGTGACAATAAGTCAGCTCGCCAGATTATCCGCCACGATTGATCGATTGCTTCTCTGCCACCCCGCCCGACCGAGGTATTCCTCAAGGAGGAGCCACCCGTCTGAAATATCCGACAAATCCTTCTAGTCCGAGATGGTCCGATTGAGCTGGTTGTTAATCTTTGAACGTGGCCGCGTACCGACTCCTCCACTCACGATATCACCCACCTCATCGCCATATCCAACTGCGAACATACTGACTCATAATCCGCCTCCTCGATCCTCCTGGAAGACAGTGTTCAGAGACCCTCTTGTTCTCCCGCCTGATTCAGTGTTCTATCTGCTGGAAAATCCGTCTCCGCCATGCTTCTGAAAACTTCGAGTCAGCAGAAGTCAACGGCGCCATACAAAGTACAGTTCCAAGGCTTGCCATGCACGCTACCTCCACCAGAAGCTATGATTTCGACCTCAACGACCCATCATGGCATATCTGACCCAGTCGTCAGAAATCTCCCTTGGGCAGACCTCGGATGCGACGGATTCGACCGCATTTATTGTATTTTTGACCGTATTTAATGTCTTGTCAACCGCATTAATTGAGATTCCGGCGCATTAAATGCTGTCTGTCAATGTAACTGTAGCTAACTGTTTACTTTTGTCTTATTATGTTTTACTGTAGCATCTCACTTTCCCTATAAATAAGGGAGGAAAATCACTGTAAAAGGGATCCAATCTCTGAGTGTCATTACTCTGCCCAAATAGTGAGAGAGTGAACAGTGGACGTAGGTATCTTTTTGGGCCAAACCACTCTAAAAATTTTCTGTGTTTTCTCCTTCTCGCCTCTAACCTCTCCATCTCATTCTCATTGTTCTTCATGCAACCCATGGACTGTTCGAAACTGTAAGCTTGGGCCCTAAAACAACCTCATTGACTAAGGAAAACTATTTTTTGACGTTAACAATATGAAAATTAAAAATTAAAAAAAAATATATACAAACAGAAACAATTAAAATAATCTTTTATGAAAATTTAAAAAACAAAAACAAAAATAAAAATTAAATAAAAAAATCTCCATAAAAAATCTCATAAAACTTTAAAAAACTAAATGAAAAAAAAAAAAAAATCCATCATCATCATCTTTCTTCTTCAAACATATCTCTCTCACTCTCTTTTCTTCTTCTTCATCATTATCATTATCATTTCATTTTCTTCTTCGAATCACTCTCTCTCTATTTCTTCTTCTTCTCTTCGTCACTCCATTCAAATCTTTCCAAACACCACCAAATCTCTCCGTCATTGAACCCATCGCCGATCCTTTCCCCATCCCTCTCTTTACGGCATCTTCATTTTTCCTTTCTTCCCCATTTTCGCCTCCAGCCTAGCCCGCTTCAATTTCACCATCGTCAACATGGAGCACGACCCCGGTGGGATCTCCAAAGACCTTACCAGTCTTTACATCTTTACCGTCGTGTGGACGTTGGCCATCTCGCGTCTCCGGGGTTAGGTTGATTGTGGGTTTTTTTTTTGTTGATTGGATTTTGATGTTTTTTTATTCAAGATGGAGTTTTGATTTTTTTTTTTTTTTTTGATTGATTGTTTTAAGGTTTTTGCTGCTGGTTGTATGAAGATTGATGGATTCTGAGATCAAAAATTTTTTTGTTTGTTATTGTTGAATGCGACACGGTGGAGATGAACTTCAACAATAAAGATTTTTGGGTTGTTGAACACAATGAAGACGGTGGAAACAGTGGAGAATTTGTTTGATGTTTTGTGTTTTTTTGTTCTACCCTTAGAGAACAAGGAGAGGTTTTTTAGTTTGGGTGGTTGATTTTGCCGATGATTTTGAGTCTGGTTCTACCATTTGACCACAGTAGAGATAGTGGAAATGGTGGAGAATTTATTTGATGCTTCTGTTTTTTCATTTTGATTTTTGTGATTCTGGACTGATAATTTTGAGTTGCTACTAATGGTCGTTGATGTTGTGTTGCAGAATGAGGAAGTACAAGAAGATCTTCATCTTCAAAGAAGATGAAGATTTTGTTTATTTTATTTTTATTTTTGTTTTTTTTTTTAAATTTTCATAAAAAAAATTACTTTAATTGTTTTTGTTTGCATATATATTTTTTAATTTGTAATTTTTCATATTAATAAAAAATTGTAATAAAAACAAATTTAGATTTATTTTTTAATTTAATTTGTATTAGATTAATTTTTATTATTTTAAATTTTAAAAGAAAATTAATCTTGAAAACTAAGGGCATTTTCATTCTGTTGACATCTGGATTTGGATTCTAGTCAACGAGGTTCGTTTCTGGGTTCAAACTGCAATTTCAGATCGTGGAGGTTGAATATGCGATAGTAAAGAAGTAAAGGAGAATAGGTCAGAGGCGAAAAGAAAGAATACAAGGAGATTTTAAAGTGGTTCGGCCCAATTAGACGCCTACGTTCACTGTTCACTCTATCACTATTTTGGTAGAGTATCGAACCTCAAAAGATTGTACCTCATTTACAATGAAAATCCTCCCTATTTATAGAGAAATGGGAGGTGCTACAGTAAAACAGAATAAGACAAAAGTATATAGTAAACTAAAATCACAATGATGAATTACATTTAATGCGCCGGGACTTCATTTAATGCGGGTTGACAGTGTATTTAATGCAGCCGAAATTATATTAAATGCGGTTGAAACTTGTCAACTTTGAACTCTGTCCGAGTGAGATTTCAGACGGCTAATCTGTACGGGTAAGGTGAGGCCACCGTAATCTTGGCTATAGTCTTTGGCAGAGATGGCATGCATAGCACGCTTTGAGCTGCATCTTGCATGGCGTCTTCGGCTTCTACTAACTCGCGGTTTGGGAGGCATGGCGGAGACGAACTCTCCAGCGAACAAAATATTCAGTTGAGCTGGTGAACAGATGAGTTTCTAACGAATCAGGCACTTTGAGAGTTAGGGGGATAGATCATGAATTAGTTCTTCCACGACCAGTCATAATATTAGGTGAACAGTCTCACACATGAGCAGGCATACGAGTATACTCAGAAATCACCAAGCAATCAGGCGAACAATTCTGAATGAACAAACCCAGGCAAAATAGATCTGTTGATCACCCTCAAGCGAACAACTTAAGCGAACAGATATAGCGATCAGCCTGGGCGAACAGATATAGCGATCAGAATTAAAGACCGGTACTGACTGTAGTCGTATGCAGGACAATGAACAGATCACTGGTCAGGCTACCAATTCTATCGTGAGTAGATTGACGATCAGCAGGAGAACTTGGGATACGAACGAAAATGGAGAGTCGGTCTAACGAATAAGTCTGTTGTCAGGAAGGCGATAAGAAAGAATGATAGATTACTGAGTCTTTAGACCATTGGACCTGTATCGTAGATCTTCCCTAGCCCAATCGATTTGTCGCTAAATTACTCATAACACATTCTTTGTACTTTAAATCACAGTTGACCTCAAATCATGCAGGACAATGAACAGATCACTGTTCAGGCTACCAATTCTATCGCAAGTAGATTGACGATCAACAGGGGAACTTGGGATACGAACGAAAATGGAGAGTTGGTCTAACGAATAGGTCTGTTGTCAGGAAGACGGTCAGAAAGAATGACAGATTACTGAGCCTTTAGACCATTGAACCTGTACCGTAGATCTTCCCTGACCTAATCGATTTGTCGCTAAATTACCCATAACACATTCTTTGTACTTTAAATCACAGTTGACCTCAAACTTAATATCCTTTAACCGTTAAATTGAGAGTAATCTGTTATAAAAATCAAATTTTATTTTCATCTATATTAAGCTTAATCTCAAAGGGGTGTTGTCAATTTACCTCTTATAAAAATCTGTACAAAACTTAGAATAGAGACACTCTATTTTATAATATCCACATCTTGCCTGATGTGAAGCTTCTCAGTTTGGCAGGGACAATCAATAAAATTAAAGGTTATGTTGTCCTAAAATAATAAAAAATTAAAAAAAAAAAAAAAAACTAAATGTCAATTCCGAAACAAACAATGTCAAAGTTGCGGCCCAATAGATATTCAATATAAATATAGATTATATTTTTAAAAAAATAGATATATCATCAATATTAAAAAAATGTAAATCCTACGTTATATAAATATAAATTGATAAACATTCAAATCTAAAAGAATTTTTCAATACTATTTAATTCATTTCAATGATAAATAGTTAAACAATAAATATCATTAAAATAAATTATCATAAAATATTATTTAATAAAAATATCAATTATTTATTACTGGCATGACTGTTAATGAGATTCTTTAGAAATAGATATTAACATTAATAATCTTTTTTTTTTTTTTATCATATCAGTTTAATAGTAATTATAAAATTTTATATTGAAAAAATTAATTTTAATTCTCTATCAATTTATTGTATGTAATATTTTATTTTTTTATAATTTATATTTATATGGAGATGCTCTACGACAGCGACAGCTGAATGACTACAAATTATGTTAATTTTCCATGAAACCACATGCTTGCTTTTCACTTGCAGTACTCATAAAGCAACCACTCATCTTCAATTTTGATATATCTCCACGGACAATAAAATCAAAGGTGATGTTGTCCTAAAAAAAATAAAACCTATATGTCAACTCCAAAATAAATAATATCAAAGTTGCCGGCCCCTAAGACAGCTGGATGTCAACAAATTATGTTAATTTTCCACGAAACCACATGCTTGCTTTTCACCGGTAGTACTCATAAAGCAACCTACTCATCTTCGATTTTGATATATCTATATATATAATTCAATCAATTAAATTCATCAATTATATTATCTTTTCTAAAATAATTTTTTTTATTTAATTTAAATATAATTAATAAGTATAATTAATACATTACATTTTAAAATCAGAACTTGATTTTAAAAGCATTACACATATATATATATAAAAACAATAATCTTATTTTTCCTCTTATAGTTTGACATAATAGTTAAAATTCATCCACTAATTTAAAAAATTGCTAAAAACTCTCCTGTTATTTAATTAAATAGATAAAATATCTCTTATAGTTTAAGAAAATATAAATATCCCTTATAGTTTAAGAAAATGTCCAAAAAAAATCTCTTGGTCTTTTTAATCATTGTGCATGTCATAATCAAATAAGGAGAAAAATCGGAATTCTACAAACTATATAAAGGGTAATTAGCGATTACGTCAAATAACAGAGAGAAATTGAGATTATCCCATAAATATAAATAAATACATACATGCATACATACATACATACCTACCTACGTACATACACATACATACATATATATATGGACATCAAACAAATTGTCGACGTTCGAGATTAACCGATTAAGTTCGTTTCTGGCCCAAGCTGCAGTTGTGGATTGTTGTTATAAGGTAAACAGAGTAGAAAGCACAGGAGATTGGGTCAGAGAAGAAGAAAGACCACCAGAGATTTTTTAAGTGGTTTGACCCAAATAGATGCCTATGTTCACTGTTCACCCACTCACTATTTTAGTAGGATAACGGCACTCAAGATATTGTCTCTATTTTTACAATGGGAGTCCTCCCTTATTTATAGAAAATGGGAGGAGCTACAGTAGAATGCAATAAAATAATGTACAGTGAATTAATATTACAATGATGGGTTGCATTTAATGCGCCCGAATTACATTTAATGCACCGGGATTGCATTTAATGCGGCTGGCGGCATCAGGTTAATTCTGGCCAAAGTCTAGGTTTAGGCGGCTAACCCATGTGGGTTAGGTGAGATTACCATAATTTAGATTATAATTTCTGACGGGATTGGCGTGCATGACACGCCTTGAGCTGCAACTTGCTTGACAACTTTGACTTCTGTTGACTTGTAATTTGAGAAACGCGACAGAGGTAAACTCTTCTATGAGTAGAATATTCTGCTGAGTCAGCGAGCAAATAAAGCTCTGGCAAACCAACCACCTTGGGAATTATCGATCCAAGTAACAAACAGACTCTTTAGCGATCAAATGTGTAAACAGAGAATCGGCCTCCCAAATGAACAGATATGCGAACGCGCAAAGTAAGGGCCAAGCATATTGATAAGTCAAATAAACACATTAACGAAGCGGGATGACCTGATATGCGAGCAGATTACAAAGTATACAGGGGAATAGATAAACGAACAGAAGAACGAGTAGACAAACGATCAGAAAATCGAGCAGAGAGATGGGCCCTCATGGGCTCTCCTGTTGCTAGGCCTACCTTTGGGGCATTTGTCAGCCCATTTAGTCTGATCGTGAAAATACCCACAACACAAACCCCTTAGCTCTTGGTGCATTTCGAGGACCATGAGCTATAAGTCTGTGCGCGAGCAACCTTAACAGGAACAGTTACGCCACTTTTCAAATTTCGCTTTATTGTCAGGCCACGTGGCGCTACCCTAGATAGCATTATAAGTCACACAACGCATCGCATGCATTTAATGCACGTCTCTCAATTGACTGCTGCATGATGACAAAATCCAGAGAATCGCGCTCTACCATTAGATTTGAGACGGTTATATAGCTGTTTTCATCCATCGGTTGGGGATCAGTAACTATTTAAGGATAGAGACGTTTCATTTTCTTCTTTCCTGTCATTTTCAAAAATCAGACGCCTCTTTCTTCTCTTGGTTTTCTTTTGGATTTTCTAGCACTGTTCATCGCTCTTCAACTAAAACAGCCAGCATCCATCACATCAAAGGTGAGCTTTTATTCTCGCAATGATCTTTTTACTTCTTCTTTCGTATGCGTAACATTTTGTTTCAAAATCTGGCTTCTATTCTTCGTTTTAGCTGCGTTCTTGCTTGCCTTGTTTGTCATTTTTTTTTTTTACAACTGAGCTCTGAAGAGTTCGCTTATGAGGACTCTTTTGTCCTTCATCACTCCTCGTAGGCACATGACTTGACGCTTAGGAAAAGCAGATTTAGGATTATCCTCGTCCTCTAGGTCTGGTCTACTATTGGCAGCCTAAACCACTGCCTCTTTTGTAGATATCAAGTCGTGGACGCCAATATCAATGAGTAATGTCTAGCGAAAAAGGTTCTGAAGGGGAATCTTCTCAACAAGTCAGAGATTCTCCAAGCGCAACTGCCCAGAGCAGCGAGAGCGCATCAGGGTCGTCTGGGTAGGAAGATACTTCTACTCGCGATCCCTTCTTCCAGTATAACTCCACCATCACTCAGGATGAACTCGCAACGATAGCCGAGACATATGACTTCCCTTCAGGATGCCGAATCATGGCATCGGCTCATCATGATCACGCGACTCATCCTCTTCAGAGGTTTACAACGATCAGTCGCCAGCATGTAGAGTCAGAGTTTAGGTTCCCAATCCCCGAATATCTCATAGATCTTCTGAACGACTTGGAATTAACCACTTTCCAACTCACACCAAACTCTTATGCCTAACTGACTTCTTTGGCCTGTGTATTTATTAAGAATGGGCTTCCGCCCCCAACCCCAAACATGATCCAACATCTTTTCTTCTTCAAATATACTACTAACCCCAAGGTTGAGAAACGAGATGACATTTACTACATGGCCGCTCGTAACTCGCCTTATAAGGTGTTTCTGCCCAAGGAGGTTGGCAAGTCAAACATGGGAGATTACAAGACTCGTTGGTTTTATATGTCTTGCTTGTCCCTGTTGAAACCGGTTAATTTTACCTTTACATTTAGTCCAAGTGAACATAGTTTCTGCTTGTCACCTTACATACATGCATCATTATTATTTTTGTTTTTACTGACTTTTCTCTTTTTATACACAGTCGTCGGCAAGAGCTCAATTGACCTTTCGAGCGACGAGTGAGAGACACTCCAGAAATTTGCTGAGGTCAAAAATCCTTCAGACGACTACACTTTAAGGGATTACGGGTTCGCACCAGAGGCTGGCACCAAACTTTTAAACATTGCCGCAGACATCGGAACGCACAAGAGACGGGAAGTTCCATCAGTCTTCGAGGGGTTTGGTGAAGGCACATCTACTCCGATCGCCAAAAAACCTAACACAATGGTGCGGCTAAAGATGGATTCACCTCCTTGTCCTCCAATGGTTGAAACCGATGAGCCCGAGGTTCAGATCACGGGCTCTACAAAGCTTCCGCCTCAACCAACAATGTCGTTCCAAATAGAGGCCGCAACGCCCACTAAAAAATAGGGTGTGAAATACAAAACAGTGGAGAAGAAACCTACAAAACGGGCAGCCCTACCGAAGGAGTCCACTGGCCAGGTGGCCCCAGTCCCTGGTGGACCATTAACAGAGCTCTCAGGGGCCAAAGATAAAGGAAAGGGGGTCACGAAGCCCTCTGCGAAACGCCAAAAATCTAAGGGCAAGGAGCCCACCATAGAGGGGGTCGATGGGGAGCAGGCCCAAGAAGCTAATGCTGGGGAGTACTTCAGCGATTTTCTGGATCAGCTGCCAGAGCTACTATGACCTGATAAACCAGAAATTTATTAGAAACATATTCACGGCAGCCAGCTAATCACTTATGCTACGGTCACAATATACTGATGAGCTTCGACTTCAATTTCGTAGTTTATGTTGCCCTTATATTCACTACTGACATATGTTTATTTCAGACTTCGTTGGCACTGATGAAGATGTTCAGAGACTTCCCCAATCTGGTAAAAGAGAAGACTTCACTCGAGGAAGTGAACAGGAAGCTTGAGAGCGACAATAAAAAGATTAAAGAGGAGGCGGCGTCCTCCCATATGGAATCTGAAAAAGCCAAGAAGGTTGCTCAAGAGATCAAGCAAAAGCTTAAGGGCGTTGCGGAGCAAAGAGATAGAGCGGAGAAAGCCTTAGCTAATGAGATAAAGCTTTGGGATATCACTGCCTCTCGCTTAAGCAGGCTACCAAGGACGTCAACAAGATAACGCAGGAGGCCATTTTTCAGAAGAAACGCACCGTAGATACTGAAAGGAAGGTCGAGACAGCAATGCAGGATTTGAACGCAATTAAGGGTAACCTTGCTCACTCTCAGGAATCGCTCAAGCAGACGGAGGCTCGCATAGAGCAAGCCCGAAACGAAGTTGTTGAGAAGACGAGCAGTTCGTTTCTGTATACTCTATGAAAACATTACCCCAAACTGGACATCGGCTTCTTCAGGGAAGAGGCGACGGAGAAGATGAAGAGGTATGTAACTTATGCTGCTAAGGAAGCTCAGGCGGTGGCCACGAAGACCGCTAAAAAATGAACTACTCCCTACTGCTCAAACCAGCGTTCCTCCAACTCCTGCTCAAGGCGCAGCTCCTCCGGCTTAGGGCGGCTCTTCGTCAGATTCTTCGCAGCCAGTTCCTCATGGAGGTCAATGTTCATCTTCGCAGGGAGCCCCTAGTGAACAAAGCTCAAAGCAAGCTCCTACTAGGTCCTCCAAAATCCCCTAAAATAACTTTCTGTGTTTTTATCATAGTTTTTTAAGGTTCATTTATGAATATTGTCAATTCAAATTACTCTCTGATTTTACAATATAATTTCATTTTTCACATAGATAGAAGCTTTGTGGAACTAGTTTATCTGTGCTGAGTCTTGTGCGAATGGTAGGATAGTGATTTTCTTCTCATCAGTGGAACAATCGAGAGAAATAAATCCAATCGAGAGAGTGAGCCAAACTGGCTCCATTATAACAATAAGTAATAACTGATCGCGTTAATACCTCTCAGAGCATAAAACAAGTGTATGGATCGCAAGTGCACCCTTGAAAATTTGAATAAATCAGCTCTGGCAGACAGATCACATATGAAGAAGAAGAACATTCTCAACAGGTGAAGGAATAACCCTACCCCCTATCCAGTGAGTAATGACTTATAATAATTAGAAGTGAACTAGCTCGTGTTAATGTGTGATAATGATATCAAAATAAATAGATGTCTGCAAACATGAATTAGGGAAACTGACTGATATGGGTGATGTATTGCTTCGTTGATTACCTTAGCCTTGTTTCATTCTGTAAGTGCTGTGCTCGGAAGGTAAGGACTCGAGCTTTTACAGAGTGTTACGCTCACAAGGTAGGGACCAGAGCATTTACAGTAGACTGCGCTCACAAGGTTAAACATGAACATCTACAACGAACTGCGTTTATAGGATCGAAACCTGAGCATCTACAACGAACTACGCTTACATGGTCGATACCTTAGCTATATAGCGTATTGTCCTCTCGAGCTACGCTCACAGGGTTAGAACCCGAGCATCTATAGCGAGAGTTAAGGAGCTAACGGGACCTCGAATGCGCTCACAGGGTCGTAACCCGAGCATCTGCAGCATAATTCGGGGTGTGGCGCCAATTACATAGGAGCGGATTTAAGACACACATTTTGATCAATAACGCTTTAAGGCACTCGTAGGCCCCAACGCTCGTTTAACCTTTTAGTCCCATGAGGCAGCATCTAGAGTAAAACCCTCAACCTCATAGGTTTCTTGGGTGCATAACCCCTATCTGTCATGTTGATCTTTGCATCGCGAGGTGAGCCATGTTGTGAAGTGTAGGTGCAGCCTGTGGAAGAACTGTAAGCGAGCTGCAATCAGATGCGCAAGCCCATGGTCGTGCCAGCTTACGCTTTTTGTAGCTACACACTTCACACAGAAATGCATTATCAATTTGCGTTAGTGATAACATATAAGAATCGTAGAGCTTTTCATTACGTTTATACAACCACTATTTATAAAAACATATCAGTTAATACAATGTCCATTGATAATACGATCACAAATGTATTGCGTTCCATGCTCGCGGAAGCACTGCCCCTCTTATGTTGACTAAGTGATAAGCTCCATTCTTGAGATCTTTGTAAATGAGATAAGGTCCTTCTCAGTTTGATCCCAGCGTGCCATCACTGGCTTTACGAGTTCCGGGTAGAATTTCTCGTAGCACGAGATCACTTGGCTTAAACCTCCGAACTTGGACTCTTTTGTTGTAGTGCCTAGCCATTCTCTGCTGGTAGACGACCATTCTCAAGCGAGCAGCTTCTCTAGCTTCTTCAAGGAGATTTGAACTAGTGGCCAAGAGTTGGTCGTTCTCTTCAGAATTGAAACGTGCTCTCCACTGGCTGGTTACTTCAAACTCAGCAGAAATCATGACCTCGGACCCATAGACCATTGAGAAATGGGTCTCTCCAGTGGTGCTGCGAGCTGTTGTTCTGTAAGCCCATAACACCTTCTGCAACTCACTTACCCATGCTCCTTTTCGGGCTTCAAGCATGGTATTCAGGGTCTGCTTGATGATTTTATTGACTGTCTGTACCTGGCCACTCGCTTGGGAATGATCTACTGTCGAGAAGCTCTTAGTGATACCAAGGTTGCTGCAAAATTCTAGGAACTGTTCGCTGGTGAACTGGGTTCCGTTGTTTGTCATGAGCTGCTAAGGAACATCAAATCTGCAGATGATATTATCCCACACAAATTTCTCTATATTCGTTGTGGAGATCTCAGCTAGCTCCTTCGCCTCTGCCCATTTTGTTAAGTAATCAACTGCAACTACCACATATTTACACCTACCCTGACCTGTTGGGAGAGGCCCTATTAAGTCCATTCCCTAGATCGTGAAAGGCCATGGACTGATCATCTGCTGAAGGTAGGCTGGTGGGACACGAGGGATCTTGAAAAACCTTTGGCACTTGTCATATTTCTTCACCATGTTGATAGCGTCTTGCTTTATGGTCGACCAGTGGAAGCTTTGTCTGAGTGCTTTATGAGCCAAGGACAGTCCCCCAGCATAATTACCGCAATGCCCCTCGTGTATGTCTTTCAGGATTGCAGTGCAGTTTGGTTCATTGACACATCGAAGTAATGGAGCCAAGAAGCCCTTCTTGTAAAGCATGTCGTCGTATATGCAGTATCTTGCTGCTCTGGTTCGCAGACGACGTGCTTCCAGCTTGTCAGCTAACAGCCTTCCTTCTTATAGGTAACTAACCAAAGGGCTTATCCAAGAATCTGTTACCACCGCAAGGATCATTACCTTATCACTAGGTTCAATACTTGGCTTCGACAAGAACTCCACTGGCACGCTCCCAGTGAAATCTGTGTCCTGAGCTGTAGCTAAGCGAGCTAGTGCGTTTGCATGGGAATTCTGGGTTCGCGAAATCTGATTTAACTCATATCTTTCGAAACTCCCCAACAGCTCTCGGACCTTTTGCAGGTAAACTGTCATCCTCGACCCCCTAGCTTGATACTCACCATTAATTTGATAGACCACTAGCTAGAAGTAGTTAAAGATTCTAAACCGGTCGACCTGCATTTTCCTCGCCAAGCGAAGTCCCGCCAATAATGATTCATATTCTGCTTCATTATTTATGGCTTTGAACCCAAACTTGAGCGCATACAGGAATTTCTGTTCCTCTGGGTTAATTAATAAAACTCCAGCCCCAGTACTCCTTTCGTAAAAAGAACCATCAACAAATAACTCCCAGAACGGACATTCAGAAAACTCGGCTTCCTCATCCACAGGTCCAGTAAACTCAGCAATAAAATCTGCCAATGTCTACCCTTTGATCGCTGATCTTGGCCTCAACTCAATATCGAATTGGGCTAGCTCAATTGCCCATTTGAGAAGGCGACCTGAGGTATCAGGCTTCTACAGGATTTGCCTGAGAGGATATCTGGTCAGCACTTCCATCTTGTGCGTTTGGAAGTAAGGACGCAGCTTCTTGGACGCCATCACGAGGCAGTAGGCGAGCTTCTCCATTAGAGTATACCTTGTCTCAACATCAATCAGCTTTTTACTGATGTAGTACACAGGGAACTGAGCCCCATTTCCTTTTTCTTTTATAAGTGCCGCACTTAGGGCGTGCTGAGACATCCCAAGATAAACTGTTAGAACTTCCTCTTCTTTTGGTTTTGACAATAAGGTCCGTGCTGAGGATCAGGCTCTTGTTGGGTTTGGGTTGGCTGTTCTTGCTGCCGTTAGTGGTGACACTGCTATTGGGATGGTCACCCTGAAGGTCGCACAACATAGTCCCTCAGACGGCCATTTCTGATCATCTCTTCAATAGCGTCTTTGAGCTCCCAACAATCAGAAGTGTTGTGCCCTACTTCGTTGTGATAGGCACAGAACTTGTTCTTGTCTCTGCATCCCTCAGGAGTCTGAATAGGAGGTGGTCTTCCAAAATTCTCCCTATTTCTTTCAGTTGCAAAAATCATATCTTGAGTGTCGGACAAGGTGCTGTAGGTGCTGTAGCTGCCCTGATACTGAGGTCGTTCTCGCCTCTAGTTACTCCTTGGTCTAGGCCCATTTTTGGCCTTCTTTGCAATCTGATTGTTGTTTCTCTGGCCCTTACGACCGCTTCCTTCATTACTCCTTTTCTTCCCCTGATTGGAGCTACCAACTTCATCTTTCTGAACACTAGCCTTCTTGGGGCCAAACGCTTCTTCCCACCTGACTTCTTTCACGACTCGCTCATAAAATTCTCTTAAGCCCTTCACTGGGGATTTATAGATGCTCTCGTACAACTTCTCGGCTTCCCACCTGACTAATCTGATTGTTGTTTCTCGTCTGTTGGGTTTTCTACATTAGTCACCTCGTGTCTGAACTTGTTGATATAGTCCCTCTCAACAATTCGCTGTGGCGTTGAAAGATAATTGCTAGGTGGCAAGGTGACACGAACTGCCTCTTCAGCACCTTGTACTGGTTTAGGAATCTTTGCTGATATTCCTTCCAATTATTGATGCTACGGGATGGGAGGTTCCTGAACCATGTTTGCGGGATATCCCCCAATGTTGCTGGGAAGACGCGACATTTCACGAGAGAGCTGGTAGTCTGGAGATCCATCTGGATATTAAAAGCATCAAGGTGGTCGTAAGAGTCAGTGTTTCCCTTGTACTGTGGGATGTTGGGAACTTTGAACCTCGGAGGGAGTAGCTCCAATTCAATTTCTGAGGTGAATGGAGTCATTTCCCCGCTTTGGCTCCTTTGTTCGTGGGCTCCGGGTCACGCTTCAAGCTGTCGAACCCTCTGAAGGAGCTCCTCAACAAGTATACCCTGTACTTCAGTTCTTCTAACAATAGATTGTCTGTCCTGCCTATCTTGCTTGCTCAGGGAATGTTGGTCATGAGCCCCCTGTCTCCTTCTGTCTTCAAATCCTTCGAATCCAAGGTCATAACAGCCATGTTCGTGTCTTCACTCGGGCTTGTCTGACACAACCTCTCGTGGCGAGCCTCTATTGTCAAGCCTTTGTCTTGCTCCATCTCTACGGGCTAAGACTTGATCATGTTCACGGCCTGTATGCACTGGTTAGCATTCATTTTAGCTCCTCCTTATTCTGAACTTTGAAGGATGAGCTGCATCTTCCTTATCACGAGCTCGCTGGAATCGAGCGCTAGAGTGCATATTGGAGGAATGAGATGACCCCTCTTGAGCCGACTCCCCGATAACCCTCTCATTTGATCTACGAGCCTCATCGCACTGTCGCTGTGGAACATCCCTCCTTGCAGTGGCACGAGGTGGTCTCTGAGCGACTTGAACTTGGGTTCGAATCAATGTTCTTACTTCACTTGCCAGCTGCATCATGGTATGCTCCAGTAACTCCTGACGTTGCTGTAACGCCTGTATAACATCTTCTCCAACAGTATTAGGTCCGAGTTGATGGGCGGGAAGATGAAGCATACCTTGGGCGTTTCCCGCCATAGGTGTATTGAAAGTTCCCACACCTACATTAGGTAGCCCCCCAATAACCATGACATTCTGTCGTTGATCAGATGTTTCCGGACGATCTTCAGTAGCGTCGAAACTTCTGGTGACTCTTCCCCTGACCAAGGCGACTATCAAGCAAGCTCCGTAAGCTAAGAGCAAAGACGGTGAAACTACAAATGGGTCCTTCCTCTAGCGCCAAATATGTCGACACTCTGGATTAGCCAACTAGGTTCGTTTCTGGCCCAAGCTACAGTTGTGGATTGTTGTTATAAGGTAAACAGAGTAGAAAGCATAGAAGATGGGGTCAGAGAAGAAGAAAGAACTCCAGAGATTTTTTAAATTGTTCGGTCCAAAGAGATGCCTACGTCCACTGTTCACTCTCTCACTATTTTAGCAAGATAACGACACTTAAGATATTGTCTCTATTTTTACAATAGAAGTTCTCCCCTATTTATAGAAAATGGGAGGAGCTACAGTAGAATATAATAAAATAACGTACAGTGAATTAATATTACAATGATCGGTTGTATTTAATGTGTCCAAATTACATTTAATGCGCTGGGATTGCATTTAATGCAGCTGGCGGCGTCAGATTAATTCTACCCAAAGTTTGGGTTTAGGCGGCTAACCCATGTGGGTTAGGTGAGATCACTATAATCCAGACTGTAATTTCTGACGGAATTTGCGTGCATGACACGTCTTAAGCTGCAATTTGCTTAACAGCTTTGACTTCTGTTGACTTGTAATTTGAGAAACGCGACAGAGGTGAACCCTTCTGCGAGTAGAATATTCTGCTGAGTCAGCGAGCAAATAAAGCTCTGGCGAACCGACTACCTTGAGAATTACCGGTCCAAGTAACAAACAAACTCTTTAACGATCAGATGTGTAAACAGAGAATCGACCTCCTGAACGAACAAATATGCAAACACGCGGAATATGGGCCGAGCAGATTGATAAGTCAAATAAACACATTAACGGTCAGCCGGACGACCTGATATGCGAGCAGATTACAAAGTATACAGGCGAATAGATAAACGAACAGAAGAATGAGCAGACAAACGATCAGAAAATCAAGCAGAGAGATGGGCTCTCGTCGGCTCTCCTGTTGTTGGGCCTACCTTTGAGGCCCTTGCCAGCCCGTTTAGTTTGATCGTGAAAATACCCACAACACAAATAATGTTAACTTTTTATGAAACAATGTGCTTGCTCTTTATTAGTACTCATTAGGAGTGGGAATCGAACCAGTTGAACCGACCAATATTCGATTCCTAACATGTAGAACCGAACATTATGAATTTAAAGGGGAAAACCTAATGAAACTGAACACTCTCGGTTCGGTTCGGTTCAGGTTGGTTCCCTTGATTCTCTAGGTAACCAAATAGATAATAATCCAAACTTCAAAGTAGGGGTGGGCAAAAAAACATAGAACTGACTCGAACGACCCGATTCGACTAGACCCGTGGGTGTTCGGGTCAGTTTCCATGTTTAATCTTAAGCTGTTTGGACCTTTCAACCAAAAAACACCATATTTCACGGATCGGATCGGTTCCACAAGGTCAAAACCGATCTGACCCATGAACATGGTAACATGCGTAATTTTGCATACCTCTATATAAAGCTGCACCCAACCCTAGCTCAAAAAAAATCTGCCCATTTTCTTCTTGCTGTCGCATCCCCCTTCTTCCTCCCATCTCTCGCCATCTGTCGTCTCTCCTCGCCGTTGCTGTGACAATGGCCGTAAAATTCTGCTCCTCGTCGGCGTCATCACCGTGAGTCTGAAGCTCTTCTCATCTCTCATCTCCTTTCCTTGTCGTGGCCGTGGTTGTGGCCGTCGTCACCCTCTCTTTGTTATGGCCGTTTTCGCTGCCATCACCATTTCCTTGCCGTGGCCGTGGCCGAGAAGCTTTTCTCCTCGTCGGAGTCGTCGCGATAAAGCTCCTCTCATCTCTTATTTCTTGTTGTCTATCGCCACTGTGGAGCTCTCCTCACCATAATCGTGGCCGTCAATCTCTTCTCCTTGTCAGCGTCGTCGTCGTGAAACTTTTTTCCCCGTCGCCATCTATTAGGAAGGTTACTGAATTAATTGTCTTCTTTTGGATAATATAGATGCTATCGATTGTGTTTATTTGAGCAAGTGTGTTTTGTTAATAGGATCTGGTGTTGTTTCAAGTTCCTGTGTTGGAGACACCCAAAGGACCGTTGTTTGAGAGCAATGCTCTTGCACGCTATGGTTAGAGTTAGTCATGTCTTTCTCTAGCTCCATTTTTGTTTTACTCTTTATGTTTTTATTGTTTGTATGAGATGACAGTTTATTGATCAAAATGGATGGTGTGTTGTGTATTGGACACATATGAGCTATTCTTTGATGAAAATGCTGATACTCAGCTTTTATATTTTGCCGTAGTTACCCGCTTGAAGGCTGACAATCCTCTTTATGGTGCTTCTCTGTATGATTATGTAAGTTGCCTGTATTGATTCTATTATTATTGTGGCGTGCTGGTTTTATTCTTGATTCTCATTTGTGTAATATTTTTTGGGCTTGTGTACTTTGTTATGCTCAACATTATAAGTTTCTGGTTTATTAGGCCCGTATCGAGCAGTAGATTGAGTGGATTGATTTTTCTACGTTGGAGATTGATGATAATCTAAGGCGTTGGTATGGACCAAGAATGGGATATGCTGTATACCTTCCTCCAGTGAGTTACTACTCCATAAATATTTACATCTATGCCTCTTGATTGTTTGATCTTTGATGGTTGTATCTGTTGTGCTAAGCTGATGATTATGTTCCTTTTCTCTAGAAAATATTTGTTTTGCCATATTTAAAAGTTTGTAATTAAACTTCCTCTTTTTCGGCTTTGAACTTTTAATTATTGGATTTTCCATTTGTTTAATATTGAAGTGATACAAGAGATACCGTCGCTATTTTCCTAATTTTGGAAGCTAGAGGAATATTCCATATTTTTCAGAGTAGTCCTATTTATCTTTAAAAGCATGTTAATTTTTTTTTTTCCTTTACATGAAAGGCAATAGGCCGCCTTTATATTTAAGGGCATGTTACGCCCACCTAATTTTTTTTTTTAGCATATTGTACCCATATAATATCTTTTTTCATCTATTTAATTTTTTTGATATCATCCACAATATAAAGTAGGCCTAAAAAGTCCAAAAACACTTAAATTTAAAGGCTCAACAATAATAGGCTCAAAAAACACTTAAAAAATAATAAAAATTTTGGCCCAAAACATGAAACCCAAATTTGGACCCAAACATGGAATTCGAACCGAACTGAACATTGAGTGTTTGGTTCAAATCGGTTCCTCTCCCTTACTGGACCATGTTTAGACCCAAAACCTTCAACCCGTGAACTTATCATGTTCAAGTCGGTTCCAGTTGGACCCGACCCGAACATGGTTATGTCCACCCTACTTCAAAGTTTTCCAAAGTTAAACAAAACAAAAGTGAAAGCAAAAAATAATAATTCAAACTTCTAAGTTTTCCAGGCAACCAAACAGAACAAAAGTGAAAGTAAAAAATAATTTACAAATGAAATTGAAAGAAAAATATCATCGACAGTTACCTGAGAGATTGGTGATGCAGTTGATGTGAATATTCACGGCGAACGGTTGGCGCTGCGGTTAATCGAATTGGGAAAATCTCTTTAAAAAGTGTATTTCTTTGTCATCTTTAGGTGGTCCCGGTTGGTTTGATTTTTCAGATAAAAAACTGCATACAACTATCTGGTTCAGGCTGATTTGACGTGCCAAGATTCAATTTTTGACTTGATTTGCTTGTTTCATTTCATGGATTCTTAAATGGGCTTTATGCTATTGGTAGGGGAAGAAGAACCGATGGGTGAAACAGGTGTTCAGGGTTCAAACTTCAAAGTAAAACCAGAAACTATAATTTTGTGTGATTATTTTCTGTTTTCTCACTACAATTATTTAAATAATAGTCTAAACCCACTCTCAAATGCTTTAGGCAGTCATCAAGTTTAAAATGGAAAGTCATCATGCATACTATAAAACATAATACTGTAGAAGATTATTAACTTAAAACCAGCTTTTTTATTTCATCTATAAACTTCATAATAGTGTTTTAAGACTGCAATGTAAAATAACGACGGAGAGATTTAGAGTCCCAAGCCGTCTCTTTGTATGCTCTTGAGAAATTTCTCCAGCCAAGTTCCAAATTTAAAGAAATGCAACATCAGCACAAATACAAATATTCATATATATCCTCTAATATGTGGGGTCATCTCTACTAACAGGAAACTAATCCACCAAGAAACGCTGACATACAACTTATTTCGAACTGTAATACCACTTAAACGGACGCTAGGAAACATTAAAGAGACCTGCGATATAGAGACAGTAATGACTATTAAAAATTGAACCTGTAAATTAATAAATTTCATTGACATTTACAAAGAGAACATGGGACTCTTAAAATCAGAACTGACATTAAGTCACTCGCAATATTAATCTGACACTGAAGATAATTTGCATCAGTGCTGATGTTTGAGTCGTTTCACAGTCATATCTATTTAAGTTTGTAGGCCATTCTTTTAAGCATGAACATATAAATAAAATTTCATCAATCAACCTAAATGGTGATGCCTAAGGAAATTCAAGTTGGATACCTAAAGGTTTTCTGCATATTCTATTTGAGGTCACTGGGGCCTCAAAGTCTACACAAACATTAAACGGCAAACACAGTTCCTACGCTGAATAATAAGCCCACAAATAAGGATAAAACACAATATAATAAGACTTGCAATTCTCTATCTTGAAACAGCAATGCTAATGTTACAGGCTTTAGGAGTGAAAAGCATACACAATACTTTATTCTACCAAAACAACTAATCTTCATGAGAGGGTTATAGCCTATAGCGTTTAAAATGAAAATCATCATATAGAAAAGCTCAAACATACAACTCTAAAGTGAAAACACAATTAACCAACCTACCCAGATCATAATCTAAAACTTTAGAAAGTTTCATAAGATATAACTACGGAAGCACCGAGAACACCATCATATTCCTGTATAATACTAAATGTTAACTACGATGCTCTCACATATGATGATGCTCACCTGACATATTGATGACCCGATGAACCTATATCACCTTTCAACCTCAGAAATAGGAACTTCAAGCTCTCTTGAAAGTTCTGTCAAATGAAACTAATTATTATATAATTCTTTAAGGTGAACAAATTATAAACACAATCTACAAAATGATAAATACTTCTCACATTAAATTAGGAACTATAGAAAGAGATTTACAATTGGATGCCAAGCAAACATGTTATCAAAATGTTGTCGTTGTGTATGAGGATGTATACAAAATATGAAAAACTACGCTTACATTAAAAACACTAAACTAGGACAGACGATAAAGATGCTAATTCACACATTACCCCACCTAATTACCTAAAACAATTACGGATTACCCCATACAAAATACAACTTAAACTTAAAAATAACAAGCCATACCTGTTCTCTTCAACAGACATTGTTATGATTCGAGCCAAAAAAAGACCGTAATTATAGCACTTGCCTGTTCCTCAGTAGTTCCATGTGCATAATCCTCAGTTATGTTTGTAGTTGGGGGTAGAATAACCTAAGCAGGTAAGGTAGAGGTAGAGTGAAAAAAAAAAACACATTATAATGGGGATTCAAATATATAGCCCAAGAGAATCCAAGAAAGGAACGCATGCAATGCGGACAATGTTGCTCGAATAAGCTCTGTTCTTTGAGATGCAGACTATACATACAAGCATAACTCATGAACAAGCTGAAACTCACTGCAATAAACAAAACAATAGTTTGTCTCTTGTTAAATTTATAATCATTAATAAACTGCAATTCTGCATGAACAAAAAATTGGACTGCAGATAATCAGAAACATGTCATAACAAAAGAATCTTAAAATACCTACAGCTAAGGTGTCTCATAATTCCAATCAAAACATAAACTCAGCCAATAACAGTAATAAGTTGGTACTTAGAAAATCTTATAAAAATTGGACCTCAGAGTCGTTGACTTAAGGCTTGTAGAGAAAATTCCAGCGGCATTAGGTTCTTTTTCCAAGCTCAATTATCTATCTGTCTTCTCCAACGGTATCGTTCTATCACCAGTATCTCAACACAAGTTCCATTACTACTAGCAGGTGGAAATCGATTTGTTGGGGAACATTCAAGCTGGTATATCAAAACTAGTGCAATAATCACCAAAAAAAAATACTAGTGACCTATTCCTATGAAAAAATTACAAACATTTCTCTAAAATTACTATTTTCTACACTATATACATAAAAACTTACACTATATAGATAGAGAGAATCTGAGACAGAATCGGTCGACGGCAAGTAACGGTTTGCTGTCAGCGGCCTGAGAGTAGAGAACCAACGGTCGACGGCGGCGCCGCCTGAGCACAAAGGACGGCGCGGCGGCAGGCGGATCTGACGGCGGCTAAAAGAAAAAGAGAGAAAATAAAGGAAGGAGAAGATGAAAATAAGAAGAAGAAGAAAAGAGAAGAGGAAGACCTCACCTGGCGGTGAATGGCCGTCGAACGGCGGAGAAGAGGGTGAAAAGAGAAGCGGCGGAGAAACGAGAATAGGCTGTTAGGGCTTTCTGGTTTCGCATATAGGCCGGGTCGGGTCGGGTTACCAAATAATGAAAAATTTAGTAATACTAATGGGTATTAGCTAAGTTTCATATCTTGAAGTTCACAGACCACCGTAATATTACTGAATTTTTTTTTTAAGTGAAATCTCACCACACTATAATATTTTCTTGAAATACCACACTATAATATTATTATCTTCACAAAATAAAGGTACATAAGAGAGGCTAAAATATGAATACATTCTTCTTCTTTTTTCCTTAAAAAAATGAAAAAGTAAAAAAAAAAAAAAAATACAAGACATTAATTACATTTCACTTAATCTATTATGAAGCTTCAACATCATATATTTTAGAGTAAAGTAATGCTACATAACTCATTCTGTATCCTAACTCATGATATATCAATTCATAAATGGATACTCATAAATAACTATCTATGTCATATAAAAAATATATTCTCTCGTTAGTTGACATAGCATGAGTTGGACCAAGTTAGAATATAAAATATGAGATGTTTGATTTTATTGTATATTATATGAAATCCATATAGTTAAGAAGTGACAACTAGTAATTGGATAGTAACGTAAGGGTTTAAGAAATAAAAATAAATCACTATTAAATAAAAGAATTCAGTTTCTTAATTATTCATTAACAATACATTTACCTTGTTGAAGAAGCTGACAGTTTGTATAAAACCTACGCTACGCCCAAAGTAAAATTGTGTAAAGTAATAGAGAATCTTGTAGTTCCAACAAAAATAGAGAATCTTCAAAAAATGTATATTATTTGGGAATATTATTAAAAAAAATAATTCTTAATTTATGCTTAGTGTTTACAATAGTTTTTAAAAATAAATCGCATTAAACTTACACATAGATAAGAAATTAAATTTCATTGGAAATGGTAAATTAATAAATTTTAAATAAAAAAAATAGTGAGTCCAATTGGTGATTCAAAAATTGATTTATTAATGTGGACATATTTTCGAAAAATAATTTAGGAAATAATTAATATTTTGTTTAGTTATATGGACCCACGTACTTTTGTACTATATTGAAAGTCTCATATAGTATTAGTTTTAACTTTTTTTTTATTATTATTTTTTTACTGGTACTTCTCCACGTGTAGACCAAGATCAATTTAGGTCTGATTCTTACGCTTGCCCAGGGATCATCTCTTCGAAAATAGGAAAGAACAATCCACCTTCGTTGAAAAAATATCCACATAAATTGTGGGACTTTAAAGAGAATGTGAGATTGAACCCACGACCAAGGCCAAATGTATAGGTGCTTGTGACTTGTCATCAGGCCACAAGCCAATTCTCCTTTTCACGAGTCAAAACTTAATAATTTAATAATTAGTATATAAAACAGTGTATGATAGAACTTGTAAAAATGATTATTTAAATATTTCAAAAAGAAAAATAACTATTTAATAATATGATCTATTTGCTAACAACTTCAAGAAGATGGGGAGTTATTTTCTTTGAAAACAACTATGAAATTACTTGATGTAAAATTTAATGGATCTTTAAAGTAAACAAATCATTTTCATTAATTTTATTATATGGACACTTATATCATCATCTTAATTATACATGAATATATTTATACTAGATAAAAATTAAATATTTTACTTTTATTTTTATTTTAAATATTTTATAAATTTAATTAGCATAAAAGTTACCAAAAAAATTACCAAATGTTAATCACTCTACGATACTGCTTATTCTATTATATTAAGATTTGCCATAATTTTAAATATATGCTTAATCTATTATTAAAAGGGGAAAAATCATTTTAGTCCCTGACTTTTGGGAAAGTATCAAATTTTTAATTATGTTTTCTAAAAGGACGAAATGAACCTTAACTTTTCGAAAAAGTGTCAAATTAGTCCCTCTCATTAGTCAACTAACGGTCAAACCTAATGGAAAACATGAAAAGACTAATTTAACCCTGGACACTATTAAAACAGATAAAAAGATCATTATACCCTCAAATAAAGTAAAATATTATAATAATATATAATTATCAAAATACCCTTAATGAGTTGTATATAATTTTCATAAAGTTACAGTTTTACCCTTAGAAAATTCTTGATTGGGTGTAGTTTTGTTTGAGGATCTTATGTATATTTATTAATTGTAAAATTATCATTTTACCCTTACAATTAAAAATTTTCATTAAATCTTTATTCATGGGTGTGATTTTTTTATTTTTATTTTTTTAATTTCTACTTTAGCTTGTAATTTTTGCATTTTTTTTTTTCAAAATTTCTGCTCTAGCTTTTAATATTTTTACAGTTTCTGCTCTTGCTCCATCTGTTTAATATTTTTGTTGCATCTATTAATTTTTTTCAGTCTATAATATTATATATTTGAGATTTACATATTTATGGTATAATTGGTATATGCTTTGAGATGATATTCTTATTTAACAAAATGATTTTTTTAAAAAAAAAATTTGTCGAACGAGATTTTTTTTTTTGAATTTTTTTCCTCATTTGTTTTAAATGATTTTTTTCCCTTATTTTATCTTTCTTTTACATCTTCCTCCATTATAATTGGAAATACCAAATTTATCCCCATTTAGTATGCTATCAGTTAAGTTTGACCGTTAGTTGACCAATAGAAGGGACTAATTTGATACTTTTCTGAAAAGTTAAGGTTCATTTTGTCTTTTTAGAAAATATAGTTAAAAAATTGACACTTTCCCAAAAGTTAGGGATTAAAATGATTTTTCCTCTTATTAAAATTTGTAATAATTTTAATAACATAATTAATCAAACAGTAGTCTTCAAATTTTAAAGTTTATAACAATTTTTTTCAGCAAATTTTTTCTGTAAAAATTATAATAAAATGAAACTGGCATTAAAAAAGAGATGCTCACCCCACTGTCCCTACTCTCCCATAAAAGTATTCAATACTGTCTCATGTGTATCTCCACCATCACAATCACATGATGGAAAGACAATAACTGATGTGCAGGTTTTAATATAATTGCTGCTAATTATAACTCCTCTCTCAAAATAAAAACCAGTCATTAGCACTTAACTAGAAAATAAGAAACCTGCAGTGCACACGAAAAGATAGACAAGGAAGAACATACAAGGCTCGACTAAAGGAGAGTGAAAGCGAAAAACAACTTCAAGAGTTGAGTAGCATTTATATATGCAACGAAAGAGAAGGCAAAACTAACGTTCACGTTGCTTAGACAGATACCAACCACCGTATGTTGCATAGAACAGGTCTTTCAGCAGAGGAGCAACAAACGATTCAGATAGAGTGGCTAACACCAACACCGGTAGCACACTAAACCAGGGAAGCCAGCTTGATGTGCCGTGTAGACGAATGTAGAAAATTGTGCTATAGGTCATCGTCATATATATCTAAGTTGTGTACAAAGCACCGATACCAACCATATATACTTCAGTCGTGAAGACACGAGAAAGTCTTTTTCTTCATGTGAAGATATGATGATCCACAGACACATCAGAACACAGATGGAAGAGGAGAAAAATGTCTCTGTGTTCATTGATAATATGGCAAACAACCGCAGTGATGTCGCTTTTGCTTGAAGTGGTATTGTTTTGTTGATCACGAAGAGCGCCTTGAAAGTCATGGGCATAAAGAAAACAACACATGCTTATGACGTAGCAGTGCTCCCCATATGCTGTTGTGCTCTTCGCAGTAAATGTTTGTGTTCTATGTTGAACAACTCGCTTGCTGTAAGGCCCTCTGCATTTTTCATTTCTCTTAATGAAGGCGGCATCATCATCTCAACCTCCTACCAGCATCATAACATACAACACATTACGAAAGAAAAAGGAGAAGTCGAAAATTTGGAAGTACATATGAAATATGAAACAGAAGATAATGAAGATATTACCTTGAAGCTTGACAATTCTTGCTGCATTTCTAACTCTGCACAAGATATATCTGAAGACACACTTCGATATTTTGCAGCTAAATGAAATAAGTTGTTCTTTTCATTATCTACAATGGCCAACAGATCCTCATCGAGGCCTATCTCATGCATTAGACTGAGTATTTTGACTTGACGGTGCAGAACCGCAACATGGAATATGCTTCGAAGACTTTTATCTAGTTCACCAGCAAAACCAGGACAAGGACGAAGGAGCACGGCTAATAATTGGAAGTCACCGAGTTTGGCTGCGTCAAATAGCAAGTCTGATGGTTTCCTGATCATAAAATCTGCAGCATTGATATCCTGCCTTTGCATTATTTCTTTCCATACAAATTGGAGTAGTTCAAGTGCTTGGTTTGAAGTCGAATATGAATTTCCAATGAACGTCAATCCTATGACTAAGACCAGAAAAAATTTGTCATTTAAAAGTGAAAAAAAATGGGAACAAGTATGCTAGAGCAGTGCTCACATGAGGTGTTGCAGACAACGCACTTTGGAGAATTCCTAGAACCATAACGATGTTTAATATAAAACATAGGGTGCTCGTTGTGATACCTTAGTTTTAAGCTAGGTCTAGTGTGGGCACAGCATGAAATGTGAAAATTGAGGTAGTCATCACTACACCTCTGACAACTTAACATAAGGCCATCGATTGATTCTCCACACGCACCGCGTCTTTTAAACCTAGAAGGTTGACGAAGGAGAAGTGGGTGTTACAGGTGAAATGGGGCAGTATTCTAAATCCAGTACATATAAGATAAACATACATACACAATGCAGTATGTAACATACTGCAAGTAACTGATATTATCTGGAATTAGAATAATCTCCACTGGGCTCACCCCTTCTTTCGCTCCCAAGCTACAGTGGCAGTTTACTCAATTTGGATTTGTGCGGACTAGAGAGTTTTAGTTAAGGGTGGTTATGAAGATAAATAGTTACTTGTGAAGTCTTCCCTTGATGTACATGTGGATGAGCGTGATTGTAGATGTATATTCGGATTGAAGTTTTTAATATTATAAATTGGGAGATATATGTACATGGAGTTATGTTTATGGTTTTTGGAATGTTTAATACTTGTTTTATAGAGAGACAAAGTCTTTACTTGTGTTGGATTCTGGTGTGAATTCTTTTGAAGTGCATAAATGCAGGTTATTAGAACTTTTGGAAAGCTCCCAAAATAGTGGAATCTTTGGTGAAATTTTTTTTTTATGAGAATGAGTTCATCAAAAATATGGTTTATGAAGTGAAGAATTCTGGTATACCTACTTTTGCATTTAATTTTAATATTTTATTCACATATCGAACTCAGGGCGTGACTGTTTACTAAACTCTTTTACTAAACTCTAAGAGGTTAAAAATCATAAAATAAGTCGAAACGGAATTAAAAGTTTTTTTCTTTGCCAAAAGGACGTTATTTATATTGTTAGGGTTCCTTACATAAATAGAATTATTACACTTCCCGAAAATTTCTTGTTTTGAGTAATTTCTTATTTGATGTATAACTCTTTCCATTTTTAAGATTCCACTGTTATAAGGAATAATAAGGACTTCTATTGTACCAATTGCCATTAACTCTACTTTTGAGTTGCTCCTTGCACGCTGCAATGCTACCCGCTACTTAACTGCTCGCTACTTGAAGTAATGGACCTTAGAGTCTTATGTTGACACGATGCTAACGTGACATGCTTTGTGGGCCTTAGTAAGAGTGTCATCCTTTGGGTTTCTAGGCTTTGCAATCATTTATCATGATCAAGGATTAAGAGCTATTTTTAAACACAACATATTATATAAATTATTAAATGAAAGATAAATTAAGAATAAATTACTTATTATGTTATTTAAACTTTGGAGTTAGTTTTTAGTATTATTATACTTTGTTATGACGATAATGTTCTAGAAGTATGAGAACACTTCCTTTTTTTTTTTACTTGTTTCGTGTGTCATTATAATTTTATCACTATTGGAATAATTTATTTGTTTTCATGAAACAATTATATATATATATATACACACGTGTATGAAAGTTTGTATCACTATATCCTAAATATAGTATATGGAAATTAACAAAAATAATTAACCTTATAAAATTAGGGATTTTTGTTTTTAGACACAAACATTACTTTTCATACTTTTAACTGTATTAAACTTCTAAAATAAATAAATGCATCTGCCAAATTATATATTCAATCCAAAAATAACTTATTATTTGTTATATGAATTTATTTTGTGTTTGTGTTTGGATTTAAGCCATTTGGCAAACCTATTGATCTTACATGTGACTAGGTGTAGTCAGAAATCTACTAGTATTTGAATTGCATTTTTTTTTTTTTATGTTTATAATGTAATCAAAAACCTATCTAACATTAATTATCATATGTTTATCAAAATGTGTACACTAATGATAGATATCTATCATATATGTTGAAATTAAACACTATATAAAAGTATAAAACTAGAGATATTAAACTCAATGTACACTTTGATCAAATGGGTGTAACTCAAAAATCTATTCTCATGACATTAGGATTTAGGAGAAACCTACTCCTACAATAAATAAAGAAAATTATCTACACATGTTGGGATTCGAACTCTAGTTGGCGAGGACATTAAATATTTAAGTTGAGTGAAAGTACATATTGTAGGTGTTCTTAATATATAGAATTACAGTTTTTGAATTTTAATTTAAAGATTTATAAAATTTGAGTATTTTGGGGGAAAAAAATTGTTCATTAACTACTCATTAATTTTGTGAATTATGTGTTACTGAAACCTTGATTTATTTGAGATTTTCATTTTGTCTTAAAATTATTTTTTATTTAGATTGATGTTCTTATATGTCACTTAAAATTTTATTTTGGTGTCATTTTATATTTATTTAGTAAAAAATAGATAATGAGTAATACCATGCTAGTTCAAAAAAAGAAAAACAAGATTAGGTGACAAAAAAGGTGAGACTAAAGGTTGTTTCTTTTATATATATATCATAGATTTTTCTTAATTGGTTAGCAAACATCCACTTTATTCTGTTGTGATATTTTTTTGCTCACAAAAAACCAAAGCCAAGATTTCCCAATGGATGTAAATAAAAGATGTGGTTCAAATGATGGGTTAGAAATTGAACTGGCCATTTTTTTCTCGAAAGCCGATAGAATTGGGCTTTGAATAGGCCCATTTTGTGGGCCCATTTTGAAAAGTCCACGCTACCAAAGTTGGATACACTTGAGCATTTCTTAATCTATTTTATAATTGCAAACTGAAATAAACAAGGAATTCTATGGGTAATTATTTATATATATATAATATTAAATTTAGGATTTTAGGGAGGAAGGGACACTCACACTCACAACCTAGGGTGTAAATATGAAGACTGCTACTAACCTCATATTGTCTTAATCATATTATTATTAAAAAACAACATCTGAAGTTAAATTATAAAATTAAAAGAAACATATATCCCCAATATCAAATAACCATTTAAAGTTGTTTGAAATTAAATAACAAATTATCTATCCACTTCATTTACTTTTAATTTTATGATTGTAATCTACTCTTAATTATTTCATTTATATTTAATTAAAATTAAGTAAATAAATATTAAAAGAATAATATTAAACAACTTAAATTCAATTAAAAAATTTAAATTTATTTTCTCAATACACACTCTAATCTTATAAATTATAAATATTACTCTTTTTCTTTTATTTATTTTTCTAAACCATAGCATAATTCGTTTTATCCCCTAACGCATCCCGGCAGTAGAGAGAAAGACCATGTGCCCATTCCATATCAAAATCATAAAATTTAAAATCAACTTTTGAAATTGATATTAACTTACCTATGGCCATATGTCTATTATCTTGCTTTCATAATATGGCCTGGGTGCTAAACAACCAAAAAACATGTGCCCTTTTTTCATGTTAAAACCATAAAAATTTAAATCAACGTTTTAAATTGATATTAAGCTTATCGTATTTGTTGTGGACATTTTAGTACAATAGAAAAGCCCAAGAATGAAGGCCCATTGAATCGAAAGGCCCGGGAAGTACTGGTCAAGATGATCAGAAGTCAAAGGAAGGAGTATAACTATTCAGTAACAGATATACCCGAGCACACCTAATTATGCGGGTGATTATCTTAAAATGTTAAATATGGAGTGGTTGTATGAAGGTCTAGCCGGTAGGCAAAGACATAAAGATAATCTGCTCGTAATCAAAAAACTGTTCAATAAGTACCCTTCAGAAGCTATCACAGCGACCAGGAAGTATGCTCGTGTACTCGATAGTCTCAGCGATCAGGAAGATTGTACGATAGCCAGAGAGACGGTCAGGTCTGCTTGTCTGTTCGGCAATATGAGCATATGATTCTTGAAGTAGTCTGCCCGTTTAATGCAGCGTCTGGTCGCTGAGCAGGCTGTTCGCTAGAGTTGACCAGTTGACCTTCTAGAAGGAGAATCAATTCAAAACAGGAAATGAGTCGACTTGCCTATTTTCATGCAAATTGAATCTCTACACTCTTGGAAATTGCTATATATGTGGAAGAGATAATCTAGAAAGATATTATATTAATTAATATATACTATTTTTTGCTTTATCTGTAAGATTCTTAAGCCTATTCTGATTGTAACACCTCCGCTATAAATAAGAGGTAGAATTCAATGTAAAAGACATAGTGAAATAAAATACAATTACTCCGAGAGTGAGAAGGGGTAATTGTCGTGGACGTAGACCATTGTTCTTGCCGAACCACGTAAAAATCTTGTCGTGTCTTGTTTGTTTTGGTCCTATAATACTTGTTTCGTGTGAGATTTGTTGTGTCGCAGGTATTGGGTTTAGAGAACCAAGTTGACTAAAATTGAGTGTCAGCAGTATCAATATTATTTTTCACAATTATAATTCCAGACTCAAAAGCATCCTTGAATATACCTAACTCATAATGTTTTTGTATCTCTCAATATTTTTATATAATAGTTATCATTTAGAAATTGACTGTCCAGAACTGATGTAATAGCTTAGACAATGATATTTCTCAATCACTACACTGCATTCAGAATGGCTTCTGCAATATTTGTTCCAGGAATCTATCTTTTTCTCACAGGCCAATCAGTACCACGTGCCTCCAAATAGTTGAAAAAGCCAAGCCACAAAGATAGATACTATGAGACATGATTGTATGTTATTGATGACATAAATTAAGTTTATCAGAGACTGAAAATTTAATTGGTGTGGTAAGACCATTATTAAGTTTAATTTACTAAATTTGTTTATTTGACAAAACATAATGATTCCCAAGAAGTTGAGTGTGTTAAAAGTGATACATACAGTATATTAGAAATTAATTTAACAAATTCAAATATACAACAATAATTTATTTAATATAAATAATTTTATTTCTTTAATGTTATTGTGTTATATATAGGAGATAAATTCATTAAAATGGATATTTACTTAAGAATTAAATAAATTAAATAATAATATAAAATTCGTATCTAAGGAATATTTTAGACATTGTACAATGAGCAACAATAATTTTTTTTTCCCTGAGGGTTGATATGTAAAACTTTGTAAACATAATTTGACTGAAAATAAATCAGTATTATTCTTTACATAAACTTATATTTACTTCAATACCTACATATTATATCATGAATAGAATAGACTTCATGGCACACAACAATTCTTATAACAAAATTGAAGCCGATAAATGATTTAATTCCATTGTTTTGATTATATGTTCCTAATAACTCTAGTTATGCATTATTATGGTTGTCTTTTTACATTGATGGAACAATAAGCATCTACATGTTATATATATATATATATATATATATATATATATATATATATATATATGTCTGTGTACCACAAGCGTACCATAAGCAGTCAATCCTTTTTTACTATGGCCCTAGTATCAATGTCATCCTTTGAGCTTTTAGGCTTCAATCTCTTACTAGAATCAAAGTCGAAGTGTTATTTTTAGAGACAACATATTATATAAATTATTAAATGATTAGATGAATGATAAATTAAGAATAAATTATTGTTATGAGTAAAATAGCGATCAGAATATTCAAGCCCAGACGGATCTACAGTGCAGGCTCAATAGCCCAGAAGCCCAATTATTTGCCATCATTTCGATCCATTCTCCTAGAAGAGGGGCCCGTTAGTGGGGGCGCTTGTTGTGGCCGCTGACCGCTACCGTCCATTCTGACCGCAGACCGTCTATTCCGCAAGACTGGCTGTGACCGCTATATTCTCCGTTATTCAGATCGCCGTGTTCTCCTTCAACTTTATTTGCTGAGATTGATCGTTGGTCCTTGTCGCTGGCCGATGGCTCTCATCCCTCAGACTCGCTCGCCAGAATATCCGCCATCCGTGACAGCTAAGCCTGCTCGCTATATTTTCGCCATGATTGACCGCCCGTCTGACCGCTATTCCTGTCCGATCGGAGCATCCGCCAAGAGGAACCATCCATCAGAGATGTCCAGCAAGCCATTCTCGTCCAAAATTATCTGTCTGAGTTGGTCGCTGGTTTCTGAGCGTGATCGCGTTCCGTCTCCTCCGTTCATGGCATCGCTCGCCTCACCGCCATATCCAACTACGGACATACCGACTCATAATCCGCCTCCTCAATCCGCCTGGAAGACAGTGTTCAAAGACCCTCTTGTTCCCCCGCCTGATTCAGTGTTCTATCTGCTGGAAGATCCGTCTCCGCCTCGCATCTGGAAGTCTCATGTCGGCAGAAGTCAACAGCGCCATGCAGAGTACAGTTTCGAGGCTTGCCATGCACGCTACGTCCGGCAGAAGCTGTGATCTCAACCTCGACAGCCTATCATTGCGTATCCGACCCGGTCAGCAGAAATCCCCTTTGGGCAGACCTCGGATGCAACGGATTCGACCGCATTTAATGCACTGTCAGTCGTTTTAATTGGGATTCCGGCGCATTAAATGCTGTCTGTCAGTGTAACTGTAGTTAACTGTTTGCTTTTGTCTTATTCTTTTTACTGTAACATATCCCATTCCTCTATAAAATGGGACGATTTTTACTGTAAAAAGGGTTCCAACTTCTGAGTGTCGTTATTCTGCCCAAATAGTGAGAGAGTGAACAGTGGACATAGACATTTTTTTGGGCCGAACCACTCTAAAAATCTTCTGTGTCTTCTCCTCCTCGCCTCTAACCTCTCATTCTCATTCTCCTTGTTCTTCATGCAACCCATTGACCGTACGAAATTGTGAGCTTGGGCCCTAAAACAACCTCGTTGGCTAAGGGAACCTTTTCCTGCCGTTAACAATTACTTACTATATTATTTGAATTTTTGAGTTAATTTTTCAAATTATGCAGTATTATTATACTTTGTTATGACAGTAATATTCTGAAAGTATGAGAACACTTCCATTTCTTTCTACTTGTTTCATGTGTCATTATAATTCTATCATTATTAGGATAATTTACTTGCTTTCATGAAACAACTATATATATTTCTCTTTTTCAGAAAAAAATAAAATAAAATTCTATTTCACATAATTTTTTTTAAGAGTTTGATTACCTTACTCAACTACTAACCTTACCCATATATGATATATTGTAGCCCTTATACTGATTTCAATAACTACTTTTATAATTGGTCTAAAGATTATAACTGATGGGTTTAATTGGTTTGCAGATATCCACTTTATTCTGTTATGATATATTTTTTATTCAGAAAAAACCCAAAGCCAAGACTTCCCAATGGATGTGAATAAAAGATTCGGCTAAAATGATGGGTTGGAAATTTAACTGGACCTATTTTTCTCGAAAGCCGATAAAGTTGGGCTTTGAATAGGCCCATCTTATTTCGTTGGTCACTTAGTTCCTGCTTGTTTCTTCAAGTGCTTTGAAAAGTCCACGCTACCGCAGTTGGGTACACTTGAGCATTTCTTAATCTATTTTATAATTGCAAAATGAAATACACAAGGAATTCATATGGGTAATTATTGTTTTTATTTTTGTTTATCTTCATCGTATTATTGTTTTTTTTTTCTATATGTAATATTAAATTTAAGATTTTAGAGAGCAAGAAATACTCAAACTCATAACTTAGAGTGCAAGTGCGAAGACTGCCACCGACCTTATCTGGTTTAATCATATTATTGTTATAAAACAAAATTTGAAGTCAAAATAATAAAATTAAAAGAAACATACATCCATAATATCAAATAACCACGTAAAGTTGTTTGAAATCAATTAACCTATTATTTATCCACTTCATTTACTTTTAATGTTATGATTGTAATCTACTCTTAATTATTTAATTTAATTTAATTAATAACTATTAAAAGAATAATATTAAAAAACCTAAATCCAATAAAAAATTGAAATTTATTTTCTCAATAGATACTCTATATCTTAAAAATGATAAATAACACTCCTTTATTTATTTTTAGAAACCACAGCATTTGTTCATTTTATCCTCTAACGCATCTCGGTACTGGAGAGAAAGACCGTGTGTCCGTTCCATATCAAAACCATAAAATTTAAATCAACATTTTAAATTGATATTAACTTATCCGTGGCCATCAGTCTATTATCTTCTTTCACAATACGGCCTGGGTGCTTAAAAAAATTAAAATATATATATGCCCATTTTTCATATTAAAACCATAAAAATTTAAATCAACATTTTAAATTGGTATTAATCTTACCATATCAATTTAAATCAACAGTTTAAATTGATGCCAATCTTACCATATCAATATTATCTTACATGTTTAAATAAGAAAATATATTATTAGGTTTAAATTTAAGTTTCAATATATCAGTTGAGATAAAACTTTAAAATACAATACAAAATTCTTATTCCAGTGACAACCCATACAAAGGTGAAAGTTCTATCCATAAATTATGGAAATTGTAAGTGGAACCTTCCTATTTTAGGAATGACAGATGGAAATGATTTTACTATCTTGTCATGTTACCTTTCTTTGGTAATTTTTAATTCCAATCTAACACATTATGAAATTGTATTATAACTTTATGTCATCAAGTTCGGTGGTGATTTATAATTTTTTTTATAGAGAAAACTTCATCTGAATCCCTATATTTTTGACAAACTTTTCATTTTAAAATATAAATCCGTTTATAGCTTTCATGATCTATGATTTTTTTAAAAATCATCAAATTAGTCTCTCTGACATCCTCTTTAAAAGTCAATGAAAAGTTAAAATAATAAAAGACTATTTTACCCTTAACTTTATATATACATGTTAAAATGATATGTTTACCTTCTTAAAAATTTTAGAATTACAATTCAACTTGAATTATTTATGACAAAATTATCATTCATATATATAAATTAAAAAATTAATATAATATATATATATACTTGTTAACATCAAAATCTGGTCAACTAATCCAAGATCTCTAGTCAACGAGGTTCGTTTTGGACCTAAGTTGCGATCAATAGAAAATAAAGGAAAGGAGAGGCAGAGAGGAAGAAGAAAACGAGGGACGAAAAGACACACAAGGATCTACGTGGTTCGGTCAAGGGGAAGACCTACGTTCATGGCGCCGGCTCCGACGAGAGGCGACAGTCACTGTTATTACTGTTTATTTTGTTATAGTTATAGAGAGAGAAAACAGTAAAGAGAGAGAGAGAACCAAAAAGCCGACCATTTTACAATGAAACTAACCTCTATTTATAGAGAGATGGATGTGCTATAGTAATAAGAAAACATTAAATGCATATTATAATTTTCAAAGTCTTCTGTCAAAAAGTCTGAGTCTTCTGACATGGTAGGTGAAATAGCCGAAAATCACGCTGCTAACATTCTGGGAAGGGCTTGGCGCGTGCACGTCACGCTGTCCTCGAATTGGGGCTGTTCTAGGCGAGCAGATCTGAGCGATCAGATTCAGTGGGCCTGAGCGATCAGCGGACAGCTCTGGCGAGCAGATCCAGTGAACAGTCTCAGCGGTCAGCGGATAGTCTCAGTAATCAGAACCAGCGGACAGTCTGAGTGCTTAAAACCAACAAATAGTCTGAGCGGTCAGCGGACAGTCTGAGCGATCAAAACCAGCGGACAGTCTGAGTGGTAAGTGAACAGTCTAAGCGATCAGCAGACAGCTCTGACGAGTAGATCTAAGCGATCAGTCGGGTGAGCGGATTTGGGCGCCTTGTCGCCGCTGGTTGCTATCATAACTTTTTGACAGCAAATGTAAACCTCAAGAACACATTCATTAAAATAACAACTTTGAGGACGTAAACGGCATCAACCGGGACTCCCCGAGTTGTCACGCTATAGAGCACGAAAATCTCTTTCCGAAAACATATTATAATAGGCAATCTGACAACCGAGCACAAAGATATGCCCATTTCTTTGGATCAGTAACTTGGGTCTTTGTCTGTTGGGACGGTTTTAACAGATTATCTTACTGGACCTCTGAGCTTTTACCAACCCATTTACGGTAGCCCAAAAATATACAACAATACTTTAACTTAATTTAATTGAAAAAAGAAAAAACTCATCTCCATGGGAGAGGTCTCCATAAACCTAGCCTCCACACTGAAGACCTAAAGACCAATCAATCCTTATCATCGAAGACACGATGGAGACACATCTCCATCGTGCCTCCGATGATGGAGACGCATCTACATTGCGTCTCCGGCAATGGAGAGTGGTTGGTCTCCATCGCTAGAGACTCCATCATTGAATATCAAATACGGTCTCTAACATTTAAAACCAGAGGGTCTCCACTGACGGTGGAGACTGATTGAATGTTATCTCCATTTTTTTTTTTTTAAAATAGCTTAATCTTTGATTATTTTATTTTTATTTGAAAAATGTTTAGTTTGATGTTGATGTTTAAGTTAGGTAATGTTCGTTTGATGAAAACGGTAGAGATGATAATTTTGATGAATGTAGAGGATGAAAATGGAGATGAGGAAGATGAGGGAATTTTTTTTTAATTAAATTAAATGTATATATATTATATTAATTTTTAATTTATATAGGGAAAATTGTACAAACTGCCCTTAAGATTTGATATAATTGCATAAAATAACGATATTTAAGGAACTCGCACTAACCTCCCTTGAAGTTCAAAAAACTCAACACAAATATTCCCTGTTGTCAATTAACGACCATTAAATCCTCATATACGTTGCTTTAAAGTCTTTATCTAATTCGCATGCTTATGAGATAGACAAGAGTTAAGAAATGACTTATGAGATAAGAACTAGAAACAAAAGAGTGATTTATGGATAACATGCTTACTTTTCACAACCTGATGTGTGACTCCATATTTCTTCAATAGAGTATTGAGAGATCAATTACAGAAGTGGCTTCTTCCATCACTAATGATCGCGATTTGTGTTCCAAACCTAAAAAAATATGTTATCCTTCACAAACTTTGTACAGGGTTATAGTTCGCTCATGGAAGTGTACTTTCAAGAGGATCCAATATACACTCCTATAGTTCAATGGCATGTACAGTTATTGGTGATCGATTTTTCGTCAATTAATTAGTGATTGGTAACGTGCCGATCTGATAACCATGAATTAGAGGCCCTATTTGCTGGAAGAGGAACTGAAACCAATTTGGTCCCCAACAATCCCACTCTTGAACTGATTTCCCTTCGTTTTAGTAATTATCGCATCACATACAGCTTTATGTCGCTGTTGTTTAGAAGGTTGCTCAAACATTCTCAGGTCAATGATCAAAAGTACAAAAAAAATTAAAATACTTTTCAATAAATTTAAAATTAATATAATATATATTTTTAATGTAATTAAATATTAAAATATTAAAAACATGTTTCCCAATTTATCTCTCTCTCCAAAATCAATCCAATAATCATCCATAACATCACCATCAACAATCCAACAATCAATCCAACCTAGGTCCACAACATCACCACCTTTATCGTCGTCCACAATATCACCACTAACAACCATTCGCCAATCCCCCTCTACTGTTTTGATTCTTAAAGCTCAATACCTGCGATTAAATAACAAACACAACAAAAGCAAAGAAAGCAACAAAAAAGAAGAGCAACACACACAACTTTTGATGTGGTTCGGTTCAAACCAAACCTACGTCTACAACTGTCATTCTCTATTTTGGTAAAATAACAGTATAATATTTCTCTTTGATCCTTTAAAATGATTTTGATCATCTATTTATAGCGAGGGGTGATACAATTTGAATCGGTTTGAATTACATTTAGATAAAGCAAAAATAATATACATTAATTATGATAATTATAACGCTAAGATTATTTTCACCGAATCGGCAACTGATTTTGAGAATCTCGATATTTAATTTACTTCAAAACAGGAAAGCTGACCTCTTCTCGAATTAGGCTACTTCAGATTCTTAGAAGATCAACTGAATGAGTCACAGCAAGCTCATGAGTTGAAAGGATATTCTGACGAGCTAATGTAAGAGCTATCCTATCCCAAACTTGTTGATCGAGGTGATAAGTGAGCTAGTAATCATTATAAACCCTCTGAATAATGGTTCGTGGGCTCAGATACAATAACTTGTACTCCTACAATAGTATCCTGACTTTCAAGTCTGTTAAGTTTTTATCTATTTGAGCTGAAGTATTAGGTCTTAATAGCTCATTTTCTCGGAGCATTAAAATATATGCAATAATATTGATCGTTAAAGATGACATAGAGATTAATTTGATAAGTTTTTAAATAGTAAATGGTCATGAAAATTATAAATAAATTTATATTTAAAAATAAGTAGTTTTTTCAGAAATATAGAAACAATGTCCTCTTCTACAAAATACGAATCTCATAATAACATGATGAAGTTCTGTTCGTATCACGAGATTTTGCACTTCTTTAGGTGAAGTCCTTATCTACATCTTGTATTTATTATTGTTTTTCAAACACGAGAAATCAATATATCGTGATCCAATAATAAATTATCATGACAAGATATTGAAAACATATTCCAGTCCCAAAAAGGCGGCCGAGCCTACCACCTCGGTTCGCCAAGGCTAGATTGAGCTTCGCAAATTGCTGCAATTATATCCGAACTATATGGTCCCCACCATTTCAGTGCAGATCATGTCTCCACAAACTTGATCATCATCATCGACGAGCACTATGGACGGTCATGATCAAGTCAGGACACCCCCCCCATGGACCATAGGTAAAAAGGTACCACCTCCTGTGTCCGCTCACGTCACGAGAGTGTACGAATGATTAATCAAATCAAGTCTATTTTGCTTCCCCGATAATAAAAGCAAAATTGGCTTTATGGATTTTCCCAAAACAAAAAAAGTGCAATCATTCAACTGCTGATTTAATCCGCTCATGACTGAACAGAACCCTTTAACTTTAATCTCAACCCCACGTACTTGTTCTTGTACTGGTCACTGGTGACTTTTTTTTTTTTTTTTTTTTTTTTAAGATAAAAGAAATTTTCATAAACCAACGCCGTAAGAAATGGTAACACCGCAAGATAAGGTAGAAGAGATTACAAACTGTACATTTACGTCAGTGTCAGATAGATTAAGCAGCCGATCAGGAAAAGAGGATTTCCAAATTGTAGAATTATTATATCCTGAAGCCCACCTTCCCATTCCACGAGCCACTTGATTACCTTCTCTGTGCACAAAAGCAATGGAACCAATATTGTTTACACCCATAAGATGCTTGATATCATAATGACATCTTTGCTTATTGATATTTGATACATTTATAAGACATTTATTTCTTTTGAAATTTAGATATTAATTTTGTTTACTTTTTCCATAATGACTTAATAAGCTTCAATGTTATTGTTTCCACAAGAGTAAAAGCTAGTGACGTGGTTGCTCGTTTATAGATGATTTTTGCTTGCTCTTGTGCATGATGCATAAAATGTAAGGCATAGACGATCGGTAATTTGATTTTGACGATTGGACCATCGATCGATAGTCAATCAATCCATTGATTGATAGTTAAGCATATAAAAATAATATTAAAAGATTTTCAGATGGAAGTATTTAGTAGTCTACGGTAAAGAAGCAGGAAACAATGAGCTACAGTTGATGACGAAGAAAACAACGATTAGTGGCTTGAAAACGATGTTGTTTTGGATATTTGATTTCTTTTCTTTTTTTTTTTTTTAAAAAAGGAAGGCTAACCGCTAACCGCTAACTGCCTTAACACCACCAATTTCCATGAAATGGGATCGTCAACGCCTAGATGGCCGCCTAACCCCTTTTTTTATAATAATGTTATTGTGTGAAGAGTACTGAGGATTGAGGATGGTGTACCCATTGCTAAGGTTAGAGAGTGCTAAGCATACAAATCCTCCATGGAGTGTATGAGAGCATGAGAGAGTGAGAAATGATAAAAATAAAAAATAAAAAATTCAATCGGCCACGATAAATTGAACAATGTGATGCGTTTGATCAATTGATTGGTCCATATAATAAACTAATTATACCAGTTAACTATAATCTTGTTGATTAGATTTTTTTTTTTAATACAATTCAATTACTTTGGAGCATTCCATTGAACTTTTATTTTTCATTTGTGTAGTTACTCGAACTAGAGATTATTATTAAATTGATTGAAGATTCTCCACACTAATTCATATTGAACAATAATACATTAATCTTAAGAGATGTGATTCGTTACCACATGATACACATTAATTGATCGGAAATAGTATTGGCTCCTACAATTAATTTCAACAAATTTCATTAAATTACCCAAGTAATGTCTAACTTTATAAGATATAGTAAATGAACATATCATACTATAACCATGCATACCTAATATATATATATATTAAAAAAAAGGTGTAATACAAATCCATTAGATTTATAAACATAAATTAACACATAATTCTAATATAAATATACATCTAAACTTTGCAATCAAGTTTCAATTTAGCAGATCCAAACGTTACAAACACCCGAATCATTATAAATAGGGACCAAAAACATTCTTGCTCTAGTGAACAGTCTCGTGTGGCTTCTTATTGGATGATGGAAACGTGTGAAGACGTGAGAGAGAGTGAATTCAAAGATGAAAAGTTGGTAATGAATGATTATAAAGATAAGATAAAAGTTCTCTCCTCCGAACAACAAGATGAACTCAACTACTTCTCCCACGATTTTTTGTTTTTAAAATCTCCAACCAACCAACCAATCCTCCGAGATTCAATACTCTCTCACTAAACTAAACACTCTAATAATGTGCTCCTATTAACCCCACTAACCATATTTTCTAAGCCTGTCACAGAAATCTAAATATATACTTTTATGTATATATTAATGTTGTGCTCTCTTTTTTCCATGCAATTTGGAAATGACAGCTGTGATGAACGTGAGTGAATGGAGCCCACTTGAGTTATGGGGGGTCCCTTTTTTTTTTATGGAAAAAGAATGTGCTCCTACCTGCTCCCAACACTACCAGCACCTCTACACGCAAAATATGAGTAAACATCTATTACTATTAAGAACCTGTTGTTTGATGAAGATGATGTGTCTGTTGTCTGTTTCTCAACAAAAAAAGCGGACAAACTGGTTAGCCTCCCAAGGCCTTCTCCATCTCTGATAGTCCTTCAAGCCTTTGTGTTTTTTTCCTGTCGTGGTGCTCGAAACGCCTTGACTTTTTTTTTTTGTTGGCTCTCTGTTTATTTATTTACTTTATGATTTCAATACATTTTTAAAAAATTGCACATCCAAAATATTTAAAAAAAAAAAGAAAAGAAAAAACCCCCACAGACTCAGAGTTTGGATGGTTCTGACAAGTTGAAAGTGAAATCTCTCCTTCATGTGCCTTTTTTAATTGCTTTGTTGGCATGTGTCTTTATGCATGTTATTTCTATCATGGGGAGGCCGGGGGTGGTGACACTTAACACAGTTACAAGTAACAGTTGTTACCTAGTCGCATGTGTGCTTCTTTTTAAAGCCTCTTTTAATTGGCAAACCAAATGTTTTTATTTTTTTTTTCACATTTTAATGGATATTTAATGATGCTACAGTCAAACTTTGTTTTTTTACTAAATATTAGTTTTCTAATTGTCTTCGTCATCTTTTACTTTAATTCAAAGCTTCTCTATCATTCCATTTCTTGCTATATAAATTCATTTCCTTCTATAGCTGCTTTTATCATTCGAAAGGGTTCAGGTAAAGAGATATTTTTGTATCTTATTTTATATGATTCTTCGTTTTCTGATATGTTAATTATTGTTCTGACAATATCATTATCTTGCACAAAATTATGGTTAAAATTGTTTCGTTTATATTTGCAGCTGGGGAAGGTTGATAGAGGTGGACCACTAAAATTTTTAAACAAACACAAGCCTTTTTTTTTCTTTAAATGGTGAAGAAGTGGATGGCTGAGAACTTGAGAGTCACAATTTGGTGAGAGGAGATAAGTCCATGTCTTGTTAAACAAAACAAAAAAAAGGTGGGTGCATGGTTGTATTTTCATGTGACTTGTAGTTACAACCAACAAGAAGTCATCATTTTGGTTCCAAACAAGGCTTCAAGAGCAAAGTTTTGGTGAAGAAGAAGAATTATGGAGGCATTGAACCAGAAGTCATCACTGGAGAGAGTGGTGTCACACAGAGCTCTGCAGATGGGGAGTTCATTTCCATGCCAAATATGTGTCATGGGGTTCCTCTGTGGAGTGTGTCTCACGTCTTTGTTCCTTGCTGCTCTCACTTCTTTTGGTAGTTTTGAGTTTGCTGGTATTTCATTTTCATCGACTGGCTTCTCACTAAGGAATTCTACTTCAGATTTTATCAGTAAGTGCAAGATTTTTTGCTTATCTTTTGTTTCTCACTAGTGGCTTTGTTGATGATTTGCTTGTCTCTTGTTTTCACTTTAGATATCAATATTTAGTTTAGGTTGTTAGAAATTATTGAAGTTCAATATAAAGTTTTTTGGGTTCAATTCTTAGACTAGGAAGAGTTTCTTGGATGGAAAAGCAAAAATGGGAATGATTAAAGAGTGTGTTCAAAGCAAGTAAAAGTTAAAAGAATTACTTGTTGATTACATCTGTGTTATCTTCTTTAATTGACTTTTGACTTGATTATAATAGATCGTATACTTTATCATAGTTGGTCTAATCAACTTGGATTTCCTTAGAATTGAAGCCAATACTCTTTCACTTTTTCGATTCGTAAATGGCAAGCAATTGTTGAGAATGTAGACAGATCATTCTTGTTGGACACTGAATTAACAATTATGGCGATACTAATCACTGTTTAACTAATCTTCAGACTATTATTGAATGGCAATTTTTGATAAAAATTGTTTTGAATAATTTATGATGTTGTAATTTGAGCGGTTGAGAGAATTTTATTGTGTTGTGTTGAATTGTAGATGATGCTACAAGTACAGACTGCAATTTTAAACTGAAAGAAACGGAGAGATGGGTTGATTCGAATGAAAGTGAAATGAAAACTGATGATAGAAAAGCGTCTTTGTTGTATTCGGCTTGGGATGCTATATTAACTGGATCGGTAAATGAAGAAAGGGAGTTCTTGAAAAGATTTGGGCTGAACAGGTCCAGCCTCCCCAATGCGCCTCATTTGGAGAATTGCCAGTTGAGTGCAAGAGTAAATAAACGGCTTGATACCCGTATCAAGAATGAGAGCTTCCCTCCATGGACAAGTTGGAAAGGACTATTGGATATGTATCCAGCATCTGTGGCCAATGAACAACTTAGACAATTTAGGCATCGAGCTATGTCAGAAGGTGCCTATCCTCCCTGGGTATGTTTCATTTACACAATCGAATAATGACGCATTTTTTGGTAATATTTTAACTCGGAAAGTCACCACATTTGTAAATTTGATGACTACTATATCAGCATTTACACATGCATTTGAGCATATCTTGCATTTCATAACTATTTACTAGCCTTTATCAATCACCGTTATAAGTTTTCTAGAATCATTTATATGCTTCTAGTTACATATATGAATTCCTATTATGTGTGCTTTGTACAGATCACAGGTTCGGATGAAGAAAATTATCCGTTAACTAGGAAAGTACAACGTGACATATGGATTCATCAGCATCCATCCAACTGTAGAGATCCTATTGTAAGATTTCTTGTCGCTGACTGGGAGAGATTACCCGGCTTTGGTATTGGGGCACAGATTGCTGGAATGTGTGGTCTTCTTAGTATTGCAATAAAGGAAAAACGGGTCCTTGTAACAAACTATTATAATCGAGCTGACCATGATGGCTGTAAAGGTATAAAATATGACTATCAATTTCAAAGAAAAACACTAGCATTTAATTACTTGTACAAGTTCTTATGGTTGGATGTTCTTGTAGGGTCCTCCAGAGCTAGTTGGTCTTGCTACTTCCTCCCGGAGACATCTCAAGAATGCCGAGACCGTGCATTTGAGCTTATGGGAGATAAAGAAGCATTGGAAAAGGGAGTTGTAACAAGTAAAGACAATTATAGTTCGAAGGAGATATGGTCTGGACAGACACCAAGGCAAGTATTGTGTGTCTAAAAAATTGTATTTTCAAAATTTTGATGAACATTTTCATGAAAAAGTCAGTATCTTTACTTTATTCATCAATTCAATATTCGATACAGGGTATGGGGAGATCCTTGGACATATTTGCAGCCAACAACAGAAATAAATGGGAGTTTAATTGCTCATCATCGCAAAATGGATCGAAGATGGTGGAGAGCACAGGTGCAACTCAAAAATCTTTCAATGATTTTTCTTAAGAAAAGTAATATAATGTTTCTTCTACTTTTATACTCATCAATAAAAGGATATCTAATATTATTTTCTTATTCTAGACGGAATGGATATTGGAATCTATTGGCTTGTAAAATCTTCTCATTTTTCTCTCATTTTTTTTTCCCCAAGTGGAAAGGAAAAAGGCCTGTGCAATGGCCACATTGTCATTGTCATTAATGCAAAGTAGTAGCAGTATCTCAAAGAAGGATTTACCAATTGTCAAGCTGATAAAAATAGAGCGAATAAGAATGCAGGAGGGTGCACGGAATTTGACAGCTAATCTTTTATTCTCCTGCTTATGTACTAATGTTTAGTAGCATAGATAGTAAAAAAGGTGTATCCATTGACCGATCTTTAAATAGTCCTAAGACAATCTAGGCCACAGATAAAATTGATCTTTTCTGCCTAATGAACACCGGTGATTAGCTCCTTGTATTTTCTGTGATGTCATGACTACATAATCTTTTTGTTGAGAATGCAAGACCAGAGGGTTGAGGGCTTCAACTATATTCGGTGGATAATTTTATATCCTAGTGTATATGACATCTCTTTCCCTCTCTTTCTTTTAGTAATAAATGGAACTTCTAACAACATTTGCATTATTTTTTTCACAAAATTACCTCTACGCATCTGGGAAGAATACTAGAGAAAGATATATCTAACAATGTTTGCACGTTTTACAATTGGTTTACATTATTTTTCAGGCCGTTCGCTACCTAATGAGATTTCAAACTAAATACATGTGCGAATTGATGAATGTTGCTCGCCATGCTGCATTTGGCAAGGAAGCTGCAAAAACGGTTCTCACTAGTCTTCCCAGAGATTGGCCGAAGGTGATTCTCTCTGTCCTGGAACTTGTGACTTTTTTTTTAGTAAACCAATCTAGAGAATGTTTAAAATTATCATTTTGAAGCTTATTGTCTTGTAGACTAAACAAGAATATTGTTATTAAACAGTAATGTCATATGACTCTTTTTGATCACAGGAAACTATAAACAATGATAAATCAGAGATTGAAGAGTTTGTATGGACAAATCACAAACCTTGGATTCCAAGGCCATTGCTAAGCATGCATGTAAGAATGGGAGATAAGGCATGTGAAATGAAGGTGGTTGAATTTGAAGGATACTTGCATCTCGCTGACCGCATTAGAAAGCACTTTCCACACCTCAACAGTGTCTGGCTTTCGACTGAAATGCAGGTTAGCATTTGCTACATTTCACTCTCTCTGGGTTGTCTTAAAAAAAATAAAAATTGTTCTATGACTCGTGTATCGTATAACACTGCTGTTATTTACTTTTAGGAAGTCATTGATAAATCAAAACTTTATTCCAATTGGAACTTCTACTACACAAATGTGAAACGCCAAGTCAGAAACATGACAATGGCCACATATGAAGCGAGTCTTGGTAGGGAAACGAGCACAAACTACCCACTTGTTAATTTCTTGATGGCAACAGAAGCTGACTTCTTTATCGGAGCTTTGGGCTCTACATGGTGCTTTCTCATCGATGGCATGAGGAACACTGGAGGTAAAGTAATGGCCGGATACTTGAGTGTCAATAAGGATCGGTTCTGGTAGAGATGTATCTAAAACTAGGAAGTTGTGTAGGTTTGTAGACTAGAAATATAGTTTTGAAATATGAGTTGGATCCCTGTCTAGTTGATTCCATTGGACAGATGTACTTCTTCAAGAAGACGAGACAGACTTAAGAGGAATGACGCCTGTAGTTGTAGATTACAGGGAAAAGTATAGTGGAAACCATTTAGGACCTTTGGTGGATGGTTTTATAGGAACACCATGACACTGAGGAGCCTCCTTGGAAGCTTAAACATATTTCCAGCATGTTGTCCTCTAAATAATTCAACTCGAAAGGTTAATGTTCAACATCCCGGATTCAAGCTCCCTATAGTAGCCTCTTCAATGTGTTGTCACAGTTCAGTAATCAAGAATATCGTGTGGTTTTCATGAGAATCCACTCTTCAATCAAAGGTAAGAGAGATCCAAATCTAACTCGTGCTTTGACAAAAGGGACATATGGAATAAGTCTTGCACGCGAGTCAACTGCTACTGGCAAGGAGATGCCAGCATTCCCTCTTGAATCTGCTATTCAAATTAAAAAGGTTTGATTTCTCAGAGGAAAGATGCTTTCCTCTCCATGTCTGTATGTGAGTATTCATTTTGCCGCCTATTTTTGTTCTGTACATAAAACCTACTAATGTAAATGTTGTTACACGTACAAAAGCTTTCAATTCTAGTTCCTACTTGATTTTACTTGTAGCTATTTATATAAATTTTATGTAACCTTGTACTTATGTTATTGACACAAGTTCATTTTCCATTTGTACTTATGTTCTTGACACAAGTTCATTTTCCATTTCACTTGATTGAATAATATTCATGGCTTTAATTTATTACAAAACTATGCTTATGAATTTTATAGTGGAGTATTCCATTTATGATCATAAGAGGAAAGGACTCTGAGATTCTTATGATCCGTGTGATACAATTTTGAAAATGAACAATAAACTTGCTATGGAGACTTACAATATCCACAGCTTTCCATGACAGGCAATATCCAACGATGACAAGTGGACTGAGTTGGCAAGGTCTTGTAACATTATACCTCAAGACATTTATCTGTTCTTATCAATCAAAATTTGGTGATTAAAACTGAGTTCATTTCTCCCGTAAGTGTCCTGAAATTTTCATAAAATTGACAAGCATTCTGTTTTTATCAAGTCTGATACATGATTCAAGGACCCTGATTGTTTTTTTTGGCTAAATAAAAAAAGAAAAAGGAATTAATTGTAGCACAAAAATCCATACCAAACATATATTGTTTCTTGAATATTTTATGTTGCATGTTTTTCAAAAGCAAAATATTATACTCAGATTCAATATCAAATGCTTCCGATGTTCACCAAATGTTGTTTGTGTGAAAAACAATGTATGGAGATGCGTTTGATATTTGAGAACCTTTTTTTTTTTTTTTTTGTTTGAAGTGCTGATACTATGCTATTGGTGCAACGGAATCTATCTGTGATTTGACTCGAAGAGACAGCCCAATAATCTGCTCTAAAAAAGGAAATAACCAACATCAAGTAAAGGAATAACTCACTATGGATAGAAAAGAGTTATTCACAAATGGAATGGATGAGAGTAAAACTCACAATCTTGATCCATATTGTCAGTGGCATCCTCACTTACCGTGCAACCACGCACCCAGTCTCTTGATATTTGAGAACTTGGAAATAAGAGAGTCAGACCGATTATTATGAATTTGCAAAAGATGGTATCAAGGTAATTAATTATGAGTCTAGACACGACCTTCCAAATATGTAACTTTTCTTTACAATCATGTTGTGATGTCTTTATAATTTATATAAATGTAAAACCTTATGATTATGATAACATAATCATTTCTTACTCTAGCGGCAGACAAAGATCATGCTAGTAATCATTTTATGTCCCATCAATCAAAGAAAAATACAGTTTTGGTACCATCCCATCAAATTAATGATACGCACATTGACTTTTAAAGTACGAGATAGAGCTTTGAAACTATTGATCACAAAATCAGCTTAATTTAATGCATATAATATTATACAATTAATATTGGCTCTCAAAATGAATAGTAAAACCTAGGTAAATAATATGTTTCTGTTACAATCATATCAGGAACATTCATGGAACAATTATGCCTGTCCTGTCTGCTACCTGTCATATTCCAGAGACCAAAGCACATTTTTAGCATTCCTGATTAGTGGACATTTGTAAAGTGTTGTTCCATGCGTACAAGCTTAATTGGTGGAACCAAAGTCTAGGCCATGCATCCACTTTATATGGTAGCATAGCATAATTCAGTTAATAAAACAGAGCAGCAAAGATTTTTACACAAACAAACACTGATACGTCGAATTCTTTGACAAGTTGCCATTGAAGTAACTAGCCGTAAGCTAATTTAAGTAGAAATATTTCCAACATTATCCTTATTTTGACAAATGAAGCTAAAAAGACAGTGTATTTGGCTATTAGAAGTGAACAAGGAATACGAATCACAAAAATGTAAAATTTGATGATCATCGACTTAGATACAAAGAGATTGGAGTCTATGAAAAATTAAAATCGCAACAAGCAATTTAAGAAACGAGGAGATTGCGTTCCTCTCCAATTTCACATCACATGAAAAATACAACAGAAGAACATAATGATCTTAATCAACCCATGATCAGCTATTCAATTATCCTGTAAATTCTCCAAACGTGATCCCTAAAATAAGAGTAACGGTCAGATGGGCATGGGAAGGAGGCTTACCTCCTCTTTCTCCTGCGGAGCAGTTTCATGTGGAATGGTGTCGGGGTATTTCCAATGCAACTATTCTTCCACATCTTCATTCAACTGACGTCCCCCATCGCTGCCTCTAGATGCCGTCTGTTTTCGGTGTTTCTTGCTCTTGGCTTTCTTGGCTTTCATGCGACGTTTCTTCTCATTGGCATCAATCCAAGTATAGTCAGATGGTATGAGGAAAGGATCAATCTCATCCTTGTACCTGTGACTATCACTATCACTTGATTGGCCACCACGACTACCTCTCATCCATGAAATCCAAGATGAGGACCCCTCTGATTCTTTGGATTTGGAATCCTGGAAGTGTGCTGGGCTGGAGAGGGGAGTTGAAAACTCCTCGACTGGCTGCAGCTCCTCAAATTTTGTGAAAGTGACAAGGACCCGAATGGTTGGAACAATAGGGATAGCAACCTGCATGTGGTAAAGATGAAACATCATCACAATGTTCCAAAGTCTAGCACATAAAATATTATATGCAATATTCTTACAAAGAATGGTAATCGAGTATCAGGTGAACAAAAGTTGTAGATTAACTAAAGTACTGGAACTAGTAACTATAAAAACATATCAGAATTGATGGAAACCTTTCCATGAATGCTATACTAGTTTCATTATTTGATATGAACATAAATTAAGCCTCGTAAGTTCATAACTGCGATGTGTCCTCTGACAGTGCGAGCAACCGTACACTAACATCTTAATTTAAATCTGGCCCATGATGCATGTATTAGTTCAAGTAGGAATGTGTAGGATTAAAACTGTCAGCATGGTCCAAAAAACAACAACAAATAACTTAATCCATCGACACACAGCAGCAGATTCAATAAAGAATTTGTCTTTCACTTGCTACTACTTCATGAATCAAACTCCTTGAAGCCCCAAACCAAATGCGCAGCCCAAATCAATGTCAAGAAGGCTGCACTGAGCCCTCAAAATAAGTGCATTATAAGTTCTACCCAAGATACATGCCGGATTGGCCAACGTCAAATAGAAGATTATTATAAACTACCTCACGATATGATGTGTGGATTCCAACTTCTCATGCCCTACAGTTGGTTAACAGCACCACACCTACAATCTCCACGCTAATAACAATGCACATCCACATCCAAGACAACATTGTGTTTTAAAACATCAAATACCTCAATGGCATTGGCAAGTGAAAATAGATACCAACAAATACATACAAACGGACAACCACCAGTGCTGCATCTACCACAGATTTTATTTTTGAAAAGAATCTACCACAGTTTAGCAAACATGAAACCTCTTACATGATATATATAACTCAAGACTCATAGTCACCACCAACAATGCACTACAAATTGCACAAGTGTAGGTGTCCAACGAAAGGGAAGATATATCTATGAAACTTCTATCTCCATAAATGTAACAATATGTTTGCAAGATATCTGCCAGAGCAGATCTAACTTATTGCATTCATAATGTACACGTTATAGTGACACATAATTTCACTACCTTCCACTTCAGAGCAGTGATTCTGACATAATAGGCACAATATACCACTGTGTAAAATCTTAAGACATGAAAAGCAATCTGATGGATTCAGTTCCTGTATATGGGTATGATGATACTTTACACACATGAACATGATACATCACCTTGGTAATAAGGCTTCTGACACTATGTTAACAAGACAACTTATTTAGGATTTCCTACTCATGATTCCAACCACATGTCCACATCAACTGCTGAATCTTTCCTACACAAATTGTTCTTGAATGAATCATATCTCTGCCTATTATACAACTTCTATTCTTTCTGAAAATCCTAAAAAATCATAAAACCACTAGGTGATATCAATCAGAAATCTCAAATTCTATTACTCAAAAGATGAAAGACAAAATACAGAAAAGAAAAGAAAAAAAATGCAGGTGTTTGGGGTTCGTCCTTTTAACTCTCCATTAAAGTTGTTCATGAAAAATAAAGAAACAGATTACCTATTGAAAAATTATAGACATATTGTAACAAAGATACAAGCAGAGTATTTAGGATCACCTTTACTGGAAATGTGCCGTGCAGTAATTTTGTAGTCAAAAGTTCCCTGAGTCTCCTGATAGCCTTGACCTTATTGGCTAATATATCAAGTAGAGGCAGGAGCTCATCAGTCTTTAAAGGGAAATCTGGTGTCAACCACAGAACAGGTCTCAAACCCTTTTTGTACTCACTCTCCTGCTTAGACTCGCTAGTGGGCCCTTTTTTCTTTTTCTTCTTGCTGTTTTTATCCTTTGCTTTCTTAACATCCCCCATATCCTCTTTAGAGTATTCAGATGAGGACTTTAGATTGTCGCCTGGCCTTTGGTTGCTACCTTCTGGAGCCAACTTCGAGAATTTCTTCAAAATTTTTGAGTCTTCAGGATCATCACTGTTATTCTTTGCACCTTTCTTGTTCCAACCAAACCAGCTCTTCTTCTCCTTAACCGCACCATTTGATTCAAAATTTTCATAAGAACCCCCTGAACCATTTTCCTGACAGGCAACCCCATGTTCATCGTCTTCACAAAGATCAGGGTTCCCCATACTAATCGCAGATTGCAATTGCATCCTTTCCTCAGCTGTCATTACACCTTCATAATCATCGTTGTCACCACCATTTGCAAACTTTTCTTCATCTTCCACTGCAAATAGCTCTTCATCAGTCATTGCACCAGGAACCCGCCTTGACTTTACACTTACCATCACATGGAGCATATCATAAACTTTGGCCTTCCAGTTTCCAACCATTTCAGTCCTCTCTTGTCGCCTCCAATTTAAATGGGGAACAAGTTCAGCTTGAGTGACGTCAATGCCAGGCCGATACATATTAGTTTGAGACATCATGGCCACTTCATGGGCAACTTCTGCTTCAGTTGGCTGGGCACCTGCCCCTTCCAAAGCATTTGTAACTTCTTTCTCCTTGTGGGAAAGTACAATCAGAGAACCGGGTTGCAAAGATACATTGCCATCCTCTGAATTATACCCTTCTCCCAAGAACAAAAATGTTTGGTCTGACCGTTGAATGCGAAAACCATCGAACCCAGCGAGGGTCATATCCGCACGGAGATTGGATCCACGCTTCCAAATGCGGTAAGTATCTGACGGAGCAATTCGACCAATAAATGGAATAACCGAGCTCTCAAAATGGAAAGTAATCTCCATGTAAAAATCACGAATACGAGTTGCCGAGGCAACAATTCGGGGAAGTCTTCGACACCATTTTGCCCAAGCAAGAGGCTGGTAATGCCTTGCAATGATCATAGCAATTGACTCCTCTCTTGTACAAACAGCTTCCTGCAAAGCACTCCAACCATTCTCATTCTGAAGGCTCCAATCGGCACCAGCAGCCATCAGAATCTCTGCAGAGGTTGGATCACGCATCCTGACAGCCAGGTGCAAAGGCGTCTCACGGCCAGGGACATCACGACAGTCAATAACACCAGATACAGCTTCTGCTTGTTCCTCAGCCACAAAAGACTCCTCTTCACTATTAACCTCCCCAGCCTTGGCAAGCCGAGGGAGGGTTGCAATAATGCCCTTCAACGCAGCATAGTCACGCCGCACAACTGCCAGATGAGCAGGACTATGAACATATTTGCTAAAATCTTCCATTGACTCTTGTCCCCTTCCCCTTTCTATTTCTTCTCCAACTTCTAAGCTATAACACCACCCATTTCTTGTTAAGAAAACCCTATACCTAACAAGGGCAAAATATAATATAACCAACTCAAATCTCTATATCAACTTCTCAATCATAATCACCAAAATTAGGGCTTCAACCAATTAAACATCAACAACATACCCAATAAAAAAAATCAACAACCTTCAAAATTCAGATCCATACTTTCCTCAGAGCTCAAAATGTCTTAGATACCTCATCACCACCCAACTTTCCTCCATTTTCTCAGCTCCCAAACACTTCATCTCCCTGTCCTTGAGCTCCATAGAGTCTTCTTCAGCTTCTACAGAGCTCAAATCTGCCAAAACAAAAGAAAAGCCACTGAATAAGTCCAAATCTGCAACAAAATCACACCCAAAAAAATAAACAAATATCAAAATTCCACAACCCGAAATCACAAAATCCAATATTTCAACTAAAATCCCCCAAAAAAATCAAACTTTACTAAACACCACCCAACTCACCCACTCAACCACAACTAGAATTCCACATTTGCCCCTTTTTATTAGCTCTCAAACCCCAGAAATTCAATCTTTTTTCCACTTTCCATTTTCTCACCAACCAAACAGACTTATCCATCCAAACGAAAAAACAAAAATACCTAATTTCAAAAAGACCCGAATTCCGACCAGATCGATCCACTTATCCTTCTTCAGATTCCAATTCAAGCTAAAGAGAAAGAGAGAGAACAATAAACGATACAAAATCGGACGGCTGGTGTTGACTTGGCAGACGGGATAACGGTGAGTAATATGTTGTTGTATTAGTGCTGACACGACAACAACAACGACGACTCAGTTGCTGACTCGGTGTTCGAACTCAGATCTCTCTCTCTCTCTCTCTCTCTCTAGTTCCTCTATCTATATATCATGCGTCTGTCCATTTTCACGTTGCGTCTCCTCACTTTTGCTTTTGGTTTTTCTTGGTGTTTCCCTCTCTGCCAGATTTAGAGAGAGAGTATGTGATTGCCCCTCGGTTTTGAGTTTATTTACTTTTGTGCCATCATCTAACTTTCGCGTTGGGTTGGCGGTCTTTTCATCCTGTCCGTTGATTTTTAAAGTCTGTATTTGTTTGTTTGCCCTTGCGTCTTCCAGATATTTACTTTGTGTGCCATTTATGATGTGAAGTGGGAATGAAAAGTATCTGGTTGGATTTTTTTTTTTCTTTTTTGAGAAGTAATCTGGTTGGATTTTGTTTTATTTTTTGGATTTTAGATTTTCATTAATTAATTATCTATTGTTATCATTTTTTTTATAGAAGTAAACTGGTTGGATTTTATTTTTTGGATTTTAGATTTTCATTAATTAACTATCTATTTTTTTGAAGTAATTAATTAATTATCTATTGTTATCATGAAAAGATGCATATAGAAGGTTTTAAACGTATTTATAAATGAATATGTTTAAAAAAATAAAAAAGGAATTGAAATTGTACTTGTTGAACCTCACCTCTTATTGTCCTCTGTACTGTGATGCTTTATTGCTTTTTCATATTCACTTTGTCAAAAATAAAATTTGAATCTTTTTTACTGTGTGAAGAAGTTTTTACACTATTGACAAGTTACAGTTTATGGATTTTGTTTTCTAAAGCTGATACCGGAAAAAGTTAGAGATATATCGTAACATATTACTATCATATACTATTTATATGATCTAAATATTTATTCTCATATATAGATTAAAGATATATCAGGACCTATCAAAATCAAACATTACCTACACGATTCAAATATTGATATATGATCCAAATATTTATTCCCATGAATGTTTCAAAAGTCTACCAGAACCTATCAAAATCAAGCGTTACCTGCACGGTTCCATGAGTAGAAGATAAGTAATCAATAATATGTGTTTAATGCAAATTGAATTCCCCATCTCTTGAAAAACAGGGAGATACACAACCACCGCTACTAAAATGTGATGTAGTTATGAATATTTTATGTATTATAATAATGAAAAAGAGACAAATTCATCAAATGACGATTATAAAATCTAATTATACCGTTTTAATTAGTATTATAACATTTTTAACATTTAAAAGACATTCGTTTATAGTTTAAATGGTTTATTTTTATCTTTTATATGTGTAATAAGGATTAAAGTCTTTCCATCTATATGTACCAATACATGGGAAAAATTCTCCCCTTTTGAATTCCAATATCTATATTTACAAGAATGTATTGGAAGGTTGCTCCCTCTATTACGAAAATTGATTTCTTGTTGTATACGTAGAAAAAAATTCTCCCCCTCTATGTTCCACCATCCATATTCACTAACATATAGGAGAAAATAGCTCCCCATACTATGAAAATAGATTCATATGTTACGAACTATATTTTTGAAATGTAGGTGAACCCACTAATGTCAGTGATATAGACATCAAGTAAAACAAACCATAGTGATATACATATTAAATTTGCATCCAAAACTGTTGGAACTAATTTTTGAATCAGAAATCAGATAACTTGTAGAATAAATTATAAAATAATAATGATGAATCATGAAGATGAACCTTATCATATCCTACGCATACACCAACAAATATAACAATCTTGTTGTCGGAAGCTTAGTGTAGTGATAATGGTTGTTAATCAAAACTTGAAATTAAAGAGAGCTAGGACTTGTACACACACCACCAGACCACCGACACTTTTGATATATAAAATCTGCTATCCTAATCCTATCCATCGAATATCTTTCAATCCATCCAACAACACAAAACGCACAAACTTGGTTACACTTACAAGCCAAGTTTTAATCACACAAAACAAAAAAAAAAATCCTATATCAGAGACAGATTTAGATAGATAATAGATTGCATCACCTGCCTCTCAGTTGCCACCTCATCGTCACGTGAAATTCTGATTGGAGCTGTACTTGTTTTATTGTCCATGTGACATACTTGCCTACTTTGTTTATTAACTTCCATTGATGTACTCATATTTAAGATCTAGTTGATGAATGATGAGTGACTGTGTTTATGTTGGAGAAAAACTTGGGAGCATCGTGGGGTGCATGAGCCTGCCACTTGATATTATATCAATGTATGATTGGATGAACAACTAAATTAAGGTCGTGTAGTACGTGTGATATAATGAGTCATATTAATATAAAAGATCATTGCGAGCTAAGGGTTCCATGAATACATTATATAACGGAAAGTCAATATATGATTAGATGAATATTTAAATATATATGACAATTCATATGTTATATTACAAAATAAGTTAACAGGTTATTTTGATAATTTTTTATTTTTAACAAAATATTTTCAATTTTAAATCTAAATAATGAGAAGAATATTTCCTCAACTTTTTAATCTTCAAAAACTTGAAAAGAGAGATAAATGAATTTTAGTTTCAATTATTTAAACTATGTACATGTGACTGAATCAATCCTAAAGAACTAATTTGAATCCAAAAACATGTTGCTTTCTTTTATTATTCTTGTTTTACTTTAATTTAAAATTTATTGTACAATGTAAATAATCTACTTATGAAACCAATAAAGAAATTATAAAGAAAAGAAGATTTAAAAAAAAAAAGCCAATGGTGTTTCCCTTAAAAAGGGTTTGCAATATATAAGGAGAAGTGTGGCTTTGTATGGGTGAAGATTGAGCTCATATGTTGTCCCTTTTTGCTTCTCAAAAACTAAACCCCTTGTGGGGGTGGTGTTAACACATGCTTTGCTCTTCAAACTGTCTTCATAGCCATGGTCCCCCTCAACACATGTAGTTGTGTGGCTCAATTTGCTCACTGCTCACTGCCCTTTTGTTATTTCTTTTTCTTCTCTTAGTGTGAGACCCCTAACTCCAACAAATATTTATTAAATATTTAAAGCACGAACGTATCACACGCTATATATGGATAGGATATCAATTCTCATATTAAAGAAGAAAATTTTCCACATATCTGTGACACTTCCAGAGATGCATTTTTAGGTGTGGCACTAAAGTCAAGGTTTTTTTAGAATTAGTTTAAATTAAATAATTAATTTTTGTAAACGGGTAAAAAAACTTATCATGTCTTACTTTGACAAACAATATGACACTTAAATGGAAGTTGAAAAATAGTTTTTCTTTAAAAGAGAGAATTTTAAAATAATTTAACAAAAAACATTAGAAAACTTATCATATTTCATCTTGACAAGTAATACAACACTAAAACACTCGTTGCGGAACATTTTTCTTCAAGGGATAGAATTTTATAATATTTTAGCAGAAAGCATTTTCTGCGTGAATACTTGCAAGCACATCATCTAACTAGGTTTGTTCTCATCTTCTCAGAAGTCACTGTCAAGATTTGTAGGAAGTAAAACAGATGGACATGAAGATACATGGGCAACTGTCACAACTGATAATGAATGTGAAGGCAATATGAGGAGGGCAACATGCTTTCCTTTGTGGCTGTAGGTAAGCCAACAATCTATGCAATTTTAGCAACCAACCTTCTCCCAAAACATTTTTGGGCATGAGTGGTAGGTCATATCACACTTTATATCAGCATTATAAGATACTAAATTTAGTCAATATTATTTAGCAATTTTCATAATTTAATTTAATATAGTGTGACATTCCAAATGTAACCCGACAGAATTACAAACATATGACATTGAAGTACAACTTAATTGACAATTAGAGTGCTTAATAGTAATGGTATCTTTTAGAAGTGCTTCTATATGAAACCTGTATTTTTACATAAAAGCGCATGATATAAAAGCCTTTAAGATAGCTCTTTTTTTTTTTTTTAGGTTATTAGTTTTACAAAACATCTGTACCAAAAATACATCAATGTTAGATTAAATCTGAATATTCTCATTAAAAGATATTATTTTGACTTTTTAAAACTTTAACAAGATACAACTTAATTCATTCTATAATTATGTATTTATGGTAGTGAAAATCATTAATAATGTCCCAAAAATAGAAAAATTCGATTTTTGTCAAAAAAAAGTTAATTGTCAACAAAAAGTTCGATTTTTGAAAATTATTAATATTTAAACAAAAATTAAATATTTTTCGACTCATTTTCGGTTAACACAATATTTCACATATATAAAATGTTTACTTATATGAAATGTTATACAAAATTCAATCGAACCAAAAACTATTGAATAATTGCTTAGGACCAAAAGCTAACTTCCTTTTGGATAAAAAAATGAACTTTGTCTTTTTATTTTGACCAAAAATAAATTTATGCTCGTACATTATTCTACGCTTCAATATTAGCAACTTAACCTTTCAAACATCGTTTTCTTCTTTTTCTTTTCTTTCTTTTTTTAATTTTTTTAATCAAACATTCAAACATATTAAAATGCCTTCATTGACAATGGATGACAATCCAAAAGTGCTTACCATCCCCCAAAAATTATAAGCCAAAAAATACAAAACTAAGCAAAAGTGATTCATGACGTCTGTTCTGATATCTCCATTTGGCAAGTCTTTGGTCCCATGAAAACTACATATAACTACCATTAACTGTTATAATATTTTCTCAAGAAAATTTCAGGATTTGCCTTTCCATGACGAAGAATTGGTCTCATGAATCACGATTTTGTGTGTAAGGAATGATTAAACATTCAGCTGTCCCGTCAGCAGAGTTGGAAGAGTGACAAAGCCAAAATTTTCTCCTTGCACACGTGTGCTTATTTAACTTGTTGAAGACATCACACATGCAACCCATTGATTTTCTTATTTAAATTATATTATTTATTTTTATTTTGTTATTTACCTTACTTTAACCATTTTTTTAACATATTACACATATATATTATAAATAAATATAATGTCTGCTCTCATAATCGAATCTCTGAGCCCTGAGGTATAATTTGAAATAGAAACTCTCATAAACGGAGTAAAAATTACAAAAACAAAGAAAAACAGTCCATACAAAAGAGAGAGAAAAATTATCACATTTTATGACCATATGAGTAGATTCCTAGCCTTGCATGACAAGCAAGGACAAGGTGGGTGACTACCACTACGGTAACACACTAAACTCACTTTTAACTTAAATTTATCCTTGTTATTTAGTTCATAAGTTAGACAAAAAACAGATAAATTTGTCAATGGGGAGGGAAATAAGGGCTTTCTAGGCTTTCATGCCCCGTTTCTTCTCATTGGCATCAACCCGAGTATAATCAGGTGGTATGAGGAAGGATCAATCTCATCTTTGTACCTGTGACTGTCTTTATCACTTGATTGGCCACCAAGACTACCTCTCATCCATGAAATCCAAGATGAGAACCCCTCTGATTCCTTAGATTTGGAATCCTGGAAGTGTTCTGGGCTGGAGAGGGGAGTTGAAAACTCCTCGATTGGCTGCAGCTCCTCAAATTTTGTATAAGTGACAAGGTGGAACAATAGGGATAGCAACCTGCACCAGGTAAAGATGAAACATCATCACAATGTTCAAAAGTCTAGTACTGGAACTAGTAACTATCTAAACAATATCTGAATTGATGGAAACCATTCCACGAACACTATCCGAGTTTGATTTTTCGATATGAACATAAATTAAACCTTGTAAGTTCATAACTGCATTGTGTCCTGTGACAGTACAAGCAACTGAACACAAGTATCTTAATTTAAATCGGGCCCATGATGCATGTATTAGTTCAAGTAGGGATGCGTAGGATTAAAACCGTCAGCATTGGTCCCAAAAAACAACAAATAACTTAATCCACGAAAGCACAGCAGCAGATCCAGTAAAGGATTCGTCTTTCACTTGATACTACTTTACGAATCAGACTCGTTCTTGAAGCCCAAAACCAAATGTGCAGCCCAAATACCTTGATGGCATTGGCAAGTGAAAATAGATAGCAACAAATACATACGAACAGAAAACTGTCACGCTGCATCTACCACAGTTTTGCAAACATGAAACCTCTTACATGACATATATAACTCAAGACTCAGAGTCACCACCATCATCGCAGTACAAATTGCACAAATGTAGCTGTCCAACAAAAGGGAGGATATATCTATGAAACTTCTATCTCCATAAATGTAACAATATGTTTGCAAGATATCTGCCAGAGCAGATCTAACTTATTGTATTCATAATGTCAATGTTTTAAAAGGTGAGGCAAGACAGGCACTGCCTTACTGCCTCGGCTCCCTCGGCACCCTCAAGGCAGCAAATTTAGGCGAAAATGGTACACAATCCCGCCTCGGCCGCCTTGAGGCCCCCGCCTCAGCCTCGCCTCAGACCACCTCAAGGCAAAGGTGGTCTGAGGCGAGGCTGAAGTGGGCAGAAGGGCAAAAACGGGATTTCAACAAATTTTTTCTCCCTTTAAAACCCTAACTCTCTTTATAACCGAGCAATCGGCCTCTCTCTCATTGTTTTGTGTGGTTGTCATGTTTTTCTCTCATTTTGGTGTGATATACTACCTTTTCTATCATTTTGGTGTGATTTTCTCTTGAAATCCTATCCATCCATCACTGAAATCCTCCTCTCAAGTCACTAAAAGCCTCTTAACTCGGGCTCTCTGAAGATCCAACTCCGGCAGCTTTCAACTTTAAACTTGTTATACAATAGGTTTGTACAATGGGTCTTGGTTAAAATTATTTGATTACTTGTTTAAGTTTGTTTGTTTTTTAAAAATCTTGTTATCATCATCAGTGGTTTCTTAATTTAGTTTTTGTTCACTATTATTTAACTAAATATAGTAAGTTCTATTTAGCGTTAATTATGTGATAGTCACTAAGTTTTTATTATATATTATTTGTTAGACAAAAGAAAGAATATACAACTAGAGATCGAAGAACCTGAGTGGGAGGAGGATAAGACTAGTGATGAAAATGGTGACACAAGAATCGGATATGATGATGATTCTTTGGAGGTTGACAGACTAGATGAGGAAGATGAAACCTTACCTCCAGATTTAATTTTACGTTTTAATCCAAATTTTAGACCACTAAATTCAAATGATTCTTTATTGAATACTAGTGATCGTTAGGATGGTATGAATTATTTGATATTTTATATGTTAGAAGTTATATGGATGATATGTATGGTTTTGTGTGTTAGGATGATATGGATGATTTACATTTTGGTTGTGTTGATTATATTTTGTTTGATATTTATGTTTCTAACATTAGTTTTCATTATATTTTAAAATGTTATGGATAATTTTGTATGTTAGGTTTTTATTTTTTTTTAAAAAATTATTATTATTATTTTTTATTTCATTTGGAGTCGAGGCGGTCGCCTCAATCGCCTCAAAGCGACCGCCTTGCCTTGCCTTGTCTAGCCAAGGCTCCACCGCCTCGTCTTATCTCGTCTTGCCTTGCCTTTCACCTTTCAAAACATTGCATAATGTACACATTATAATGACACATAATTTCACTACCTTCCATTTTAGAGCAGTGATTTTAACAAAATTGGCATACTATACCGTGTAAAAACTTAAGACATGAAAAGCAATCTGAGTACATGGGTATGATGACACTTTACATACATAGCCTTGGTAATAAGGCTTCTAACCCTATGTTAACAAGACAACTTATTTAGGATTGCCTACTTATCAACCAGATCAATTGCTGAATCTTTCCTACACAAATTGTTCTTGAATAAAATAAATAATATCTTTGACTATTATACAGCTTCTAATCTTTCTGAAAGTCCTAAAAACCATAAAACCACTAGGTGATATCAATCAGAAATCTCAAATTCTATTACTCAAAAGACAAAATAAAGAAAAGAAAAGAAAAAGGTGCAGGTATTTGGGGTTCATCCTTATTACTCTCCATAAAAGTTGTTGACAAAAAATAAAGAAACAGATTACCTATAAAAAATTATAACCATATTGTAACAAAAATACAAGCAAAGTATTTAGGATCACCTTTACTGGAAATGCGCCGTGCGGTAATTTTGTAGTCAAAAGTTCCCTGAGTCTCCTGATAACCCTGATCTTATTGGCTATTATATCAAGTAAAAGCAGGAGCTCATCAGTCTTTAGAGGGAAATCTGGTGTCAACCACAGAACAGGTCTCAAACCCTTTTTGTACTCACTCTCCTGCTCAGACTCGCTAGTGGGCACTTTCTTCTTTTTCTTCTTGCTGTTTTTATCCTTTGCTTTCTTAACAGCCCCCAAGTCCTCTTCAGAAAGACCATCAGAGTTCCCCATACGAAGTGCAGAATCCAATTCCATCCTTTCCTCAGCTGAAAATATATCATCATAATCATCACAGCACCATTTGATTCACAATTTTCATAAGAACCCCCTGAACCATGTTCATCGTCTTCACAAAGACCATCAGAGTTCCCCATACAAAGTGCAGAATCCAATTGCATCCTTTCCTCAGCTGTCAATACACCATCATAATCATTGTTGTCACCACCATTTGCCAGCTTTTTGTCATCTTCCACTGCAAAAAGCTCTTCATCAGTCATTACACCAGGAACCCGCTTTGAATTCACACTTACCATCACATGGCACATATCATAAACTTTGACCTTCCAGTTTCCGACCATTTCAGTCCTCTCTAGTTGCCTCCAATTTGCCAATACACCATCCAATTGCATCCTTTCCTCAGCGGTCAATACACCATCATAATCATTGTTGTCACCACCATTTGCCAGCTTTTTGTCATCTTCCACTGCAAAAAGCTCTTCATCAGTCATTACACCAGGAAGCTGCTTCGAATTCACACTTACCATCACATGGCGCATATCATAAACTTTGACCTTCCAGTTTCCGACCATTTCAGTCTTCTCTAGTCACCTCCAATTTAAATGGGGAACAAGTTCGGTTTGAATGACGTCAATGCTAGGCTGATACACACAAGTTTGAGACATCAAGTCCACTTCATGGGCAACTTCTGCTTCAGTTGGCTGGGCACCTGCCCCTTCCAAAGCATTTGTAACTTCTTTCTCCTTGTGGGAAAGTACAATCAGAGAACCGGTTTGCAAAGATACATTCCCATCCTCTGAATTATAGCTTTCTCCCAAGAACAGAAACGTTTGGTCTGACTGTTGGATGTGAAAACCATTGAACCCAGCAACAGTCATATCTGTACGGAGATTGGATCCATGCTTCCAGATGCGGTAAGTATGTAATGGTGCAATTCGACCAATAAATGGAATAACCTAGCTCTCAAAAAGGAAAGTAATCTCCATGTAAAAATCACAAATACGAGCTGCCAAACAGTTCAGGGAATTCTATGACACCATTTTGCTCAAGCAAGAGGCTGGTAATGCCTTGCAATGATCATAGCAACAGACTCCTCTCTTGTACAAACAGCTTCCTGCAAAGCACTCCAACCATTCTCATTCTGAAGGCTCCAATCTGCACCAGCCGCCATCAGAATCTCTGCAGAAGTCGGATCATGCATCCTGACTGCCAGGTGCAAAGGCATTCACGGCCAGGAACATCACAACGGTCAATAACAGAAGATACAGCGTCTGCTTGTTCCTCAGCCGCAAGAGACTCCTCTTCACTATTGACCTCCCCAACCTTGGCAAGAAGAGGGAGGATTGCAATAATGCGCTTCAACGCAGCATAGTCACACTGCACAACTGCCAAATGAGCAGGACTATGAACATATTTGCTAAAATCTTTCGTTGACTATTTTTCCCTTCCTCTTTCTCTTTCTTGTCCAACTTCTAAGCTATAACACCTCCCATTTCTAGTTAAAAAAACACTAAACCTAACAAGGGCAAAATCTAATAAAACCAACTCACACCTCTATATCTACTTCTCAATCATAATCACTAAAATTAGGGTTTCGACCAATTAAACACCAACATCATACCCAATATAATTAAAAAAATAAAATTAAAGTAAAAAATAAAGCCCACCTCAAAAAAAAATCAACAACCTTTGAAATTCAGATCCATACTTCCCTCCAAGCTCTAAATGTCTAAGATACCTGATCACCACCCAACTTTCCTCCATTTTCTCAGCTCCCAAACACTTCACCTGCCTGTCCTTAAAAGCTCCATAGAGTCTTCTTCAGCTTCTACACAGCTCAAACCTGCGGAAACCAAGAGAAAAAAAAAAAAACCACAAAATAAGTCCACATCTGCAACAAAATCACACCTAAAAAATCAAACAAATATCAAAATTCCACAACCCCAAATCACAAAATCCAATCTTTCAACTAAAATCCCCCCAAAAAATCAAAACTTTACCAAACACCACCCAACTCACCTACTCAACTACAACTAAAATTTCACATTTGTCCCCAAAATTACAACCTTTTTTCCACTCTCCATTTTCTCAGCAAACAAACAGACTTATCTACCCAAACGAAAAACCCCCCCAAAAAAAAAAACCTAATTTCAAAAGGACTCGAATTCTGACCCAACCAATCCACTTCTCCTTCTTTAGATTCCAATTCAAGCTAAAGAGAAACAGAGAGAACAATAAACGAAACAAAAATCAGACGGCAGGTGTTGATTTAGCAGACAAGATCTAACAGTAAGTAATATGTTGTTGTATTAGTGCTGACACGACAACAACAACGACCACTCCATTGCTGACTGGGTCTTTGAACTCACAGATCTCTGTAACAGTGAGTAATATGTTGTTTCTCTATCTATATATCAATGTATGTATGTGTGTGTCTGACTCAGTCTTTTGGCCATTAATTTTGGGGTTGGGTTGGTGGTCTTCCCTTCTTCTCCATTGATTTTTAAAATCTGAATTCGTTTGTTTGCCCTTGAGTCTTCCAGACATTTACTCTGTGTGCCGCTTACTTTGTGTACCCACCATTTGATTTTTCTCCTCCTCCCTAACTTCTTTAAATCCTGAAAAGTTATCTCAGGTATAATCATTATAAACCTAACTGCACAACAAGATACTCATAGGCAGCACTTCATACTAGGATATCGTTCATTATGCACAAATTCAGGTAAAGGGAGCCTAGGACAAACATATGTTTAAAAGATTAACAAATAACAGACAAAATATAGTCAAATTAACACAAGAAAGCTGCCTGACCAACTTCTGCTGCCCAGAAAAAGTATATAGCAACGAAGGTTAAGTTCCAATACTAATACAAAACTATAAATTATGCGGATCAAAGCAACACTTAAATAAATTCTGGGTATAAAATAAGGGGGAAGGCAGAATCATTTATAAAAAAAAAAAACAGAACATAACAATATTGGAAGGAACAGCTAAAGCTATGCAAGTGAATACTCCAGTTTCACATAAGTAAAAAGAAGAAGATTAATGGTCAAAGAATCAAAATCATAAAGCCATCAAAATTATTAGACAAGCATATATGCTTTGACCAATCATGAAAATTCAAGGTGAAAGTGAAAAGATAGCAGCTACCAGTGTTCTAAAGGCGCTAGATGCTAGTGGTTACCTAGCGCCAAGGACTTTCCTCAACGATCAACGTGATGACAACAGAGGAAATTAGGTCAAGCAGGAGAAAAAAAAAAGGACCAAAACTTAAACTGAAAAACAGAAATCAACTAAAGGCCTTAGAATGAGAATTCAAATGTCTCAAAGAAAATTATAAAGTCATAATAAATTGCACCAAATAGAAATGAAACGAAACAAAACTCCACATATTCTAAAAGCAAAATGTAATAAGATAAAGTCATAAAACAAGAGAAACAACCAATAGCATATCCTAAGCATCTAACTCTTCTTCTCCATATTCTTCCAAGACACGTTCTTCATCGGACTCAAACTCAAAATCAAAATCACTATTTTCCTCCTTATCTTCGGATACAAAATCTTCATGACGTTCTCTCACTCTAGAGCTTTGGGGTCGTACCATTCCATCCACCCCAGACACTTCGTGAACCAGTTGCAAAGTGAGCCCCATTCCAGGAACTACTTCATCATCATCATCATTACCACCATCAACAATCCATCCTTGGGCAGCACTATCTTCACTTGCTAATAGTACATCTACATTGCTCTCCTTCTCCCTTTTATGCTTGTTCATCAATTTGGCATTTAATTGGACGAACATTAGGTCATTCAATTGATTCTCATCTAGTCTATTCGTTTTCTTCATATGCCTCTACATAAAAGGTAAATAAATCAATAAATGATTAAAAGTAATGCGGTAAACCGGTAAAAGCCTAATATACTACATAAATACCAGCATAATGCACTCACCCTTTTAAAAGCATCCCAAATTCGTTCACATCTGAATGAACTATTGGTTAACGAGAGGATCCTTCTTGCGACTCTTTGCAAGTTAGGTGTTTGACTACCATAGGTTGACCACCATGAAACTACATATAAGACAGATAAATAGATACATAAAAGATAATAGTAAAGAACTAAATATATTGAAAATGAATAACTATTTTGTACCTGGATCATAATTTTCATCATTTTTCTCACATGCTTTTGCTGCCAATACTTTTCCAAAATGACCCTCTTTGTTCCAATACTTTACAAATTCAACATTTACAATTTGACTTTGCAAGTCAATGTCATCGCTAAAGAAAACCTCCATACAAGAAAATAATCCATCCATGACAACACTATCACATTGAATGCTTGGATCCTTGAAGAAGTAAAAGGGATTTAATAGATAGGCCGTCAAGTGTAATGGACTATCTAGCCGATCTTGCACTCCTGCATCAATAATCTCAAATATTGGTTGATAGTTACTCTCTACATTGTTCAACACCTCCTTAATATCTTGCTTTGCTTGTTTAAGCTCTCCATACAAAAAGCCCATGGATGGCTTTCGATCCCCATTAACTAGTCTAAGCACCTTCACCAAAGGAGCAAACACCTTCAAGCATAACGTCACATCATTCCAAAAATCTATACTCATCACAGTTGTGTAGGCCAATTTCCCCTTAGCAGTCTTCGCCCATTTGCACTCCTTCCATGAGGAGCTATTAAACATTGCCCTTAAGCTACTCTTTTTCAACACCAAACTTTGCAAGCTTAGAAAAGAAGATGCAAATCTAGTGACTCCTGGCCTCACAATGTCAATCTTCTTTGTAAATGACCTCATTAACGATAAGGTCTTATGGTGTGCATAAATAAAGATCGTAAGAGTCTTGGCTTGGTCAATCACTTTTTTGAATTTATGCAATTTGCCAATACTCTCAAGCATGAGGTTAATGGCGTGAGTAGCACATGAGGTCCAAAATATGTTTGGCCTCTTCTCCTTTAACAACTTTGCCACAGTCATATTGGCAGCGGCATTGTCAGCTACTATTTGAACAACATTGTGTGGTCCAACTTGTTCAATGCATTTGTCCAGAAGTTTAAAAATGTGTTCACTAGTATGTGCCTTATTAGAAGACTCCTTCGAAGAAAGGAAAGAGGTACCTTCCTTGCAATTCACACACAAGTTCATGATATTCCTCATTTCTTTATCAGTCCAAACATCCATCATAATTGAACACCCATTCAATTTCCACTCTTCTTCATGCTTCTTGAGTAGCTCTCTAGTTTCAATGACCTTTTCCTTTAGTAATTCCCTCAATTCGTATTCACTTGGAGGTCTATAACCCGGTCCAAATTGACCAATAGCCTCAAGAGCTAACTTGAAGCTATCATCGTCAAAAGCATCCAAAGGTATACCGGATCCAAACATCCAGCTAGTCACATATTGATGTACTTCATCAATATTCTGTACTTGTATTGTCTTACTTGCACTCAATGAATAATCGGGGCTGATTACAGATGCAAATCTATCCATAGGCCCAAGAGAATGTAGCCCTTTCCTTATCCTCAACTCTTCCGTTTCATCTTCTTCCCCAGCTATATGCACTTCCACTCCCATCAAATGCTCTTTTCCTTTCTTACTTTTCTTCTTGTCCTTTGCCTCCATAATTGCTTGCCTACACCTAGCTTGATCATCCCGTGTGGCCCTTGGACACGCAGACACATTTCCAGATATATGGGCTACATGTTGTTTCATTCTATATACTCCCCCAAACATTATCTTTCCACACAACTTGCATTTAACTTTATCCAAGTTGTTCTGATCAACCAACATCCCAAACTCCCATCCAATATCAGTTGACTTACGTTTAAGAATTGTCTCGAATGAGGGTGGGTTAACAGACCCTTCCGAAGATTCATTGTCGTCGGCCATTCAATAATTCTTTGAATTATATTAGCCTAGCACCTGTAAATCAAACATCCAAGACAAACATCAACAATCTCATCACAAATCAACAAACTACATATTGTTTAGTGTTTACTATTGACTAGGTATATAAACACACAAATTTGAACAATACAATACCAACAATTAAACCAAACACACACACCTAACGAGCACTCTCTCGAACACCTTACATGCATCAATATATTGAAGGCTAAACGTTAGATTAGTGAATGATTTAGGATTTTTTTCCCCCTTTTTGGCTTTCTACTGCATAAACATTGGATTAACTGCATACCAATACTGTACACAATTTCAGTGAGGCATTTAATCGAACAATTAAATATACATCACACACAGATTCAATCAAAGAAAATAAAGTCACGCAAAAACGTTTTCTACGAGGCATTTAATCGAATAATACTTCTTGTCAGACGCAAACGCTGTTGAACCACATTACACACGCCAACGACTTGTCGTTTCGAAGAAAATGGAGAGCACCCAACTGGTATCGTGATGTGAGTTGATATTGCACCCTGTGCCAACTCGTGGTGTTCACTCACACTTCTACCTTACTGAGGGTAAAAGTGTCTTTTTACTTGGCATCGGGAATTAAATATTATGACACAATATTAATCTAAGTTAAAATTAAAAATAGCCCGTAAAAGTTCTTTTTTTTTTTTTATTACACATATGCTTCATGTACCCAATTCTGGCAAGTTTCAATGAGATTCCAAGATTTCAAAAAAACAAAAGTTTATTTTTCATCACTAAAATTAGGTTATTTATTTTTAATTTTAAATAAAACTTCAATTTATTTTTGTTTACTTCATTTAGATTAATATTTATGCATGAAATGTTTTAAAGGTCAAAAATGATTTAGAACCGTTGGAGTTTTGTTCAAGACTAAATAAGTTTTACTTTTTAGCCAATTTTTTATTTTTATTTTGCTGAAAGTAGATATATCCCTTTTATAGTTATAAATATAACAGAATCAAAATTGTTAATAATTATGGAAAAATAAATAAATTAAATTAAACGAAGAGAATTGAAGAACTCCATCTTTTCCAATCTTGAATTGATAGTGGAACTTTCTTTTATGACATTGACCAGTACAGAACAATCTATATTTTAATAATGTACATATATTTCTCACTGGATGCCTCAGATTCACATGCAAAATATATATCATCAATGGATGCAGGCAGACCTCACTGCACCTAAAACTGGTACAACCTTCAAAATGGACTCCCCATCAATTTAAACCCTCTTATCCATTTCAACAAGCTCACTGGATGCAGTAGTGAACATGACCAGGTTTCTCCATTGAAACAAACAGGCTTGTTGGGAAGTAGAGCCTTAAATTCTGCGTAAAAAGTGAAGGTCTAGGTGAGAATATTTATAATAGCAGAACTAACAGAAGCACAAGCGAAAAAATGGTGCATCAAGAGACTTGGAACAGATGTTTGTGGCAATATCACTCGTGGTACGTAAATAATGGTGCATGTATTTTTACAAACAATACATGTCTGACACAGGAACGATGCCAATCTGCAGGCTGAAATGCGTAGTGAATGGGTACCTTCATACATTGTAGGTCTTGCACAGTTTCGACTGTCTGTATGAGTCCTCTTTGACAATGGGCGTTTACTTCTACCAGCGCTCTGCAACACCAAAAAGGAAAGTAAAAGTGCATTTCAATTAAGGTAAGCAACAATATCGTAAATGCATAACACACAATATTAAAGCCTTATCAAACAATGTTTGATTAATTAACATGATACTAGAAGCATTATTGTCTTCATATCTCCAAATGCATTTCGATGCTTGATCATATCCCAGATTTTGATAGGTTCATGCATTTGCTAAGCTTGGTCACTGAAGAAATTGCAGAAAGGTGCGTAAGGATCACTAAGCTAGCTGGCATATAACACAGAAATGTCAAATGCATAAACATACACAGAGAAATTACCGTTTGGGAAGATCAGAGGTGAGAACAGATAGATAATGGGATTAAGCACTTCTGAATTAGAGACTCTCATTTGCCTTAGAAAGGTTTCTAGCTTGTCCTGAACCTTGTTTCTCTGATTCTGGAATACGTGATGAACAATACATGACAAAGAAAATAGAACAGGTAGATATTGAACAATTAAAGCACTTTGCTAAAGTAACAAAGTTATGAAAGAAGGTTAAATTACTAAAGTCGTAATTTAAAGGCTACATATGTACTTTCACCTTGTATATATATGTATAAAAAAATTGAGATATTTGCTAATTCAATTTAAGCTACATTGAAATACAAAATGTCATAAAAATCATTAAAAAAAAAAAATCATGTAAACTTTTTTGATGAGATGACTAGGACCTCATCCTTTCCAACCTCCAACTGTATAAGCCCTCCAAAGCAATTTTCAACTGAAGCAGCACCTCTGCATCCTCAATTTTAGGCACTTCAAGGCAGGTACACACCAGTCCTCGGTAGCATCTTCCTCGCCACGCATGTCTTCGGCCGAAACTATCACCTCCTCACTCTGAACAAACTCCTTTGCTGCGACATCCTTCACAGCATCAACCTCAAGTGCCACTTCAGCTGAAGCTACTGCCTCAACCATCTGAACCTCATTGGCAGGCACATGCTTTGCAGCCATCACATCCAAAGAGGTTGCATTGTTTTCACTTTCAATCACCAAAGAATTGGGGACATTGTCAAGTGTTTGTTAGTTAGTCAGTTTTAAGATTGAACAATGGAAATTGTAAATCATGCATGGTTCATGCGAAGCTATCCAAGCATGAACCACGACATAAACAAACAGTCGTGACAATACCAAGGTATATAGGCATGATTGACAATAAGGCTAACCTTGGCATGAATCATGCCAATGTTAACTAGCATGAGTCATGACAAGGTTAACCTGGCATGACTAACACCAAGGTTAACCTGCATTGACACTAAGATTAACTCACATAACTGATGCCAAGGTTAACCAGCACGATTCAATGTTACTAGGTGAAAGAATGTGCATCGCATAAAAGTTTATCTAACTTGTCGAGGAGAGGTTGGCCGGTTATTCGCAAATAGAACTTCAATGCGTGCCAAAATGCAGTCTTCCAAGGCTCCGATTTCCCGTTTCACAGCATCCTCTATGTGTTGCGGGATTGCATCAATTGCTTGTCTTAACATGGCTATATCGTCCAAACCCTAAGATGGATTTTCAAATTCAAATAAACACATTGGTTATGCGGACAAAATCTGACTGAAAATTATGATTACCAGAGGACGTGGAGAAGCCTGAGCAGATGCAGCATTTGGAGGGAAATATGTGGGCAGTGAATGGGAGGGAGAATCATCCATCGAGGGAGAGGGTATGTGCAACCGCTTCTTCCTTGCTGCCTTACTATTTATTATTAGGACTGATTTTCGTTTCTTTGTTGCTGTTGGCAAAGTAGAAGTGCCAACCTCACCAACAGTCTGCACATCATTCTCCTCAACAGGTTCACCACCATTACCAACATTACCAAGATCTACAAAACCCTCTTCATCATCAACCAACCCAGTTGGTGGTAGAAACTGGGGGCCTTGCAATAGATCAATATCTATGCCATCCCAGTAACTCTCGCCCAGCTCTGAACTTGTTGGTCTCAATTCCTCCTTTGCAATAAACTGTACATGAAAAATTCAAACACATCAAAACATATAAATTACTATATTACTGATCAGATAATAAGTATAAGATGATGCATTTTATACCTCTCCTTTCTCCTCAAGTTTCAAAAGGAAGCCTAAGAAATTCGAGGATGATTGTTAGGTAATCTGTCAGCAAAAATGGCCCTCATCGAGGGAATAGCCTCCAATACCCATATCTACACATGAAAAACACGAAATCAAGTAACAATGAGAATATAAGAGAAAAAAATTTCCATAAGCGGATACAAAACCAACTAACAAGATTGAACCTGTAGCACCCAAGGAAACCCATATAAGTTGCTACGCCCAAGACCCAACCTCAAGTAGTAGCTTGTCAACTTGAACACATAATGACCCCACGCAAAGTCATTAAAGTCTTTTACATTCTCAACCAAGGCCAACAACCAAAATGTAACTTTCCTCCTATAATCTTGACCAAACAACACATTGTTTGCAATCAAGACTAATGCCATCTTCAAACAATCCTGAGGCCGTGCAAATTTCCCTTACTGAAAACGCTCAAGTATGCGTGTAAGTTTTAAATCCATATCACCTTGAAAATACCGCATATGAATCCCATCTTTGAGAGGCTTATACTCCTTCAAACACACATCTGAAAGTTTCCCAAACTTCAAACCCGTAACCAAGCAGAACTCCCTCCTTGAAAATCTCGCCTTCTTACCCCCAATAGAAAACCACATTTCATCCGAATTTGCATTTACCAAAGAAATTTTCCTCAGCATCATGTTATGCACCAGCTGTGCAGAAAATGTGAGATGCTCGGGGACTTCAAGAAAATGTTTGAAGCAGCGACCCTGAAATTCATCATATGCATTCTCCCTCCGCAAAACATTTTCAATCACTTTTAATTGCTTAAACTTACAATGGATGTTGACACTCTATTGAGGTGGCCACGCATCTCGTGGTCTCTTAAAGAACTGATCATAATTAATCTCTTTCATCTGCAAACCAAAAAGAAAACAAAAAAAAAAGTAAAAGGTAACAGTCCATAAATAACAACCACAAATCCAGACAAAATAGAGACAAAGTCAGAAACAGTTCTAAACATCATGATTCACGCCACTTCATCATAGCTTGACTCACACCAGTTTCACACCAACGTGAATCACGCCATAAACATGTTTACTACCAGTTCACAACATCAATTATCAATCAAAACATCCAAAATACAAAAACCATTAAAAAACAACGTAAACAATTTCATGGAGTCATTCAATCAAACACTTATCAACCACCACAAATTTCAAAACCAAAAACACACCATAGACTCTATATATATATATATATATTTAAAGTTTTCTACTTGGCATACATTACAATGTTGAAACTAATTACACATACATTAACATAATAAAAAACAGTACAAAAAATTACACATATACAGGCATCGAACAGAACCCACCAAACAAAACAACATTTTGGCATATCCAAACCAAACCCACGTTCTAAAACTTCAAAAACGAGGTGGGTAGTGTATCAAAAACTGGTAAAAGAGTGTCAACAAAGTGGGTTGTATAAATGCTTGACTGGGCTTTGAGGGGTGCTTTTTCTTCACTGTTTCGAAACTGGTGAATTCTTGAGAGAGATTTCTGAGTAGAGGTGATGCACTAGAAAGAGAAAACAGTCTTCATGTCAAGTCCCTTGTCTCAGAGACGCGTTTGAAGCGAAAACAGAAATAGAGGCCACCATGTGAGGCATGAGTGAGAGCTCAATGGAGAAGAAGAGATAGTTTTGAAAAATTTAAAACGGCAATTGACTTGTCGTTTAAAGAAAATTTAAAAGGGAAGATTACAGCAACTTACCTGAGTTTAGTTGATATTTGCATGTTTGATTAATAACACAAGTTTAACCTGGATTGAATTGACTAATCATTTATTAACACTTTGATTGGAATAAATTGTTCAATAATTTTTTTATAACAACTTTAAGATTTATAATTTCTTTGGATATTAAATAAAAATAGTAAGGAAAAAAATGAAAAAAGAATATAAATCTACGGCATTCATTTTTTAAATAAATGATGAAAATTAAATTTGTTAAATTAAATTATTATTAAAAAAAATTTCAAAAAAAGAAAAAACTATTCCAACCAATCGACCGTTGATACTGATCTGGTTTGAACCAATCATTCACCACTAGGTCGCCAGTTAACAATTTGGTATATGAACTGGATCATTGATGGACAATATGGTTCAACTCAAATCTCCACACCTAGATCATCAATCTTGATCTCCACTAGAATTTTCATTTATTTTATATGTTTTCAACTTTATTTTTTTTATTTTTTTGTTTTTGAATTTTAAAATTTTATTTCTTAAGATTTTAATTAAAGATTTAAAATTTTTAAAAGAGGTCACATTTTAATATTCAATTGGTTGAAGTTATTTTATTTTTTAAAAACAACAACAAAAAATAAAAAATAAAAAATAAGTAAACTTTGAGTCAAATGTGTTGCTTTCTTATTGGTGAAGAGGTTAAAATTAAATTTTTATATTAAAGGGTAAAATATTGCTTCTATACCATCTAAAAATATCAAGGGTAAAATGATATTTTTAATTTTTCTATCATTAAAAATTTAATTAGAGGGATGACACTAATGAATTTCCTAAAATTTTAGAGATAACGGATTCATAAATTAATTCGCATCTATAAAAGTGAAGATTTCCCAAAATATAAAGACAAAATTGAAATTTCGCCAAATACTTTTGTATGAATGACCAAAACTTTTCTTTAATTCTTATACATAAATGTGCTTCCCAGTTTCTTCAAGTTTATAATCAAATATAAGTTATTCATGCTTCAGGATTTCTGGGCAAATAGTTCACATGTAATCATACTATCCATGGATGCGGACCTCCCAGCACCTAAAACTGGGACAAGGTTAAAAATGGACTCCCCATCTATTTTAACTCTCTCATCCATTTCAGCAAGCTCATTGAATGCAGCAGTAAACATAACCGAAAGTTTCTGCATTGAAATGCACAGGCATGTTGGAAAGTAGAGCCTTAAATTCTGCATAAAAAGCGAAGGTGCTACATGAGAAATCTAGAATAACAGAATTATCAGAAGCACAAGCAAAAAGAATAAACAATTGGTCACAATATACAATTAAGAACTGGAAAATTTAGTTGTTTATTCAAGAAACTGACCATTATGTCATTCCAGGAGAAATTGTTTTCCGCTATTGTTTTATGGAGAAGGTAAATGCAAAATCGAGATATTCTTTCCATTTGTCCTTCTGTCAAACCAGTTCGACAAACCTTGTTGTTTTGATTGGCATCAAGGGACTCGGAATAGATGTTTGTGGCAATTTCACTTGTGATGCATAAAACAATGGCACATATTTTTTTACGAACAATACATGTCTGAATGCAGGAGCGCTGCCAATCAGCAGGCTGAAATCCCCAATAGACGGGCACCTTCATACATGATACGTCTTGTACGGTTTCTGAGACAGTTTCAGAGTCCTCTTCGACATAAAGAATGGGCTTTACTTCTACAAATGCTCTGCAACACCAGAAAGGAAGTGAATTGCATTTCAGTTAAGACTTCAGAAACAATATCTTAGATAAAAAACACAAATAGTAAAGCTAGTTAAACAATGTTAGATTATTAACAAGACAATAAAAGCGTTATTGGCTTTGTATCTCTAAATGCATTTGAATGCTTGATCATATCCCAGAATTTGACAGGTTCATGCATTTGTCAATTGTCAAGCATGGTTAAGAAAACAAATAAAATATGAAGGCACAGAAAAGTGTGTACGGATTCCTAAGCTAGCCAGCATATATGATATATATCACGGAAATGTCAAATGCACAAACATACAGAGAAATTACCTTTTAGGAAGATCAGAGGTAAGAACATATAGGAAAATAGGATTGAGCATTTCGGCCTCGCTCCGTTCTTCTAAATTAGAGACTCTCATTTGTTTTAGAAAAGTTTCCAGCTTTTCCTGTATGTCATGTCTCTCTGATTCTGGAATACGTGATGAACAGTACATGATAAAGAAAATAGCAGAGGTAGTTATCGAACAATTAAAGCACTTTGCTACAGCTTCACTGTTTTCTAAAGCTTGCTCTAGCTCTGCTGCGGGGCCTCCATTACATAAATTCATTGTGGGAGGATCAAGCCCCAACTGTCCAGCCATATGAAGTATCTCCTTATGCAAAGTTGCCTGAAAAATGACAGAATGAAAGCAAAAATGAAAAGAAACAACAGGAAATGCAAAATGTAACGACCAAGTAACTATATATATGTAGAATGATGATACCAAGAACGTAAGTATGGTCAGAGGTGCACAAGTTCTATCAGACTTTATATATATATTTTTTATTATTATTGATAAGAAACAAAGAACTGTCATAGACTCATAGCTAGGCCAATTACCAGCAGGCATCATCTGATATTCTGATCTCACTCAGAATTCTACACGGCAGCTGGCCATACTCGCATTCTTAAACTTATTACTAATGTTCTCATGGTTCAAATAGTAAATAAAGAAAAACAAATGCTAAGAATGGATCCCAAGTATATTCAGGTACTCCCAAGGAGCTTCCTTCAGCAAAAGACAGCTGCTTTCTTGCCAATTTAGTAAATAACAGACTCCTAAATGCAATTCCATGCCTATTTAGGGCCAGATCAAAGGATTTTTCCATACGAAACTTTCTCAATCACTCTGATACGAATTGAACATTTTGATCCACAAGATTTAACTTAATGGAAACACATAGAATACTTGTTAGATTGACAACTACGACCTTTAAGAAAAGATTCAATAAAAAGAAATAACTGAATATAGAATAACGAAAACCACTTATATTTACTGGAAATTCATAACATTGACATAGAGAACACAAATTCAACAGTTTGAATAACGGAGTGGTCTCACCATTGTATAGGTAGAGCAATCTCAAAAAGAGATTTATAACTGTTAAAAGCAACACAATAATGCCTGTGGAAGCACAATTGTTTTCTAACAAGATTCCCCACACTATAAAGTCGTTATTTTTTAATTCTTTGGATCTTCACAGGGAAAGTTAATGTGTCCAGATACTTGTGGAATTGTTCCTACAGCCCCAGGAAGAGAATATTTCATATCATTAGGATATTGGCTGTATTTCGCCAAGAATATATATAGAAGTTGGGACAAGCCACCATGGCCTATAGATTCATTAAATGATCAAAAATTTAATAATTTTGAATAATCAAAAAACTTTTCTCTCCAAAAACAAGGAAAAAAAATTCTCATAAAAGTTTAAGAGTTTAATAGGAAACTTTCAACAGAGAGATTAAAAAAAATGGAGAGAAGTTTTTCTGTCATTTAGAACAAATAAATTTGACCATTGGATACATGATAGCGCTATTGTGGCTTGTCTTAACTTTTAAAAGTCTAAAGATGAACTGATAAGAGAAACACTGTATATATAGTGGATACAGAATGGATAATTTCTGATAATTTGTCCCCACCGATTAGATATATCCTTACAATTTCGAGGATTTTTTTTTTCTTTTTTGTAAATTTTTTGCAGTAGAGACATCACATAGTTTTTCCTAAAAGATTTAAATTTTTGACTTAGGACATTTTCAACCCAACTCCAATGAAAATCTAGGCTTGAAAGTATATAACCAAGATCTTAATGATATGAAAAGATTATCTTCCTGGAGATGTGGGGACAATTCCACAATTATCTAGGACACATTTACATCTCATGAGTTTTCAAAGAACCTTTTCAGACTTTTCAGAAATAATTGAATCATCAGAACAGAAAGCTCAGCTTTTTCTTTTTTTAAGCATGGAACTTAATCAGGAAATAATTATCTTTCAGAGAATGCTGTGCCTATATAATGGACAGATCCCTCAATTATTCAATAATTCATAGAAATAGGAATTTAGAAATTGGGTTTGAGGAGCCAGAATAGGATTGATTTTAAATAGATCTTAAACTTATTATCATCACTCTCAAGTATAGAAATAAATAATAAAACTAGAAAGACAGATGCTAAGAGAGGATCCCAAATAATTGAGAGGCAAAAATGCAATTTAGCAATTAATACCTGGCTATATGGTCCAATGCAACTTGGTGCCCAGCAAGAAATACTCTGTACATGCAGAACTCTTTTGCTAAGGTCATTTGTCGCTAGAACTTCAATGTATGCCTTTCCCAGACCCACTTGCACTAGAGGCAGTTCAATTGTACTGCGGGATGGAACACCAAATGGGCACTTCTCCTGTGTAATAAATCTCACATATGTTTCATTTGCTGTTGCAAATTCATTCATATCAGCAATATAAAGATGAATATACAGAACATGTTCCCAACCAAAGCCACATCCGACAAGCTGTGATTCAATTTGCTTCAGACCAATTGTTATATCTTCTCGCAAACCTGCCAAACGACCAAAACTCAGCACAAAGGACACGTTTGAAGGAAGAAAAACATTTGCTAGGAACAACTGTGGTCATCCTTACGATGTTACCTGCAGAAGTTTTCAATGGATCTTGCAACCAACAGCAAATAGAAAATGTATTTTCCTTCTTTGTCTGACATATCTTAATCTTATGATTAGTAACCTTAAGTACATCAGTGACTTCAGCAGCAGACTGGCATGTAGCCACGTGTCTTTCACTATGGTCCCCTTGCACTTCATATACATATCCTGCTTTCTCCCCACAGAAATTCCCAGTTTTTTGATAGCCACTTAATGAAGCAGGTGCTTCCTTTTTTACTAAATGAAATGCCAATGGATGAAGAACCCCAACTGGAGCTATGGGATCTGAGGAGTGGAGTACAACTTGAAATTCATCAAGAACAATTCGGGCATTCTGAAAATTTAAAATTTTCTAATACTATCAGAAAAAGGCCTAATCTCTATAGATGAGATACGGCCTAAAATTTGATAACAGCAGAGTCTTATAAGAGTAGAATAATACACTATCATTGATAACACATATTCTCCATACATTGAGGGATAATAGACTTGACACTAAGTCACTAACAAATGAATGGCAAAATGAATGAAATACTAAAGGAACATCTAGATCCATAATTCCATATCACCTACCATAACATTTTTTTTTTCTTTTGTTTTTACAGGACCTACCATTGCGTTCTATCACAATTCAATCTAACTAATTACTTATCAAAATGATAAATCAATAGAAGGGGATCAAATTCATTAATTAGAAAAGGGAAAATTTGAGAAACTGACAACAAAGAGTGGGCAATCAAGTGTCAACGTTTCATATTCCCCTCCCTCACCACAAACATTTATCCCGTACAACCTGCAGAAGATATGGCAAAATGAGCATAAAAATTTTACAACACATAAAAAAGGAAATAAGAAGGAGAAAAAAGCCTGACATACTCTTTCAATTTATGCAAATAAGACTCCAAGAAAGCAAGTTCTTTACCCAAGTGCTTTCCAGGATCCAACCCCATGGCTGCAACCTGCAACAGGAGATGGCTTGAATACTACGAATTAAAAAATAAATAAATAATCAACCTTTTAAAATTGAAACAAAGACTAGTAATGTGTTTCTAATAGATTTTCCAGCAAATTTGTACCTTAACAGTGATAGCCTTAATGTCATTTGTTATCTGGACAAGAGTTGGAAACAGCCCATTAGAGAAGAAAACCAAATTGCGATTGACTAACATATTCACACTAATTATTTATACTGTACCATCTCTTGAAGGAGCAATGACTGATCTTGTTTCCACAAATATCCCAGTGACACAAGCCCTAACCTTGAACAAACACTTTCCACCCGTAGCCTTTGGTAATCCGAAGCAATAGCACCAGAAGACACTGCCGCGACAGAGGGTATTTGTCTTTTTACTTCATTTAACAAAATAAACATATCTTCGACTTCATCTCCCAGAGTCATTTTATAGCTAAGCTTTTGATGCCTATAAGTACAATAAATGAAAATTGGATAGTGCAAACAATACATGAATCCATTCATCCATTTAGCAAATAGATCAAAACTCCACCTTTGTTCTAAGTATATTCAATTAGATAATCTACTAATAAACAACTTCATCATAAAATTTCTAGACCAAATGGTACAAGATTCCAAAGGACTTCCACCACTTCCAAGTACATTCCCAAAATTGAATCATGAACAACCATACCGTGCTTATGTAGACTACAGGAGTCAACACCTAACATATGCCACATAAACAAGCTGTGAATCCTTCTTTCTCATAACAACATAGTGTAGACCAAGGTGTCATGCAAAAAGATTCCCTTTATCTCAAATTCAGAATACACCAATCCTCAATACAATCAAAGTCCAACCCATTAAGCACCCACATATGATAACAAATCCATGATCCATCCACTCCATTCAACGAGAAAACAGTAACAACTACAACCATCATATAGCAACAAGGCACACAACACTTATAACACAAAATAAGACCAACTGATTTTACCAAAGAATTCCCGCATAAAACGGCTTGCCTTGTGGATCCTTGTATCCGTCTCCGAAACAAAGGCAGCCCCATGCATTCTGCATAGCTCACAATTATCTGGTGCCCAACCTAACAAAACAAGAAACAATAAATTCATTTTTCACCCCCAATCGAAACTTCAATATTTTTTCAACGTGATTAAATCAAGCTAAATTGAATTTTCATTTCATTAGGCCAACAACAGATTTTCATTTTTTTTTTTTTTTATCTAAAAAGTCATAATTGCAGCTAAAATATAAGTAGAAATAAAAATTAAAACAAAAACGGCGTCGGATAGTGGAGTCGATACAGTTTGATACATGTAGCTATCCAACTCGTCAACGGAATCATCGGCCGGCAACAAGTTCGCCAATGCAACAATCTACACATCAACAATCGCTATTCAATGTTTTTCTCTAACAAAACCAATCAAAATCGAGTCTTTGTTAAAAAAAAAAAAAAAATGGAAAAAAAAGAGACCTGGTGGCCGTATTGGATGCATTTCATCATAGCGTAGCAGCTGTCCTTGCCGCCGCTGACTAGCGCCACTACCTTCATCTCCGTCGGTGAATAGTTGTTGTGGACGGTTTTGGTACTTTCACCGGTGGCTCTGACTCTTCTGGTTTGAGTTTAACTTCATAATGTCATTTTTTGTTGTTGGTATTTTAGGGTTGTAGAGCTCTGGTTTAGCTCCCACGTGACTAGCACGTGTATGTTTTGAAATAATTTCCGTTTTGTTTTTTCCCGCAAAGTGATTTTATATGGTGATTAGTTAAACATTAGAGGGAATAAATGTTACTTTTTGAAATATATATATTTCTTTTTGTTTGTTTATAAAGGTTAAATGACATTGACACCCTCACTTATTATGTAAAGACATTGCGATGCTATTAATGCCCTTTTGACACCCTCGGTTCCTGGTCAAACAGAATGAGTCAAAGGATATCCAAATAATTCATAATATCATACATTTGAATAAAAAATATTACTTTACAGTATAAATAAAAAATGTATGATTCTAGAGCCTCTGTCTGTAGAACCCTCAAGAGAGAGCAAGCCTTATAATCATTGTATTCAAGCTTTCTTTCGGTGATTCCGGCCATCTTTCATCCAATTTCCAACCAAACTTTACTCATTTTCTTTTTCTTCTTATTGCCTTCTTTATAACTGGGGTTTTTAAGGGATGGATTCAAAGTTTTTCTATATCTACATTTTGAAAACTTTCATGTTATATGGTTTGGGTCCACTAAAGAGTCTAAAGACTAAAAAGTCTTGATCCTCTCCTCTATTTCTGGTAAAGGTATTTTAGGTTTTGTTTTGTTGGTTAGATGGCCATTGACTCATAGTTTCTGGTATCGATCAACGTTCAACTCACGTTTTCTTATTGATCAGAAGAAGTGGAGTATCTCAAATATCTTCTTGTAATTATGGTGGTGTAACCAACGGTCTTTAAGGATAGTATATTATTATAAGAGTTTTTATTATTAAAGTATGGTTTATTCCGATCTACCGAGGATAAGATCTAAGAGATTGCTGAAGTAGATAACTTCATTTTAGTGCAAAAAGATTGTTATGTATAGTCTATTTCGTGTGTTGTTGCCGATCTTTCTTTGTTTTATGTTTATATTTATCATGTTCAGTTGACCTGTGGATAAACTAGATACATAGATGTCAAGTCTTTTCTTGGTTAGGGAAACGCTTGGCAATCCATCTAGTTATCCTAGTTTCCCTTTTTTTTGTGGAAGGATCTAGTTGTTCCGTGATTCCTCTTATTTGAGGATTAATGTATCTATGTGTGATCTATTCTATTGTCATCTCAAATTTGTATGGATTTCTTAGTGTCTATATCTTTATTCCCAAATTTGGGATAATTAATGAAATTTCCATATTTTCAAAAAAAAAAAAAAAAAAAAAAGAATGGCTTAGTATACATGTATATCCTTCTAACCAAATTTAAGAAAGAGGAAATGTCAGCTGGTGTCCTTTTAGAATATTAAACTAACATTTTTATCACATTTAAATAAAATTAACAATTGTGTCCCAACCCCTTTGTTTTTGGACACAAATACCTTTGTTTTTGGACACAAATACCCTTAATGACATTTTCATTATCTTTCATCTTTCTCTCTATTTTCCCGCCAACAGCCTCTGCTTCTTCTTCATTTTCTCCTTCTCCTTCATTTATTTATTTTACAGATCTACTTTTCTATTCTGTCTCTTTTGGTCTCTCTTCTCATTTTCGTGACACCATCCACCATCCATCTTCATTTGCTTCTACACCAGCCACCATCCATCTTCATTTTCTTCTTCACATCATCCATCTTCATTTTCTTCTTCACATCATCTATCTTCATCTTCTACACTACGGGTAATGTATCTTAACTTTTGAACAATTGTTATTCTGTTGATAGTTATTGTTTTTTCAATTGTTTTTCAGTTTTGATGGAACAAAACCAGAAGGTAAAACACTACTCACACCAGGTGTGACGAGTGTGAATCATACTGGTCACTATTGGTGTGAGTAGTGGTATTATGTCTCGATATGTCGAAACCAGAATGCAAAACACTACTCACACCAGGTGTGACGAGTGTGAATCATACTGATCACCATTGGTGTGAGTAGTGGTGTTATATCTTGATGAAACAAAACCAGAAGGCAAAACACTACTCACACCAGGTGTGACGAGTGTGAATCACACTTGTCACACCTGGTGTGAGTAGTGTTTTGCCTTCTGGTTTTGTTCCTTCAAGACATAACACCACTACTCACACCAATGGTGACCAGTATGATTCACATTCGTCACATTTGGTGTTAGTAGTGTTTTGCATTCTGGTTTCGACGTATCGAGACATAACATCACTACTCACACCAATACTGACTAGTATGATTCATACTCGTCACACTTGGTGTGAGTAGTGTTTTGCATTTTGGTTTCGACGTATCAAGATATAACATCACTACTCACATCAATGGTGATTAGTATGATTCACACTCGTCACACCTGGTGTGAGTAGTGTTTTACATTCTGGTTTTGACGTATCAAGACATAACATCACTACTCACACCAATGGTGACCAGTATGATTCACACTCGTCACACCTGGTGTGAGTACTGTTTTTCTTTCTGATTTCGATGTATCAAGATATAACACCACTACTCACACCAATGGTGACCAGTATGATTCACACTCGTCACACCTGGTGTGAGTAGTGTTTTGCATTCTGGTTTTGACGTATCAAGATATGACACCACTACTCACACCAATGGTGACTAATATGATTCACACCAATGGTGACCGGTATCAAGACCGTAGTGTGAGTAGTAAAGGGTTTGATGTATTTGATGTTTGCAAGTGGAGAGTTTGATGTTTGCAAAATATCTTTTTAACCATTTTTTATGAGAATGATATTTTAGTATTTTCATATGTAATTTGAGACTCAATTATTCAATTTATTGAAAAGTGACTCAAATGTTAACTCAATATTTTATAATGCTATTTTTGTCCTTTTCTCGAAAGAAAAAGCCAACCCTCTTTATGATTAGTGACAAAGCGACACAAGCCTATGCCTTCTGATCACCGAGGAGAGTTGTTTGAGAAGACTTGTGGCTATTAGTGGTGGACATCTCCATTTTTTTAAGAAAATTAAATTATTTACTTCCCAACTTTTAATTTATTTTAGATTTCAACAAACTCTAAACAGGAAAAAAAAACTCTTTTCAGTCTTTCAAACTAAAAAGCAACACCGATCTGCTACCGTAATAAGTGACTTGTGTTATCTTTACTTGCAATAATATAATTCACCTCTGCTCACCGACAATTGGACATAAAATGATAATTTTCTCACGTCTCCCACTTCTTAGAACTCTAGTTCTGAATTATACCTTAGAGATCTTGATTAAAAATACCTGACAAACTACACTATATGTAAGATATTTATCATTAGTGTAATAAATAAAAAAAAAATCTTTCAAGCCAATGAATATATTAATAGATAAAAAACTCATAAGAGTATTTCTTTATTTTTCGTCTTTTCTTATTTGCTTTTGTTCAAGAAACGAAGAAACAAAGCTGGCCCCCAAACACTATCCATTCACACTTCTCTACCATTCCACTTATACAATGTCCTAATTAAAATACCAAATATTCACCTCCTAGTGAACTTGTCACATTCAAATATATAATTTTAATATAAATAATTCATTAAAAAAAATAAAAAATAAAAATATTATTTTACCATACACATCTCCACTTAGCTCAAGTAATAATACAAACATGTTTCTCCACATTGGTAGTGACAAGCAGATAAATTTCTCCCCAAAATTGTAAGAGTAAAAATCCATAACACGCATGCAATACTTAATGTCGACAGTAAAATTAAAAATAATAATAATAAAACATCATTTTAACATATCTCAAAATAATATCTCAAAAAAAAACATCAATTTAACATAAAGACTTCATAAATAGACAATATAAAACATAATTTGACAGCCAAAACTGCTCACTCCAAAACTGTTCCCACAAACAGAATTCGCATTTTCTAGAAACATGTAAAGGTTTCAAATCAAAAGTGACAATTTGGGTTGAATAGAAATCGGAACCTGAGTATCAAAAGAAACCAAGAGACTCATGCAACATCTCCAACATTGATGCCAGAGACATGAACAATGCTTTTGGGTTGGCAGGAGTATCAGGCATCCAGTAATGGGAGATGGAGCTCTGACCCAAGACAGATTATCGCAGTGAGAATTAGGCTCTATAGAAAATGCATTCAAGATTTTCCCATACATTCCTCATAAACCATTGTTTGAGGCAACAGCTCCAATTCTTGGATTTTAAATTTCAACATAACAAACAACACTTTTCTACCATTTGTTCACAAGATATAAAATAAATACACATGAACACCAAGGAAACTAGTAGCTAAAAGAAAAGGACCATGATACAAACTAAAACCGTTAAATAAATGAAAAACTCTCGAATGCCTGCTCAGCAGAAAAGAGTTACAGATGAACGTATTATAAATGAACCAACAACTAAACTGAGAGGCCCAAGAAAATTCACATAAATGACAAATTAAAAGGAAAGAAAAATGTAATACTTGTTCTGAACTAGTTATAGTATGAACTTGATTATCACCTCTCAGCAAAACGCGCGCGTGCAGGAACTCTAGCATGAAGAGGCATGGTGTTCCATTGCAATACGTGTTTATGCACACAAGCCTCAAAAATTCTTCCAGCTGGTATATCAAGATAATTCCACAAGACCAAACTCGAAATTGGCCCTGATCAGGTCAGGGGCATTTGAACAGCCTCATTTAAGGACTGACCCTTCGACTTTGAAGGTTTCTCAGTATGGTGCCCAGTGTAGAAAAAGAATATGGAGCTTTCCGTTGAGCACCTGCAGGAAAAACTATAACAATCAACTATTTGATTTATCTGAGAAAAAGAGAGCAATAGAAGAAGGAAAAAAAATGTGTATGAGGTCACACAACAACCTCCTAAATTTCAGGCACAACACAAATAAAGTAATGACTCCAATGACCAGAAGAAAGAAGGAAAAATAATGGCAAGAAAAAGTGACACTAATGGGAGGAAATGCACCCAACAAGAAGGCACAACTCCAAAAAAGCACATTACTAATATTACTTCCGAATCTGAAGTGATTCAAGTAACAACATTGCTTGATGTATTTCAATTGTCCACTTCATAACATTTGCTCTAACCAACTTGAAAATCCATGTAGGGAAAATCATAGTTCAAATCAGCCCGCCAACTCAGCTTTTTATCATACAGGACTATCGTAGTGAAACCATCACCAGTAGGTCCAAATTCCTACATATTAAGCCCTAATACAGAATACCTACTACATAACCCAATTGCTTAGAAGCTTCTGAGCTAATATCAAATCTGAAGAGACCGTGACATCTCTCTTTTCTTTTATTTCTCTTTTTCTTCTTTTTTATTTTTTAGAAAAAGAAGAGACCATGATGCCTTGGTTATTTGAAAAGGGAGTCAAGATCAACCAATCAAGTTTGGCATTACCAATTGAACGGGTGTATGTAAATTGAAGCTTACCTAATTAACTCAGAAAGGAGCCTCAAGAGACTCATCCCAGACTTCTGCACTTCCGTTGGAGGCATCTTCAACATCTTCTTCCATTGAAAGTCTTATGTATTCTCGATGTGCAAAGCGATCCCATTCTGTCAATGTCGGATTCTCACGCTCCTGTAACATCAAGGATGTTATCAGTGCCATCCATACTGTATACAATTACCACAATTACCTAAAGCCTATTGGTAAATAGCAACCAAAAATCAATGTACCTGACGAATGAGAAAAGGATCACGAGTTTCGAAGGCCATAAATTTATTAAGGTTGAAAAGAATATTGAAAACACTTCCCGAAAGTTTACAACCTTTCAAGTCACGCAGGGTTATGTAGCTCTCATTCTGCAAAGAAAAAAAAAATCCCAATGTTAGACACAACATTAATCTGTATTTCTCTGATTCTTCAGAGTCAAATAAAACTCTTTAACTGATAAGAGTGATAGAGCATAATGGTGATCAAGAATACCTAGCTTCTAATGGCCAACAAATTTGATATACATATCTTCTTTGGAACAAGAATCATTCAATGAACAGTCACTTAACCAATTGACTTTCAAAAAAAGGTATCACATGATATAGGGGAATAATATATATATATATATATATATATATATATTACAGAGGTTACAAGAAATCTGCACTAAAATCCCACAGCAAAAGTTAAGATAGAATTTTTTTTTTTTTTTCAAAAAAAAAAAGCAAATTTAAACTTAGCACTTCTAGAATAATCCACAGCCACTAGAAGTCAATTATCTTCAGCATGCTAGCATACAAAACCTTAATATACAATAACTAAATACATATATTTTCTTTAGAAGGAAAAAACACAAAAAAAGAAGTAATTCAGAATGCAAAAGGAGTAACGGATGAACCTCTGGTCCAATCATGTCAATTATCTGGCATAATATATCCTCAAAGAGCACAGGCTCTTGGGCCATGCATTCCATTCGGTGCAACTGCTCCTCATAAAAGAATTGCATTTCATTTCGTGTGATAATTCCATTTCCATCCAAATCTATACACTTGAACCTAGCAAAGAGATTAAATGTCAAGTTGAACTATTGACAGAAAAATGAACACTTAGTCCAACTTACTAGTAAAATAGATAATTTATTATGAACAAATGTAGTACGAAGTAATATTCATGAGAAGGGAATAACACCACCAAAATTGGAAATAACAGCACTACTGGAGAATAATTTAAGCAAATTCGATACTGGAGAATAATTTAAGCAAATTCAATACATAGAAAATCATATGACTAAACATGAAATCAAAGTTCTAGTTAGTTTCGTTGGTAAAGCCTCTTGTTATTGTACACAAAGTCTTAGGATTGGAGGTTGGTTTATATTTAATTGTTGTACTAAATGAACATATATATATAAACAATTACTATGATAATATCATTACAAGCTCTTGTTGACACCGCGCAATATGTATATAGTTTTAAGATTTATACCAAAACAGTGTCTACATATCTTTCCTTCTTACTTTCTTGGTTTCTGGTAGGAAACTAAGACCCCACTTGTTTATCAGTACAACTAATGCTTCACTTTGTACCTAAGCTCATTATGCTTCCTCACTCATGACAAAACATGTTTACAAGTATAACCACAGTATTTAAGATCTTGCAAACTAATCCGATGTTCACATAAATAGAGGTGAAAATATAGAAAAAATCAAGATACAGATACAAAACTTTATGATCATCAGAGTGACCATGCTGGAAACTGCTGTAATATCCTTGAGCAGTAAATTAACTATAGCATCCTTGAGTCAACAGAGCAAGAGGTGAAATATACCAATATTCAAGACTAGGCTCAGAAGACTTATCCTCCTCTGACAGTATGAAGTAAACGAAATCTTCATAGCCCATTTTCCCTTCAACTTTACTTGTAAACTTTCTTGGAACCTGAGATAACAAACACAAAAACACAAGTGATATCATTCAATCTTCAAAATTTAGTATATAGCTAAGTAATAACTAAATAAAGCTTTTATATCTAAATATAGCAAGAAATTAATTAAAAGAACAAAAGACTAATCTGCCCACAAACCTGAGAAAATATTCGATCAACAATCCTGTAGGTAAGCGCATGGTTGCCATATCTGATAAGGTTCTCTTTGTCAATTAAGAAATCATGATCTGTGTCCAGCTCCCAGAACTTGCAGTATATAACATAGAAGTGTTCATATGAGAAATACCTGCACATATCATCATATTGAGAAAATGTATGCAGGTAAGACATGCAAATCTCTTGCAAAGCATGTGTGATAATGCAATGTACGCATAAGTTCGATAATTTAAAAACAATGTTTAGTGAATTTTCTATTTTACATGACTTCTCAACCATAAGCAAAGTGTGGTCAAGGAAATTGAAGCCATGTCTCAATAGATAAAATCTACCTCAAAACTTTGTTGATGTCCTCTTCCTCATCAACATGTTGCATTGCATCAATTAAGTTTCCACGTTTTAGCTCTTTGAGGGTAAGATGACCATTCCCAGATCTATTTATGTAGTAAAATATTCTGTATATCACAGTTTCAGCTGGTACATCATATAAAATTGAAAATTAGAAAAATGGTGCACATGTTTTTTTTATAGGAAACAGAAACTTCAATCACGTCATATAAGAATAGGAACGAAGAAAACTCCAAACTTAAAAACAATTAAGGCCACACAGGTGTATAATGGTCTCTCATAGCAAATGCTATGCCAAATATCCGATGGCAATAGAAGTCAAAGCCAACCAGTTAAAATATCCGATAATCCATCAAAACAGAACTTTAAGGATAGTTTAACCATCGCAATTTAGTATCCTTACCACAATGTAATCTAAAACAAGCGAAAAGAGAGAACAGTCACATTGAATAAAACGAATACTACCTAATTATAAAGGAGATATTCTATTTAAGTCATGTACAAAATGAATAATAAGGTTGCATAACTTCAGACCAATGTACAAAAAATAACACAGAAATAAATAAAAATTTCAAGTATATATTACAAAAACAGCATCCTAACTAGACATGGCATAATTTGCGTCATTTGAAAAAATCAATGGCATAATTTGCGTCATTTGAAAAAATCATACTTGTCAACAATCACATCAATACCAAGAAAACAATCAACATTGGATTAATATGTTAAGGACAAACCATATCTTTCCTGAAACTCAGGTGTGCTGTGTAAGAACTCCAACCCTGGATGAGTTGCCAAAAGTTCTCTAAGTATGGGTTTAAAATCCTCCTGTCATCAAGTCGGAGAACATTTTAAGAATTGAATTTCATATAAAAACTCAACAAGACCTGTTACAAGCAATTACCAACATATATTCCATAAAATCATATCTTAAAGACATATACTACACAGCAACTCCATCTTAAATTGTAAATTTAAAATAATAAGGAACATTTATAGTAATATAAAACATTTCTTTTTGGAAATAAATAAATAAATTTTAAAGGATCAACAACCTGAGTGAGGTACTTGAGATCTCGCTGCTTCAAAATTGAATATATCTGGGTTGCTATATCCACTGTCAACATGTTTCCGTTGATCCAATAATCAATAAACGCTTCCCTACAAATAAAATAGAAGTAAACTTAACGAAAAACTACAATGCAAAATGTTTTATGAGCAACACCACTCAACAGCAGGAAAGATAAACTAATATCAATCAGCAGCATAATGTCTACGACTCTACTAAAAAACAGCAGTACTCCAACAAGAGCACAGTAAGAAAGTATTAACAGAAAAACAAATGAGTTGTGAACCATAACTAAAGTAGTTTATATTGATAAATGCCAACAAGGTTATGACCATTGTATGCAGGAAAATATCGCTTGTTACAAATATCTAGACCAAACCATCCAGTCGACCATCAAAAACCTAATTCAGAGGTACTCAAGAAAATAGAAAAATTACTTACTTAGTACTTTAAAAAATGTGAAGAAGCAATTAAGCAAACAAAAATTGCAAGAATCCTAAATAACATACTAGTCATTTTTTACTACTTTTTAAGTACCAATTATCAATTAATAAATCCTTGAGAAAAATAAATAAAAATAAGATGCCATTACACCAAAATACATTTTCTCATTCACTTTGATCTAAACCATCATAGCATTTCATACAACCACTACAGCTAAAATACTAAATCAAAAAATCAATCCAAACTCATGAGTTCAGAACTTGATTTTGAGTGGTACAAACAAAGTCAAGAGACGACATTTTAGAACAAATTGTTTCAAACAAAAAGAGCATACTTCTGATTCAAAACGCTGATTCTCAACCAAGTTTGTTTCTTCACATTTCAACCATGTTATTCCTAAGTTAGTATTTGCTGATTCACCAAACTTTAATATTACTCCATTCCTTTAAAAACATGAAATGCACCTAAAAAAAAAAAGGAGAGAGATAAAAAGCCTTTTCCTTTTGAGTAGGGAAGGGTGGGTGGAGAGAGGAGAGAAAATCAATTGGATCTACAAACAGAAACCAAGACCTAAATTCTTCAGACAGAGTAAAACCTTTAGTCATGAAGAATTCTACTATAATAAATGAGAGATGACAGCTTAAAGCATCCACAACATTGTGCCAAAAAATCAAGAAAATTACTGTGATGCATAAGATCAATGATAGTTGATATTAAAGTGTGTCACTCGAATAACACTAATTTGCTCGCCTGTGACAGAAAAAGCATACCTTGTCACAAGACCAGTGCCATTAACATCAATCCTTTTAAAAAGAGAGGTGGAGAAGAAAGATGGTAGCTTGCAGATCTCCTTCGTGACTAATTTGAATTCTAACAAAAGAATGGAAATGTCAGACGTCAGTTCTAATTATATCACTTACAATGATGTTATATACAAATATTACCTTGTATCCGCAGTCCATCCATATGGCCATAAAAAAATTGATTAATCCGAAACAAAAATTGCTCTTTTAGTTCATTTGGAGGCGGACGCCCATTCTGAAAGTAAAACTGCAAGCATTTCAAATATTAAAATTAAAAATCTGAACATACAAAATTTGTAAAACTATAGAAAACAAAGCATGGTTAAAATGCTGGTCCAGGTAAATATATAAGAAAAGCGCAACAAGATCTTTACGTTCCTTTCTAATTTGTGGAAGAAAGCAACCATACTGTTCAACTCAAAAATCCAATAGAGTTGTAGCAAACCTGTGGTATCAACTCTTTTATTGGCTCACTGACAACTTTAAGAGGAGAACCTAAATTTGACGGGCCTGCCCTCTGTTTCGTCACACGAGGGGAATTAGCACTTCTTGGTGAAAGAGGAGGTGCACTGCCAGCAGGAAACATAGATGGTAGTGGATTGCTTGCAGCAGCAGTTGTACTAGATGCATTCCCAACAGCACCCAAGGGACCTGCTTTCGCATCATTAACCAATGATGTGACCTGGGCAAAAATAAAATGAAGAATTAAGAAACAACAATATTGTCAGTAACAATCATAAATTGAGAAGAAAAAAAATATAATAACAGCACCCATTCAATATATCAGCTTGCAGAAAACATTTTAAGCCGAATAGCGAAAAACAAAATTTAATAGTATTTTCTCCTCTTCCAAGAAATTGAATGTGGCCAACTGATCCAACATGACACGACACAACTCACTCTCTCCCATTCCAAACAAAACGATCTATATTATTATAATACTAAAAAGATCCCTTGTAAAATAATCTACTACTATATTAAGTGCAAAGACATAAAAAGTAAACCATACTAGATACAAGACACCCACGTCCACCCCTCTCCAATCTCATTTTATTTGTCTAGAAATCTCTATTCTCCCATCCATTTCTCACTCTCTCTCTCTCCCTCTCTCTCAATTTACACACATACCACTAGTACCAGTTACCACGCACATACTCAACCCACCTTTCACCCATCTTTCATTTCAAGTTCCATAAACTCTCTTAGAAAGAGGTTTTAAGTTCCCATAATAACTTTCTGGGCAATCTTGTATCAATCATGGCCATTGTGGTGTATTTAGTGCTTTTCTTGGCCTTCAATAGCCATTCAAGTTTCATCTTCTACATCATTTTTATTCTTTCACCATATTTTCCTGTCTGATCTCCTGCTTTTTTTCATAAATAAGTTGCTCATACTTGAAATAAAGTTGTTCTTCTTTTTTCTTTCAATAACTTTTATAGTAGGGTAAATTTTAAAACCATAAAAAATGGATTTTTTGGGGCTGCCAGCGTGGACCGCCTCAGGACACTGACAACCCTGAGGCAGTCCCCTCAAGCTCTTGGGGCGGTTGCCACGTTCGCATCGCATGAGGTGTTGCCTCGATTCGAATTTTAAAATACTGCTCTCAATCCCTTATCGATGTCATCATGTAACTAGTCTAGCATTAGAATAACCTCAGTCCATTTTTAACCCATAAGACACATATTGACCTTAACCTACACCATAACCCTAACAACCGCGCCAAGACAAAATCCATTTTAAGCAACCATCTCAATCCACAAAACTTACTAAAAAGCTTACTAAAATTAACAAGTCCCATCTCCTCCCCTCCCTCCCCAACTCCCTACAAACTCTTTCACAATTCATTATCACATCCTTTCCCATATGCAATAGCAATACATTCATATTATTCTCACTAATCCACTCAGTTCATAGCGAATTCACACAACCACCCAACAAACACAAACCATCAAAAATCAACACCATTATTCTTGTTCTCATTCAACATACTATATCACACACAAATCACCTAACCACCAATCCAAACAAATCAATCAATTCAGCAACAAACCCAATTCAACAATCCTCAGATGATGCACTCAAACAAACATGGCTTCTCATCCACTAAATTCTCACAACAAAAAATAAATAAAATCACTACACTTATATCAACAAAAAAGGAGAGTACCAGCTTATTAGCATCAGGAAGCGAAAGCCACTGCTCGAATAGCTTCTGCGCAAAGTCAGGATTCGATTTGATTGCCAACGGAGACATCTCCGGCAATTGCAATAGCTCCGCATCCAAACACGCCATATCTCCAACAACAACACTCTCCATACTCAATCAAAACACACACATGTACATAATTTACACACAATTTTTTAAAAAGATTTAAAAATATTTTAAAAAACCCTAAGTTGTGCAAATCGGAGCTCCGAAATCGACTGGTTCAATGTTACCGATGGATGTTGGTTATATGATATAATGAGATATAAATGCGGAAATGAATGTCAGATTTGGCAGTGTTGCAAGATGAAGACACCTAGATCTTCATCGAAGTGGTTTTTTTTTTTGTTTTTTTGAGGTGGAGATTAGAAGGAGTGTTTGGACAGAAAGAACATGAAGGAAAGTGAGGGAAAATTACAAGCGAGAACGATAAGCGATTCAATAGATGATTTTTTTAACTGAAAAAAAAATGTATGCAGAGACAAATAGATAGATAGAGAGAGATTTTATTTTTATTTTTGTGAAAATGAAAATTAAAAATTAAATGAAATTAGTAGATACTGAAAATAAATTCAACGAGTAGGATGGGACACGTGTCAATTTTTGTGAATATAAAAATTAAAAATTTAAAAATTAAATGAAACAAATAGATACTGAAAATGAATTCATCGAGTAGGACGGGACACGTGTCAATGCGACCGAAAATTACACCGTCTTCGGTCACGTGATAGAAACATGTGGTGTGATGTGCACTCTCTGCTTTTCTCTTTTTTCAAACCTTTTTTTAAGAAAAAGCAAAGTTTTTCTTCGCAAATCAATCAATTGAAATATTATTCAAATATCAAATTAAATTTGAATTCCTGATCTGGATTACCTGTCCATATGAAAGTTATTATATTTTTTTCGGTGCAAACAAAATAATATTATAAATTTAAAATTTAGATAAGAATTTATTGCCAACAAAGTTTAGGTAAATTACAAGAAGCTCCCTAATATTAGTGATAGTTACAAACATATGAAATGTTTGTTCTAAAGTATGCAAATTTCATTTGTCGAAATTGGTCAATCATATCTAGAAGTTATTGGTGGAAAGAGAGAATGGTTCATTTACTATATAAAGTTACCTTGTTGATACATTTCCTTTTCGTTTTTTGACGTAAAGTACCTTGTTGATACTTCTTCTAGTTCTTTTAATTTTTTTCTCATTTATGTTCTTGCTCTCCTTCTCCCCTATGGTTCATGTGTACTTCTAGTTCTTCCTTTCCTTTTTCTTCCATTCTTTTACTGTTGTTCTTTCTATTTTTTCCCCTCCATTTGCTCTTTCCATTTTCACTACAATTTTCCAATAGGTTTCATTAATAGAGAATTATTAGAAAAAATTATGTTTGGTTTCATAACGAGGAGGAGTAATAGATTTATCTAGCAAGTTAACAATCAAATGCCACATGTTTTATGGTTTTTCTAAGAAACCAAACAGGCATGACAGAAAAGTATATAATTTAATTGATTATGATTACATTTGGCATCCAATGCAATCTAAGAAAGCATAAAAATTTCATGCAAGTTTTATGCTTGTGAATTTAAATTTTTTTAGTTTTATATTTGATTTATATTGTCTGTTTTTAGAATACAACTAGCATAATATTTATAAAGATAAATTTCATTTATTCATGCAAATTTTGAGAGTAAAAAACTTTAGTTGACCCTTAAATTAACACGAAAAAGCCATTGACTTACACATATTAACTCTGACTTAAAATGTGTAAGAACTGAGATTTTTTTTTTTTTTAAGCTGGATTCATTTTATCTGTTTTCAGAATGCAACTGAGATTTTATTTATAAAGATAAAGGTCAAATATTCACATAATTTTCGAACGTTAAAAATCTAATTTGATCACTCGATTAACATTAAAAGGTATTAACTTATGCACGTTAGTACCAACAGAAAACGTGTGAGAACTAAAAGTTTTATTGTTTTATATTTTATTCATGTTGTTGTTTTCATAATACAATTAAGATCCTATTAGTTTTAGATTATTTGTTTTGAATATTAAAAACTTAATTTGATCACTTAATTAAAGCTAAAACCATATTAACTTACACATACAAAGGTTCTATAATCTTCTTTAAGTCGATTTGGGTTCAAATCTACGTGGTTGACAACCTGGGTTGAACCCATAATGACTTTGACAATCAACCCAGATTATCACTCATCTGGGTTCCCAAATCAACGAATCACGATCCAATCGCAGACTATGAAAATATATTATTTTTATAATTTTTCTTAAAAATATTTTGCACCATTGATGAAAATCCATCAACAATGCAAATTTAGTAAATTTATTTTGTCGATTGTAAGATCTTTCTTTTTTAAAAAAAAATTAATTATTTTGTATTAAACTATTGATGGATCTCCAACAACGGTGGAGATCAACCAAAACTTTTTTCTTATTTTTTATTTTGAAATAAACATAATTTTTTAGTGTAAATAAATAAAAAATGAGAGGGGCAAATGATACTTTTAGCTTGTTTATAAATTGTTAAGGGTAAAAAAGTCATTTCGTTATTTCCATCACACTCAAACGTTAAAAATCAAACTGAGAAATTTTAGGGACCATGGAAGCTATTAATACAAACAAGCTTTAAAAGCTGATACTTTGTAAAAATATAGGGACTAAGTGAGGTTTCCTCTAGTCTGAAATTTATTTCTTTCAAACCGACAAGTCATTTGCCGTTTTAAGTTTACAATTCTCGACTCCATTGTTCACTCATGTCTCGCATGGTGGCCTCTGTTTCTTTTGCTTCAAACGCATCTGCTTCCGCGTCTCTGCAGAGAAGGAGCTCGACGTGAATACTTGTTCACCTTCTTCTAGGGCATCACCTCTACTCAAGAATTCACCAGTCTAGAAAAAGTGAACAAAAGGAACCCATCAAACCCCAGTCAAGCATTTATACAAACCACTTGGTTGACATTCTTTTACCAGGTTTGGATGCAATATCCACCTCATTTTTGAAGTTTTATAACATGGGTTTGATTCAGATTTGCCAAAATGTTGTTCTGTTTGGTGGGTTCTGCTTGATGCCTATATATATGTAATTTGTACTGTTTTTTGTTATGTTAATATATGTGTTTTTTCTTGGTTTCGAAATTTATGGTGCATGATAAGTGTTTGATTGAATGCCTCAGCGAAATTGTTGTTTTCTAATGATTTTTGTATTTTGTATGTTTTGATTGATAATGGGTGTTGTTGTGAACTGGTAGTAAACATGTTTATGGCGTGATTCTCGTTGTTGAGGAATTGAAGAGTGAGTAGGAGGATATGTGAAATCTGTTAGCGTGAGAGAAGATGAGTGAAAACGCAAAAGCTTTGGATCTTTTAAACCAACTGGAGCATATTTTGGACTCTGATCCCCTCATGTAAGCACCATTCTTTCCTCTATATCATCTCTATTTCTGTTTGCTTACCCAGAGAATCGAATACAACTCTATTTTTTCCTCCTTTTTTTTTTTAATCTTTAAAATCTATTTATGTTATTTTTCACTTGATAAGTTGTTCGATTTTGAACTCAATTCTATAGTGCTCGATTTGATTTTAGTTGTTTGTATGTCTATATGCATTAAAGTCACACTAATTGTATCTACAAGTTGCTCAAAATAATATTCAATTGTGTTTGGTTGCCGGGAAAATGGAATGGAATTTGATTTTTTTTTTTTTTTTCATTTTTTCAGTATATTTATGTTATTTTTTCAGTTGATACACATTTAATTTTGAATTTTATTCTATGCTGCTTGTTTAATTGTAGCTCATTTGTTAGTCTACATGCATTATCAAGATAGTTAAGGTTTTAATATCAGAAAACTTAATTTTAAGTAAAATCACATAAATTGTATCTACAAACCACACAAAATTATGTTCAATTGTGTTTGGTTGCTGTGAAAATGCAACGGAATTGGATTTTTTTTTTTTTTTGGTTTTTTGTTTTTGATGTCTTTTTGTTATTATTATTATTATTTTTTTTTTTGATAGGAAACAAAAAATTTATTAATTAAAGGAAATAAAATACATCTGTGAACCAGAAGTCCACCAAAAACAAACAACCGAAATGACAACCTAAAGGCAAAAAGGAAGAAACAATCAACAAACAGCAGCCTTCCAATCTAATAAGATAAGAGATAAAGATAACTGTTTAAATTCTTCACTAGCAGACGCCCAGAGAGAAGCTAAATAGTACACTTTGTCCCTTAAGAAGTTGATCTCCTCCTCGATCTCTTCAAATATTCTTCTATTTCTTTCCTCCCAAATAATCCATAGGATAGCGAAAACTCCACAGTTCCAAAGAATCCTAGCCTTTTTACCTCCTCCTAAGGCTCCAAAATCTTCCAATAAAAAGGCAAGTAAACACTTCGGGGGTGCCCACCTCAAGCCAGCTATAGAAAACAGCCTATTCCACAACAAACCAACCACCGGACAATGAAGAAAAAGGTGATCCAAATTTTCTCCCCCACTTTTGCACATGACACACCGAAAGGGCGAAAGGCAAAGACTAGGATATCTCTTTTGAATGATGTCACAAGTGTTTAATTTCCCATGAACTAGAAGCCACACTAAAAACTTGATCTTTTTCGGAACTTTTGACTTCCAAATCAATTTATCGTACTCAAACCTATTAATCGAATCATCTTGGACTAACTTTTCAAAGAAGGATTTACACGAGAAGATGCCATTGGAACTTAACCTCCACACTCTATAATCCTCCAAACCAGAATTAAGAGAAACACCCTCAAGAATAGAAATAAAAGAAAAAAATTCTTCAATCTCCCTATCATTCAGGTTTCTCCTAAAATCAAAGAGCCATCCTTTATGAGAAGAAGAATAATCCACTCTACTTAAGACAGAGACATTTTGAGAAGAAGTTAGCTTGTACAATCTTGGAAACTTTAGGCAAAAAGGTTGATGACCCAGCCAACAATCCTCCCAAAATCGAATTCGAGCACCATTTCCAACCACGACCCTTAAATTACTCAAGAAAGCATTGAAACCTTGCATAATGGATTTCCATGGACATCTATTACTTCCTTGAAAAACCGCATTAGAATCCCACCCGTTTCTTTGGACTCCATACTTACTTTTAATCACTTTATACCACAGAGAATTAGATTCCAAAGGAAACCTCCATAACCACTTACCAAGCAAAGCCAAATTCTTCATCCCTATATTCCCAATTCCTAATCCACCTTTATACTGAGGGCGAGACACAACATTCCATCTTACTAAATGAGCCTTCCTACCTTCGCCGATACCTTCCCACAAAAAATTTCTCATAATCTTCTCAACCCTTTTAGCCACCTCAATAGGAATTCTGAACAATGATAAATAATAAGTGGGAATGCTATGCAATACAGCTTGAATTAGGACCAATCTTCCACCCCTAAAAAGGAACGCATTTTTCCAGCTCTCTAATCTCTTTTCAACTTTTTCCACCACTGGAGCCCAAAACTCAAAAGATCTCGGATTTCCTCCCAACGGCAATCCTAAATATTTCAGCGGCCATCTCCCTATCTCACACCCAAAATCTTCGGCCAAATCCTCTAACAGCTTATTATCGCAATTAATGCCCGCCACTACACTCTTAGCCAAATTTACCTTCAGCCCAGACACCAGACAAAATAAACGGAGTACCGCAACCAAAGAAGCAAAATTCTCTTCATCCCCGGAAGAGAAAAAAACAGTATCATCAGCAAATTGCAAGTGAGAGATAGTAACATTCTCTCTACCAACACAAAATCCTTTCACCAAATGGCAATCCTTAGCTCTATCAACCAACCTTCCCAAGCAATCCACCACAAGAATAAACAGAAAAGGGGATAGAGGATCACCTTGTCTAAGCCCTCTAGAAGCAGAGAATTTACCCCTGGGTCTCCCATTTATCATAATCGAGAAATTTGCCGACTTTAAGCAGCCCATTATCCAACTCCTCCACTTTAACCCAAAGCCTTTTGCTTCCAAGACAAAGTCCAAAAAATCCCAATCGACATGATCATAAGCTTTTTCAAAATCAATCTTGAAAACAACACCTTCTCTCTTCTTCGATCTAAACTCTTCTACCACTTCATTAGCCACCAAAACAGCGTCCAAAATTTGTCTACCTTTAACAAAAGCAGACTGACAGCTAGAAATAGTGCTATCCAACACATCTTTTAGTCTTAGGGAAAGAACTTTTGCAATAATTTTGTACAAGCTAGAGTTATTATTATTATTATTTTTTAACATGATAAGTCGTGTTATTTTGAACTTAATTGTATAGTGCTTGATTCGATTTTGCTCATTTGTATGTCTTTATGAATTTTTAGAAAACTTAATTTCAAGTAAAATCACAAAAATTTTAAGTAATATTCACAGAAATTGTATCCGCAAGTTGCTCAAAATTATGTTCAATTGTGTTTGGTTACTGAGAAAAATGGAACACAATTGGATTTGTTTGATTTTCTTTTTTCCAATATACTTATTTTTTTACTTGATAAGTTGTTTATTTTAAACTCAGTTCTATAATGCCCGATTCGGTTTTGCTTTTTTTAATGTCTATATGCATTATTAAGATATTTAAGGTTTTAGTTTCAGCAAACTTATTTCCAGTAAAATCACACAAATTTTAAGTAATAGTGCAAATTGTATATGCAAGTTGCTTAAAATTATGTTTAATTGTGTTTGATTGCTGAGAAAATGAAATGGAATTGGATTTGTTTCATTTTTTCAATATATTTATGTAATTTATTCACTTGATAAGTTGTTTAATTTTTCGAACTCAATTTTATAGTGCTTGGTTCGATTTTACTCATTTGTGTGTCTATATGGATTGTAGTTAGCATGTATCAAGATATTTAAGGTCTTAGTTTCATTGCTATTTCAATTATCAGTTTATATGATGGTGAGTAGGGAATAACTGAATAAGAAAATTTTAATTAAAATTGAATGTTTATGGCTCTTTGGAGCAACCACTGTGTACATGTGCTTGTTTGTGTATATTGCAATTTAGGAATCTGCTTGTATCTTTAGGTGTGTTAATTATGAATGTAATTTGTTCTTTTGTGTGTCTTACTTTTGCATTGAGAAAATTTTGTTTGTAATATACTAATTGTGCATTTTTCAAATAATGAGTGACCCCATTTGTATGACAATTGTGATTCACATAAATCATGCCTGCTTGAGTTCTTGTGTGTTATATGGTTTGTAGTATGTATGATTATTTTGTTTTTAATTGAAAATTTTATGTTTGCAATTCTGGCTAATTTGTCATGTCACTATCTTAATTTAGTCTTGTTGGCTGCTTGTGGAATTCAGTGATGAAGTTGGGTTTGTTCACCCATCTCAATTTGCCACTTTGAAAGAAGCAGCAGGTAGTTCCGTCAGCTCACAAGATGCTCTGGATAATGAAAATACTAACTTTTGTAATAGAGATCATAAGTTGGGGATTTCGACGCAAGTTCTTATTCCATTATGCAAAGTAGCAAAACATGTGTTTATGGCTGCCCTTACAGAGTACAAGACATTGGGCAACTTACCTGGAAACTCCGGGGATGCTGCTCTTGAAAATGAAGTTATGACTCATAGCAAGGCCCTTTTGATGCTAAGCTGTGATTTTGGCACTGCTTGGAATTCCAGGTCTTCCAATTGCTATATTTTACTAGAGAGACTGTCTTATGGCATGCATTGTAAATTGTATGTTCAATTTGATGCTGGTTTGGATCTTGACATCTAATGGTATGTTGTGTCATGCAGGAAGCTAATTGTGTCAAAAAAACAGCTCCTACCAATATTTATGGATGAACTTCTCGTCTCAGCTCTTGTTCTATCATATGCACCTAAAAGTGAACGGGCTTGGAGCCATAGGTAACTTATGTGAAATTGGTTTTGTTTTATTTTTATCTTCTTTCCTTTAACATTTTTTTTTTCATGTGAATATCATAAAATGGTGACTTGCTAGGTATATATAAGCCATAAGGTCAATTGTTCTTGTTCTGTGTTAGCTGCTGCCCCTTTTATTTTGTCGTGTTTTTTTTTCCCCTCTCTTTTAATGCTTATATTGTCCACTAAAGCGTAGTTCAAATTATATGAAATATTCGTATCTTAATTGTATCATGTGGACTGAAGTCTAATATTCAATTCTTACTCACTGTTAACTATTTACAGGCGATGGGTGATCAATATGATATCTAGAAAATGTTCAGTTCTGCGACAGATTATAGACAGAGAATCTGAGCTTGTGGAAAATATTGCTGAGGTTTAAATTCAATTTGGGAACTGAATACTATTATGTTATGAAGGTTTATTAACTTTTCAAAATGAAAGTATTCCATAATTGCATTTGTTGCATTTTAATTAGTTTTAATCTTCTTTCCAGAAAAGGAAAAAGAAAATATAGAAAAGAATGAAAGAAAACAATAGTAAAGTAAGTTTGTTGTTGCTCCTGAGTGTTGTTCTAGGGAGATGAGATGGTAAGTTTTAATATCATAACTTTGCAGTTGTCTTGCTACATCTTTCTCCTAGTATTGAGCCATATTAAATAGAATTAGTTGTTAGTTACCATTTCCTGTCCAATTCTGTTGAGGATTACAGAAGTAATTTACCCAAATATTTTTGAGATCTATTGAATTATGAGGGATAATAACCAGGAAGAAAATTGGTGTTAACTTTTATTTTTTTTTGTTTCCCTTTCTTGCAGAGGTCAAAAATGAACTATCATGCATGGAATCATCGTTGTTGGTTAGTTTCCTACATGACAAGAGAGCAGGTTAAACTCTAATATTGTTGTACAAGTTCCACAAGAATGTTGTGATAATGTTTCTTGCACTGCTTCAAATATGTTTGTGAGGTCGCATAACAGTGTTGTATGTCAGCCATTGTGTTCTCATAATATCACTTTTCTTTTTTAACTTTTAAATCTGTGTTACAATTATTGTCTGGTTTACCTAATTGCTTCTGCTTTTAGGTACTACATCAGTTGGAGAAGTCCAGAAGCGGGGCTAGTTTGCATGTGGCTGATAGTTCTAGCTTTCATTACCGCAGAGTGAGTTTTTGTTGTATCTATGTGACTTTGATGATTAAATTTGATTCCTTTTCCGAAGAATACAAGTTTAGCAACAAATATTTCTGGAAATAGAGAACTATGTAAACTTTTATTTGCAAAATAGGTCTTTAGTTTTTTTTATCAGTTTATTTCTTAATAATTATAGCTTTTTATAAGGTCATTGGTTGGGCACTAAGAATTAACGTTCTTATAGGGGTGGCAATGAAATTTTGAATTGTGGTTATTTTGGATTAAAATGTTTTTCTTTAAAAATGTTTCAGTTCCTTGATAAATGCCATCTGTGCTGTACCTACAAATTACTATGTTATTCTGTGAAATTTTAGTATGAAATTTTTATTTCAGAGGAATATGGATTATATAGTGTTTGTTGCACTGTTCACATCATTTGTCAGATTAAGTACCTAACTTTATTTTTGCCCATAAGAAGATGAAGTTGCTTAAATTTAAGATATTTATGAATTATAATAGGCTACATAAACTGTGGCCCAAGCAAATAAAGAATTTTTCTGGCATGAAGCGCATCATACAAATTTTCATGCCCCTCACTACTGAGTTTCGTGGATTTGCAGCGGTTAATGCTTGGGATTTCAGAGGACTTATGTCATACTCAAGCTGATCATCCTTCTGGCTACAATTTTAAAATTTATGATATCTGGAAGGTATACTATGCACATTCTTGCTATAAGCTTTACTTATCTGTTGTCTATTCTGAAAGTCTGCTCTGTAGGTTCATTTGTCTAGCTGGGCTTCACGTGGATGCTTGTGGTTTGGGTTTGTCTCTGTTGTTTTAAGTTGATGCCTTTTCAAGCTAGAGTTTGTCTTGAAATATTAATTATTTTAATTGATATCTGGTAGTCTCACTTAAGCCTTGACCTAATCAGTTTCTCGGATGATTTGGCATTGTACATTTAATTTCATTTTTGCTTAAACCTATCTAATTGTCTATAATTAGTGTAAGCCCTAAATAGTCAAATGTCTAGAAACTGCAAAACTATCCTAATTACGGCACGATTTCCCTCTTGTTCTTGCGATTCTCATGTAAACTTCTGAGTTTAATACAACGTTTTTGGCAAAATGAATGGTAGTTAAAAAAATTGCAAGTGCATCCATGTAATTCTAATGTCCCTTATAGGCAACCATGAGACAGGCTTATTGCCTTGTATAGGAAACAAGATTGCGTTTTCAAACACCCAGTAATGTTCTAAAGCAAATTAACTTCTATAGAAGTCCTGTTGTACCCAAAGAAGCGTTCCCTGTGTTAGTCAGGCGACTGCTTTGATAGGAGCTCTTAGGACTAATTACCAATTTCTTTCCTGGATATAATTTATGTTACTTCATCTTGATGCTGAGTAAGTGCTTCATTTATCTAACCTTTTGATTATGTGGGTTTGACAGGAAGAACTTGATTGGAATGAAGGTCTGATAAGACGCTATATAGGGAGAGAGGTATATAGCAATGTTTTCTTATCCTGTTTGTCTTCCTCTTTTGATTAACAGAAAGGGGGTGAGGGTATGGTTGGGGGAAACAGGTTTTGACTGTAGGTTTTATAACTCATAACTAATAAAAGGATTTCATATATATGATACAATCCTATTATCAGTTTGAATATCATTGTTTTGGTTTCCAGTATTGGAATATGACCTCCAACTAAAACACGGTACTGTCTATCTGCAGCTTGTGGCTTATAGCGGTGATATGATGTAAATATGTGTTTAAATTAAAGATTGGTTCCCTTTATTATCATTGTAACAATTTGCTGGATGCCGAAGTTTTTGATAAATAATTAGCTTATAAAAGCTGTGAGCTTTAAAAATTATGGTAATTGGCCTATTCTTACTTAAGTAGATTATTGATGTAGTGTTTTAATATTGTTGTTCCTTTACTGGATCATGTAAAGCCTATTTCTGGGTAGAAGACAGTGTTGCAGTTTCACAAATCTCAGTTGTAGGCTTCTCGTATTTGATCATTCCTCTTGTTGCCTAAAATCTTCATTTCAAAGTACTTAGTTTTTCACAGGCACTGTGGCTTCATCGTCGATTTCTATCCTCATATTGGATAACACGTATTGCAGCTGAGCTCCATGGTGTTTCCTGCCAATCCGAGCAAGAATCCAGTGCAGACAGTGACATTGACAGCTTTATCGACCATGAGTTATGTCTCGTAGACTCCTGTTCTACCATTCTGGATTCTGAGTTTGAGGACTTCCAAGCACAAGCAACACATTCTGCTACTTACATCCTATGGTTAACAAAGGTAAATTAATAACAGTGTTTGATGTTTCAGAATTTACTGTTTTAGTGATTGTTTGAACAGATTCTTTCCCCATCTCATATTATTGCTCGGCTGCTTACACAATTTTTACGTGCATCAGCAAACCCCTAAGTCTCTTGGAACCAATGTTGAAGAGAAAATAAGAGCAAGAAACCTTAATAGATTGCTGAACACGGCATGTCCAGAAAGGTCATCGTTTTGGAATTGTTTGGTTGACGCTGAGCCATTCAACGGTTGAGTTAGTGAGAATTAAACATTAGCTTTGATTAATATTATCTTCATTCTTTTTAAAATTTTTTTCTATATAAAAAATTTGTGAATTTTTTTTGTTGTCGAATTATGATTTGTATGATAGCTAAAGCTATATGTAATATAAGGACAATGCTACCAGCATAAACACGTTGATGTTATTTAATTTCTTAACAATGCTACTGGCAATGGGTGAAGAAGGCTTCTTATCAAAAGAAGTGCGTTGTTGTTTTGATGGCAGCTCATTTGGATATTGTGCCAAAGCTCACAACGCTGCTACTGCTAAGATGGATGAAACAGTGATACACCAAAGAGCGGTATCTCACTATTTCTTTATTAGTTAGAATTAGCTTTGTATTACTGTCTGGGACACAAATTGCTTTATCTATATAAGCTTTGCATTTACTTTGTTTTCATGTATGTTCTATCCTTGTCAGGTAAAGGTGAGTAATTTTCTTGTTATGTTCACTCTATCTGACCGTTTGTATTTTAGTTTCACTGTTGTATCTAGGCCAAACAACTGGCTGCTGCTCCATTACTTTAGTGATGTTGCAACAATTTGAAAATACTATTACATTTTCTTGTTAAGTAGAATTGTTTAGGAAATTGAAAGGAATTATCCCTATGTCAATTTTGCATTGCTAACTCTAAAAACCATTGGAACCTGCCTTGCTGAAAAATGAGCATAATAGGAATATTTGTCGCAGGACAAAGTTAGTTGGCAAACATGAGAAAGCATCAACAAAGCTTAAAGTGGACAACAATATAACCATCCCATGTGCAATCGTATATGAAAGAGTAAAACGTGTTGCGACAGAAGAGATTGTTTTATTTTACAAGGCAATTCAATTTATGATTTGTGCTACGATTCAGTTTCAATACAAGACCAATATCCCATCAAGACACCTACAACAGTAGATAGAGTTGATCTCCTCATCAACTCACTCAAGTTCAAAGAATGAAAATGGCTATAATGATGAATCTCCATTGATTTCAGCTTACCAATGTCTTCATTCATTTTCTAGTGATGATGAACTTACGTAAATCCATAAAGAATTTTATTTTCAGAATTATTGATTTAGAACAGTGTAGTGAACTCCTCAATGTACATGCTATAACATGTTTGAAATTTATATGATAATCACTTCTAAACTTAACTCATCAAAAACATAATAAATTAAAATTATAACAATCCTAAAGTCACTCTAGCTAAAAGAACATACTCCGTCTATAAGAATAAAAAATTATACGAAAATATGATTACACAGCTTCTTTACAAGCAAAACAATTACAACTCATTTTATTACGGAAGTAGATGAAAATTCAAGAAACCAAGCAAAAAAAAAAAATCAACATTTGTTTCTGATATCACATACTGAATGCAAATAGACAAGTGACTAAGAAGGAATTCTTACATATATAATTAAGTAAAATTATTTACTCTTTCTAGAGTAATTCATAGAATCCTAATTTAATCTCGTTGTGAGAACTTTAATAATACTTGATCAACTTTTTTTCTGAGATCCTCAAGTTGGAAAACTAATCCCACCATGTCTGCCTTAACATTTTCTATCCTTTTGTCTGAAGTAGCAACTGCCTCAAGTTGTAAAGCTAACTCCTCAATTTTTGTCTTGATATTTACAAAACTATCATCCACAATTGATTTGTCATACTGTTGGCCATCAGAAGAATGCTCACTGTTACTACTACTACTACTACACGACCATGCGTCCCCGTCATCCTGATAAATTAAACAATTATCAGGATTAGAGATAGCTACCTGTTTACAAAGGTTTGTTAATATCAGAGTGCAGGGGAGGAGCAAACAAGTACCTGGGAATCATGTACTTCATCTTTAGTCTTTTTTTCTGCATCATCATTCTCTTCGTCGGCATCATCTGTCTCTACCTCTGCATCTTTAGTCTCTGCAGTGTCATCCTGATGGAGGAATCATGTATTGGCTAATTAGTGAATGCTTTGAGTTCTAAATTATATGACTAATGAATCTTTCTATAACCATTAATGGCTAAAAATATTTTAATTACTACCTAAGATAAGGAATTAAACAATTTATTAGATAAGTCTTGAGTGAAACTTTAATGTCTTGATAGGATCTTAATTATGACTTGTAAATTTAAATCAAGATCTTATCAAGACTTTTCATATAAAATCTATATTAATATATTTGATAATATGCGTAGCTAGAAATAGATAAATAAATACAGGTCATGAATTGCAGTCATACTTTCACATAATACAATAATTATAAATTTACCTCATGCTTAGGAAGCACACAATCGATATGAGCAATAAAATTGCATTCATTGCAGTAATAAGAATGATGCTTGATATTTCCTTCCCCCTCACAAATATCACAACGGTATTCATCATCATCTCTATGTGTTACAACTGAATCGGTGAGCTTAAGGGGATGATATTCATGAGATTCATGTTCCACGATCTCAGGTAGAGGAATGCATTCTAAATGCACATTTTCATCACACTTTACACATCTGTAGTAAGCACCCTCGGACTTGGCTTTGCAGATAAGGCAACTTTGCGGAAGTGGAGATCTTAAGAACACGTAATACATATCGTGCAGGTGAAGATTAAGTCTTAGGCCTCGTGCTGTGCGGCTACCGCATGAAACGTGAAACTTTGTATTACACTCGTCACAAGCCAATGCAATTCCCGTGATCGAATCGTCACACAGTTCACAAAAAGTTTCACCATGAACACGTTGAATGAAGAGAGGGTGTTCCGGGTGTAACGGGCTTTGGACTTGTCGGGGAACTCTATCTAAACAGGATTTGTGAATCAAGAGTGGTTTTTTAGATTCAAAACAAACATTACAAGCATATGTTGGATTTCCTCCATTTAGGCAGCTCTTTAGGCAGCAACAACAATCGAATAATTTGGAGTGTTCATCATCAAAATAAGTTGGTATCGACGAATAAAAATAGACAAGTTGAAGTTTATGTGGATGGTAAATGGTGTCCTTTTCTACAATCTCTTTCAATGCCTCATGACCTTCATTTTTAGAAACACACTGCAAATCAAGATTAAATTTACACTCTTTGCAACGATATTTGAAGGCGAAAGAGACATGTTTGCATCCATCGCATATGAAAAAACCATGAGAACGGACTGTTAAAGGATGCTGGGGATGAAGACGGTGTTGGATCTTACCAGGTAATTCAGCACATGATTTGTGCGCATAGTGTCTGTCACTGTGATCGTCGTCTGTTTCAAGAATATAAGTGGGGCAACCGATCACTAAATCCGAGCAGAATATGCAGAAGCGTTCATCATTATGGTCTTCGTCACAAGTCTCGTGCAAGGTAGCGGTACAGTCTTCTTCGCGGCATAATTTGCTGAGAAGACTTGCCATTTTAGGTAGCAGAAGCCGAGAACAAATGGATGAGTTTACTTCGTTGTCTCTGCAAAATAAATATAAATTGACGTCTTGCCCCCTCCACTTTGTTGACTGGGATGTGAAAATAATTAATAAATGTCATTTGAAATTAAGTGCCAAGTGATGTGAGAGGTGCTTTTTGCTTACATGCTATCATCATTTAATTTGCTGAAATGCACTGTTATGATGGGATTTTTTATTTTTTTTTCAGACACATGTTATGATGGGATTTGATTAATCCAATATTGTTAAAAAAAATAAATAATCAATTTCATTTTCTTTATAAAAGAATAACTTTTCTTGATTTGTGTGTGTTTGGTAAATTAATGTGAACATGGAAAACAGAATTAGTTGCTTCTGTGCAATTTTGAAACTATATTTTGTACAACTGATGGCATGATTAATTCCCCTTTTTTCTTTCACAGATTCAAGTGTCACCTGCCTTTCAATTCATTGCAACATTCAGCCAATTCCTCTACTTGTTTCTTCTTCCCCATTAGGTCTTTGTTCGATATTGGAAAATGGTAACAATAATTGTTTTTTTGTTGTTTATTTCATGTTTTTGTTAAGCTTCAACTTACCTATATGGCTTGTTGATATTTGATAAAATAATTAATGAAATATGTTGCCACAGAATTTTAAGGATTCTGCAAAGAAATCAATATCAGTTGGACCATAGGGAGGTCAGGGCGGTTCTCGTTCGGACGATGGAGTTTACTCAACAGTGAGGAAGGTGATTATAGCTCATGGGTCTGGCATTGACTCCATCGAGATAGAAATTCGATATTATTTATTTATTTATTAGTATTTTTGTAGTTGTTATTTTTGTTATTATTGGTATGTTCTAGGAAGAAGTTTATGGTAATTTATCATCTACAAGTTGAAGATGATCAAATGCCTATAAAATGATGAAGTTTGTCATGATTTGATCACAAATTCATTTCATTACTGAAGAGTTGCCACCAAATACAATTAAATTCAAATCATATGCAGGTTGCGCTTGATTACCCAAATAAGTTCCTAACTTCGATCCACGGACACTGTGGTACAATAAGTGGATGGGTAGAACCAATTGTTAGATCACTCACTTTTGTAAGCAACATGAAAACATATGGGCCATATGGTGTTGAGCATTTTTCCTTTCCGGTGACTGGAGGCAAGATTGTTGGGTTTCATGGCAGGTGCGGTTGGTATTTGGATGCGATTGGAATTCAATTAAAATGTGGAAAATGGGTTAAATTAAAATGTGGTATTTGGTATGTCAATGTGAACATGGGTTGTATGATAACTTTTCTTGATTTGTGTGCATAATTAATCTTAAATTACACTTATGCTTGCATTTTGGCTGGTCAATGTGAACATGGATTACATACTTTCCAGTGGTCGTCATATTAATGTGAACATGGGGTTAAATATTTTCTAGTAAGTCAATGTGAAAAATGGGTTTATACTTTCTAATATTTTTATAAATAAAAAAGTTAAATGTAATCTATCAAAATCGTATTCAATTCAATCTTAAGATATATATATATAACATGTGTTAATTATATTGGTTACTTTGTTAGATGATTAATATGATTTTAATAAATTTATATTACTGTTTTATAATTTAATATTTATTTATTTAAATTTATTTCAAGTTATTATTTTTAATATAATTTATTGTAAATACTATAAAATTAAATTACTATAATGTATTTAAGTAATTGAGATTAAAACATATCACAAAATAATTGTATTTGTTTTTACACCTATGATCTGTTAAATATTAATATTTCATTTAAGTCCTTTTGAATTTATATTTTTGATTCAACCCTCCTGAGATAAAAATCCTAACTCCGTCCCAGGTTATATCTCCCCATCCATCATCCATCTTACTGATGGAGTGATCAAGTCCCACTAATAGTGTAGTTAATAAATTTTGTGTGAATACATATATATATATTTTTTATTGTGAAAATAGATACTCAAATTAAATAAATAATAATTGATTTCGAAAAATCTTAATAACCTTTTAGCCCATCGTTTTTTTTTTCTAAAAACAAAAAGTTGGGCAACACATTTGATCCATTTAATTTAGAATATAAGCATTATCATATTTTGTCTTAATATATATTTTTCATCTATTTAATTGGTAGTCTCGACCATTTGAATCGTCTCTTAACTAATTTTATTTATCCTTGTTTGGATGTGTTTTTTTTTTTTTTTGGAGTTTTTTTTTTAAATAAGATAATGGATGCAAGACTTCCCACCTTCGTTATGCATTTTAGACAGTTTTTTTTTGCTATTGTTAGTTCTCTCTGTAATTGATGAGTTTCACTGTTTCACGTTATATTAATTTAAAATTTTAATTTTAATAATTTCTGAAAGTGATGTTAATAACTTCTTTTTAAATACCACCAAGCATTCATTGGAGTGAGAGTTGGAATAAATTTTATTAAGCTTTCAAAATAAAAAATATGGAGAATTAATTTTGAGTTTGTACGCGCCATCTATTAGTGCAGTTAATTGATTACCGTCCCTCCTCATATGAAGTTGAAAGTTTAATCTCTTATAGTGAATATTAATACTAGTGTGGATATAAAATAATATTTTTAAAATAATAATAATAATAATTTTGAGATTATTGGTAGCATTTATAATACCTACATTTATTTGATTTATTTATACATGTTCACTTTAACCCTATGATCCCCCTTCAACAAATCAAATTAAAAATTTACATGAACTACTAGAAAACTCCATAAAAAACAAATAACTTCTTCCAATTGCTCATCTCGATAAGTGTCGATAATTTTTTAATTCATAAATATATTTTATAAAAAATTAATTTTAAGTTTGTTGATAACTTTAATAGTACCTACGATTTATTCAATTTATTTATTCACATTCACTTAATCATACTATCCCTTCAACAAATCAATCGTTGAAATCGAAAAATCGCGGCAGCTACAAGGAAACTCCAAAAAGAAAATTGGCAACTTTGCCAAACTACTGAACTACCCCCATGTGGATAGACATTCATTTGGTTCATATTAATGCTGTAACCTGAAAAAAGCTGTAAGTCTTATTAAATAAAAAAGTAATAATAATAAAAAAGCGAAAGAGATTGAGTCAACTTTTTTAATTAAAGAACAAGTGACAGGACATGTATTTGAAGATTGGGTCGACTTTACAGGTATCATATGTGTAGAGCATAGTTATGACGGAATCTGCTAGATTGCTTTCATTTTTTTATATTCTATAAGCACACGAATGTATTGCTAATTATATCTAATCATTTTTTTAAAAAAATATTATAGATATATAATTATAAATATAAATTAATTAATTAAATTAAAACATTAAAATAAGTCAAACTTTTCTTTTGAAGCATATCTTGGTGTTCCGTTTTACGTTTAAGGCTTATCCATCACATGTTCTCTCTAATTTTCATTCAAAATTTTTGTATTTCATCGAAGAGTAAATATTCTCTATCATAATATATATATGTATTTTGTTAATCTTTTGATAATCTAATGACATATAAATATTTTAAAAAAAGATGATCAAGATTGTTAGATATTTTTTTCTTTCATATATCACTTAAATTTAAATTGCTCTCATAAAAAAATTTACATTATGTTAACATTGATAGAGAATCATTACTTTTCACAAAAAAGTCTTATATATAAAACTATCAACCAAAACTAAAAATTCCTTTTTTTTTTTTTTTTTTTTTTTTCAGATTAAAAGAACTTTATTAGCAAGAGAAAAGATTATAAATCACTAAACCTAGGAAAAATATTAGAGACACCAGCAGAGTGCCAATAAAGATCCCCAACCAAGTCTTTGGTTGCTGGCGTCAACCAACCCATGCCTCTTTTGTTAGAGGTATGAATTCGACACCCCTTTCCCTCGTATTCAAATCTAATATATAATATAATATATATTAATATTCGGTCTCTCATCGTTGTGTGTGGGTTGATTTCCCACCTTCGTGTGGATTTCCCCCCGCTTTCGTGTGGGTGGATCCCTTTCAATTGGAAGTTGTTATCCGGGCCGTGTCACTAGTGTCCTATCTCGGTTGGTCCCGATAAGCCCCTCGATCTATGATCTGGATTGTGTTTGGTTGCTGTGAAAATGGAACAGAATTGGATTTTTTTTTTTTTTTTTTTTTTTGGTTTTTGATGTCTTTTTGTTGTTATTATTATTATTATTATTTTTAACATGATACGTCGTGTTATTTTGAACTTAATTGCATAGTGCTCGATTTGAACTTAGTTGTTATCTGGATTGTGTTTGGTTGCTGTGAAAATGGAATGGAATTGGATTTTTTTTTTTTTTTGGTTTTTTGTTTTTGATGTCTTTTTGTTGTTATTATTATTATTATTATTTTTAACATGATACGTCGTGTTATTTTGAACTTAATTGTATAGTGCTCGATTTGATTTTGCTCATTTGTATGTCTATATGAATTATTTTTAGAAAACTTAATTTCAAGTAAAATCACAAAAATTTTAAGTAATATTCACAGAAATTGTATCCGCAAGTTGCTCAAAATTATGTTCAATTGTGTTTGGTTACTGAGAAAAATGGAACGCAATTGGATTTGTTTGATTTTCTTTTTTCCAATATACTTATTTTTTCACTTGATAAGTTGTTTATTTTAAACTCAGTTCTATAATGCCTGATTCGGTTTTGCTCTTTTTAATGTCTATATGCATTATTAAGATATTTAAGGTTTTAGTTTCAGCAAACTTATTTCCAGTAAAATCACACAAATTTTAAGTAATAGTAACGCAAATTGTATATGCAAGTTGCTTAAAATTATGTTCAATTGTGTTTGATTGCTGAGAAAATGGAATGGAATTGGATTTGTTTTATTTTTTCAATATATTTATGTAAATTATTCACTTGATAAGTTGTTTAATTTTTCGAACTCAATTTTATAGTGCTTGGTTCGATTTTGCTCATCTGTGTGTCTATATGGATTGTAGTTAGCATGTATCAAGATATTTAAGGTCTTAGTTTCATTGCTATTTCAATTATCAGTTTATATGATGGTGAGTAGGGAAAAACTGAATAAGAAAATTTTAATTAAAATCGAATGTTTATGGCTCTTTGGAGCAACCACTGTTTACATGTGCTTGTTTGTGTATATTGCAATTTATGAATCTGCTTGTATCTTTAGGTGTGTTAAGTATGAATGTAATTTGTTCTTTTGTGTGTCTTACTTTTGCATTGAGAAAATTTTGTTTATACTATACTAATTGTGCATTTTTCGAATAATGAGTGACCCCATTTGTATGGCAATTGTGATTTACATTAATCATGCCTTGCTTGAGTTCTTGTGTGTTATATGGTTTGTAGTTTGTATGATTATTTTGTTTTTAATTGAAAAATTTTTGTTTGCAATTCTGGCTAATTTGTCATGTCACTATCTTAATTTAATCTTGTTGGCTGCTTGTGGAATTCAGTGATGAAGTTGGGTTTGTCCACCCATCTCAATTTGCCACTTTGAAAGAAGCAGCAGGTAGTTCCGTCGGCTCAAAAGATGCTCTGGATAATGAAAATACTAACTTTTGTAATAGAGATCATAAGTTGGGGATTTCGACGCAAGTTCTTATTCCATTATGCAAAGTAGCAAAACATGTGTTTATGGCTACCCTTGCAGAATACAAGACATTGGGCAACTTACCTGGAAACTCCAGGGATGCTGCTCTTGAAAATGAAGTTATGACTCATAGCAAGGCCGTTTTGATGCTAAGCTGTGATTTTGGCACTGCTTGGAATTCCAGGTCTTCCATTTGCTATATTTTACTAGAGAGACTGTCTTGTGGCATGTTTTGTAAATTGTATGTTCAATTTGATGCTGGTTTGGATCTTGACATCTAGTGGTATGTTGTGTCATGCAGGAAGCTAATTGTGTCAAAAAAGCAGCTTCTGCCAATGTTTATGGATGAACTTCTCGTGTCAACTCTTGTTCTATCATATGCACCCAAAAGTGAGCGGGCTTGGAGCCATAGGTAACTTATGTGAAATCGGTTTTGTTTTATTTTATCTTCTGTCCTTTAAGATTTTTTATTTTTATTTTTTAATATGAATATCATAAAATGGTGACTTGCTAGGTATATATAAGCCATAAGGTCAATTGTTCTTGTTCTGTGTTAGCTGTTGCCCCTTTTATTTTGTTGTGTTTTTTTTTTCCCCTCTCTTTTAATGTGTATATTGTCCACTAAAGCGTAGTTCGAATTACATGAAAATATTGCTGAGGTTTAAATTCAATTTGGGAACTGAATACTATTATGCTATGAAGGTTTATTAACTTTTCAAAATGAAAGTATTCCATAATTGCATTTATTGCATTTTAATTAGTTTTAATCTTCTTTCCAGAAAAGGAAAAAAAAAATATAGAAAAGAATGAAAGAAAACAATAGTAAAGTAAGTTTGTTGTTGCTCCTGAGTGTTGCTCTAGGGAGATGAGATGGTAAATTTTAATATCATAACTTTGCAGTTGTCTTGCTACATCTTTCTCCTAGTATTGAGCCATATTAAATAGAATTAGTTGTTCGTTGCCATTTCCTGTCCAATTCTGTTGAGGATTACAGAAGTAATTTACCCAAATATTTTTGAGATCTATTGAATTATGAGGGATAATAACCAGGAAGAAAATTTGTGTTAACTTTTTTTTTTTTTTTGTTTCCCTTTCTTGCAGAGGTCAAAAATGAACTATCATGCATGGAATCATCGTTGTTGGTTAGTTTCCTACATGACAAGAGAGCAGGTTAAACTCTAATATTGTTGTACAAGTTCCACAAGAATGTTGTGATAATGTTTCTTGCACTGCTTCAAATATGTTTGTGAGGTCGCATAACAGAGTTGTATGTCAGCCATTGTATTCTAAATTTCTAATAATATCACTTTTCTTTTTTAACTTTTAAATCTGTGTTACAATTGTTGCCTGGTTTACCTAATTGCTTCTGCTTTTAGGTACTACATCAGTTGGAGAAGTCCAGAAGCTGGGCTAGTTTGCATGTGGCTGATAGTTCTTGCTTTCATTACCGCAGAGTGAGTCTTTGTTGTATCTATGTGACTTTGATGATTAAATTTGATTCCTTGTCCAAAGAATACAAGTTTAGCAACAAATATTTCTGGAAATAGAGAATTATATAAACTTTTATTTGCAAAATAGGTCTTTAGTTTTTTTAATCAGTTTATTTCTTAATAATTATAGCTTTTTATAAGGTCATTGGTTGGACACTAAGAATTAATGTTCTTATAGGGGTGGCAATGAAATTTTGAATTGTGGTTATTTTGGATCAAAATGTTTTTCTTTAAAAATATTTCAGTTCCTTGATAAATGCCATCTGTGCTGTACCTACAAATTACTATGTTATTCTGTGAAATTTTAGTATGAAATTTTTATTTCAGAGGAATATGGATTATATAGTGTTTGTTACACTGTTCACATCGCTTGTCAGATTGAGTACGTAACTTTATTTTTTCCCATAAGAAGATGAAGTTGCTTAAATTTAAGATATTTATGAATTATAATAGGCTACATAATCTGTGGCTCAAGCAAATAAAGAATTTTTCTGGCATGAAGCGAATCATACAAATTTTCATGTCCCTCGCTGCTGAGTTTTGTGGATTTGCAGCGGTTAATGCTTGGGATTTCAGAGGACTTATGTCATCCTCAAGCTGATCATCCTTCTGGCTACAATTTTAAAATTTATGATATCTGGAAGGTATACTAATCTGCACATTCTTGCTATAAGCTTTACTTATCTGTTATCTATTCTGAAAGTCTGCTCTGTATGTTCATTTGTCTAGCTGGGCTTCACATGGATGCCTGTGGTTTGGGTCTGTCTCTGTTGTTTTAAGTTGATGCCTTTTCAAGCTAGAGTTTGTCTTGAAATATTAATTATTTTAATTGATATCTGGTAGTCTCACTTAAGCCTTGACCCAATCAGTTTCTCGGATGATTTGGCATTGTACATTTAATTTCATTCTTGCTTAAACCTATCTAATTGTCTATAATTAGTGTAAGCCCTAAATAGTCAAATGTCTAGAAACTGCAAAACTATCCTAATTACGGCACTATTTCCCTCTTTTTCTTGTCATTCTCATGTAAACTTCTGAGTTTAATACAACGTTTTTGGCAAAATGAATGGTAGTTAAAAAAATTGCAAGTGCATCCATGTAATTCTAATGTCCCTTATAGGCAACCATGAGACAGGCTTATTGCCTTGTATAGGAAACGAGATTGCTTTTTCAAACACCCAGTAATGTTCTAAAGCAAATTAACTTCTATAGAAGTCCTGTCGTACCCAAAGAAGAGTTCCCTGTGTTAGTCAGGCGACTGCTTTGATAGGAGCTCTTAGGACTAATTACCAATTTCTTTCCTGGATATAATTTATGTTACTTCATCTTGATGCTGAGTAAGTGCTTCATTTATCTAACCTTTTGATTATGTGGGTTTGACAGGAAGAACTTGATTGGAATGAAGGTCTGTTAAGACGCTATATAGGGAGAGAGGTATATAGCAATGTTTTCTTATCCTGTTTGTCTTCCTCTTTTGATTAACAGAAAGGGGGTGAGGGTATGGTTGGGGGAAACAGGTTTTGACTGTAGGTTTTATAAATCATAACTAATAAAAGGATTTCATATATATGATACAATCCTATTATCAGTTTGAATATCATTGTTTTGGTTTCCAGTATTGGAATATGACCTCCAACTAAAACACGGTACTGTCTATCTGCAGCTTGTGGCTTATAGCGGTGATATGATGTAAATATGTGTTTAAATTAAAGATTGGTTCCCTTTATTATCATTTTGAAATTTGCTGGATGCCAAAGTTTTTGATAAATAATTAGCTTATAAAAGCTGTGAGCTTTAAAAATTATAGTAGTTGGCCTATTCTTACTTAAGTAGATTATTGATGTAGTGTTTTAATATTGTTGTTCCTTTACTGGATCATGTAAAGCGTACTTCTGGGTAGAAGACAGTGTTGCACAAATCTCAGTTGTAGGCTTATCGTATTTGATCATTCCTCTTGTTGCCTAAAATCTTCATTTCAAAGTACTTAGTTTTTCACAGGCACTGTGGCTTCATCGTCGATTTCTATCCTCATATTGGATAACACATATTGCAGCTGAGCTCCATGGTGTTTCCTGCCAATCCGGGCAAGAATCCAGTGCAGACATTGACATTGACAGCTTTATCGGCCATGAGTTATGTCTCGTAGACTCCTGTTCTACCATTCTGGATTCTGAGTTTGAGGACTTCCAAGCACAAGCAACACATTCTGCTACTTATATCCTATGGTTAACAAAGGTAAATTAATAATTTAGTGATTGTTCGAACAGATTCTTTCCCCATCTCATATCATTGCTTGGCTGCTTACACAATTTTTATGTGCATCAGCAAATCCCTAAGTCTCTTGGAACCAATGTTGAAGAGAGAATAAGAGCAAGAAACCTTAATAGATTGCTGAACACGGCATGTCCAGAAAGGTCATCCTTTTGGAATTGTTTGGTTGATGCTGAGGCATTCAATGGTTGAGTTAGGGAGAATTAAACATTAGCTTTGATTAATATTATCTTCATTCTTTTTAAAATTTTTTCTATATAAAAAATTTGTGAATTTTTTTTGTTGTCGAATTATGATTTGCGCGATACCTAAAGTTATATGCAATATAAGGACAATGCTACTAGCATAAACACGTTGATGTTATTTAATTTTTTAACAATGCTATTAGCAATGGATGAATAAGGCTTCTTATCAAAAGAAGAAGTGCGGTGTTGTTTGATGGCAGCTTTATTTGGATATTGTGCCAAAGCTCACAACACTGCTACTGTTAAGATGGATGAAACAGTGATACATCAAAAGAGCGGTATCTCACTATTTCTTTATTAGTTAGAATTAGCTTTGTATTACTGTCTGGGACACAAATTGCTTTATCTATATAAGCTATGCATTTACTTTGTTTTCATGTATGTTTTATCCTTATCAGGCAAAGGTGAGTAATTTTCTTGTTATGTTCAGTCTATCTGACCGCTTGTATTTTGGTTTCCCTGTTTGTATCTAGGCCAAACAATTGGCTGCTGCTCCATTACTTTAGTGATGTTGCAACAATTTGAAAATACTATTACATTTTCTTGTTAAGTAGAATTGTTTAGGAAATTGAAAGGAATTATCCCTATGTCAATTTTGCATTGCTAACTCTGAAAACCATTGGAACCTGCCCTGCTGAAAATGAACATAATAGGAATATTTGTCGCAGGACAAAGTTAGTTGGCAAACATGAGAAAGCATAAACAAAGCTTAAAGTGTACAACAATATAACCATCGCATGTGCAATCGTATATGAAAGAGTAAAACGTGTTGCGACAGAAGAGATTGTTTTATTTTACAAGGCAATTCAATTTATGATTTGTGCTACGATTCAGTTTCAATACAAGACCAATATCCCATCAAGACACCTACAACAGTAGATAGAGTTGATCTCCTCATCAACTCACTCAAGGTCAAAGAATGAAAATGGCTAAAATGTTGAATCTCCACTGATTTTAGCTTACCAATGTCTTCATTCATTTTCTAGTGAGGATGAACTTACATAAATCCATAAAGAATTTTATTTTCAGAATTATTGATTTAGAACAGTGTAGTGAACTCCTCAATGTACATGCTGTAAAATGTTTGAAATTTATATGATAATCACTTCTAAACTTAACTCATCAAAAACATAATAAATTAAATTATAACAATCCTAAAGTCACTCTAGCTAAAAGAACATACTCCGTCTATAAGAATAAAAAATTATACGAAAATATGATTATACAGCTTCTTTACAAGCAAAACAAGTACAACTCATTTTATTACAGAAGTAGATGAAAATTCAAGAAACCAAGCAAAAAAATAAAAAAATCAACATTTGTTTCTGATATCATATACTGAATGCAAATAGACAAGTGACTAAGAAGGAAGTCTTACATATATAATTAAGTATAATTATTTACTCTTTCTAGAGTAATTCATAGAATCCTAATTTAATTTCGTTATGCGAACTTTAATAATACCTACACGTGATCAACTTTTCTCTGAGATCCTCAAGTTGGAAGACTAATCCCACCATGTCTGCCTTAACATTTTCTATCCTTTTGTCTGAAGTAGCAACTGCCTCAAGTTGTAAAGCTAACTCCTCAATTTTTGTCTTGATATTCACAACACTATCAATCGCATTTGATTCGTCATACAGTTGGCCATCAGAAGAAAGCTCACTGTCACCACTACTACTATGCGACCATGCGTCCCCGTCATCCTGATAAATTAAACAATTACCAGGATTAGAGAGAGCCACCTGTTTACAAAGGTTTGTTAATGTCAGAGTGTAGGGGAGGAGCAAACAAGTACCTGGGAATCATGTGCTTCATCATCTGTCTCTACCTCTGTATCATCATTCTCTACATGGGCATCATCTGTCTCTACCTCTGCATCTTCAGTCTCTGCAGTGTCATCCTGATGGAGGATCATGTATTAGCTAAATAGTGAATGCTTTGAGTTCCAAATTATATGACTAATGAATCTTTCTATAACCATGAATGGCTAAAAATATTTTTACTACCTAAGATAAGGAATTAAACAATTTATTAGATAAGTCTTGAGTGAAACTTTAATGTCTTGATAGGATCTTATTATGACTTGTAAATTTAAATCAAGATCTTTCATACAGTCCTACAATGAAGACTTTTCATATAAAATCTATATTAATATATTTGATAATATGCGTAGCTAGAAATAGACAAATAAATACAGGTCATGAATTGCAGTCATACTTTACCTCATGTGAGTGCACACATTCGATATGAGCAATAAAATTGCATTCATTGCAGTAATAAGAATGATGCGTGATATCTCCTTCCTCCTCACAAATATCACAACGGTATTCATCATCATCTCTATGTGTTACAACTGAATCGGTGAGCTTAAGAGGATGATCATGAGATTCATGTTCCACGATCTCAGGTAGAGGAATGCATTGCATATGCACATTTACATCACAGTGTACACATCTGTAGTAAGCATCCTCGCACACGGCATTGCAGATAAGGCAACTTTGCAGATGTACAGATCTGAAGATCACGTAATACATATCGTGCTGGTGAAGATGAACTCTTAGGCCTCGTGTTGTGCGGCTACCGCATGAAACGTGAAACTCTTCATCACACTCGACACAAGTCAATGCTAATCCCGTGATGGAATCGCCACACAGTACACAAAGAGATTTACAATGAAGATGTTGAATGAAGAGAGGGTGTTCCGGGTGAAACGAGCTTTGGACTTGTCGGGGAACACTATCTAAACAGGATTTGTGAATCAAGAGTGGTGTTTTAGATTCAAAACAAACATTACAAGCATATGTTGGATTTCGTCCATTTAGGCAGCTCTTTAAACAGCAACAACAATCGAATAATTTGGAGGGTCGATCATCAAGATAAGTTGTCATCGACGAATAAAAATAGACAAGTTGAAGTTTATGTCGATGGTAAATGGTGCCCTTTTCTACAATCTCTTTCAATGCCTCATGACCTTCATTTTTAGAAACACACTGCAAATCAAGATTAAATGTACACTTTTTGCAACGATATTTGACGGCGAAAGAGACATGTCTGCATCCATCACATATGAAGAATTCATAACGAGGACAGACTGTTAAAGGATGCTGGGGATGAAGACGGTGTTGGATTTCACCAGGTAATTCAGCGCATGATTTGTGCGCATACTGTCTGTCTCTGTTATCGTCGTCTGTTTGAAGAATATAAGTGGGGCAACCGATCACTAAATCCGAGCAGACTATGCAGAAGGGTTCATCATTATCGTCTTCGTCACAAGTCTCGCGCAAGGTAAAGGTAAGGTCTTGTCTGCGGTATAATTTGCTGAGAAGACTTGCCATTTGAGGTAGCAGAAGCCGAGAACAAATCGATGAGTTTACTTCGTTGTCTCTGCAAAATATAAATTGACGTCTTGCCTCCTCCACTTAGTTGATTGGCATGTGAAAATAACGAGTAAATTACAAAACAGCTATCAATTTGAAATGTTTTTACAGACGGAATAATTATTTTGATATAATTACAATTTATCCCTTTCCATTAGAAGATTCTGTTATATATAACTGAAAATAGTATAAAATAAGTAAAAGACGAAAATATCCTTGATTGTTGGAGTTGACTGAATTGACCAAGTAAAAAATTTTGGTTCCAGTTTTTTGAATTGTCACTTAAAAATAATTAATTAAATAAAAATTAATTAGAAAAAAATTTTAAAAATATATATTAAAAAAATAAAATAAACTCAAATTCTGATTTCAATCTTTTGAATTTTCAGAACCTGGATTTCCAGAAACTGGAAAGGATTAGATTTGGGTTTCTGGAAACCCAGATTTTGGGTTTCCACCCAAACAACCAAAAAATGGTTCTAAACATCATCAACCAATCACCTAACATTAGCAATTCATTCTTGAAAATCCAAAAAATGACCTCAAATATCATCAACCATCATCAATCAAACTTAATATAATCAATCTCCCATAAAACCATCAAACCCAACATCATCACCGAAATCAATTCACAATCACCCACAAACTGTCAATCAAACTGAAAAAAAGAAAAAACAGAGGGTTCATTGTCGAACCCAAATCTAGGTTCACGAGAACCCAGATTCTGGGTTCCTCACGAATTGAATCCAGTCTGGGTTCGTTACGAACCTAGATCTGGGTTCATCCAGATGAACCCAGATTGGGTTCGAGGAAGCAGAATAGCGGAAGAATCAGAAGAGAAGAAGAAGTGGAAGAAGAGACAGCTGACAAAGGCAACAGTGACAGCAAGATGGAGACAAAGCGATGGCAAAAAACTAGAGAAAGCTGAGGGATGACAGACAGAGAGACAGAGAGGGCTGAGCGATGTTTTAAATTTGATTTTTTTAAAAAAATAAAACATTTAAAAGTTTTTAAAATTTATTTTTTAAAAAAATAAAATATCAAAAGATAATTTTACCCCTAAACCAATTAACACTAACTGAAGTTCACTGACGGTAGATGGGTCAATTATAATAAAAGTAAAACAGTTGCTCCGTTTGTAAATATGTTTTAATTGAGTAATTAAATTGTAATTTGCTCGAAAATAATTAATAAATGTCATTTGAAATTAATTACCGAGTGATGTAAGAGATGCTTTTTGCTTCCATATGCTATCATCATTTAATTTACTGAAATGCACTGTTATGATGGGATTTTTTTTTTATATATTTTCGGACACATACTATGATGGATTTGATTAATCCAATATTGTTAAAAAAAATAAAATAATCAATTTCATTTTCTTTACTTGATTTGTGTGCATAATTGATTTTAAATTACACTTATGCTTGCATGTTGGCTGGTCAATGTGAACACGGGTTATAAACTTTCCAGTGTTCGTCCGTAAATTAATGTGAAGATGGGGTTACGTATTTTGTAGTGTGGTAGGTAAGTCAACGTGGAAAATGGGTTAAATTAAAATGTGGTATTTGGTATGTCAATGTGAACATGGGTTGTATGATAACTTTTCTTGATTTGTGCGCATAATTAATTTTAAATTACACTTTTGCTTGCATGTTGGCTGGTCAATTTGAAGATGTGTTATATACTTTCCAGTGGTCGTCCATAAATTAATGTGAACATGGGGTTACATATTTTCTATTGTGGCAGGTAAGTCAATGTGGAAAATGGGTTTTATACTTTCTAATATTTTTATGAATAAAAAAGTTAAATGTAATCCATCAAAATTGCATTCAATTCAATCTTATTATATATAACATGTGTTAAGTAATTGAGATTAAAATATATCACGAAATAATTGTATTTGTTTTTACTCATACGATGTGTTAAATATTAATATTTCATTTAAGTCCTTTTGAATTTATAGTTTTGGTTCAACCCCTAAGATAAAAATCTTAGCTCCGTCCGGTTGTACATCCCAATCCATCTTAGTGATGGAGTGATCAAGTCCCATTAATAGTGTATTTTATAAATTTTGTGTGAATACATATATATAATTTTTTTATTATAAAAGTAAATATTCAAATTAAATAGATAATAATTGATTTTAATAAATCATAATAAACTTTTAACCCATTGTTTTTTTTTTTTTTTTATAAATACAAAAAGTTGGGTAACACTTTTGATCCATTTAATTTAAAATATAAGCATTATCATATTTTGTCTTAATATATTTTTTTCTTCTATTTAATTGGTAGTCTCGACCATTTAAATAATCTCTAAACTGATTTTCATTGTCCTTGCTTGCATGTGTTTTTTGTTTTTTTATTGGTTTTTTTTAAATAAGATAATAGATGCAAGACTTCCCAACTTCATTATGCATTTTAGACAGTTTTTTTTGCTAATGTTAGTTCTCTCCCTAATTGATGGGTTTCACTGTTTCATGTTATATTAATTTAAAATTTTAATTTTAATAATTTCTGAAAGTGATGTTAATAACTTTTTTTATATACCACCAAGCTTTCATTAGAGCAACAGTTTGAATAAATTTTATTAAGCTTTCAAAATAAAAAACATAGAGACTTAATTTTGAGTTTGTACGCACCATCTATTAGTGCAGTTAATTGATTACCTCTCCTCCTCATATGAAGTTGAGAGTTTAATCTCTCATAGTGAATATTAATACTAGTGTGGATATAAAATAACATTTTTTTTTAAAAATAATAATAATAATTTTGAGATTGTTGGTAGCATTTATAGTACCTATATTTATTCAGTTTTATTTATTCATGTTCACTTTAACCATATGTGTTGGGTTGGATTCCCTCTTATATAGAGGCCTAACAAGTCTCAATAAGTTAAATTGAACCCATATAAAAATCCTAATACAATTAGGAATCATAACCCTATTTAAGTCTTATTTCCTTGATCAATATAAATAAGCAAGAGAAAGTTAGGTGACTGTAAGAGTTTAGGGTTTTTTTGAGGCAGAAAAAAACACAAAATCAAGTGTGAAGAGAGAAAATCATGTGAAAGAGAGGAGGAAAGAAAAGAGTGAGTTTTCTGTACAGAAATTCATTCCGTGCAGTTTTGGAGTACTGTGATATCTTTTTTGTTAACCGTCGGATCGTGCTGAAATTTGGACAGCACATTCATCTCTTCTGGATCTTGATTCTGGATGGTGGAGATCGGAAACGGGGTTGTCGTTTATGAGATATACAGCCCGTAATAGAGTTGTCACGTTTTTCCTGTATTGTCTGCGCAGCAGTTTTGTAAGATCAATATCTCTTTCGTTCACCGTTGGATCGACCTCAAATTTGGACAGTATACTCAGAACTTGTGATTCTACATTATGGACGGTGGAGATCGGATTTCGAGCTTCCAGTGAAGAGCGATACAGTCCAGAACATTCTGTTGAGTTTGTGATTTTTCTCTTCACTTGTTATTTAAACTTAAATTTGTGTTATTAGGGAACCTAGATAATTGTTGCTCGATTTTGATTCTTATTTGATGTTAAAACAGTTTGTTACTCTCACATTTGATTATTAGTGGAGATTTTGGGTGGACTATGGTCCCGTGGTTTTTACTCCTCGCATTGGGGAGGTTTTCCACGTAAAAATTGGCTTGTGTTATTTATGCATGTGGTGGTGATTTAATTACTTATTATTTGATCGTTGGTGGTATCTATATATTATGATGGATTTATGCATTAGTTAGCGGTTTTTCATAGGATTCATTCAGGGGAAGAAAGAGTTCCGCTGTGCAATTTGTTTGTGTTTGTTTTTCTCCCATCGAAGTGGTATCAGAGCCTGGTTCCGAATTTTGCAATGATAAATATGGAGAACAATTTAAATCTAAGTAAAATGATTACTTTGAATGGTTCGAACTATCATATTTGGAAGGAAAAGATGAAAGATCTTTTGTATGTGAAAGATTTTCACTTACCTGTTTTTGCTACAGAAAAGCCTACTGATAAATCTGATGCAGAGTGAACTTTGCTTCATCGGTAAGTATATGGTTTCATTAGGTAATGGGTGAGTGACAATGTTTTGAATCATATCAGTGGGGAAACACATGCACGAACTTTGTGGGTCAAGCTTGAGGAATTGTATGCCAGAAAAACCGGGAATAATAAATTGTTTCTGATGAAGCAATTGATGTATTTAAGATATCATGACGGTGCTCCTCTGACAGATTATTTAAATACATATCAGGGGATTATAAATTAGTTGGCTGGCATGGGTATCAAGTTTGATGATGAGGTACAAGCATCATGGTTGCTTGGTACATTATCGGACTTATGAGAGACTTTTAGATCTTCTTTGTCAAACTCTGCTTCGAATGGATTGATGACAATGGATTTGGTCAAGGGTAATATTCTGAATGAAGAGACAAGAAGAAAAGCACAAGGATCCGCTTCATCTTTAAAAGTTCTGGTTACAGAAAGTAAAGGGAGACGTAAAAGCAGGAATCCGAAGAATAGAAGTCAACACATAAGTAAATCCAATAAGTTTGTAAATATTGAGTGCTACTACTGCCACAAAAAGGGACACATAAAGAAAAATTACAAACAATTGGAAAAGAAAAATAAAAATGACATAAGCAAAGAAAAGAAGAATGAAAATAATAGCAATGATGATAGAGTTGCTATCGCCATTCATGAAGACTTTCTTTTTATGTATGTTGATTCCATTAATTTTGCATGCCATGAGACTAACTGGGTGATTGACAGTGGTGCATCCATTCATGCTACATCACGGAAGGATTTCTTTACATCTTACACACATGGTGATTTTGGGAGTGTAAAGATGGGAAATGATGACACGACAAAAGTTGTTGGTATTGGAGATGTGAGTCTGGAAACAGATAACGGCTCTAGGTTAGTTTTAAAAAATATAAAACATATTCCTGACATTCGTGTGAATATTATTTCTACAGGTAAACTTGATGAAGAGGGATATTACAACTTCTTTAGTAATGGTCAGTGGAAGCTTACCAGAGGTGCCATGGTTGTGGTCAGAGGTAAAAAGTGTTATACTTTATACTTGTTGCAGACAAAAATTTCAAAGTCCATCATCAATGCAATTCAAGATGAAGACAAGGTAGAACTTTGGCATAAGAGGCTTGGACACATTAGCGAGAAAGGCTTGATTGTTTTAACCCAGAAAAAGAAGCTACCTAACATGAAAAATATACAGTTGAAGAGATGTTCTCATTGTTTAGCGGGGAAGCAGAACAGAGTCAGCTTTCACAGCTCTTCTCCCGTAAGAAAGTCAGGTATACTTGATCTAGTACATTCAAATCTCTGCGGCCCTATAAAGACGAGATCACTCGGTGGAGCCCTATATTTTGTGACTTTCATAGATGATCATTCTAGAAAAACATGGGTTGTTCAAGAAATTTCAGGCACTGGTTGAGAGACAGACTGGAAAAAAGTTGAGATGTATCAGAACTGATAACGATGGAGAGTATACAAGTCCTTTTGATGAGTATTATAGACAACAAGGTATTCGACATCAAAAGACACCTCCTAAGACTCTTCAGTTGAGTGGTTTAGCTGAGAGGATGAACAGAACACTAGTAAAGAGAGTGAGATGTTTGCTTTCACAGGCATAATTAGTAGGATATTTCTGGGGTGAGGCTTTGAGTACTACTGTACATGTTCTTAATCTCATACCGTGTGTTCCTTTACAGTTTGATGTACCAGACAGAGCTTGGAGTGGTAGAGATGTTTCCTATGATCACTTACGTGTTTTTGGGTGTAAGGCATTTGTGCATATTCCCAAAGATAAGAGATCCAAGCTTGATATGAAAACTTGACAGTGCATCTTCATCGATTATGGTCAGGATGAGTTCGGATATAGATTCTTTGATCTGGTTGAGAAGAAATTTATGAGAAGCAGAGATGTAGTATTTATGAAAAACCAGACTATACAGGATATTGAGAAAGTTGGGAATTCAGTGTCCAATGACAATAATGGTTTGGTCGATTTGAGTTTAGTTTCTTCAACAAATTTACCAACACAGGTTGATGATCAGCAGGTTGCAATTGATACAGGTGGTTCCTCACAAGTAGAGAAAGATGTTGAAACTAATGAACAGGTGCAAATTCCTAATGCTCCATTAGATGTACCACTCAGGAGGTCTACCAGAGACTGACGTCTTTCCAATCGATATCCTACAAGTGAGTACGTGTTATTGATTAATGGAGGAGAACCCAAGTATTACATAGAGGCCTTGGAAGATAAGCATAAGAAGGAATGGTTTGAGGCTATGCAAGATGAAATGCAGTCACTTCATCAAAATCATACTTTTGAGTTAGTAAAACTGCCTAAAGATAGAAGAGCTTTGAAGAACAAATGGGTTTACAGAATTAAGCATGATGAGCTTAGTACTCGACCTCGATACAAAGCCAGATTGGTTGTCAAAGGATTCAACCAGAGGAAAGACATTGATTTTGATGAAATTTTCTCTCCAGTTGTGAAGATGTCATCCATCCGTGTTGTGCTTGGTTTAGCAGCCAGTCTTCATTTAGAGATCGAGCAGATGGATGTGAAGACTGCATTCCTTCATGGTGATTTGAAGGAAGAGATTTACATGGAATAGCCAGAAGGTTTCATTGTAAAAGGAAAAGAGAATTATATGTGCAAGTTGAAGAAAAGTCTTTACGGTTTGAAATAGGAACCGAGACAATGATATAAGAAGTTTGAGTCAGTTATAGAGGAACAAGGCTACAAGAAAACAACTTCTGACCATTGTGTATTTGTTCAAAAATTCTCTGATGATGACTTTATTATTTTACTGCTTTATGTTGATGACATATTCATTGCTGGCAGGAATGTTTCAAGAATTGATAGGTTGAAGCAAAAATTGAGTCAGTCTTTTGCTATAAAGGACTTGGGCCCAGCAAAGAAAATTCTTGGCATACAAATTGATTGTGATAGAAAGTCCAAGAAGTTATATATGTCACAAGAGAAATATGTTGAAAAAGTATTTCAGAGATTCAACATGGACAAAGCTAAAATAGTTAGTACTCCACTTGATGCACATTTCAAGTTGAGTATGAAGCAGTGTCCTCCCACAGATGCCCAAGAAAATGACATGGAAAAATTTCCATATGTTTCAACAGTCGGGAGTTTGATGTATGCAATGGTATGTACGAGACCAGATATAGCTCATGCTGTTAGTGTTGTTAGCCGGCTCATGTCTACTCCTGGAAAAGAGCATTGGAATACTGTCAAGTGGATCATGAGATATCTTCGAGGTACTTCCAATTTGAGACTTGGTTTTAGTGGTGAGAAGCCATTGCTAGTTGGCTACACAGATGCAGATATGACAGGAGATGTGGATTCTCGTAAGTCAACGTCTGGTTACTTGATTATCTTTGCAGGTGGTACTGTAGCTTGACAATCGAGATTGCATAAATGTGTTGCACTTTCTACCACAGAAGCAGAATTTGTTGCAACAACTAAAGCTTGTAAAGAGTTGTTGTGGATGATGTTTGTAGTAGAGCTTGGTTTCAAGCAACAGAGATATGTGTTATTATGTGATAGTCAGAATGTTATTTACCTTGGGAAGAATTCAACATTTCATACAAGATCGAAGCATATCGACGTAAGATATCATTGGATTAGAGATGTATTGAATGACAAATTGTTGGAACTTGATAAAGTAAATACAGACCACAATGGATCCGATATGTTTACAAAGGTATTACCAAGGGAGAAGCTTGAGGCCTGTAGAATGATTGTCGGAATGGCGAATCCCTCGACATAATCGGGAAGGGGGAGATTTGTTATGTTGGATTCCCTCTTATGTAGAGGCCCAACAAGTCTCAACAAGTTAAATTGAGCCCATATGGAAATCCTAATGAAAGTAGGAATCATAACCCTATTTAAGTCTTATTTCCTTGATCAATATAAATAAGCAAGAGAGGGTTTGATGGCTGTGAGAGTTTAGGATTTTTTTTTAGGCAGAAAAAAACACAAAATCAAGTGTGAAGAGAGAAAATCGTGTGAAAGAGAGGAGGAAAGAAAAGAGTGAGTTTTCTGCATAGAAATTCATCCCGCGCAGTTTTGGAGTTACTATGAAACATTTTTCATTAACCGTTGGATCGTACTGAGATTTGGATAACACATTCATCTCTTCTGGATCTTAATTCTGAACGGTGGAGATCGGAAATGGGGTAGTCGTTTGTGAGATATACAGCCCATAATAGAATTGTCACGTTTTTCCTGCATTATCTGCACAGCAGTTTTATAAGATCAATATCTCTTTCGTTCACCGTTGGATCGACCTCAAATTTGGATAGTATACTCAGCACTTATGATTCTAAATTCTGGACAGTGGAGATCGGATTTTGAGCTCTCAGTGAAGAGCGATACGGTCCAAAACGTTCTATTGAGTTTGTGATTTTTCTCTTCACTTGTTATTTAAACTTAAATTTGTGTTATTAGGAAATCTAGATAATTGTTGTTCGGTGTTGGTTCCTATTTAATATTAAAACAGTTTGTTACTCTCACATTTGATTATTAGTGGAGATTTAGGGTGGACTATTATAACGCCCCGATAATTATTTCCGTCCGATTTATATTTATTGATTTAATAAGTAATTTATTAAATGGAAACAAATTTGAATTTTATGAAATTCGCGCGGTGGTAAAATGTTTTGATTGTTAATTAGTAAAATTTAATATTTTCGAAAACGTTTTTGCCCCGTAAAGAATTATTTTTGAGTTTAAATAAACTAAATAGCAGAATGGGAAAGTTAGGATAGTGTAATTAGATTGTATTATAGAGAATAATTTTTGGATTAAATAAATGATTTATTATATAATTATTAATATTATTATGATTATTGTTATTAGAGCAAATTACAATTTAGCTACCCAGTTAAAACGCTTTCACAGGCGAAGCAATTGTTTCAATGTTATTACAATTTACCCCCCACCGTTAACACCTCCCGTTAAAATTAACTGTATGAGGGATAAAATAGTCTTTTAACTTTCCTTTTAATTTTTAAAAATTAAATAAAATCGAAATTAAATATTAACCAAAAACATCCTCAAACTCATCAGCTCAACTTCAATCCATCATCCCAAAGTCATCAACTTCAATCCATCAACCCAATTTACAGCATCAAAAAATCACCCAAAGTCACTGGTTAAACATACTCATCAACCCAAACAATTACCAATATCACAAAATTGGAAAAAAAAATCTAATTCAGAACCCAGAATTCTGGGTTCAGAGGAACCCAGATTTCTGGGTTCGTCAGGAACCCAGATCTGGGTTCCTGACACGAACCCAGGTCTGGGTTCGTCTGAGGAACCCCGATCTGGGTTCACGAACCCAGATCGGGGTTCCTCTGAGGAACCCAGATCTGGGTTCGTGAACCCAGATCGGGGTTCCTCAGATGAACCCCGATCTGGGTTCACGAACCCAGATCTGGGTTCGTTTGAGGAACCCAGATCTGGGTTCGTCACCCAGATCTGGGTTCGTCACCCAGATCTGGGTTCCTCAAACGAACCCAGATCTGGGTTCACGAACCCCGATCGGGGTTCGTCTGAGGAACCCCGATCGGGGTTCGTCTGAGGAACCCAGATCGGGGTTCCTCAGACGAACCCCGATCTGGGTTCACGAACCCAGATCTGGGTTCGTTTGAGGAACCCAGATCTGGGTTCGTCACCCAGATCTGGGTGACTGAACCCAGATCGGGGTTCCTCAGAGGAGCCCCGATCTGCGCCAAGAAGAAGAAGGGGAAGAAGAAGAATGAAGCGGAAGAAGGAAAGGGAAGAAGCGGGAGAAGAGAAGAAGCATGAGAGGAAAGGCAGACTGGTAGAATGAGAGAGAGAGATTGATGAGTTGACCAAGCTTATATTTGGTCAACTGGTCAGCTTGAGTCAAAGGGTAATTTCGTCTTTTGACTGTTTTGATACTATTTACTGTTAAAGGTAACGAATCTGACTAACGGTAGGGGGGTAAATTGCAATAACATTAAAACAATTGCTCCGCCTGTGAAAGCGTTTTAACTGGGTAGCTAAATTGTAATTTGCTCTTGTTATTATTATTATTATTTTCCATTAAAATAAGTTATGTATTTGTGGATAAAATAAGGTTATGAATAAATTTGAATAAGTTAGTGGAAGAGTGGGGTGTCAAAAATGTCAAATGGGATGTTAGTATACGAGCAGGGGTGTAAGTGTAAAAATTAAAAAGTTTTGGGGTCAATTTATAAATATAAATTGGGGCAAAAACGTAATTATAAAAAGTTGATTATTATAAAAACTGGCTGATTCCAGATTTTTCAGTCGGTGTTTTCTGCTTCAGCTTCAGCCGGTTCTCTCCTCTTCTCTGCTGCCGCCGTGAGTTTCTTTTTCGATTTTCTTCATTTTGTTTTATTTTATTTTTCAATTAATCCCTTTAATCTCTTAATTTTTCCATGATCTACCTATTTCTAAGCTTAAAATTCCTAAAATCCATCTATTTGTCAAGTTTAATTTCGGGTTTGATGGGATTTAATGAAATAAATGGGTATGGGTGTGTGTTTTTAGGATTATTTATGTTTAAAAGTGTGATAAATACATCCATAGACATGTATTTGAAATTATTTTAGGAGTTTGATTTATTAAGTTGATATTATTATTTATTTTTGTTTATTTTTGAACCCTAGGCAAGGGTTTGATTGTGTGAGGATTTATGGGAGGTTAGGGAGGCGCGAAAACCTCCCATTGGGTGAGTGAAAAGCTATTGAAAAATCCAAATAGGATGGTGTACACTTATTTTGAGACTTTTGATTTTATTAGTTTGAATCAAATATATATAAAACCTCCTGACAGTTATTTCTGTTGTTTATTTGAGATGCTAAATGGTTTTAAATGTTAATTTGATATTAATTGTATGCTCATGGATGAGTTTGTTTGATGAAAAACGGATTTGAAAAATAATTTCAGGAATAATATACCCTATGATCGAAATTAATGTGTAGCGTACTCTAGGGGTAATTTTGTCATTCTATACCATCTGTATATTATTAGAATGATGTTTAAATGATTGATGGTTAAAAACAAAGAAAGTTAACCAATAGATTTAAATAAGTATTCATATATATATGAGATTTAAATTTTGTTGTGTTTTGAAGTGCGTGTCTGATAAATTATTTTGAAAGATTGTTTAAATATAATTTGATTGAATTTTGAACGTAAACGAAAAAGAAAACGAAATGAAACGGAAAGAAACGAATAAGTTGAGTACCTTGACCGAATATATATATATATATCGGAATAAAGGTATGAATATGTGAAAAAGAGTTGATGAGTAAATTGAATATATAATAGTGTTTTATGTCGTTTCTATTGATAATTCCTAAGTATGAGAAAAACCGTGATTGAAATTGTATTTATTGGTTTTTAAATGAAATTTTTGTTAAAAGATAAAAGTTGTATATATATATGTGAAAAGTTGCAGTGATTAATAAATAAATTATAACGGCCCGCGTAAATCTATTCATCGGTAGGTGGGGATTGGTAGTTGGCTAGCCAATAGGGTGATTTTTAGCAGTACTGTACCGTTACGATTGATCACAGACGTTGTATGACGGACTTTGAGAGTCACCGAGTGCCCGGTCTTGAAACGGAAACAGATTGTGATATGCAACCCGGTGGATAGACACCGAGCGGCCGTTGCCGGGGTTGCCGTTTAGTCTGGCTGATGCCAGTAAACCCGTTGCCGATCCATGGTATCGTGATAGAATTTTACAAAGGGCTCTAATTAAAAAAGAATGGTAGAATCGTAAATATGTTTGATAAATGTTAATTGATGAAGTAAACTGTGTGAATATATTGAAAAGAGATGATATGGGAGAAAAATGCAGTATTGTAATTAGATGTGACAAGTAAGACTTGATATGAGGAATGCTGGTATTTTATTTATTAAGCGATATAATGTCATAAATTTTATGATTAGTTAAAATTTTTAAATGATTAGTTAATGTATTACGAATATATCGTTGAAATTCGTACCTTGTGTTTTGGTTTCTAATTGATGATGACGTGCTATTTGCAGAAATATAATAATGATTAAGATCTGAAATTTCATTAAAGGGATAATAGTGTAAAAGTGTTTAATGGATTCCGAAAAAGTTAGGTGATTGAATCATGTTGGATATATGTGTTTTTGAATCCTGTTTGATATATTTGTTTTGGAAAAGCTAAGTATTTATGTATTTTGTTTGATCTTATTATTGAAAATTTGACATTGAGTTACCGTATTAAAAAGTTTGAAATGAAAATTGTTAAACAAAATCGTGTTATATATATATATATAGAAAATGATCGGTATGCGTTTAATATGTGTGATTCTTGATAATGTGTTTGAATAGGAATTTGAAATTAAATTTTCTTTCAAATTGAATTTATGTGATGAAAAATAAAATATATGTATTTTGAAGGTACAGTTATGAGTAAACCGATTTAGTTGTGAATTTTATAAACATTGAGAAATGTATGCATATGGTAAATATTGTGTCGAGGTAAATGAAAACAAATAATTTTATATATTTGATATATGAAATCAATAGTAACTTGGAGAATCAGTAAATGTGAATATAAAATTTATGAATAGATTATGTGTAAATAGATGGAAAAACGATTATTATGTAATTGATGTGTATAATAAATAGTAAAGTATCTTCATAGTGATATGTAATAGAATTTTTACAAATATAATTGATATGTTTAATAATAAACTGTATATATTCTGTGTGTGTATTTATTATTAAATTAATGCAATTATGAAGTTTAGTAACGAAAAATATATTTTGAAAATTGTTTCAAAATCTCGTCAAAAGAGATTTTATATTTATATCTATTTATCAATCAATAGATTATTAATGTGTTATATGATGTCTATTTGAAATTGAAAAAAACCGAATTTTATAAAGTCATAGTTGAACAAATATCTTATGCACTTTATGACTTGTGTTTTTTTCTGAACTTTCAATTATTGTTGAAAAGTTTTCTTGAGATTTTATTATGAGAAAATGAAGTTTTATGCTTTTTAAATTAAGTGTACACCCACTAAGTAGAAATACTTAGCGCGTTGGATTTACCACGCGCAGGTAATTGAATTGGGCTTGTTGCCGAGACGAAGACGAAATCCTTGCAGATACTCTACGAGTCACATCTCGTCATAAAATTTTGAGTAATATTCATTCTGTATCATGTGCATATATTGCATAGGCACCATCATGTATGTGTATAAATTTTTAAATTTAAACGTCTGTCAAGTACAATTTGTATTAAAGTTTTAAAATATTTGTAAATTATGTATACTTTGAATTTTGATTAAATTGTGATTTTAATTATTTGCGTGTTGAATTGATTTTTGAAATCGGACGGGAGGTCCGAATAGAAGTTGAGAAATAAATTTTATAGAAGTGTTATCATTTTCTTTACAGGTTTTAAATTTTGGATTATCAGAAAAACAGAAGAGACTCTGCCGAATTTTCTAAAAATATACACGAGAACATGATCTTAAAGTTTTTCAATATCGTAAAACTTTTAGTGGTGATTCCATTTCTTTTAGTAAGAAATCTTCATATAAATGAATTTTCAGTTTGGAAACGTAACGCTCTTCGTCTCGAATCTCGCGTCGACGGGAAATCGGGGTGAGGGGTGTTACAACTATGGTCCCGTGGTTTTTACTCCTCGCATTGGGGAGATTTTCCACGCAAAAATTAGCTTGTATTATTTGTGCATATAGTGGTGATTTAATTATTCATTATTTGATCGTTGGTGGTATCCATATATTTTGGTGGATTTGGGCATTACTTAATGGTTTTTCATAGGATTCATTCAGGGGGAGAAAAAGTCTCGCTGTGCAATTTGTTTGTGTTTATTTTTCTCCCATCAATATGGTCCCCCTTCAACAAATCAAATTGAATATTTACATCAACTACTAGGAAACTCCACAAAAAATAAGCAACTTCTTCAAATTACTCATCTCGATAGGTCTCAACAATTATTTAATCCATAAATATGCTTTACAAAAAATTAATTTTGAGTTTGTTGGTAGACTTTATAGTACCTACATTTATTCAATTTATTTATTCATGTTCACTTAATCATATGATCCCTTCAACAAATCAATTATTGAAAATGAAAAATCACAGCAGCTACAAGGAAACTCCAAAAAGAAAATTGGCAACTTTGCCAAACCAGTGAACTACCCCCATGTCGATAGACATTCATTTGGTTCATATTAATGCTGTAACATGAAAAAAGCCGTAAGTATTATAAAAATTAATAAAAATAATAAATGGACAAAGATTGGGCCAACTTCATTAATTAAAGAAAAATGAGAGAACAATGCTGTTTGTTTAAAAGGAGATTGGGACGACTTTACAGGGATCATATATTTGGAGGATTGTTATGGGGGAATCTGCCAGATTGTTTTCATTTTCATTTTTTTTTTTAGTTTAAAGTAAATATTAAATTAAATGCAATGAGTATTACTATACCAAGTTGTATGGCATTTTGACCAATAAATAACATTGTTGATGCGAAATAAACAAATTTGAATACATCATTAGTTGCAAGTTGCTAACATGTCATAAAAAATGTGAGTATGAGGCCATAAATTATATGAAATTTCAGTATTTAATAAATCTAAAATGTGATTCAAGACTCATAATTGAGTTACTATTTAGGGATCTGTATAATTACCCAAGTAATTATAAAAGTAGTTTAATTTATTTTTTTTAAAGCAAAGTGCTCAAAACCCCCCTGAAGTAAGACTTTAAACACCCATAATCAAAGTTTGACTTTTATAACACAGAACCCCCGATTTAACGGTCAAAAAGCGTTAAATATAATTGTTGACTGTATTTTAAGATTAAAAGACGAAAATACCCTTGATTTTTAAATTAATTTTCTTTTAAAAGTTAAAATAATAAACATTAATTTAATTAAAAATAAATTAAAAAACTCAAACAAAAATCATCATCATCAAAATAATTCATCATCATCTCATAATCATCATCATCAACATTAAATCAACAATAAATCATCATCATCTCAGAATCATCATCATTAACAATAACTCAAACTCAAGCATAAACAAAAGAATCATCTCATCAACAAACCTATTTAAAAAATCATCAACTAGGTTCGAATTGAACCCAGATTTCATAAATCTGGATTTGAATCGAACCCAAATGAAATCTGGGTCCGAATCAAACCTAGATCAAATATAGGTTCGATCTCGAACCCAGATGTCTCTGGGTTTGACGAACCCAGATCTCGTCTGAGTTCGTTGAACCCAATTGAATGAGAAAAGAAGAAAAAGAAGAGAAGAAGAAGAATAATAAGAAGGTGGTGGAGGTCTGGTCTCTGGTGGCTGACGGTGGAGAACGATAGATGAACGAGAGAAAAAGAAACAGTGAAAATAGTTTTAATAATTTTTGTTATTAATAAAGAACGAAACTACTCTTGGTTAACCAAATATCGACTACCAAACACTAATGACTTGGAGGTATTGTGTTATAAAACTCAAACTTTGACTATGGATGCTTAAAGTCATACGTCAAGGAGGTTTTGAGCATTTTGCTCTTTTTTTTTAAGTCTTGTGGATCCTTTATTAGAATTGAATGATTAATAATTATCTTTTAATCATATAGGACTTGTGTAGAAGGATAACCTAAAACGTAAAAGAATATGGTTATAGTATGGGACTCATTTGAACACATCATCAACAAATCAAGTGATGTGATCCAATTGGATGGTTACATTAATTAAAACATGTATACATATGTCAACGAACTTTTGGCAAGCCACTCGGAAAATTTAGTTTCATTGGAATGATAATTCTAATAGATTTTATTAAGCTTTGAAGACAGAAACATAGACAATTAATTTTGAAATTGTTCACGGCGTCTACTACTATAGTTAGTTGAGTACCGACCCCTCCTCATATGAGGTTAGAAATTCAATCCCTCATCATGAATATTAACACTAGTGTGGGTATAAAGTGTCAGCTTTAAAAAAAAATAATATTAATATTAATTTTGAGTTTGTTGGTAGTTTTATGGTACCTATATTTATTCGGTTTATTATTCATGTTCACTTAATAATGTGATCGCCCTTCAACAAATCAAATATTAAAACTAAAAATTCACAACAGCTATTAGAAAACTCCACAAAGAATAAGAAACTTTGCCAAATTACCCACGTCAGTGGATCCTAACAATTCTCTCACCTGTAAATGTGCTTTAAAAAAAAATTAATTTTGAGTTTGTTGGTAGCAATTATAGTATCAATTGATACAAAAATTGGTCACACTAGCAATTAAACAATTTATTAGAGAAGTCTTGATTGAAACTTTAATGTCTAGATAGGATCTTAAATTGTGAGGTCTAAATTTAAATCAAGATCTTTCGTATAGTTCTATAATCAAGACTTTTCATACATAATCTATATAACATATTTAATATTACGTGCAGTCAGAAACATACAAGTAAATATTGATCATGAATTGCAGTCATACTTTCACATAATATAATAATTATAAATTTTCCTCACGCTCAGAGTACCCACATTCGATATGAGCAATATAATTGCATCCGTTGCAGAAACAAAAATGATGTTTGATATCTCCTTCCTCCTCACAGCGATACTTATCGGAATATCTGTTTGTTACAACTGAATTGGTGAGCTTGAGGGGATGATCATGAGATTCGTGTTCCACAATCTGGGATATAGGAATGCATTTCATATGCACATTTACATCACACTCTACACATCTGTAGATACCACCCTTGCATTTGGCTCCGCACATAGTTTTGTTACTGTTGTCTTTGAAGAAGAACAAAATGATGATGATAAAATATAATTTAATGACTGATGATGTGTGCCATAGTTGTGTAAGTGTTCTGCCACTTTCACTTATGATATTTTAGTTTAATGTTTTTTATTTAATGATAATTTAAATAAAAAATATTTGTTTTGAAATCATTTAAATTTAATTATTAATAAATATAATTTCGTTACAAGCTTACTTTTCAAAGTAATTTTACCATATACTGTTTTTGTGTTTTCATTTTGAAGTTTTTAAATTTTTATATTTATTTTTGAATATAAAAAGTAAGTAAAATTCATTTATCGTTTTTCAAATGAAAACAAATAAAAAAAAAAAAAGAAAAAAAAAATCAAACATACTACTCGTTTGAGGTTTTAAAGTTTATTCAGTTTTTTTTCTTAATAGGAAGTTGTAACTTTTCAAGTAAAAAAGTTACACATCACCTGTTAATAGGAATGATTGTTTCAAATCTTATTCTTATCCTAAAATATAAAGGTATGAACATTTTTCTATAAATTTAATTTTTCTAAGACTCGATATAGAGAAAAAAAAAAGTATAAAAGAAAATAAATAACGAACCATAAAGATGAGAGCTATTCTTAGATTAACCTTCCAAACAACTTAATAAATTCTTTGAAACTAACTTAATTTGAAAGGATCCATCCCGACTCTTCTCTTTAGTCTGGGAGAATTCCGTAAAAACTGACTTATTTTTTAATGAAATATGAGATTTACTAATTTTTTTTTTCAAGGTCATCATGAATCTCATGAATACTTTATAAATATAATTTGAACAAATAAAAAATCTTTACATTTTTCATATTGGATCCATATACAAAATATATGGAAAAAGATATTTAATTTGTAAAATTATTCTTGAAATAAATCTACGATATCTTTGGTTAATACAAAAATAATATATATTTATACAAAATGTTTATCACTATATGACTATTCTCACAATATATAATAATCCGCACGAACCTATAGTGAATATCTGAAAAAATGAGTTTTATAAAATAGTGAGTGTTTAAAGCTTAGTAAGTGAATATAAATTTAAAAAAAAAAAAATTATTTCTAAATAAAATATAACATATAACTAGTAATAATATACAATCATATCTAAAAAATGAAACTGAATTTAAATTTCATGTTATAGTAAAACCGTAAGCTTCTATATAAATTATCTTTATAATTTTAATAATATAAAATCTAAAAATCTACAATTTATAAAACTTTTTTAGATTTTCTTTCTATAAATCTGTTGTTCTGTAAATTTCTATATATGCTGATCAAACTCAGTATACAACATCCCATAATTCAAAAATCTACACCAACTAGTATTTGAGAAAATTTGGTCATACGTGGTGAAATATTCAACATCACGTAGAACGAGACATACACGTGCTGAGCGACTCTATGACTCTTCGGACATTTGTCATGCATATGTTGGACAACTCTCCAGGACTTAAAAATGCGAAGCTTGCTTGACCGTTAGAAGAGAGGGTGCAACTTTATTGTTTTAAAAACATTTTTTTTTTTATTTTCTTTTCTCAAATCCTAAACTATTTTCGCATACAAAATAAATATAATTTTATTTCTAAATGTACGTATAACTCTGAATAAATACTTTTCTCAAAATATGAAATAATATTACTTAAAATATTAAAAATATCTCTTATAATAAATTCAAACTAAAATAATAAAATTCTGATTAGAATTTCTAATGCATATATGTATACAAGAATGCACAATAAATTCTTATTTCAATTATCAAATATAATTTATAATCTATAAAATCAATTAACTATACAAACAACTTATTTCAAATAAATAATAAAAACTTAAATATAAATAAATATAATTCAATCAGTTTAATTAAAATAAAACTATCATCTCATAAAACTTCTTTGCTCAAATCTAGATATAAAACAGTTTCCTATCAATTTCTTTATAAACTTGGATTCAACTTAAAATCATACAACTTCAATTTAGAACTTTATGGGAAAATTAACCAATTTTTTGAATTCTAAATCATATTGAAATAAAATAATTTATCTAGATAAGTCATATACCTAAATATTCCGTCAAAGCATCCTAAATTTTTCTCTTATTTTTCTCATCTCTCCCTTCCTCTTTTTCTTTTTTTTCTTTTTTTTTTTTTCCTTTCTTCTTCTCTCTGCTTATTTTTCTTTATTGCTGTCTGTTACCCGTTCTGTGCTTGTTCGCTTCTAATCATCCACACACACATATATATATATATATTATATGTGTGTGTATATACACACAACACAGCTGCTTCAGTGTGCCTCCAATGTTCACGTGAGACACTCGTCTCATTTCTATATTAAAAAAAACACCACTATCTCTTTTCTTATTTGGCCACCATGATTTTGTCATTTTCTATAGCCTTCATTTGATTTGCTTTTGTATTGTTCATCAAAGCCCATTTTAATTGGGCTTGTTTGGTGTCAACTGAATTGGTGGCCCACTTAACCTTTTTTTTTACCCTAAAACTAAAACTTGGACTTTAATAATTCTTATGATTCTATCAGTATTCGGACATTACATAATTAGAATTATGTATACAATCGTCATCAATCAATAATAAACAATTAAAAAGTAAAAAGTAAAAACAATTGATTTTTTTGTTTGGAAATAAAGTAAAAACAATTAATTTTAATATATTCATGATAAGAACTTGCCTTTTCCTTTATTCATTGTAATGATTAATTTGGTTTAGGTTACATAATTTAAAATTTACTCAATCCAAACCAAACCATAAAATAGTTGGGCTATTCATTTATCAAACCAATCCATTACTTTAAATTTATCAAACTAAAAATTTAAAATTTGATATGAAAAGATTAAATCATTTACTTTTTAAAAGGGAAAAAAAAGGAAAAGAAAAACAAACGTTGTTATTTCCAACACTCATAACTACCCAAAAATACTTGATAATAATTTGATTCCTAAATCAGCCTAATTTAAGGGTAATATGGATCAACAAAATGAAAAGGCCAACTCTAATCTTTAGATCCAAGAAAATAGTTATTTTTATTTTTTCTCCAACAATTGCTAAATCATTATTTTTTTCCCTCATTTTTTACGAAAACGTCAAAAAACCTCTTATTATCACATTTTATAAGACCTCTTTTCTAACAAACAACGGGTTTTATTGATGATTTGTCAAATAATAAGAGGAAAATATTGATTCATTAATGTAAAAATAACTCCCCCAATAAAATTGACCCGACCCGGTATCCATGAATCTTGACCATGAAAGTTTCCTTATCCACTTAACAGGTGTCTTAAAATCACCCCCTCCTTGTTTCGAAAAAACAAAAAAACAAAAATCGCCTTCTCCTACTTCAAACCGCTAAACTCCCCTGCTTTTGTTGCTGCTCCTCTCCATGCCCATTCTCTCAGGTACTCTCTCTCCTTTTATGTCCTTTTTTGCATCTCTTGAACAATGAATATCCATGAAAAGTGAAAACAAAACAACCCCATAATAATCGTTCACAATGACAACGTTCTCCACAGACTTCATCCCTCATAACCTCTTCTTTACAAAGCAACTCAACCTCACTTCACATTCACACTACACCACTCCAGTTAGATGTTGCATGAAACCAAACCCTCATGAAACCACCACCACCACCAAGACCCCACCAAGGGTGGTGGTGGTCAGGCCTGAAACAACCCCACCACCACCCCACTCGGTGTCTTTGGATGCCGAAGACAAAGAGTCCCGGTTTGTGAAATTCTTTAAAAGGTCTTTGAGGGCAGGCAAGTTTGATGACACACTTTACTTTCTTGAGTCCATGGTTGGTAAGGGCTGGAAGCCTGATGTTATTATGTGTACAAAGTTGATTAAAGGGTTTTTCAAGACTAGGAAAAGTGATAAGGCCATTAGGGTGATGGAGATTTTGGAGCAATATGGTGAACCTGATGTGTATGCTTATAATGCTTTGATTAGTGGCTTTTGTAAGGCTAATCAGATTGGTCTTGCTAGTAAAGTGCTTGATAGGTTGAGAAGTAAGGGCTTTTCGCCCGATGTGGTTACTTATAATATAATGATTGGTAGTCTTAGTAGTAGAGGAAAGCTTGGGATGGCTTTCAAGGTTTTTGATCAATTAGTGGAAGATAGTAATTGTGAGCCGTCTGTGATTACATACACGATTTTGATACAAGCAACCATGGTTGAAGGCGAGAATGATAAGGCTTTGGAGCTCTTGGATGAGATGTTAAGGAGAGGGCTAAAACCGGATATATTAACTTACAATGCCATTCTTAGGGGAATGTGTAAGAAAGGAAGGGTGGATCAAGCTTTCGAGTTTATTAGGAGCTTGAAGTCTAGAGGGTGTGAGCCAGATGTGATATCATATAATGTGTTGTTACGGGCGCTTTTGAATGGTGGGAAGTGGGATGAAGGGGAGAAGGTAATGGCAGAGATGATTGTGAAAGGTTGTGAGCCTAATGTTGTTACTTATAGCATTTTGATTAGTTCACTTTGTCGCGAAGGGAGAATTCAGGAGGCGTTGAATGTATTGAAGGTTGTGAAGGAGAGGGGATTGACCCCGGATACTTATAGTTATGATCCCTTAATATCTGCATTCTGCAAAGAGGGGAGATTGGATTTGGCAATTGAATTCTTGAATAAAATGATCGCGGATGGTTGTTTGCCGGACATAGTGAACTACAACACATTGCTGGCTAGTTTTTGTAAGAATGAGAGTCCTGATCAGGCTTTGAAGATCTTTGAGAAGTTGAGTGAAGTGGGGTGCCCTCCAAATGTGAGTTCTTACAACACCATGTTCAGTGCTCTATGGAGTTCTGGGGATAAGATTAGGGGCTTGGGGATGATATTAGAGATGCTAAGCAAAGGAATTGAGCCTGATGAGATAACTTACAATTCGCTTATATCATGTCTGTGCAGAGATGGAATGGTAGATGAAGCTGTTGGGTTGTTGGTGGACATGGAAAGGACCGTGTTCAAGCCAACGGTTGTTACCTATAATATTGTTCTTCTAGGATTTTGCAAAGCACATAGAATGGATGATGCCATTGAAGTGCTAGCAGCAATGGTTGAGAAGGGATGCAGGCCAAATGGAACCACCTATGTACTGTTAATAGAGGGGGTTGGTTTTGCAGGGTGGCGACCTGAAGCTATGGAGTTGGCTAACGCCCTTTTTAGCATGCATGCCATTTCTAAAGACACTTTCAAACGTTTGAGCAAGACCTTTCCTTTACTTGACATATACAAAGAGCTCACTCATTCAGACACCAAGAAGTAGCTTCTGTTGATCTATTTTTCTCATATATCTTTGAAATGGGCTGTTTTGGACATAGTGCGGTTCTGTTTTGATAAATTGCTCATCTGTTCAACTCTCATCACCTTCTGTTTGAACTCTCAACAAGGCACACAAGGCTAAATCTTGCGCATGCTTCTTTATCTTCATGGTTAATTGGTATTATGACAATGGGGTTGAGTGATGGGTTTAAGTATTTTGTTATAAAGAATTGTTGCTAACCAAATAAAATCTTGAGTGTATCAAACACTGATTTGGAGAAGAAAACTATCAGGTTCACCAACAGAAGTTTGGCTGATGGCTCGTTTTTTGTTGATCCATGGGCAGACTGCATCATGAAATCTTCATTTTTGTAACATCGAAAGCAAGAATCGTTGGCTTGCAGAAAACAGGCCAGAGACTAATATTGTCGATTGCAATGTGTTGTAACAGACGACAGTCATTCATGTATTAACAGGATCGTTGTTTTAAGCAAACCTCACCAGAATGAGGGGAGTTATGAGAACCAAAAATGTTTTACCAACTTAGCAGGTACTCAAACCCTGGTGAGTGGTCGGGCTTTTCCATGTGCTTGTAATGTAATAATATATCCTGGAATGATCCTATGAAGTATGTGATTAGAAAAAGCATTCTCATTCAAACAGCAGGAGTGTTCCATGATCTCTTTTGCTGTATTTTTATTTCCTAAGTCATTTCAGAAAGACAGATTCTCTACATATTTCATACTTTTATCTGAGTTTCTTGCTAGTCTATCAACAGAGAAAAGTAATAAATACTAATCAGCTTGTCTATTAATCTCTTAAAGATAATATTTGGCTGCTTAAATTGAAAGGAACCCAGATGGATAAACAAAAAATGGTACATAATTTTCGACAATGACGTTGCAAATATGAGAAGGTGGGATCAGGTATTCAGTCCTATAGTATAACAACACAACAATAGTAAACACAATAATTTTTCACATATGATATCTTATTCTACATTTACCCAAACCTTTTACATAACATTCTCTGCAACACAAGTAGGCAGATTACACATTCATTGTTGAAACTGAGTTCTTTCTTTCCCCAAAAATTTTCCGTCCTTTCTTTTGATAATTACTATAATAAAAATGTAAACGGAATACATTGTTCACCATGGACAGACAAAACAGTAATTGTAAATTATACTAAACACAAAATTTTGGAATCTGCAAAAACTACAATCACCATTGGATCGACCTTAAAACTAAGATACAAAAAGACCACTCTGTTTCCAATTCATTGGAGAGCAAAATTTGTATACTTCCATGTCACCTCGAGTTAACACAGGATGACAGCAGGCAGTCCCTGAGTAATTGATAACTTAGGCAAATGCTTGATATGTTTCGAAAAATGTATCATCTTAGTACCTTCATAGATAAAATGGCCAAGCAGACTGGAACTAGAGGAGTGACCGTATCAGGGGATAGAACAATTGCAAATGCAAATGGTAAATAAACTAGTCGAGAAGATTACTCAACGAGAATGTATATGCTGTACACCTTCAACGAAATGCCCATGTCAAGATTCAAGTTGAAGCCATCGAGCAGGAATCAAAGTCTGCCTAAACACTGTCTTGATCAAAACGTAATCCCTTCTCTAAAAATCTTCTGTTCTATCAACTTTTGACACAACTTTTTAGCCTCTTCAGTCATTCCACCATCAGCTACACCTTGAACTATAGTGGAAAACACTGTCTTATCTGCTTTGCATCTGCTTGATATCATCAATTCTAAAACTTGTATCGCCATATCCACCTTTTTACTTTTACATAATCCATAAATGACCAATCTGTAAGCAGAATTTCCAATCTTGATACCTTTTTTATCCATCTCTTTCAAAATGGGTACTGCTTCCTCAACTCGTCCTGCCTGGTACAACCCCCAAATGAAAGTACGATGAGTAATATCATCAGGAACAATCCCCCTATCCATCATTTGACCATGTAATGCCTTTGCTTTCTCTATACAACCCTTTTTAGCCAATCCATCGATCACAATATTGTATGTGATCAAACAAGGAGAACAACAGCTACCATCTAATAGCTGAATCAATTGAAGGGATTCATCAACCATTCCCTCTTTACAAAGAGCCGCTAGGAGAGTATTATAAGTTATAATGTCTGGCGAAAAGTTCTTGGACACCATTTGATCATAGAAGTTGATGGCACGGTCCACAAGTCCATATTTACACAATCCATTGATCAAAATGTTGTAAGTAATCATTGTCGGAGGATGAGAAGTTTCATTCATGATCTCAAGGATCTCATCTACTTCATCCCAACACCCACGGTTACAAAGAGAATGGAGAAGAGTGTTGTAAGTTACAGCGTTGGGCTCCATTCCATGAGCAAATATATTTTTTATGACCACAGCTGCATCTTCATATTTCCCTTGTTTACAAGTAGAATTAATCAGTGAATTGTAGGTAACGATATCAGGAGAACAGCCCTCAACTGCCATATCTTCCAAAACTTCCACAGCACGTGCAGTTCCACAATGCTTGCAGACTTGCTCAATGAGAACCGTGTAAGTAATCAGATAAGGAGGGCATCCCTTTCTCAGTTGATCCTTCCAAAATCCAATTGCCTCCTCAAATTCGCCATTGACAAACATGCTGCGGAGAATTGTGTTGTACGTAATCACGTCAGGTGCACAACCAGTGAAGCTCATTTCATCCAAGAGACAAATGGCAGATTTAATCAGTCCTCTCTTGCAGAGACCGCCAATCGTCATATTATATGTAATAGTATCTGGAATCCCACCAGACATGACCATGACTTCAAGAACTTTTGCAGCTTTCTCGGTTCGATCAATTCTAACAAGGCCCCGGATTAAATTTATGCAAGAAGAAAAATCAGGAATTTGATAATGACGGGCCATTATATCGATCAACTTTGCTGCATGTGTTAACCTCCCAGTTACGCAGAATTTCAGAAGGATCTTATTGTTGGTTTTCTCATCATTTTTTACGAAGGGCCCATCTAAAGGTGACCTTTTTGTACTCAGCTGCTTTTTGAATGTTTTATAAATGTCCGGTACCTCAATTTCTGCATTCCACTCGTCTTGGTCAAATTCATTTACCCTATCAATACAAACACTTACGGGAAGTTTTCCACTCTTCAATGAAAACAAATTTCGTGCTGCACCAAGATCTCCTCTATGTTGTAAACAAGACTGAGCTATGATATCGCATTTAACTGTGGCAAATACATTCATTGTTGAGCAATAAACAACTCTACATTTTGGGTTGGCAAGTATTGAACACCGTTGCAGACTATGCAAGCATGGAAACTCAACAATAGAATTCTGTGGAACAACCAAATAGCCCATCTCTGAATGCCCGCTTGACAATATGAACTCTAACTGGCTACAAAACAGTACACAGAAATGTTGAATTACCCAACAAACCTTTCCTTCCAGTCCACCTATCCCGCTAAGATCAGTTTTTCATAAAAAATAAAAAGAACTAGTATTTCTGTACTTTCCCGATCTTGCATCAAAATTTCAAACAATCGCTGAGCATTCTTCAGCTTTATGCTTCTAAATCAGATCAAGCACCGCACCTGAGAAAATTCAAACCAGCTATATCAAACCAAGGAATTTCACTAGATGTTCAACAAGAAAGAATCATAAAAACACAAACCAGAAAAATCTAGCTGAATATTTATGAATTGCAGATGATTAGTCCAGGGAAACTCTGGTTCAGACAGAATTACAATGACTCAGGTTTCCACATCAAAATATTCAAAATTCCCCATTCAGAAATTAGTCAATCATGCTCACTTCAACTTTGATCAATTCAATTCACACACACATAAACTAAGAGAGAATAAACAAGAAAAACAAATTCCAAAACCAGTTCATCAATTCATCTATGCTCCATTACACCTCGAAATACTCACCAATAGAAATGTTTTATGCCTATTTTCTTACTTCGAAACAAAAAAGGGAATATAAATATATCATGCCTACAAAACCAGCAAGCTTCAAAACCCCATTTTGCCCACTACGAAACTTATTCACAAATGATATAATCAAACAAACCAAACCACAAAATGGCATATTATCATCATTATTATTTCTAAACCATAAAACGAATTCGAAACCACGAAAACTGAACACACAACCTAACCCCCCTCCCACGTTTGACAAAAATGAATGCGTCATTAACAAACACACACAAACACAATCAATCTCACGAATAGAATTTAGTCACAAACATCAAAATTCAAAGAACCCCATTTCACATAATGCTTTTCAGAGCCATAACAACTTGAAAAGAAACAATTTTTTTGAATCAATATACATGTGCTTACACGCATGTTTGAGTGTGTTATAGCTTAAAAAAAACCCCTAAAGCCTAATGCCTAATGAAAAATAAACTACAAATTAAGGAAAAGTTGAATTGAATTACCAGTATTGGACCAAGTCTCCCCCTTCAAAATCAAACAAAGTTTGTTGTTGGATTGCTTTGCTTATGATGTTTTAAATGCGTGACGTTAATTTCTAGGGTTCCTTCCTGGCTTGCTCAAAATTACAAATCAGGTACCATTTTCAACAGAATTTCATTTTTACCCCTATGAAAACCACAATTACAATTGAGTCTTTTATTTTAACTTAATTAGGTTTTGGTTAACAATGTGTGATACTTTGTCTTTTGATATTTTGACTTTGGGACCTGAAATGAATGATTGAGTAATTTAGCTGTTTAAAATTAAAAAAAAAAAAATTGAGTGATTTAGAATATTATCATTTATCAATTTTTGATGAGTTATAAGTATATCACATATCTAAATCAATAATTAAATTTTTATTCAAAACGATATTTGATTCCCATTTCACCTATCTAAGAAATTAATTTAAATTTTTTTGGTTGCCAAAGCATCTCAATTTTAACATACGAAAATGAATTCATTTACTTAGTAAGAATTACATAATTAAGTAGAATTTCTTTTGTTGAAGCTTTCTCCATTGTCTAATGCATAAATTTTTTTCACAGCACGATTTGGAATTACAATGCATACATAATTGATTCATCTCTAAGCAATAGTTGACAACAAGTTGGTCATTTTTCTTACATTTATTAACTAATTTAACCGCTGTTAAAAGATTTAACTTCGTTTAGTATAATTTTTTTAAGTAAATCTTTTACAAGTAGAGTTTTTAAAAAGAATTAGTTGGTTATTTAATTGTTCATTTAAAAGTACTTTTAAATTGTAAACTATTTGATTGTATCATTCTTGAAAGCTCTTTTAAATTATAAATTTACTAAACAAGATATAAGTCATTGCACTCTGAATTTTTACCAAAACAAATACATTGGAATAAAAAATACAGATATAGCTTTTTCATTTTTCTTCTCTAAACATTTTTAGTTGATAATCCATCCATCGAGGGCAAGACCAAACATCGGTGTCTGCCTCATCAACTCCGATTCTCAAGTTGAAGGTTGAATTGTTTGTACCTAGATGACCCTTTTGTTATTTTTATTCAGATTTTGGTTATATATAAATATTATGTTACAATATTTTAAGTGTTAGATTTTGGTGTACATATGCTAGTGAATTTGCTGGTAGACATTTTGGAGAATATTAGTAGTTTTATTTACCTTAAATATAATTATTTTAAAAATTCACTAAAAGATAAAAGTGGATTGGTCCAAACACCCGATGATCAATAGATGATACAAACTGTATGTTGAATTATTTGTAGGTGTTTGTGGCTTCTAGATTGAATGTTCCAGGTGTGTCGAATTATTGAAAGTGTTTGTGGCTTTATATTATGTTTTTATGTGTATCGCATTGTTTAAATGTGTATATAATTTTTTTCACACCACGCACTCTGATTTTTTTGCTATTTTTTGACATCGTAGCTACCTAGATTCTTAGCTATAGCAAATGATATACTACTTTTTTCTTTTTCTTTTTTTTTATTTTCTTTGAAAGTTACTAAAATCTTAGTTATTTATTTTAAGGATATAATAAAATTAACAAAATACAATAAAGATATTTTAAATATGTTAAGGTTTTAAAAAAAACTAAAAAATATTTACTTGAAAAAACTCAAAATTTTAACTTCTTAAAGTAAGCATTTTTCAATTTTTTAATTATTTAAAAACTTTATTGGGATGACAACTAAACTACATAAAAAAAAAAAAAAAACAAGTAGGGTTTTGACATTAAAAAACTATTTTTGACCAATAGATATACCGTGCCAAACGTATACTCAATTTAAAATTTTCATTGATTTCTTCGTACTAAAGCACACTTTTCGACCTAACTTAATTTGAGATTTATTACAAATTTGGCTGACTTGAAAAATTTGTAAAGAGAGTGTATACATTATATGTACGAAATTATGATTATAGTTTAGTTACCTTATTGATTGGATAAGATTACTCATTAATAATAACTCTTATATTGGTTAGAAATGTGGTTATTGAATAATATCAAAGAGTTGATATTTATGAAAATTTTATCGTACTACTAGTACCTTAGGGGGGTGTATTCAATATAGATTTCATTAAAGTATGTTGGAGTATTTTTTAATGATATATCTTGATGGATTCTATAGATTTCATGGATTCCATTAGATTTTGTTAGAATTATATTTTAAAGTTTATTGAATTATTTATGGATTTCATCAAATTTTGATAGAATTCTATTTGAGTTTGTTAGATTTTTTACATAGATAAATGAAATTGGATATATTTTAATATGGAATTGTTAATGATTTATCTTAAAAAAAATTCATATGATGAGTAGTATGTTGTAAAACTTGGCCTAACTTTCATCATTTATATGATTATTATATTTGCATAAGCCACATTAATGAAAAAAAAATATTTTATAAAAAAAATATTTTTTTACATCTAATTATCGAGACCAGTTGTTAAATTTAAAAAAAAAAAAAATTGCTAGTTTCGATAATTTCAACTTATATATATGTATATATATATTTAAAAAAAAATCCTAAATTGAAAAATATAATAATTATGAAATGATGTGTATTATGGAAGTCTGAAGAAATTATTCTCCGTAATTATCATTGTTATCATTTTGCTCCCTAACATCTCTCCACACATTTATAGCTATACTAGCTCTCCATTGGTTTGCACTTTTTTGCTGTTGCTCTTGTGTTTGAAAAACTGTTTCAAATTCCTCTTCATTAGTGGGTGGTGATGAAGATGAAGAAGATTTATTATTCGATTCAATAGGAAATTCATCACACCGACATTTCTTACGAAGAAAATTGTGTAGACCTGCATAAGCTAACACTAGATCTGCTTGTGTCCGATAAGGGAATGGAGGTACAGACTTGAAAATTATGAATCTTGATTTGAAAACACCAAATATTCTTTCAATAACATTTCTTAGAGAAAAATGACGAAGGTTGAATAACTCAACTTCATTTTCAGGATTATGACCTTGACCAGCAAAATCTTGGAGATGATATCGAACACCTCTAAATTAAGCTAAGAATTGGCGTTGATTTCAAAATCCACAATCCACTAAGAAATAGTTGTCTGATTTAATACATAAATAAGTAATATGTACGTATAATCTAATGTCAAATTAATTTCTTAACCAAAAAATATATATAATTAAAATGAATAATAAATTATTACCATGTGGTACTTTAAGTCCATTCCTTCTTGATAAAACGTCGTTTAGCACTCGTGAATCATGAGCTGATCCCTCCCACCTACTAAGCATATATATGAATTCCAAATCGAAGTTACAAGCTGTTAATGCATTTTGTGATATTATTTCATGACGATTGCGATAGCTGTTAATATCACGTTCAGTTACCATTACTAGTATATGTGTGCCATCAATAGCTCCAACACAATCCTAAAATAAAAATCGAAGTTTACATAGTAATAAATTATAAGAATAGTTATAAAAATAATAATATTATTATAACTAATAATCAAATAATTATGTATAAAAAATGGAACGTTTATCTTAAAGTAAGGATAAAATCTTATACTTTCCCTTATCTTAGATGACACGATGGATTTAGATTTGGCCATCAACTCTAGTGCAATTGTATTCAATGCCTTCAAAATTTTGTTGAAATTCTTGCTAATAGTAAAATGTGATATCTACTATTTTGGCTAACAATTAGTAAAAATTTACCAAACATTTATTCTACACAAATATATCTTATATCTTCTAAAAGCGTTTTTTCTCTTAAAATGTCGCATAACTTGCAAAACACATCTGGATACATTCGATACAATTGTTGAAAATCTTGAGGATCCTCATTCAATATTCAGTGTATATAATTGTATCTAGTTGTAGTTATCGGTTGTCGAGTTAATGGATGTTTAATACGATAAGCACGTATGAGAATCATAAACTCATGTAGCACGTGGACTATAGCTTGAATTGCCATAGATAAATATTTAATGGCTTCATAAAATTCTCCATTCTTTTCTTCTTCTTCCATTTCTTCATCTTCTTCTTCCTCCACATCTTCCACTTCTTCTCCCTTAATTTCTTCTTCCTCGACTTCCATCTCTTCTATTTCATTAGTTATGCTTAGATGATCCATTTTATATAGAAAACTACCTATAAACAAGAAATAAAACTATATATATATAATAAGTACAAGCTAGTGTCAAATTATAACCTTTTCATTATCACCACACTTATTATGTACATAACACTACAAACAACCACAAAAATAATAATAAAACATCTCATATTAATAATTAATTAGTTCCAACAAAAAATGATAAACAAGTCATAATAAAAACAAGCCTAACTAGTAATTAAAAATAATTAAAATTTAAACCTACACCAAAATATTTTAAACTAAACTGTATAATGTTCATATAACCACACTCATTCAAGAATATGTGATCCAAGCTGCACGCTCTTCAGGTGACATTTTCAAAAATGCATCATTTTTTGTTTTAGTATTAAGCAATGCAAGCGTCTTGTAACGGGCAGAATTATCTAAGTTTGAAATTTCTTTTATGACATCCCATATATTACTTTTTCTTTCTTTTATATTTCCCTTTCTCCTTGCCATTCTCCCTTTTCTCCATTAAGTTGCGTACTCCTCAAAAATCAGTGGCAATTGAATCAATGATGAGAGAAATTTTTTTTATAACTTTGCTTTAATTATTCTTAAATGAGCTAGATTCTCTATAATCAGTTCTATTCCTCTTTTTCTGATTAGTGCATTTTAAAGGAACCTCTGAACTCATGTCATGATAGTATTTGGGTGAAGTAGATCATTCAAGTAGCGAAGCTTGGTGTGATGATTCATGTTGATTTTGCACAAATGCATTATTATTCTCATCATATATATAATGTTCAGTATTGGTATACTAATCTTGAACTTTAAGTATTCTTACGTCGATATCATCACCTAATCCAATTACGTATCTTGCTGAAGCAGTTGCATTCTCAATTACAACTCTTAAAATCTACATAAGTTTTTGTGCGAAGTTGTCGTTTTTTTGGATGAGACTATAAAAAAAAAAAAAAAGTTAATATAAAAAATCTAAAAAGTTAAGTAGTTATCAAATTATATATAAACAAAAATTCAAGAACCTTACTTCAAAATAGTCCTCCCATACTTCTTCGCTAGTAGTGAATCTCTTCGTGATTAGGTCTCATCCAAAGGTAGAGCTATGACGCATAAGTTCAGTATATCTTTGATATTGTGTCTTAAACCATTTTAATCGACTTTGATAATTATTTTAGGTTTTATTACAATTAAGTTTTTCATTGAGAATAGGGAGTATCAATGTTTCAACTGTTTGCTTGCTTAGCAATCTATTAGCATCACGCCATCCATGATTGACGGCTTCAACCATAAGTTACAATAATAAATTGCTATGTATCACGGTCCAACTATTATAATTTCCTCCAACTTTGCCTTTCCCTTTCTCATTTCCTTGTTGTGTTTATTCCATTTGTAAGTATACTAATCACACATGAAAATCCCAAAATTCAATACAAAAATAAAACAATTAACAACTGACAGATAATAATCATCCACCATAACTTAAAGATCTCACTTATTATTAATACAATTTCAATTATGGCATAAATAAAATAAAATCAAAAAATAAAATGACAATAAAAACATTCTTAGAACCCAACTCTTTTAATTGCATCTAAACATGTATACCTTTTGACCAATCATCATATAATATATTTTTTATGGCTACAACTGACTTTTCTTTACGCAGTACATATATGCAACCCCTATAATTCTTTATCCTAAGAGAAAACCTTTGAAAGCATTTATTTATGTTTTCATCTTCTAGAATTAGGCAATTTTGATTCTGTTCTAGTCTTATGTGTCCATTCAAGTCACCAAGAACTTATCTTAAGCAGTAGCTCTTGTCTTGACATTCACTGCAACTCGAGAATCTAGGAGATGGGTAAGAGAGTTTTGCGTTGGTTTTTGTTTCTGACATTAAAATAACATATAATATGGAAAAAAAAATTGTGACTTTGATATCTTAGTATAATTTGTTAATGCTAGTTGTGTAATGCAAAGAAGAAGAGCTGGTTCAATTTATTGAAAAAATTGTTCATTTCATATTCCAAACCTAAAAAGGTAAATATTTTATTTCACTAATGTTTATTGTTGTTCACGGTTTGGTTGATTGTATATGATTTGATGTTTGTGAACACATTTTTAGAAGGAGAGGAGAAGGAAATGGATTTTAGGAACGCTAAAGGTGAAAAGGTTTGCTTCCATTACAACACCTACGCACAGGACACAGAGTGAGACAACCAAGGAGGAATAGAGTAAACATGCTATAAATGTAGCCATTGCCATAACTGTTATAGCAGAAGCAGCCGTGGAAGCTGCTAAAATGACAACTAAGGTTGTCAGGCTCATTGGAACACCACAAACAATCTATTTTTATTTATCACTTGTCGATCTTGGATAAGTCTAATTGAAACCTCTTACATGTGCAACTAGGTTCCTTTTATGGTTTACTAGCTAAAAGAGATGTCTATCATTAAAGACACAAACCGTGATTTCACAAAGCTGAATTTTGAAATTTACATCCATTATAACACACACAAGACAACATCAATGCATCTAGAACAGCCATAGCTACTCACAAGTGGAAGCCATGTTCAAATTTATATGAACAACTACTTACACTCACTATAAATGTAATATTCATTAGAGTCCTTACCAAGTTTAAAGCAGTCATCCTTAGTCATCATCATTCACCTAAAAATGACAAGCTAAACAACTATTCTTATGTTGGCTAATGTACAATCTTATAGAATTTCATTTTGCCTTCTATTATTGCAAACCTGTCTCGTGAACCGAATGACTCTGCTTCTATCATCAATTAAAATAGTACATTATACTTAATAACATTCCCAATTCAAACAAATTCAGTTACGTGAACAACAAATAGTCAAACTCAAATCCTGTTTAAATCTCCATTTTCCTTTAAAGAAACAATAGAACTAAATATCTCATTTAACTAAAATTTACTATGAAATTGAGTGAATATTAGGACCAAGACATTAATTTTAAAACAAACCACATAAATCAATACACAAAAATTAAAACCGAATAAACAGACCCAAGCTCAAAGAATTTAGCAAAGAAGTAGGTCACAAAAGGCCAAAGATTCTATTAATGTCTTCAAAAATCAAAACCCCATCAAACTATAGCCTAAAATATTTAGAAGACAAGTCCAAACTCATACCTAATTATAACAAAACCCAAAAATTAAAAAAAAAAAAAAAACAATCTCTTGAAACTACCCCCATATTTGTATATCTAGTACACAAACAAACCAAACCACAAAAAACAAACATCTTTTTAGTTTATTCAAAGAACTCAATACACTCGTAACACTCCAAAATTTTCTATAATATGTTTTTAGGAATATATATATATAAATATATATATAGTAGAATATTGAACTTTATTTTCAAATGAGATTAAAATAAAATTCAATAAGTGGTATAAAGGTAATAAAGTAGTTAGTTTTGGATCTAAGATGGAATAACAAATGAGAGAAAATAACAAGTTATGAATATTTATTGTCTGAGGGGTTTAAATGAGATTTTAAAAATTTTAAGGGTCGAATTAAAATTTTAAAATTTTGACGGATCAAATTATAAATTGATAAAGTAAAAATATATAAAAAGAAGGCAATAGTGCCGTCACTATTCACTTTTTTCTTTCTTCGGCCGAGCTCTCCCCTATTATCAGATTTCTTTGTTTTTTTTTTATTTTATTTTTTTATTTTCTTTATTTCTTTTAGTTTAATCACCTTTTTTAACTCATTTTCTAGCCAAAACACATAGATCTAACCTCATTCAAGCTATTGGGTGCTTAAAACTGAACTTGAAAAGTTTATAGTAAAGTGTAAATTCGGGTAAGTCAATTTTTTTATCCATTTGAGAGTTCAAATTATGTAGAAATTAATGTAGAAGCATGTTAGAACACTTAGGAAACATTAATACCATCATATGATAACTTAATTTTCTCTCAAGCATAATTTTCTTTAATTCGGGAAAGGTTGGTGTACTCGTATTTATAAAAATTACATTTATTAATTTCGATTTTTTTTATATATATTACTGTGACAGTTGATTAATTTGTTTATTTGAGATATTAAATAATTTTGGGTATTAATTATATGTTATTTGGTGAATTTATTTGATGATAAATGATTTTGAAACAATTTTCGAAATTAAAATCCCCTATAGTCGAATTTGATGTGTAAAATATTCTAGGGGTAATTTCGTCATTCTGCTCTACTTAATATGTTTATTATGCGATATTTTGGGTGGTATGTTTGATGAATTTGAAATTTGGAATGAAAAATTTGAGAATATCCTATTTTGGGATCGATTTAAAACACGAGAAAAGAGATAATAATTTATTAAGATGTGATAACGAAATTAGTGGCGAAATGGTCATTTGAAATGACCACGAGTGGTACCTCGAAGAATCTAGAATAATAGATTTAAATATGAAATAAAAAGTTTATGCGATTAAAGTTGTGTTAAAAATTTAAATATTTTGTAATTTTGAAAAATTTAAAGGGCCCTAGTAAAACTAGTCACCGGTATGTAGAGATTGGTAGTTGGCTAGCCAATAGAGTAATTATTAGCAGTACTGCACCGTTACGATTGATCACAGACGTTGTATGATGGACCCTGAGAGGCACCGAGTGCCCGGTCCTGAAACGGAAACAGATTGTGATATGTGACCCGGTGGATATTCACCGAGCGGTCGATGCCGGGGTCACTGTTTATTCTGGCGGGTAGCCACCGAATAACCGATGCCAGGAGACCCGTTACCGATCCATGGTATCGTGATAGACTTTACGAATGGCTCTAATAAATTGAATAAAGAAAGTCTTGTAAATTTATTCAATAATTGATTTTGTAAGGATTAGATTGTAATTATACTTACAACGAAATGTGTTGGAAAGTCACATGATTATATTCTATTTTGTGAAATTGTGTACTCTGTGTGTGTTAATTGATAAAAATATTTTGATCGTACACATTGTTTTAAATTTATGTTTTTATTTTGAAAATAAATGTGATTTCAATATTATATGAGTACACCCACTAAATCGAAAGACTTAACGCATTGGATTTACCGCGCGCATGTAGTTAAATAGGGCTTGAAGTAAACACGAAGACAAAGTAGCTGCAGCTTCCCTCAAGTAACATCCGCCCTCTTCATTTTGGTAATCACCATTTTTGTGTTGCAAGAGTATCATATTTTAATCACCATCATGTCGTGTATATTTCGTTAGAGTTGTAAATTTTGTAAACAAATTTGTATTTAAAGTTTATCACTAGTGATAAATTCTGTAAAGTTTTCGCTGAAGAAAAAGGTTTTATATGGTATTATCTTTGTAAAATGTTTAAATGTTAAAAAAAATATGTATTATCAAATGTTTGTGTGTTGAAGTTGATTAGAAACGGACGAGAGGTCTGAATTGAAGTTGAGAAATGAATTGGTTTAGAAGTGTGTTTTTCTACAGGTTTAAATTGTGGATTTTCAGAAAAATAGAGGAAACTCTATCGAAATTTCATTAAAATACAATCAAAGTTTTTGAAAACGAAATTGTTATAAAATAAATTTTGAAATGAGTAAAAGAGTAACATCCTATGCCTCGATCCTCGCACAGACGGGAACGTCGGGGTAGGGGTGTTACAACACTAAAACCTGAAATTGAGGAAACAAACCCAGAATTGAACCACATGCATGATGCAGCTTCAAGTCTTCAACAATAACAATGCATGATACATCAAACGGGAAAACAACACAAACATCAGTAGCAAAGCACAAACATATATAACAGCTCATTCACATTATCATTCAACTTTAAGCCTTCAAATTTTCAACCACATGCATGATGCAGCTTCAAGTCTTCAACAATAACAAATATGATGCAATAAACGGGGAAAAAACACAAACATCAGTAGCAAAGCAAACACATACATAACGACCCATCATCAATTCATAAAACATAGCAATTGAATGTAGTAGAACGATTCAATATGGAAGAGAAAAACACATAACGTACTTTTAATTCACCGTCGTCTATTTCAAGAGAAAAAAAAAAAGTATGAAAAACATAGGAAATCTTTGGGGGTGGGGTTAGATTTCACATGAGGTTTTTTATTTATACTTAGGGTTTAAAAATTTCATCACAATTCAGGAAAATCTAATTCTTATAAAATCATTGATTTTTTTAATACATCTAGATTTATTTGGATTTTTTAAAAATATAAATTGAATACACCAAAATTTCATTAGAATCCTCATAAATTTTAATTGAATACATCCAAATTCTAATAGACATCTAAAAGTATAAATTGAATATACTAGATTTTTAAAATCCTTTAAATTTCGATAAATTCCAAAGTCGAATACACCCCCCTTACTCGACTTCAATTAATTAAGCCAAACTTCTTAGAGTATGAAAATTTTTATCAATACATATATGAAATTACAATTAACCCAAACTATTTCGCCCTATAATACACCTACTCAGCATCTGAGCAAAGGAAATTTTCGTAAATTCACGAACCACCCCGATTTCCCTCTCCAAACTCCAAAGCTACAAAAGTACACATTTTTAACTCTCCACACTCTGATTTTCACTTCCAATTCTTCAATCAGATATTAAAAAAGAAAATCAAATCAAAATCCGCCTCTCCATCAAAAACCTAAACAAAATCAATCGTAAGTCGAATCACTCCTCTATTATTATAACTCCATTGTTTTCACCTTCAATCTTTGTTTTTGTTTTTGTTTTTGTTTTTATTTTTTATTTTAATTGATACTTTGAATCAACTGAGTAAAAACAAGTAATGATAAAGATGCAAGGATATTCAGATGGCGGCGACTTGGCTAAGCTTCAATCCACCATGCACACCATCGAGCTCGCTTGCTCTTCCATCCAGGTCCTCCCTTTTTTTACTGTTTGGTTGCCGTGAAACTATGGGAATCTTCAAATTTACGTGTTTTGTAGAAAGTGGAAGAGGAAAAACTAGAATCAATTAAAGAAACTGACTTTGACGGATTCTGCTGTGTTAGAGTTGATAAGTAATTAATCAAAACTAGTTGAGTGATTTCTAGTTAGTTAGAAAATAGAAAATGATTGTGGAGTTGGTTTTGCTAGTGATGCAAGTTCTCGTTTTTGTTATATACAAATTTTTTGGCTGTTTGGTTGGTGAGAGAGTGTAAAATTTGACTAGAATCGAGTGAGTTGATAAATTTTGAGTAAAAAAGTTAGTTTAGTGATGTTTGGTTAGTTAGGAGGTAGAAAATGAAGTTAGTTTAGCGATGTTTGGTTAGGAGGTAGATAATGAAGGGGAGTGGGTTTTGTTGTGATTTTGTTTTGTTAATGTATATTGTGTTGAAAAGTTTATTAGGTTATAGTGGTTTTGAAATTATGTGTTGTAAATTTATGGAGGTTTTTGGTATACGTATTTGTGTTGCGAGAGGTTTTGTACATTTATGTGTCTCTGTGTGTGTGTGTTTATCTTTATACATGTTTTTATGGATATTGATTGTTGTTTTAGCAGATGCATGTTAATCCGTCAACAGCTGAGGCAACGATTTTGTCATTATGCCAGTCACCTCAGCCATACAAGGCATGTCAATATATTCTTGGTAAGTAAGTTAAATGTTGAAATACCGAATGTTAATGTGATATATGGGGTCATTGCTTGGTGTAATGGTAAAAGTTTTGGATCTGTATGCACAAGCATTTGGTGTTAAGTCTTAAGAGTATATACTCTAAGCAAAGTGGCATAAAGTCCTGGATCATAAACATACCATAGGGCCTATATTGGTGAGACCAACATTGCTAAGGACCTTAATGTGCTGGTAAGTATATTTGAAATAGTTGTTTTAGTCAATAGGATGTTAAATATAATAGTATTTGTGATATATTTCATTCTATTGAGTTTTGGAATGCTGAATGTTTAGAGGTTAGAAGCTGATATGAATTAAAGTGTCTGAAAGGAAGACAAAAAATCACATGTTAAAAGTTATATACAGTTCTTTTCATTGTGTCTACAATCATTCTTGGTGAAGGGCTTTTCAACTTATATCAATCCCATGGTATTGATGTTGGTAATTTTAAGTGTTTGTCTAGTCAATATTTTATACTGTTATGATCTACCCTGATGGCTAGGCTTTGTTTTCTTTGCATTGATTGGAGTTTATCACACAGAAGGTTTTGATATTGGGTTAACGCTGCAACTACTGCCGATAAACGTGTTGTTGAGCTTCAAATTGAAGTTGATCAATATATTGGAGCCTAAAGCCCAGTTCGAAACACAAATGAAGAAAAATTCTTTTGTTCACAACTTTTGGGAAGCTATTCATACTTAATCTATAGATTTGATATGCAAAGTAATGATATCCCAGGCATGCATTAATAATTCCGAAATTTTTTCACACCCCCTTAAATTCAAGATGGGGAGAAAAAGCGATTTTAGTTTGTAAAGTTCTAATGACATGGTAATGAGTCCGTTCAAAACTTAATGGACTAGCTTGATAGAGATGTTAACTAAATGATTTGATAGACAGATAGAGATGTCATGAAACAACTGCATAGAGATGTCGATGGAATGGCTTGAGAGTGTCAACGGAATGGCTTTGAGAGTGTTGCCAAACAGCTTTGAGATTGAGAGATAGACCGATGAAACAACTTTAAGAGAGAGATCGATGAAATAGCTTTGAGAGTGAGGTCAATAAACGATTCTAATGAGAGGGTTAAAAGAGATAGAACGTGCTAATTATACTAATTATTCATAAGTTAATCAACTAATGAAGAATTTTGAGTGTCGCTGTCCATAGTTTTTAAAAGCAAGATGTGGTGCGATGCGAGGTGAGGCGCCCGCCTCATATCAAAATTAATAAAAAAAAATTACATAAAATTTTAAAAAAATTACTAAAGCAGAAATTATCCATAATATATTAACATACATATTTTACAAAAGTGTGTTTAATTTGAAAAGAAAAATTAAAACAGCGACCATGGCCGCCTCAGATTGCCTCAGCACCAAGTCACGGCTGAGGCTGCCACCTTATGCTTCTGAGGTGACCCTAGTCTTCAATGGGGCTGAGGCGCCGGAGCTCAAATTTTAAAACTATGTCGCCTTCCCCAATGGTAGATGGCAGCATAAAGGATGTATTCTTATGGCTGTGTTTATGAGAAAGATCTTTTCTATAATACCATGATAAAAGAATAGTTTTTTATATTGATCTGAATAGAAAGACAAGAATACTCTGAAATATATAGTTTCTTCTACTATACTAGAAAGGAAAACTAAAAACAATTAGAATTCTAAAGATTTAAGGATTTCCATAATTAATTAGGACACAAATTAGGAAAAATATAATTTCTAGTTTAGTGCTTTAGGAAAAGTATAATTTCTAGTTTAAGAGACCTAAAATGTTGGATTAGTTGTTTAGATAAAATTTTTGAAATAGCCTATGAATAATTTGGACCATATTGTATTCGGTGAGCTGTGGAAATTAGTATGATAGACTGCAATGACCGTCTGCAAAAGTTATCTGGAAAGATTTTGATTGAAGAAGATTCTTTTGAAGGCCTTATATTAATGCAGAAAGTAAGTACAGATGTCTTTAGATAGCTAATTGGTTAATTTATAGAGGAAAGGTTGTCATTGAGTTTAGATAATTATGGTGTCTGTTACGGAATTGTGACTGCTGTTAGAGCAATTGAAGGAAAGATAAATGATGTCTAGTTGAAGAGGCTTGGATTTGGTATGGTGAAGCGTTTTGTGTAATGACTTAAAAATGTGGGAGTAAACGTAATTGTGATGGATCAGTATCCAGTCTTTTTTAAAAAAATAATGCAGTATCCAGTCTTTCATGCTTTAAAATGTCCTTTCTTTTTTTTTTTTTTTGGGTCTATTCAGAGAATTCACAGATGGCAAATGCAAGGTTTCAGGCTGCAGCAGCAATTCGGGATGCAGCTATGAGAGAGTGGGCTTTCCTTACAGCCGATGACAAGAGAAACCTGGTTAGGTAATTTCGCATCTTTGTTCTTGTATGCAGCTGGTTAACAACTGCAAACCCATTTAACATACTTGTCCTGAGCATTATGTTGTTCAGATCTACTAAGTAATGGATGAAAGTCTCTTGCTCATTAATTTAATATAGTATCATAGAATTCTCTTTTGTTATTAGATTGGAAGGCTGCTGTTTGTTGATTGGCTCTTCCAATAGTGCCTTTAGGTTTAGATTTTGTTTGTTTGGTTCTGGGTGGACTTCTGGTTCACAAGTGTATTTTCTTACTTTTATCAATAAAGTCTTTGTTTCCTATAAAAAAAAAAGTATCATAGAATTCTGCTTTGTTTATTTAGGATACTGTTAATTTATACATCTTGTTTGCAGTTTTTGTCTGTGCTTTGTTATGCAACACGCTAGTTCACCTGAGGGATATGTCCTGGCTAAGGTTTCTTCCGTGGCAGCTCAGTTGATGAAAAGGGGATGGTAAGTCCCACAGATTTTTGTCTTTAGCTCTAAAATAAGTAAGATATGCATATGCAATTTCTAGAGCTGGCAATGGTGTTTCACCTGCAGATTTGCTACTTCTTGTTAATACTTATCCACAAGAAATAAGACAAGGTATCACTATCTCATGTTAATGGGACATAGGCCAATCTAATTATGGAAGCGTATATGCGATTTATAAGATCCATGTTAATGACTTGAGGTTAAGTGCTTTTCTTAAAATCAATATGATTGAATAATCGTAGCATAAGGAGCAATATAGGAAGATTGAATGGGTTTAACTTTGACTTGGGTGTGACCATTTCAATCTTTGTAGATTGAGAAACTATTGATCTTGATGGAAAAAAGTAAAAAGAGGAACTAAGGTTGTTAGATTCATAAAATTCTTTGTGCATGCTGAACATATTCATTGACAACTTTTACAGATTCCTAAAATATGATATTAAATAAGTACCTATTAATTGCATATATTATTTTTGTTTAAAAATGAAAGGAAAACCATCTTGTGTGGAATATGGTGGAGGACAGGGAAATATAATTATATATGTAAATTGATACAGAGGTTGGAGATTTTTAGGCTTCTGATTCACTGTGTATTAGACATGATTTTATTTTCTAATTTTGCTGTAAATTTTCTTTGCCGTTTTCTGCCTCAATTTCCTGACTATTGGTAGAATAAATGAAATCTATTTCCTGTGCTACTTGGTGTTTTACTCCTATATACTTGTGTGCTTGGACTTTGTCCCTTGTTATTTTAATGATTTTTTGTCTTCTCAAAAACAAGAAAAACGTTCTCTAGTCCTTGTATATCCTTAGCCCTGGAATAAATTATTTAATGCTTTCATATTGGAAAATATTAAGTGTGTTATATCAATTGCAGAGCTTTGTGTCTTGCTTCTCTTTGAGTTGGCCCTGTCCTAGTTACAGTAATGCGTTGTTTGTGGACCACAAGCTATTCTGTGAGACATTTTATTAGCTGGAGTTCTCTTGATAAAAATGCTTAGCGCAGAGGCTCTTATACAACAATGACAGTTCATGTTGCATCTTTGCATTTCACAAAGATTTGAGTAACATTTTAGCTGACTGTTGCTTAGAATCCCACATTAGCCATGGAACAATTTGAAATCTTTTATGTTAACCTTGACAAGGTTTACTGTTCTGTAGGTTTGATTTTGCTGCATCTGATAAGGAAGGATTCTTTAATCAGGTACTGGTATTACTTTCAATGTTTTTCTGACTGGTTTATTGGTAGCTTTATCACTTGCTTGATATCTTTCCGTAATTACTTTTGTTTCCTTTATTTTATGTGTTAGTATTATCTGGTTGGAATCTTCATAATTCTAATTATACTAATTATACATGCTTTGCTTCTCTGCCCCTTGCCTTGTGGTAGTGAGTTTATTCTTTTATAGATTTGTAAATGATATAATACCTGCTTTTGCTTTTTCTATCATGCATTGAATCTTATTTTTCAGTAGCTTATGGTCGCCAATTTCTACCAATACTGCGTAAAACTGCTCTAACTTGTGCACAAATAAACTATGAGCTTAATCAGAAATAATCACGAGTAAGGGGATAACTCATAAAATCCATAATAAGCATGTTAAACAAAATAGGATGTCTTTGTAATTGTTCTGGTTGATATTATAACATTATAACATTGTATAGCTGCTTTTTTCTAAGATTAAATGACTTGGTAGGTTGATCTAAGTGTTTAACTAAATTAGTTTTCCTGGAAGACTGCTAATAAGATACTATTGGACTGAATTTAAGTTTCTTATGGGATTTTTGGACTAGCAGTTCTGCATGAGAACCTGCTATTATAATTCTCTCCGCAACAAATTCTCCAATCCCTTACTTTCATTCTACAACATTTCAGTTTGACTCCCATTTTTGAATCACTTCATTAGCATGGAAATTCAGTGCATTTCATGATTCTCACATCTTGTATAATCTGCCAGCAGTGCTTATTGTAAACTGCAACAAAGTTTTTAAACTCTAAATGTCTTGTATCTTCTCTAACCTATTGATTACCAAATTGTAATTTTGGAGAGGTTCATAGAGCAAGTAGGATTAGGTAATAACTCATGGGTGACACAGGGGAAATCAACTCCATCTTTCCAAAAATCTTGTCATTCGATTTTGGGAGGATTGTTGGCTGGGTCATCAACCTTTTTGCCTAAAGTTTCCAAGATTGTACAAGCTAACTTCTTCTCAAAATGTCTCTGTCTTAAGTAGAGTGGATTATTCTTCTTCTCATAAAGGATGGCTCTTTGATTTTAGGAGAAACCTGAATGATAGGGAGATTGAAGAATTTTCTTCTTTTATTTCTATTCTTAAGGGTGTTTCTCTTAATTCTGGTTTGGAGGATTATAGGGTGTGGAGGTTAAGTTCCAATGACATCTTCTCGTGTAAATCCTTTTTTGAAAAGTTAGTCCAAGATGATTCGATTAATAGGTTTGAGTATGATAAATTGATTTGGAAGTCAAAAGTTCCAAACAAGATCAAGTTTTTAGTATGGCTTCTAGTTCATGGGAAATTAAACACTTGTGACATCATTCAAAAGAGATATCCTAGTCTTTGCCTTTCGCCCTTTCGGTGTGTCATGTGCAAAAGTGGGGGAGAAAATTTGGATCACCTTTTTCTTCATTGTCCGGTGGTTGGTTTGTTGTGGAATAGACTGTTTTCTATAGCTGGCTTGAGGTGGGCATCCCCGAAGTGTTTACGTGCCTTTTTATTGGAAGATTTTGGAGCCTTAGGAAGAGGTAAAAAGGTTAGGATTCTTTGGAACTGTGGAGTTTTCGCTATCCTATGGATTATTTGGGAGGAAAGAAATAGAAGAATATTTGAAGAGATCGAGGAGGAGATCAACTTCTTAAGGGACAAAGTGTACTATTTAGCTTCTCTCTGGGCGTCTGCTAGTGAAGAATTTAAACATTTATCTTTATCTTTATCTCTTATCTTATTAGATTGGAAGACTGCTGTTTGTTGATTGTTTATTCCTTTTTGCCTTTAGGTTGTCATTTCGGTTGTTTGTTTTTGGTGGACTTCTGGTTCACAGATGTATTTTATTTCCTTTAATTAATAAATTTTTTGTTTCCTATAAAAAAAAAAAAAAAATCTTGTCATTCCCTTCTAAGATAGTCCTTCACATCCACTTTGAGCGGACAAATACCTTTGGAACTCAACACTTGAGCTGAGATGTTAGTGACAAGCAGATCTTCTAGCTCTTATTTTTCCAGTTTTTGATAAGATAACCAGTGAGTTGGAAATTTAAACGATTTTGTCGTCTTCCGACTGTTGGTATCTGAGCTGCTTTAATTCTTCTAAAGAAGATTATTGAGTTTATGTGGAGTTTAAATTAAGTTTTAGTGTAGGCTTTTTTCTTTTCCATGCTCCTTTTTATTAATTTTTATTAATGTAAATGGTGCAACGGAAATTGGTTTCGAAACAAAAGGAATAAGTCAGATGTTGGAACGTTGACCGAATCACATGATTATAGGAAGAGATTTCTTAGGGATTCAATGCATAATTTTAGTACTTCCATGTATAGAATAGATTAGCTTAATTTTTGTAATTGATTTATTAGATTCCTAAAATGTATAGAGTAGTATTTTCTATTTAAACAGATTTGTAAGTCTCAGAAAATATGGAATACAGATCATCTTCCTAAGTCCATTAGTGTTTTCATGGTATCAGAGCTAGGTTCTTCTCCTATTGTTTTATCATGTCAACAGCCCTAGAAAACTCCTCTGGTCAATCTGACCATCATACTGTCAGAATATCCACTATAAAACTAAATGGGGATAATTTTCACCGTTGGTCATTATCTGTTCGTATGTACATTCGGGGAAGAGGAAAGATAGGTTACTTGACTGGTGACAAAAAGAAACCAGACAAGGAAGATGCAGAATATGAAGTGTGGGAGGTAGAGAATTCGATGGTGATGGCGTGGCTTACAAACTCTATGGAAGAAGATGTGAGCTCAACCTATCTTGGATATTCCACTGCCAAAGAGATGTGGGATAGTCTAAATGAAATGTACTCAGATCTGGGCAATCAATCCCAGATTTATGAGCTACAGTTAAAACTTGTAGAGTCAAAACAAGGCAGTGAGACAGTAACAAGGTATTTCTCAGCCCTTAAAAGACTATGGCAGGAGCTTGATTTATTTAAAGATTATACCTGGAAGGATCCTACAGATGCTGCACACTATCTGAAGGAAATTGATAATTCAAGAGTATACTCCTTCTTGGCTGGACTGAATGTGGAGTTTGATGATGTTAGAGGTCGCATCATAGGCAGACGTCCTTTACCATCCCTAAATGAGGTATTCGCAGAAGTAAGAAGAGAAGAGAGCAAACGAGCTGTGATGCTGGGAAAAAAGGAACCAACACCCAGTCCAGTGGAGACATCAGCACTTTTTTCACAAGAAAGTACAGCTTTGAAAGCCACTGCTCGCAAACCTGAAGAGAAAAAAAGGGCCTGGTGTGACTACTGTCACCGTCCACGTCATACCCGTGAGACTTGCTGGAAATTGAATGGCAAACCAAATCACTGGAAGACTAGGGAGAAGAGCACGTCTCATGTAAACTCAGCTGGACAGGTTACCCTTACCAAAGACCAAATAGATCAGCTCCTTAAACTGGTGCAAAGTCCATCAACCCCTAACTGCTCTCTTGTCCACACAGGTAACTTATCTACATGCTTCTTAAGTCACTTTAATCGCACACCTTGGGTCATTGACTCAGGTGCATCAGATCACATGACAAGCATGCCATCTCTGTTTCAAAACTACAGCCCTTGTCCTGGTAATAAAAAGGTGAGACTGGCTGATGGGAGTTTATCTCCTATTGCCGGAATAGGAACTGTCAGATTATCAGACACTCTTATCCTAAAATCAGTGTTACATGTCCCTCATTTATCCTGCAACCTATTATCAGTTAGTAAACTATCATATGACTCTAACTGTTCTGTTACCTTTACATCACAAAACTGTGTGTTTCAGGACAGGAAGTTGGGTAAGGAGATTGGCAGAGCTAGAGAAGACAAGGGTCTCTATTATTTTGAAGACGGAAGAAGGCAGACAGTTGGTCTATCATGTGATATGAACTCCCTCACAGTAAAAGAACAAATAATGACTTGGCATCTTAGGTTAGGTCACCCAAGTTTCCCTTATATGAAACACTTGTTCCCTGATTTATTCCAGAAATTAAGTAATGAGCATTTGCAGTGTGATATCTGTTCATTTTCTAAGAGTACTAGACAGTTTTATTCCTTAAAGCCATATAGAGCTTCAAAACCTTTTTATCTAATTCATAGTAATGTTTGGGGGCCTTGTAATACCAATTCCCTATCTAATAAAAGATGGTTTGTGACATTCATTGATAACCACACTAGGATATGTTGGGTGTATTTGATGAAACAGAAATCAGAGGTCCAAAATTTATTTAAAGTGTTTTACAACTTGATTGAAACACAATTCCAAACTAGAATTAGCATTTTGAGGACTGACAGTGGTAAAGAATACTTCAATCAAAAATTAGGACAGTTTTTAAGTGAGAAAGGTATACAACACCAGTCAACATGCAGCCATACACCCCAGCAAAATGGGGTTGCGGAGAGGAAAAATCGTCACCTTCTTGAAGTTAGTAGGGCTCTCCTCTTAGCTATGAATATACCTAATTATTTGTGGGGGGATGTAGTATTAACAGCTGCATATTTAATCAATAGAGTACCTTTTAGGGTTTTAAATCATAAAACCCCTCTGAATTGCTTAAAGGAAATCTTTCCCGAAAACAGATTGCATACAAATCTGCCATTAAAAGTTTTTGGTTGCACTGTTTTTCTGCATATTCCAGAAATAGGGAGACCAAAGCTTGCACCCAGATCTGAAAAATGCATGTTCATAGGTTATGCAAGTAACCAGAAGGGGTATAAGGTTTTCAATCCTAAAACTAGGAAAGTACATGTAAGTATGGATGTTATCTTTCATGAGCAGTAACCATACTTTGAAACTCAGGTTCAGGGGGAGATTTTTAGTATGAGAGGGGATAACAGTGCTGGTATTGGTAGAATTTTTCAGAACAAGGAAACCAGTACCAGTTTTCCAGCACCCTATCTATCGAGTGAATCATCAGGACCTAGAGAGGTAGATCATACTATTATGCCAAGTCAAAATGTGCCTGTTTCAGGTGGAAATTCAACATCTCAGGAACTAAGTCAGCCAACAACTGAGATACTTGTTTACATCAGGAGGAAGTCTAAAAATGATAGAGACCATCAGTCTACTCAAGGCCAATCAGCTGACCTCATCGAGCCTGTTCTGAACCAAAATCTTCCAGGTACTTCCTCTATGACTTGTGAACCTATCTCACCTACCCATCTTGATCCTCCTGCTACTATGATTGAACCAAACACTGAAAGTAATACCAAAAACTTTGAGATAGACCTTGACATTCCCATTGCCATTAGAAAAGGTGTTAGGTCATGCACTAATCATCCTATAGCTAAATACTTGTCATATCATAGGTTATCCAACAATCACCAAGCCTTCACTTCAAAAATATCTCATCTTTCCATCTCTAGAAACATACAAGAAGCTTTAGAGTGTCCTAGTTGGAAAAAGGCAGTCATGGAGGAAATGAATGCACTAGTTAAAAATAATACATGGGAGAGTGCTAAGCTACCTAGTGGAAAAAGGGCAGTGGGGTGTAAATGGGTTTTTACAATTAAGTGTAAAGCAGATGGGTCTATAGAAAGGCATAAAGCTAGGTTAGTTGTTAAGGGGTTCACCCAAACACATGGCCTTGATTATCAAGAAACCTTTGCGCCGGTGGCCAAGGCAAATTCGATTCGAATTCTGTTTTCTATAGCTGCTAATTGTGGATGGTCTTTACATCAATTAGATGTAAAGAATGCATTCTTAAACGGCTATCTAGAGGAGGAAGTGTTTATAGAGCCTCCACCCGGATTTGAGAACCTTGTTGGTAAGGGTAGTGTGTGTAAACTAATCAAAGCCATATATGGTCTAAAACAATCCCCTAGGGCTTGGTTTGAGAGATTTGGGGAAGTTGTTAAGAGACTAGGTTTTAAGCAAAGTCAAGGGGATCACACACTGTTTGTAAAACACTCTAGTGAAGGAAAATGTACAGTTTTAATTGTGTATGTGGATGATATCATTCTGACTGGGAATGATAAAAGTGAGATAGAAAACTTGAAAAAATTATTGGCACTAGAGTTTGAGGTAAAATACTTAGGAGAGGCAAAATATTTCCTAGGTATGGAGATTGCAAGGTCAGAACTGGGTATTTCAGTTTGTCAGAGAAAATATTTACTGGATTTGTTAGGAGAGATAGGTATGCTTGGATGCAGACCGGCTGAGACTCCTATGGAACCTAATATGAAATTAGAAGCAGCTACATCAGCAGAGCAAGTGAATAAAGAGGAATATCACAGGCTTGTTGGGAAGCTTATCTATCTAGCACAGACATGTCCAAACATCACATTTGCTGTCAGTGTTGTGAGTCAGTTTATGCACTCACCAGGAAAGAAACATCTTGAGGCAGTAATGAGGATTATAAGATACCTGAAGGGGACACCTGGTAAAGGCCTATTTTTTGCTAATAATAGACACTTTCAGGTTGAAGTTTACACAGATGCTGACTGGGCTGGGGATATAACAGATAGAAGATCAACATCTGGGTATTGTTCGTTTGTCTGCGGGAACTTGGTCACATGGAGGAGCAAGAAACAAAATGTAGTGGCTAGGAGCAGTGCTGAAGCAGAATATAGAGCAGCAGCTCTAGGCATTTGTGAAGGATTATGGATAAGAAGGATATTGGAAGACCTGAATATCAAGTCATCATCTCCTGTTATGTTATATTGTGACAACAAATCTGCCATCGCAATAGCTCATAATCCTGTCTTACATGATCATAGTTTTAAAAGGCGCAAGGCGCACCAAGGTGCAAAGGGGCTGTGGAGCTCGAGGCGCAAGGAACAAAGCGCCAGGCGTGCCTTTTCAAGGCGAGGCGCATTTTATAAAAAAAACTCAAAATATTATAAATTCATAAATAATCAACAATAATAAGATAAAATTCAACAAAATAAACATGAAATTATTAATTATAATCAAAATCATTATCATCATTCATCATCAAAGTTCAATAACTAAGTATCCTAGGCAAACAACAAAAATCATCATCGAAGTTCAACTAAAAACTAAGTCAATAACTAAGTTTCCTACTCTAGACAAACAACATCACTAAAATGCAATTATGCAAACAAAAACTAGTGACTAGCACTAGTCACAAAAAAGGTTTGTTCATAGTATTCAATCAATCGCATCCTCCAAGTCATCATCAAAATCATCATCCTCCTCTCCTATCTCTTCATCTTCTCCTTCCTCTGGAAATCCTTCTCCCTCTCTCTCTTCTTCTTCTGCATCTAACTCTTGATATTCCTCTTCTTCTTCCTCAACAATCGGTTGGCTTGTTTTTGTTGGTTGCCTTGATGAAGAACCTGATTTTGATCTAAATCTATAGCTAGGCTCTCCAACTCCTGCAGCCATAGCAACATTGCCCCATGTCAACCCATCATCATCTGAAAAAACATTCTCATCATCTTTATCATCCTCCAGATTGAGCTTTCCCATTAACCATTCATTACTTTCATCAATGTCGGTCAATGCGATAGGATCAATCGTATTACGCATTTCATACCGACGTCTCAAAGCTCTATTGTATTTCACAAATACCAAGTCGTTTAAACGACTTTGAGCAAGCCTGTTTCTTCGTTTAGTATGAAGCTGCAAAAATTTTTGTTAAAAAGAAAAAAATAAGGATATAAGATATAATAAACGAACGAATTGCTTAAAAAACTCATAAGAACATATACTTACATTTTCAAACACACTTTAATTACGTTCACAACCAGAAGAACTGCAAGTGAGGCTAAGAATTTTTATTGCAAATTTCTTCAATGCTGGTGCTGAATCTCCATATGCATTCCATCATTCAGCTGTTAATTAAAATTTATAGATTAATAATTAATCTCTAATCTTAAGTTTATTTGCTTTAATTTTATAAGACATGATATATATGCCTGGTGATTTTTCAGTTCTCCTTCTGATGGCCATGTAGTTTCCGAATAATCCTTCCGCATTCCAATACTTAGGAAGCTCACTATCAATCTGGTCTTGCATTTTAGGATCCGGAACCAACCTTCTTAAGCATTCATAGAAGCCTATCTTCACCTCTTCATGAATTTCATCATTAGACTTGTAGAAGTATTCCGGATTCAAATACCATCCAGCAGCGTGTAAGGGGCGATGAAGTTGAACATCCCATCTATTATCAATTATTCGAAAGATAGGTACACACCTAGCGTCATCCCCATTGAAAGAGGCGGCAATGGCTTCTTTGGCTCTATCCATGGCCTCATAAATATATCCCATAGCAGGCTTCCTTTCACCATCCACCAAGCGAAGTACATGCACTAATGGGCCAGCCACCTTGAGAGCAAACACCATATTGCTCCAAAAAGTAGGCATCAAAATCACTTCTAGTGCCCTTTTACCCCCTGCTTCTTTTGCCCATTTGCTCGTTCGCCATTCATCAGAGATAAACATTTTTCTGAGGTTACTTTGCAATTTGTTCATCCTACCCAAAGTGATAAACGCAGTTGCAAACCTTGTTTTTGCTGGTCTGAGCAACTCTTTGTTGTTGGTAAACTTCCTTAGCATGTTTACCAAACCAGGACGTGTGTAGATATAGCTAGTAACCATTACTGCCTTCTCAAATGTTTTCTTTAAATTGGGCACCTTGAAAATATCTTTCAATATTAAATCGATACAATGAGCAGCACATGGTGTCCAAAAGAGTGTGAGATATTTTGCTTTCAATAATTTTCCTATTATCATTTACAAAAAAGAAAATTAGTTAGTAATAATACTAATACACATAACACATGGAATTTAAAGCCAAAATTGTTTCATTTATAATCAAAAGTAATAATACAAAAATAGACTTCATACCTGCTAAAACATTATTTAAAGCACTATCCGTCACCACTTGAATGACATTACCTACTCCAATCTCTTCCACAATACCACTTAATAATTCAAACATCTTTTCACCAGTCTTTGCATAGGCGGAGGCATCAACAGATTTGTAAAACATACTTCCTTTAGGAGAATTGATTAAAAAGTTAATCAATGTCCTTTCCCTTCTATCCTTGCAACCGTCTGATAACACTAAGCGTCCATATTGAGCCCACATCTGTTGATGATCTTTCATCATGTTACGAGTGTTTTCCACCTCTTGCTTCAAAAGGGGAACCCTAACTTCATGAGGAGTAGGTGGCTTCATACCCGGACCATATTGACCCACTGCTTCAATAAAAGCCTTAAAGCTATCATATGATGCAGCATTAAATGGAATGCCTGCATCATACATCCATCTAGCAAACATTGTACAAGCTCTACTTCTCAACTCCTTCTTAGCTGCATTATCCATCTCATTCAACGTCAACTGCTTTCCTTTCGCTTTTCTTACAACAACTTCTGAGTCGGGGGTAAAAAAGACATCCAATGGACCCTTTTGTTTTGGCCCCTTAAAACTAACTCCACTATGGCCTTTTCTTTTACTCGTAGGTGGTTCTACTGGTGGCTCATCATCATACCCTTCACCTATTTCATACTCATCCAATGGTTCCATATTACGCTCATCCTTATCATTCTTTATTTTTTGCAAATACTCTTTTATCTCTTGTCTTATAGGTTCAGGACAACGTTCACAACGTTTAGCATTCCTAAACCCCCCGCTAAATGTTGTTTTGCTCGATGGATCCCTCCTTTCGTCACTTTACCACAAAATTTACATTTTATAGTATTTTTATCATTTGGATCTGGCAGCTCAACATAATTCCATGCATGGTCCGAGGATTTAGTACTACTAGATGACATTGTATTTGAGGCTTTTGAGGTAGAGTAGTTAGCTGCAAACAAAATACATTCATACATTCACATTATACATAAACATAAAAATAGCCTATAAAACATTACACATGAAATGAAACTAAAACATCAATCATACAAAATAGTGAAATACATCATCCAAATTCCAAGTATACAAAATACAAGCATACTGATGAGTGATGACTGATGAGAATCAACAATAAAAACAGCCTACAAAATACATTATCCAAGCATACAAAATACAGTCATACTGATGAGAATCAACAATAACAATAGCCTACAAAATACATCATCCAAGCATACAAAATACACTCCAATTACGTTTGAGAATCAACAATAAAAACAGCCCATAAAATATATCATCCAAGCAATGCTTCGTGTTGAAAACAGCCCATACAATCATGCTGAAGAAACCCAAACATACAATCATACATTCATACTGAAACTGAAGACACTGAAACATAAACATACTGAAGACACGAAAGTCTGAAACTGAAACAGAAACAGAAACATATTGAAGACACTAAAACTGAAACAAACTGAAGACACTGAAACATAAACATACTGAAGACACGAAAGTCTGAAACAGAAACATACTGAAGATACTAAAACTGAAACTGATGTTGAAGACTTACTTGAGCTCATTTTCAACTGAAACTGATGAGAGGACAGTCACCGGCGGTGAGAAGAGACTGATCGACTACCGGACGGTGGTTGAAAGGCAGCTGGAAGACAGAAACGGCGGCGGGTAGGGAGAGAGTGTGTGTTGAAGAAGCTGAAATTGATGAGAGAAGAAGAGAGGACAGTTACCGGCGGCGGGATGAGGCTGATCGGTGGCCGGACGGCAGCTGGAGGGAGGCTGGAAGAGGAATCGGCAGCTTCCGGGTCGGGTTCGAGAGAGACAGTGCTGAAGAAACTGAAACAGATGAAAGGAGAAGGGAGGACAGCCACCGGCGGCGGGATGAGGCTAGACGGCTGTCGGCCGGCGGCTAGAAGGCGGCAGGAAGTCAGAGTCGGCGGCTTGAAAGTCAGGGTAGAGAGGGAGAGAGTCGGGTAGGGCAAAAAAAGGAAAATAAATTGGGGCCCGATATTTATATCAGGCATCCCTGCCCAGGCGCGCCTGGGTCTTCTGCGACTAGGAGGCCTGGGCGCACGCCTCGTTCAGGTCGCCGCGCCTGGCCGGCGTCCAGGCGCCCGAACAGCGCTGGGCATCGCCCGGAGCCTAGGCACGCCTTTTAAAACTATGTACATGATAGGACCAAGCATGTGGAGATTGACAAGCATTTTATTAAAGAAAAAATTGACAAAGGCCAGATATGCATGCCTTATCTGCCAACTACAGAACAAGTAGCTAATATATTTACAAAGAGCCTTCATCGAGGAAAATTTGAGGAGTTGATGTCCAAGCTGGCAATGACAGACATTTTCAAACCAGCTTGAGGGGGAGTGTTGGAAAGTTGACCGAATCACATGATTATAGGAAGAGATTTCTTAAGGATTCAATGCATAATTTTAGTACTTCCATGTATAGATAGATTAGCTTAATTTTTGTAATTGATTTATTAGATTCCTAAAATGTATAGAGTAGTATTTTCTATTTAAACAGATTTGTAAGTCTCAGAAAATATGGAATACAGATCATCTTCCTAAGTCCATTAGTGTTTTCATTAGATAACGATAGGAAAGTCACAAATCTTATTATTGAGAACAATGCTGAATCACTTACAAAACATAAACAATATAAGCCTATATATAATAGTTTTAATCCTAACCCTTATAAAAATAGGAATCCTAACTTAAAGATTAAATCTAAACTAAATGACTTAATAATCCTAAACTAATGAGGAATTGTAAACTTGTCCTACATCAGTAAATTATGTTGATTGGCCTGTCTAACAGTCTTATGGCTGCAGGTTAACCAGGCCATTTGTGGTATCCATGGAGTAGATGTACAGTTCATTGGAATCAATTTCCTGGAATCCTTGGTATACCGTATACGTTGCTTTAATAAGTGCTCTTGGCTGGTCTTGTTTGTTATTTAACATGTTTCCTAATTTTGCGGCTAAGATTTATTTTGGCAGGTATCTGAATTTTCTCCCTCTACTTCAAGTGCAATGGGCCTACCAAGGGAGTTTCATGAGCAGTGCCGGATGTCATTGGAGCTAGACAATTTGAAGGTTCTCCCAGGCTATCAGCGTTCTGTTTGCATTTATAATTAATCATTGCCTATAATATTGAGAGTTATCTGTTAGGGCTTTGGTTATTATTTGTAAACTGGTTTTCTTTTGCCATGATGTTTAAGCACCCTGACCTTTTCCTTTTTTTTTTTTCGATGTTTTTGAAATATAGACCTTCTACTGTTGGGCTCGAGATGCTGCTGTAAGTGTCACAAAAAGAATAATTGAATCTGATGCTGCAGTATCTGAGGTTAAAGTCTGTACTGCTGCACTGCGTCTCTTGCATCAAATTCTGAACTGGGATTTCCGGTATAACACTGATAGCAGAAAAACCAGTTTAAATGTCTTTGTAGCTGGAGTTAGACCCGATATTGCGCCATCTAAGAGGTCTGAGTGTATATTAGTGCAGGTACTGAATTTTTCCCCTTTAAATTTCTGATTTAGAGCCGTGGCGTGTTATTTATAGGAGTGGGAAGATTGATTTTATTTTATTTCATCCCATATGCCTAAGAGGCTGTTGTTAGATAATAATTTTCCTTGTTACAATCTTCATGTAACTTTTACTCTAATTGTACTTTTATTTCTTGGTGCTCTGCTGGTTCTTTATTGCTTTTTACTTATTTTTCATATTAATATAATAATGTGTGTTCCTTGTAAAAAAATGGTCTGGTAAAACAAATTGGTAATAATGAGCATCCTGTTTACCACTTTCCTAACAATCTTCTTTTGATTTCAACTTTCAAGAAAAGAGTACTAAACCATAAAAAGCCAATTTTTAATCGATTTCTGTGTCACTTTGTTTGCTGGAGCTATTGTTTGGCATCTTCTAATGCCTGCTTTTTATATAATATGTATAACCCTATATGATATCATGACTGAAAGTTTGACACCTGCACATATTAGTGATTTCTATATATGCTGCTTGTAGCCTGGTCCTGCATGGTGTGATGTTTTAATTTCAAGCGGCCATGTTGAGTGGCTCCTGAGCTTATATGCAGCACTGAGACAGAAGTTTTCACGCGAGGGTTATTGGCTTGACTGCCCTATTGCGGTCTCTGCTAGAAAGCTAATTGTGCAGTTCTGCTCATTAACAGGAACCATTTTTTCTTCTGGTAAGCATTTCCTCTCTAAATTTTATTTTTATCATCACATATTTAATTCGGTAGAACATGTTTGCTGGCTGCATCCAATGCATAAGTAAAGAAAGACAATTCATCAATTTCTCCATCCTTTGAGTTTCTTCTACTATTAAGATTTGATCCTCTAGGAGAATTGGTAACTTCCATTCTATGAATAAAACAGTATGGGAAGGGCCAATGTTATATATTTTTTTTGATAGTAAACAAAACTTTATTAGGGAGAAAAAAGAAGAAACAAAAGTACAAGAGTGAACCAGAAGTCCACCAACAAACTATAGATACAAAAACTAATTAAGGCTGACAAAACTAACAACAAACAACTAACAAGTAACAGCCTTCCAATCTAACAAAATGAAAAATAACGAAGTATCTTTAAAATCAACACATGTAGATGCCCAAAGCGAAGCCAAAAAAAACGCTTTGTCCCATAAAAAATTCACATCCTCTTCAACTTCAGTAAAAATTCTTCTGTTTCTTTCTTCCCATATAACCCATATAATGGCAAAAACTCCACATTGCCAAAGAATGCCAGCTTTCGTTCCCCTTCCAAGGGCTTGAAATTCTTCCATTAAAAAAGACCATAAAAAATTAGGAGTGGCCCATCTCAAACCCACCACAGAGAACAACTTACTCCATAAATTACCCGCCACCGGACAATGAAGAAAAAGATGATTCAAGTTTTCCCCACTACGCTTACACATGATACACCAGTAAGGAGAGAGACAAGAGTAAGGATATCTTTTTTTGAGGACCTCACAAGAGCTTAACTTCTGATGAGCGATAAGCCAAACTAAAAACTTAACCTTGTTTGGCACCTTTGCCTTCCAAATAAGATTATCAAAGATAAACCTTGGGTGAGAATCATTAAGAGCTAATTTTTCGAAAAAGGACTTGCAAGAAAAGATGCCATTTGAGCTTATCCTCCACATCCTTTGATCTTCCATTCGAGGATTGAGAGAAACTCCTTCGAGTAAAGAGATAAGAGAAGAGAATTCATCAAACTCCCTATCATTCAAATTCCTTCTAAAATCAAAAGACCATCCGTTATGGAGAGAAGAGCTATCCCATCTGTTTAAAACTAAAGCACTCCGAGAGATTGCAAGATTGAATAATCTTGGAAACTTTAAACAGAAAGGCGTATCTTCCACCCAAACATCTTCCCAAAACCTAATTCGAGTACCATTTCCAACCTTCAACCTCAAGTTTTCTGAGAATGCTTGAAAACCTTGCATGATAACTTTCCAAGGACACCGGCTGAAACCTTTAATAATCATATTAGAGTCCCATCCATTCTTTTGTAAACCATACTTGCTTCTAATCACTTTATGCCACATGGATTTAGGTTCCAAGGGAAACCTCCACATCCACTTTCCAAGCAAGGCCAAATTCTTTATAACCACATTCCCAATCCCTAAGCCACCTTTGTCCCGAGGACGGGAAACAATGTCCTAACTCAATAGATGAGCCTTCTTACCATCCCCAAAACCCTCCCACAAGAAATCTCTTATAACCTTTTCAAGCCTCTTTGCCACCCCTATAGGAATTCTGAACAAGGAAAGAAAATAAGTAGGGATGCTATGCAACACCGCTTGAATCAAAACCAATCTTCCTCCCCTGGATAAAAAGGCGTTTTTCCATCCCTCTAGTCTCCTCTCTACTTTCTCTACCATCGTAGTCCAAAATTCTGAAGATCTGGGATTGCCTCCCAAAGGTAACCCTAAATATTTCAAAGGCCAAGAACCTACCTCACATCCAACATAGTTAGCCAAATCCACAAGCTTACTACCATCACAGTTTATACCCGCCAAAACACTCTTGGTCAAGTTTACCTTAAGCCCAGAAATCCAACAAAAGAAACGAAGCACCTCAACCAAAAAACCAAAATTCTCTTTATTACCTGAAGAAAAAAAGACAGTATCATCTGCAAACTGTAGATGAGAAACCATAACATTCTCCTTTCCGACGCAAAATCCCTCTACCAAGTGACACTCCTTTGCTCTATCAAGAAGTCTTCCCAAACAATCCGCTACGAGAATAAACAAAAATGGAGAGAGAGGATCTCCTTGTCTAAGCCCTCTAGAAGCAGAAAATTTTCCTTTAGGACACCCATTTATCATAATTGAGAAATTTGTAGTCTTCAAGCATCCCCTAATCCAACTTCTCCATTTTGCCCCAAAACCCTTTGCTTCCAAAACAAAGTCTAAAAAATCCCAATCAACATGATCGTAAGCTTTTTCAAAATCGATTTTGAAGACAACCCCTTCTTTTCCCTTCATTCTGTACTCCTCCACAACCTCATTAGCCACCAAAACAGAGTCGAGAATTTGTCTACCTTTAACAAAAGCAGACTGACAACTAGTAATGGTGGTATCCAACACCTCTCTCAATCTAAAAGATAAGACTTTTGCAATAATTTTGTACAGGCTGGAAACCAAGCTGATAGGTCTGAAATCCCCAATTTTCAAAGAGTTAGATTTTTTCGGAATGAGACAAATATAAGTTGAGTTGGTGATGTTGTTGATGATCCCATTCCCAAAAAATTCCGAGAACACATCCATCAAATCTTTTTTTATTATCTCCCAACATTTATGAAAGAATTCTATGTTAAAGCCATCCGGACCAGGAGCCTTTTCTTTGCTACAATCCGCAACTGCCTTCTTAATTTCCTCTTCTTCAAAAGGTCTTTCTAACCAAGCGGCTTGATTTTGATCAATGCAATCCCAATTAAGCCCTTGAATAGAAGGTCTTTCTACATTTCCTTTAGAATATAAGTTCTGAAAGAACTTGATAATTTCTCTCTCGATGGCCCCTTCTTCTTCTAAGATAGAACCGTCATTCAACTCTAGCTTGTTGATACAATTCCTAGATCTTCTTCCATTGACAACTTTATGAAAGAATTTAGAATTACAATCTCCTTCTTTCACCCATCTAACTTTAGCCTTTTGCCTCCACAAAATTTCTTCTTTACATATCGTCTTCTCAAGCTCTATCTTCAACTGGGATCTTTCTACCCGCATCGATTCATTCAATTCTCCATCAGCCTCGACTCTATCCAAATCAAAGATCCTTGACTCAATCTCTTTCTTTTCCTTGAAAATGTTTCCAAAAACTTCCTTATTCCAAATTTTCAGCTTCCTTTTAACCCAATCAAGTTTCTTCATAAACCTGTATCCCTTCCATCCCTGAGCGTCTGCATCAGTCCACCATTCCTCTATGTTTTCCATGAAAGAGTGGTGTTTCATCCAAACATTCTCAAACTTGAAGGGTATGGGACCCCAGATCCTATGGGAAGAGTCTAACAGAATAGGACAATGATCGGAAATCGATCTCACCAAAGCTTCTTGTCTTACCTTTCCATCGACATACTCCTCCCATTCATTTGAAAAGAGAAATCTATCAAGTCTACAACAAACCACCCTTTGTCTAAAATTTGACAAAGTAAAGTCGGCGAAATTCAAAACCGGATCGATTAAATTGGTTTCGCGAATAAGACAATTGAAGTCCTTCATGCTTCTAGTTTCCCTTCCCCCTGTGGACTTTTCAGAAGGGAATCTAACAACATTAAAGTCTCCTCCGATGCACCATCTTGGGTAGCATAATCCAAATAGACCAGCTAACTCATCCCAAAAAGCCTTCCTTTCTTTCTTTATGTTTGGACCGTAAACCCCTGAAAGCCACCAATCTCTACCGTCGGCCCCAATGATGTTTATAGAAACTGAAAACTCCCCAATGATGGAGTCCACTACCTTGACCATCTTGGAATCCCAAATCACTATGATTCCCCCAGAACTACCCTCTGAAGGAAGACAAACCCATTGCTTGAATCTTGCTCCCCAAACGCTCGAAACTACACTATGATCTATAACCATTTTCTTAGACTCAATTAGGATAACCACATCCGGATTAGTCTTCCTGATTGTTTCCTTAATCATGCTCCTCTTTTTCCAACACCCCAAACCCCGCACATTCCAGCTCATGATTTTCATGATAAAACATTAGGGCCCTTATTACCACTATCCTTACCTTTCTCACTGGAATACCTAACTTAGAGGGTTAGAGTCAATCTAAACTTCCTCCCAAAACTGAATTCCATGCCATTTCAAACTTAATTTAGAGAAGAAATCACCATATCCTTGCATAATCAACCTCCGTTGGTATCTGCCAGAGCCTTTAACATCCATCCTAGCATCCCACTTATGGAGGAACACCTCTGGCCTCAGGAGAGGAAAATGCCCGGAGGTGAACTTGGTCCTATAAAGAGTGGTTACTGCCTCTGTAAACAAAGCCAAATTTACAAGTCATAATTATTAAGTAATCATGAGTTGTGAATGTGATAAGTGCTTTAGAGTTACTGTTCATGATGCCCTACTCATTAAGCACACTTAATTCTCATGAAATTTATAAGATTTATGCTTGCAATATTATGTCTTATTTTTCCTCATAATGTCATTGTGTTGATTTCTATCCAAATCAGACAGATAAATTAATCTAAAACCAATATTCTGGTAGTTTTATTCACATAACTGGTGCTTTGCGGAGTAATATCAGACAGTTTAACTTTCTATTTCTAATAAAAAAGGGTCAGGTAGTGAAATTAGAACCTTAGGGAATTGTGAGACAAATCTTTTCCACTATTAACAAAAAAAAATTTCCTGGATAGAAGTTTTCCTCCTAGGGCCTTGGCCTTCTTGGTTTGATTTGAGTAATTATTATTGACTCTTTATTGCTGTATCAAATTCCTAGGCAGTCTAGGATCGGTCCAATATTGATAAAGTTTGATTGATGAAGAGTTCAATCCTTCTAATGTTTTATCATTGCTAATTTTTACAGAAGTAAGAGGAAATTTTAGATGATTTATCTGTGTAAAGTTTTGTGATAGAAGAGAGTCATATTTCATTTCAGCTTAGTTTGTTGAACATATATTCTCTTTGGCAAAATGAATGACGTCTAAGAAGGCATCTTTATTTAAACTCACTTTCAGATAAATTTCTGGTGTTTTTGTTCTTATCTGATATTTATTTGCTAAATTGACAGCAAAGAGATCTCAGTGAATATCATCACAATACTGTGTTTGTTTCAATTTCTCATCATTTATAGGCTCTGTTTGTCAAAGACATCTGTTTTTTCATTTGCAATTGACTTTTTTTAATATTCTAGATAATGGACAAATGAAAGAGCATCATCTGCTACAAATGCTATCTGGGATATTACAATGGATTGATCCTCCTGATGCTGTGGTGAAAGCAATAAAATCCGGAAAAAGCGATAGGTCATTTCATTATAATTTATTTTCAGTGTTCATTTATGTATCATGCCCTGATATGCTTCTGGTTGGAGACTGACAGCTATTCTCTTTTCTGCCCAGTGAGATGCTTGATGGTTGCCGTGCATTGTTATCTATTTCATCTGTAACAACTCCTTTTGTGTTTGACCAACTCTTGAAATCCATAAGGTTAGTAATGGAGTATCTATAAGCGACTTGGTAATTCCTTTTTTTTTTTTTTTCTTTTTAATTTTCTGTTTGAATAAGGCCTACCTTTATGTTGGAATATGTGAAGCTGTATTCAGTCTAGAAATTAGTTCATTTTTTGCTGTGATGTTCAGGCCCTTTGGCACTCTTAGCCTGTTATCCACCTTGATGGGTGAAGTTGTTAAAGACCTTATGATGGATAACACTGAAGAATCATGGAACTGGGAGGCACGTGATATCTTATTAGATACCTGGACCACCTTACTTGTGGTACATTTAAACACATTTTAATTTTCTTTTTTTTTTTCTAATTTGTCATGTTATCTTTTGCACCTGAGCAAACATTTTATTGCCATTCATTCCATTCCATTTTAATAATATATCTTTTAGATTTATGGCTAATGTAGTTCAATCTATTCTATGAAAACTAACATTCTTGCTGTGGTTAGATTTTTAGTTTACAGTTTGTCTATGATAGAGTTTGATCTTAATCTTGTCCATCTATTCAAGATAGTATTCCTTCTTATTGAACTGACCATCAAATTAAAAATTGTGGCTATTCTTCTCAGCCAATAGATAGTACTGGAGGGAATGGATTGCTTCCACCCGAAGTGCTTAATGCTGCAGCCAGTCTCTTTGCCTTGATTGTAGAGTCAGAGCTAAAAGGTAAAAACAAGGCATTACCAGCTACAGTGATATGGTGTTGCATTTGTCTGAGCTACTTAGTTCTTTTATAACCTGATCGTTTATGTTTTCTGGTTCAGTGGCGTCTGCATCAGCAATGAATGATGAAGATGACTTAAACTATCTTCAGGCTTCTATTTCTGGTACACAAAAATGCTACAAAAGCTGATGTGTATAAAGTTTTTCGTCTTTTAGTTGTTCGTCTTAGGATCAATATTGTTTTTCAAATATATTTATGTCCTGTGCAGCCATGGATGAAAGGTTAAGTTCTTATGCTCTCATTGCAAGAGCAGCAATTGATGCTACAGTTCCTCTTCTCACAAGACTATTTTCGGAGCGTTTTGAAAGGCTCCATCAGGTGCTCAAAATCTTTATATTATTGAATGGTACCTTCATTTAGAACTAAGTGTTCAGATATCTGATTACAGTGAGTTCAACTCTTACTAAGGTGCAAGTTATGAAATTGTAGAAGTTATTACTTAATCGCCAGTATTTTTTATATTGCAGAGTTTGATATTCCTTTAGATGTCACTTCTGTTTTTTCTTAATAATGATTAAATTTCGCATGGTATACCTGCGCCTGAGTCATTTGAAGTAAACAATTTAACAAATGTTCATCTGGTTTACCAATTTTTAGGTTGTCAAGGTTTTATAAAAATTCAATCCTCAGTCAAATATGATTTTTGATCACTATCTATTGTATGATAATTTGTCATGATAATGTAATTTTTGAAAATCCTAAGATAAAAAATTTGAAGATGGTAAATTATGCCAAAGTTGAAAGCCTGAATTTATCAAAAACTCATAATAAATGTTAGATGAAAAATGACTTTAGGCAAGCCAATTGTTAGTTTATTCAAACAGTGGAGGAGGGAATTGAAGAAAAAAGCGGTTTAGCTTCAGCAAGGAATAAACTTTGGAGAAATAAAGAACTAGGGTTCGAAGATTAGGTAGCTTAACATAGTTTTGTGCATAATTTGCTTAAAATGTCTATTTTCTGTTTTTTATTTTCTCACTTCTCGAGTTATCTTATATTTTCTAGGGCAGGGGCATGACAACCGAGACTTTAGAGGAATTGTACTCGTTGTTACTGATCAGTGGACATGTACTTGCTGATGAATGGGAGGGAGAAACACCCTTGGTAATTATAATTATTACTAAGCTTTAGTTTTGCAAATAAACCCAATTTGATACTTCTGAATAAATTCTATTCTCTGAAGTTTATTTATGTTGCTTGTGTACATAACAAACCAGTTCCACTTTGCAATGTATTGTCTTTCTACATGATATCATTGTTAATTTTGAGACATCAAATATTCCTTAAGGATTTTTCCAAAATTAGCTTTCCGTTCTCTGACATCAAATTATGGTAAAAAAAAAAAATAGCCTTCCATTTTTTTCTCATTAAAAAAAATAAATAAACCTTTTGAGGAAAAATGGCTACAAGATGAAGTGGGTACTTTGGGAAGTGAATGAATGGTAATAAGCACAACGAAACTGATGGAAATGGGCGTAATTACAATTATGATAGGACAGGGGAATACCTATTGATAATGGATGAATGACATCTTTTAGTTCTTGTCAAAATTTGGATTTTTCTGATAAAGTTCTTGTATTCTGCCCATTAATTATATACTCCAGTGTCCTAGCTGCATAATTCATATATTGCTATGTTTTGATATTTGTTTACTAACTAGTGGCAATAACTAATTTGCTATCCAATGATCATTGTAGAAGGCCCCACTTTTTTTTTGTATCATTTATTTCTTATTTCCTATTTCAATTGTTTTAAGAACTTGACAAGTTGCATGCATAGTTGTTGCATGTTGTCGTTCATTTAGACAAGTTGAATGCATGTTTGTCCAAGTATTTTTTCATTGTCTTTTCTTATCTGTGTGTTGGGGCCTCTGTATATGTATCTCTTTAGTGTGTTTCTGTTGAGATACTAAGATGATGAGTATTGGGTATGATGTTCTTCCAAACATTCCTGTTTAAGACCTGTCTTCTTTGTGCTTGGAACTCAATTATGATTCTCACCACCCTGGGAAAATCAGGTTCCGAATTGTATACAAACTCGATTTGTGGACACCGTGGAAGCAGATAAGCATCCTGTTGTGGTTCTATCTGGGTAAACGTCCTGCTTTCTCGTCTTCATTAACTGCACGATCAGAATATATTGATTGCCAAATTTTTGGTTCCTTTTTTCCCAGTCAAAAAATCCAGTAATTAATGTGTCAGTCATTCTTATTTTGTTGCAGCTCAATTATAAAATTTGCTCAGCTGAGTTTAAATCAAGAAGCGAGAGCATCAGTTTTCAGTCCTCGACTGATGGAGGTACCACACCGTTTTAACATTCTTTTCTCTATATTAACTTGACCTTTATGTTTGTTGTTTAAAACCTTCTGCATATGGTCATGAATCCAAATGTGACTTGGTCCCATGCATTATCATAATTTGAGCAAAAGTACATATATAAATTTTGTCCTTTATAATGATAAATTTATCTTTGCTCTGTCTTCTTTTGTTATGGCATATTGGCATTACTTGAAAATATTTCTGTTTTGTAACATTCTTTTGATAGTATATTTCTAGTCAATGGTTTTGTTAAGTTACTATATAACCTAAACCTTAAATTTATAGGTAATGGTCCAAATAGTAGTTTTGAAGTCTACAACAGACACCGAACATAGGAAGATTCAAAATTAAGTCCTCCCAACTAAAACAGAGGCTGAATCCCAGGAGTTGGCCAAGTGTTTGAGGAGTAGGCCTTCAACAAAGAGGTCAAGGGTACACAATCCTTTGGGGCTGCGTACCTGGTATATAAAACAGTCCTACAAGTTATAGCGACTAAGGTTGTTGGGTCCAACAGTAGCCCCAAGTTTAGAACCTCAGATGGAAAGATCAGGGAAGTTCTAGGTGTCTGGAAGAAAAGAAAAGAAAAATGAAACAAACAAGGAACTGTGACACACGTTAAATTACCACTTAACCCAAAAGCAAAAGCTTGCTTGTAAGACCTAGACAATAGAAGTAAGCTTATGTCCAGGTGTGACTTTTTCTAAGCTGGCATGTCTCTAAGCAGCTGGTTAACTAACAGATTTTATCTTATGCACTCACTGGCTTTATAGAACAACATGAGCTGCTAAAGTTATGGAAAGTGAAGATCTGATGTTCTTGGGATTTGAATTACTTATATTTGTGACAGAATGTTGGGATGTGAATTATTGAAATTCTGGTTTCCTTTTATGAACCAGTAAATACTTTTCTTTTCTCATTTCAAAATGGCAATATGTATACGGTTTAACCCATGATATGGAGTATTGTTTTTATATTTTCTAATTGCTCTACAGTAATGCTGCCTTGGCTTACTTGTTTTAGCGTTGCCATGTGCAGGCTATTGTATGGTTTCTTGCAAGATGGTCCCAGACATATTTAATGCCTCTTGAAGAAGCTAGAGACAGTTACAGCAATTTTGGACATGGTTACAGGGATCAGCTTCAGTCATCACTCTCCAGAAACGCTTTGCTTGGGTTTTTTGGAGAGAATAGTCAGGGCAAACCTGTGCTTGACATTATAGTTCTCATTGCTATGACAACACTCATTTCATATCCTGGAGAGAAGGATTTGCAGGTAAATTGAACTTTTTTCTTGTGCTTCAATAAGTATCAAAATGTTTGCTTCAATAAGTATCTCTGATCAGTCATAACTTGGTTAAATCACATTGGTGGCACCTCCTTTACTGCATGATAACAAACTACCTTGAAGAATTAGGCTCTGACATCAGTTTAGTGGTGGAAGTTGGAGCACTTAGATGACTGGCTTTACTATTTATTCAAATTTCAGTGGCACATAGAGAGACTGGCTAATCAATGTGAAAGGAGATAATCACGCAATTGACATAGAGAGTGCAGATTTTGAGTAGAAAGGAGATAGAGTAATTCATGTCTAGCATTGTAGTGTTTAGAATGACTGTCTGAACCCCCTTTCACTTATAAAAAGAATATTAAAAATTGTCATTTATATATACTTCTAAAACAAATGCAATCCAAAAAAGCTATATAAAACTATCAGTGATCATTATTTTAAAAGGCAAGGCGAGGCAACGCCTTGTGGCTTGAATCTTGAGGCATCTTGAGGCAACTGCCTTGGGCGATGGATTCGTAAAAACACGCCTGTGGAGAGTGAGGCGACCACCTTAAGGCAAGGCGGGTTGAGGCGACAATGATGTGATTCAGAGAGGGCAGAGGGGGAGAGAGCCGATTGAGAGAGGAGAAGGAGGAGAGAGCTGGTTGAGAGAGAGGAGAGGGGGGAGAGATAAAAGTAACCTCCTCCTCTATTGTTGCTGCGGCAAGAGCAGCGGTTTGTGGCTCAATTGTTGGCATCGTCGCCAATAGTGACAATGGAGCCGACGTGACCGGCTCTGATCTGCCGTGCGCAATTTGCATCCACAGTGACGAAACCACTACCTTCGCATCGGCTCAATGCGATTGGCTAGGACTTCGAGTAGGAGTACCCATGCCGCCGCCATCGCCGTCAATGCCGCTACCAGTAGCTGGTTGGACTAGGACTTGGACGACGACTTGTTTGATCGAAACAAGAATAGAGACAACCAAAAGAACGGAGATGAACTAGCTCGACTCGTTTGATTGACAAAATAAAATGAAAATCAACGAAAACAAAACCAAAACAACAACACTGCTATTGAGAGAGTGTTTATATAATTTTAAATTTATTAATATTAATTAAATCTTATTTTATTACTTCTATTAAAATAGCCCCTCATGTTTTATGTAATTGCACTTTTAATTGTTTTAAATCTTTTTGTCATGTTAGCCTAACTTAGGATTTTGTATATTCAGTCATTTTGGTTGGATTTATTCTATTTTGTTTGATACTTACGTTTCTAATATTCATTTTCACTATCTTTTTTAATGTCATGGATGATTTTGTAAATTAGGGTTTTTTTTTTTTTTTAATTACTTTTATTATAATTATTATTATTATTTGTATTTGAAATTAATACGGCCGCCTTGATCACCTCAAGGCGATTGCCTTGCCTCATCAAGACTCCATCACTTTGCCTCTCCTTTCACCTTTTATAACATTGTCAATGATCCTAGCAGTGTATCTGCTTGTAATTTTTAGTATTTACTATTATAAACTTTCAGGTTAAATCTTGCAGATAATTGTAGGGTTTTGTTGAACTCTAGGGATTATTAGTTTGTGGAATATAACATGTTATTTGTATACAAAAGACAGTGGATGACTTCTTGGAGGAGGAAATAAAGGCAATATTCTTTGGTATTGTGAAGTTTTTGCAATTTTATGGGTTATTTGGAAAGAGAGAAGCAAGAGAATCTTTGATGGAGTTGAAGAGGAGGCGAATTTTTTAGGGGATAAAGTGTATTACTTACCTTTTCTTTGGACTTCTTCTTGTGAAGAGTTTAGAGGCTATTCTTTATTTCTTATTCTTCTTGATTGGAAGACTGTTGTTGATTAAGTCTTATTTTTGTTTTAGTTTTTGTTTGATTTGTTGGTGGATCTCTGGTTCATGTTCGTAACTTTTGTTTTTCATTAATAAAGTTTATGTTTCCTATAAAAAAAAGACACCGGGTGACTACAGTGAATAAATTATCTTGTGAGATCACATTAATGTGTTGTTTAGTTGTTTCTATCGTTTATTTTATTGAAGATAATGTGACATGATGCTTGGCGGATCCTTTTATCAAAGGCTGTTTGGATGGTCTGAACCTTTGGTTTTCCAGCAAGAAAGAAAATGTCAAGTCACCTTGCCTTGTATGGCATGACAAGCAAGCAGTTGACTGCATTGGTTTGTCACTGTGACTACGTGTAATGAACAGCTAGTTGCTTTTTAGTGTCTTGATTATCTATCGGTGTGTAAGGTGCTCTTTTCTGAAAATGGGAATATTATGACTGCTGTTTATGATGCTGTTTTATTATTGGATATTTTTTATGATTTTATTCCCCCGAGGTCCTGTCCATGCAAGAAAATGTTTCAAATGTTTTGCTTCTACTTTCTATTTGACAGGAACTTACTTGTCATCAGCTACTTCATGCACTGGTTCAACGAAAAAATATTTGTCTTCACCTTGTCACACTGGTGAGTCAGATATTTATGCCATGGTTCAAAATGCATAGACTATTTATTTCTTAATGCACAAGGGGCATTTATCATCATGAGTGAATTAAAGACACTGATACTTCGAATGAACACACATCTTCCAAATTGCTATTTCATTTTCTCAAGTAAAAAAGCTGACAAAAGTGTCACTATTAGTGCACTATCAGTCGTGCTCCTCTCATGGGCTAGGTTGCTAGGTCATCCTTTCAAGATGGCGGTATTTGCTTGGTATATTGTTAAGCTATAGCATCTGAGATATTTTGGTGGCATACCTGACTTAGGAGTATGTAATTATCTGTTTATTGTGTATTGTACACCCACATCAAAAGTTAGATGCTCTTTCGTTTAGGGTGTTTCTGTATTTTGGACAATAATGCGGAAATTATAAATTTCCTGTAGCTAGAAGAAGTTGCTCTCTGGAGCAGCTCAATGTTCTTGCAACTTATTAATTTAAACTCCTTTTGCTGAGCTGCTTGCTAACTGTCACACCCTAACCCAAAGGTCAAGACATGAACTAACGTACTATCAAATAACTTCTAAAAAAATCCAAGAAAATGTATTTGTAAATAAATATGACCATCAAAGTTTTTAACTAAAATAAAAAAGTTCTTAAGTATATTCGAATGACATATAGGCTTATTTCCTATGGAATTGCCTGCCTCATTTGGATACAGAATCTGGATGGAGGTGTTGATTGATTCTGGGTGTCATTCTGCTCAGTACATTTTTATATGAAGTGGTATGGAATGAACAACACAGTCTCTGTAGAATATGTTTTAGTCTGGCTTCTTGGCTTTATGAGTTAAAATTGAGGAGAATTTGATTTGTTATAAATATTTGACAAGTGGAGTAAATCATGATTTGAACTGAAATGAAATGGGTTACATGGATCCTTTTCTGTCATGATGTTTATCCAGAGCACTGACTACTCTATGTAAAAGAAAATTTTGCAGATGATGTTTATTTTTCTAACTTTAGCTTTACACTTGAGCTAGTTTCTATTGATATATTTTGCAGGACTCATGGCGTGGGCTAGCAAATGCTTTTGCTAATGATAGAACATTGTTTTTATTAAATTCTACCGATCAGGTCAGGATACAAATTGCTTTGATTTATCCAGCTGTCACTGTTTGTTATACCCATTTGTTACTAAAATAGTTTGATTATTCTCCAGCGTTCCCTGGCTCAAACACTTGTTCTCTCAGCTTATGGAATGAGAAATTCTGAGGCATCGAATCAGTTAGTCTTCCATTCAGGATTTTCTGTACTTGCCTTTTCTGCTTGTTGATTTTAATGCTGCTAATAGCTTGATATAAATTTCGTAGATATGTACGGGATCTTATGGCTCATGTTACAACTTATCTAGCAGAATTGTCTAACAAGAAAGACCTCAAAAATGTTGCTCAACAACCTGATATAATCCAGTCAGTAAGGACATTATATTTTCTGGTGTAAAATCATTATGAATTTATCAATATCAAGAGCAATAATTGTTCTTCAAATACTTCCTGCACAATATGTAGGTTAGTTGCTTAATGGAGCGGCTCAGGGGAGCTGCAAATGCCACAGAACCTCGAACACAAAAAGCACTTTACCAGATGGGTTTCTCTGTATTGAACCCGGTTCTGCTGCTTCTTGAAGTTTACAAAGATGAGGTATAAAATATTTTCCTCCAAATCATGCTATTCGCTATCATAATAGGTCAACTTCCACATTGCGATTTCTATCATTCATGCACTTATTTTCAGTTCCCCAAAAAATTGCCTTAAAGTTTATTGTTTCCATACAACATTTTTTTATTGTGCTTTGGGGTATCAACAATGCCACTCTGCCCATTTCCACATATACAATTCTTAAACACGTCCCATTAGTGGCGCAATGTTGAAACCATATAAGGGTGTTCCCCCTCCTTGGACAACAATTGCATTTTAGTTCAGATGCACACAGCCCTGATACTAACATTTAGTATCAGAGACGAGGGTCATGGATTCAAGCTATGGATTTGTGTTGGCTGGAGAATCATCATGGGGTATCAACAATGCTGCTGTCTCACATGTATCTATTAGAACATATCCCTGTCTAATGCCATAAAGGGTCTGGCCTCCCTCATTGGATAACTATTGCATCTTAGTCGAGGTGGTCACAGCCCTGATACTAACATTTAGTATCAGAGACAAGGATCATGTATTAAAGTCATGGGAATGCATGTTGGCAGGAGAATTGTGGTGCAGTATCGTCGACGACGCTGCTCTCCCACATTTATCTATGAGAAAACACCCCATGGGAGGTGCAATGTCATATTCCACGAAAGGGTGTGGCTTACCTCACTGGACTTGGTTGTCAGTTGAGATGGTCAGAGCTCCAATCCTAATGGATTGTTTTTTGTATCTCAACTAATAATTATAGTAAAGCATTTTGCATGAGCATAATAGGATTAGTTTCCTTCAGGTTATTTTCACGAATATTGTTGTCCAGTACCCCTTATCTTCCAAATGTAATTTCAGCCTCTACAAGTTAAAATTTGAATCTCCAATCTTCTCAATTTACTACATTGAGATGCTGTTAAATTACTTCTTGCACTTAAAAGAGTTTAATCTGTCATCAACCTCTATGTTTTTAAGACTGTAGAGTTCATTTACAATTGCTAGTAGAGTTCATTTACAGTTGCTAATCTTTTGTTGTTTCGTAGTCTGCAGTTGTTTATCTACTGCTTAAATTTGTTGTTGACTGGGTGGATGGACAAATTTCCTACCTAGAGGCTCAAGAAACTGCTGTCGTCATTGATTTCTGCATGCGTTTGCTTCAGCTGTACTCATCACACAATATTGGCAAGGTAGTTTTGTTATTACCTGTGTTTCTCTCATGATAGCGATGCTAGTCTAAAAAGAATGAATAAGCAATGTTGTCTCTCATTAGGTTGCTTGTCTTATTCCTAAGGCTGTTCAATTTGAATTGTATTTTTCATATAGGTAATAACTATCTTTGGCATTTGATGGTCTTGTGACATGCAATAATTTCTAAATTTGAAAGCTGACCGAAAGGAGTTAGATTCAATTTCAAAAAATGATGACACTCATGAGGAACTTATAAAAGTTGACAATACTCTAATTCTTGCTGCTGCCACATCTACTGATATCTTTTCTTTTCTTTGTTTTCTTTTTGCAATTTCTTTGCATTCAATATTTCTTCAGGTATTAATGAGTCTCTCAATCAGCTTGCTTAATGAGGCAAAGACTGAGAAGTACAAAGATTTGCGTGCCCTTCTTCAGCTTCTTTCAAATCTCTGTTCAAAGGATCTAGTAGGTTCTTTTGTATTTTTCTAACATATAAATTAGCATTATTTGAAACTAGGAATTTCTGTATCAGTTATATAGGGCCTTTAGTAAACAATGTAAACAAATAATGAAATCTGCAGGTTGACTTCTCATCAGATTCCATTGAGGCACAGGGCACCAATATATCTCAGGTACATTTTTTTTGCAAATCCTCTTTAGAGCACCCTCAATGGTCTTTGATGTGTTGGTGTTACAGGTTGTTTTCTTCGGCCTTCACATTGTTACCCCTCTGGTAACTCTGGACCTGTTGAAATTCCCCAAGCTTTGTCGTGACGTAAGAATTCTATTCATTTTTAGAGCAATAGGCAGGTTGTGATGATGAAAAGCTGATTTGCAATGTTTTTTTTGTAGTACTTCTCACTGCTATCTCACATGTTGGAGGTTTACCCTGAAACTGTTGCCCAACTAAATACTGAATCCTTTGCTCATGTACTTGGAACCCTTGATTTTGGTCTTCATCATCAGGTAAATGCGCTTCCATTGTATTAGCTATGAGGTCTGTCTGCAGCAATGGACATGTAATGTTACCTCATATTTTTTGTATTGATATGCTGCGTTGCATTTGATGTACTTTGAAACAATTTATTCTTGCTGCTTATGCTAAGGAGCATAGCCCTTAGTAAACCTCTAGAGTCTTGCCCATAACTGTTGATGCATTAGACTCTGAAGAAATTAAGTTGATTGTCTATATATATGCAGCATGTGGCTTGTTTTTGAAACAGATTTTTGGGAGTAAACGAATTGTTTATAATGAAAAGTGTAAACTATTTTCCTTGGCCATACTATCGTCAAAATTCTCTTATCCCTTATCGCCAAATTACCCGAAAACTGCACGTTTCCTTTGACAGTACATGAACTATGCTGTCTGAAATAACCATGTTCACAAATAGAAGCTGTCTATGCTGTTGAAGCTCCATGCTTAGAGCGATTTCCACCTTTTTTCTGAATGCCACAGGACTCAGAGGTAGTTGATATGTGTCTGAAAGCTCTTAAGGCTCTTGCTTGCTACCACTATAAGGAGACGGTTGCTGGTAAATTAGGCTTGGGAGCTCATGCTGCAGGTCTCAAGGATTCAAGTGGAAATATGCAAGAAGGGATTTTGAGTCGGTTTCTTCGTTCATTGCTGCTGTTACTTCTTTTTGAGGACTACAGGTAAATGGTGGGTTTACACATTATTATACAAAGGTACAATGATTGCACTTAAGTTAATATAATCTTGTCCTGAAAATCATGAGTCGACTCTTGATTCGTTCGATCTGTACGTGCACATAGTGCATACACTCTAGTGTCCCTTTTACTTCCACATGAAATCATACATTAATTTCACCTCTTTTGTGGATTCAGTCCTGATTTGGTCAGCACGGCAGCCGATGCTCTCTTGCCATTGATTCTCTGTGAACAAAGTTTATACCAGGTATTCCTCAGAACTTCATCTGTGGTTGCAAACTGATTTAAATTATTGTGAAACACCTTCTCCCTCTCCATGAATGTTTTCTAAGAGGGTGGTGTGGGGATCATCTTGCTGCAGAAACTAGGCAATGAGTTGATTGAAAGGCAAGCAACTCCAATGCTAAAATCAAGGCTGACAACTGCACTGAAGTCCCTCACAAGCTCGAATCAGCTTTCTTCCACCCTTGATCGTATCAATTACCAGAGATTCAGAAAGAATCTAAACATCTTCCTAATTGAAGTTCGTGGATTTCTAAGGACAATGTGATGTGTGCAATCCTTTTGTATATACATTCTGGGGAGAACAAACACCCGTGATGTCATGGCCATTGTTGTCAGGCTTCTAGTCATTTTCAAGGCTGAATTTGATGTATCCTTGGCTGTCACCAGAGCCAATTTGGAACAAGATATCGCAAACGAAGTCAGTTTTTGACGTGAGTTGTGTCCATGCAACGACTTTCTTTGCCTTTAGTTTTATGCTGCTTCATATGCTCAATAATCTTGTTTCAATTGAAAGCTTGGCAGCCCCATGCTGGACAGTGGATGCCAGACAGCACCACAGCTGTAAATTTAAAAACTCAATGTGAAAGAGTTGGAGTGGCAGATCATATGATTTGGAAGCGCGCTCTTAATTCAAGCCATGATACGCAGCGGTACATTGAGAGGCATAGAATTCAAATTTTTGGTGTGAAATTGTTGCGCTTGTTGAGCATCAAGTGTATATTACTGATTGAATGTTTAGTATAAACTTTCCATTTGATTGATTGAATAATCTGATTGTTGGGTCACAATCTAACATGTATTTCATATTTTTATTACTATTTTAATCATTCCATGTAAATAGTGAATAGAATATAGTCAGGCCACAAAGTTGTTAATCATATACTAGAATTGTTGTTTATGCTCAATCCTATTAAAGATGATATCAAAATCAACAGAAGCACAGAATACCATATTGGATTGATAGATTGATTCCGGTCAATTTCTCAAAATAAAGTAAAAAAAAGGGCTTTAACAGAGAATCTTTAAACTTCCATGACCGGCATTGTAAATTTAATGATCATTTGTGCAAGACACTCCTCTTGGGAAGCTTTGGCTTCTTTTGATTATGATTCTGCCATAAATCACAAACACAAAACTATGTTAGCAAGCAGTGAACACACATGAAGACAGACTACAAACATCTTTGGAAAAACCACACAAGTCTGAATCAAAATTACCTTGTGTCTTCCAAGAGCTTCAAAATCAGTCCTTTCCTTCCACTTGCTCTTGCGCAGTTTAATTGGTCGATTCCCAACATACTTACCTGAAAAACAGTATAAGCAACATTAGTAACGACTATAACCTAATTATGAAACTAGAGATCATATCTAAAGTTCTCAACTGACTGACCGTTCATTTCTTTGAGTGCTGCTGCAAGGTCTGAAGGGTTTGCAAAGCTAACAAATCCATAGCCCTTGGTTTTGCCCGTCCGCTTATCTCTTACAACCTAATATAGCAATGGAAATACACACATACATTTTCTTAATTCAGGTAATATCATTGAAAATGTCATCCTTGTCAGAATATTTGATGAAGAAATTAGCAAACAACAAAAACCACACAAGAAATAAGCATTCACAGGAAGCACATAACAGAGCCACTATATAGCTCTATATATATAATTGCAGCCCATCACTAAAGGCAAAATAGAGGATCAGGTCATATAATACAAGAGTTATCAAAAACATCACAGTGCCTAGAAAAAAGAACAGCACATTAATCAAGTTCTAAATGTCCTAAACATAATGATCAACTCTAAATGTCCCCTCATACAGTTTACGCATAGCAATCTTAAGAAAATGGCTACCTTAGGTATCTACTTTCTACAATCATACTGATCCCAAGGACCTTGATCCATCCAAGTGGGGCTGGGGACTCTGATAGTTTCCAAGCAAATGCAAAAATATAAACTATAAACCACAAGGGCATCAATGAACTAATTCCTCTTTACCTCCTAAATCCTTTTATACGAGCTTATAATAGGTTGAATTGTCCATAAACTCTTCACATTGGGGAACAAAGGTCCAAGTACAACCAACAATGTAAATATCACTTTAAAGTGTAGAGTTGGCTACAACACAACCCATTATAAAGATCAGCTCAATTCTAACTGCTGACACAAATTTTGGCAAGAAAGAAGATCTCATAGTCAGTGAGACTTATCTAAATACTGCAAATTCCAGGTTTCATAAAGTGTCAATATATTACCATTGAAGTTCAATGGACTAACCTGACTCCAAGTCCAACTTGTTCAAGTCAACTCAATCTTGGTATTAACTCATGCAAGTCCATGATTCAGGTATAAATATTACCAATTCAAGCTTCAGATGTCGACTCCAACTGTTCATATATCAACATTAAACGGTCAAACCTGACTTCAAACTAACATTGAAATTTTGTATTTGGGAAAAGAAGTTTAATTAAAAAAATATTCACATCCTAGGATGTAATCCATCACATCCGTTGTCAGATTAATGACTTCTGAATTGATGTCATAGGTAAGGAATCTCAATGCTGGCAGAATTAGCGTAACAATTAGCAACTCAGAAGTTAATTAATGAGCACATGTTTAACTAACATATAAATAGTAGACAGAACCTACCTTACTATACACAAACAGAATATAACTTCTCTGTGCGCTTCAAACAAAAATCTGAAGAGGAAATACAAAAACTGCTCGGCAAGCAACCATTTTTATAATATAAGAACTGAAGATATCAAGTGAAATGGAAACTTACTTTTGCCATGTTAAAGGACGGAAATCGTGAAAATGCTTTAGAAAGAACATCATCATTCACCTCATTACCAAGATCACCACAGAACAGGCGATAGTCATCTGCAAATAATCAAAAGAACGTTAAAAACACATAAAGGATAAATTCCCTAATTTGACACATAGCAAGCAAAACGCTCAGGAACAAACAGCAAATGATAGATCATAAATTTTCAACTCTTTAATGGAAATCCTTTAGTGCAACTCGATATAAATTATCAAACAATAACAACTTGATATAAGCAACAGATGACTCAGATACTCAAAACATATATAAGCATAGAACCTATTATCTAATAACGGATTGATGATTGTATTTGCGGTGTGATCTGAATGTGCCCCACACATGCGATTCTTAAATTAATCACTTAAATCCAATTAGAGAGTTAAACAGAAAGCAAATCAAACCTCATTCTAACAGTTTAGCACCAAAGAAGGAAAATGTAGGAAAGTTGAAGGATTCTCACTTTCAGGCCAATCAGCAAGGGTGGGATCTTCCCATGCGTGACCGGCAGCTTTGCGTGGAATGGCTTTCTTTTTGGTCTCAGCTTTGTGCTCAATCTCACTACTGGCAAGCGCAGCCTTCACACTCTCAAGTGCTTCAGGAGTAATAGTCTGTGCATCCCTTTGGAACAGCTGTTGGGCCTGCGAAACACATTATCTCCAGCTGTTAACATCTCATAAATATCTCATCAATCTTAAATACTATAATCGGACCCTTTTACATTGTCAGCCTAGGCTTTTTGGTCTACTAGTAACTAACAATCTCCATCTAATAAAACCACCCTCACCAAATTAACTTTCTAAAACCTACAAACGGATAACTTGTTATAAAATCTAAATTTCATTTAATACAATCAAAACTGAACATTTCTTACTTTAAGTTCATAGGAATCAACTCAACATCATCAACAATCAAAACACATAAGAAATTATAAATTTAATTATAGATAATATAACAGCGAGAATAGAACGTACCTGGTGGTACTGGGGGAGGGAGTAGACGGGGGCGACAGGGGCAGAATAG